>JAPVLO010000047.1:9204804-10428505 GCA_027257055.1 Cephalopachus bancanus
ATGTAAAAGTAAGAAAAAGGGAGGGACTATATTTGAGAAACAGACAATAATCCTTTGTGGATGAAGCATAACTTATGTGAAGGGTCAAAGTTGGTGGAACCAGTATTGCTGACAGATCACAGAAGCCTTAAACACCAGGTAAGATGGCTTTGACTTTCCTCTCCAGGCAGTGAGGAGCCATTGACAGCTTTTGAGCTGGAGAATGACATGGTCAGAGATGTGATTTAGTGAATTCATTTGGCGGAAGCATATAGAATGGATTGAATAAAGTGTGTTTGAAAGATCACAAAGACATTAAAAAGACTTATTTAAGACTGAGGTGCACCACATGCATTGATTGTTCCCTCTACTTAACACTCATTCTCAAGATCTTCACAGGACTGGTTAAGTGGATTTCAATTTTCTCTCAATTATCACCTCCTCAGAGATGCTATTTCTGACTATCTATCTCCTTCTGAACACATTTCTCAGCCACTCTCTTACTTTGTTTATTCTTCTTCATAGCACTTCTTGTTGTCTACTTATGTGTTTAACTTGTCTCCTTAGTATATCTTCCCTACTGTGAGGAGGGAAACCCTAGAAGGCAGTGACTTTTGTGTCTCTTGTCCACCAGATTAGCCATAACGTAAAAGAATTTTGAACACAGGAAACAATATTTGTTATTAAAATGAATGAATGGCTTGACTGAGACTTTACAGCAAGACAGTAGTGTCTTTAGCAGGGCACAAAGAATGCCTATTATGTACCTAGAAAGTGTAGAAAATACTTCACAATTCCCACCTAACTTAACTAAGTCTAAGACATTTTAGAAGATCTGCACAAAACTATCATATGTATTAGAAGATAATTTTTGAAATTTAGTGCCACTTAGCTCTCAAACTGATGTGATTCTAACATATTTCCACCTTGATTCACCAGCCTTGAATTTTTTAAATTCCTTGCTCCCAAATTCAATCTACCACCCTCGTTCTGGTTTGGCATATATCCTCATTTTTAATTTACATCTACAAGGGAATGCTCTTTAATTTAAGAGTTCCCTGCTCCAAGTTTTCCTCTTCCCCAGAAAGCTAGACCTCGGTCTAATCTCTTTATACACTCTACAGGTAGTGGCAATTTGGATTGAAATTCAATAAACTTTTAATCTTCAGATTCAAGAAGTGCCCAGCGGTACTGGTACCATTTTTCTCCCTTCTGAAAATTTTAATATTCAGCCTCCAACAACAAGTATTTAATAAATACCTACCTTAAGTGGAATCTGACCAATTTATATGTGCCTTTCAAACGTTAAGCCAAACAAAAGCTACTACTACCCCTTTACATTTTAGGGACTCAGTCAATTTAAATTTAACAAACAAAAGTTTATATCAGAAACCAGAAAGTTAGACTGTATTGAATGGAGCCCCATGTGTTGAAGTGTTCATGTTTCTACACAATGACAATGTGTTTAATTAATACACTCAAAATATGTGATCTGCATCATTTTTCAGTTTTTTTGTTGTCACTGTTGAAAAATTGGAAGCATTCTTTATTTTCTAATGTAGCTTTAAAGCATGCTTTTAGCTACATATAACTATCTAAATTGCATACTTAGCTTTATTTCATTCATGGTCGTAAATCAAAGGCAGCTTTTTGTACTTTAAGAAAATAAATGCAAGCTATTAGATTAATAACATGCACATATTTGGTTATAATAATAAAATAAAATAGTTGTCAGTCAAATAACGTGTCAGTTTCCATGGCATATGTTAGGATTAGAAACAGTAGGACCAAAAGAATTATCTAGATAAGGAATGTTGATTAATATGACAAAAACATAATGTACCATCTTTCTACTACTCAAAATTATATTTACTATAGTTTTGAGGTTCCAGTACTGTAAACTGCCTGTGCTATCTGAGAAACGTAATAAACAAGGAGGAAATTTGATCTAAGGAAATCATTCTCATATCTTATAAATTCTGTCAACCTAAAAGCAAGAACAAAGAAAGGATTCAAACAATAAGCCCAGATTTTTAAGTATTCATGTATCTTTCTGCTATTTAAAAATATCTGTGTATAACAAAAAAAGGCAAAAGAAAAAAAGCTTTTAGCCTTTCTTTCTCATGAACAATTAAACCTTAAGGGATCTTTCCATTATTGGGCAATTTCTTCTTTTGAGACCTTCCAAACACTTCAAGTGTGAAAAGGCTGATGAAGTGTTCTTGATTTAAATATTTTGATGAAATACAGACTTTAGAACCTATCTCTATAGCTACAAGCTTTTAAAAAATTTTTCCCAAGAAAAATATTTTTTGTTGAATCCTTTCATTTTTTGGATACAGTTTAATGTAGCCCTGCCTCTCAGTTAAAGTAGTTACACAACTACTCCATTACACTGAAGTTATTTTTTCATATATTTCTTCTCTACTTCCTATATGATTCATGGTGACACTTCTTTTTTCAGCTTTATTGCCAGTGCATAACACAGAGCATGGCATATCATAGTTGCATATTAAACACTATTTGAACAGGCCTATCAACCACAAATCATAGAAAAAATTGAATGTAAGGAAAAAGTTTCATATAAAGGAGAAGACTTGAAGGGTTTTACTATGTTCTTTAAATGTTTAAAGTTCAGTTACTGAAATCCTTAATATTATTATCTTTCACCCCCATGGAATTGATATTTTTGGATTTTTATTTGACAAGAGAAAATGAGGTTTAAAGAGGTTTTGTAGTTTTTGCAAGCTGGTAAATCTAGTGAGTGGGTGTTCATGAACATAGGATAGATAGTGAGAAATATCTCCGAACTATAACTCTTAACTACTACTCACCTGCCTCTAGTACTATATAGATGAGTAGCCAATAAAGAATTGACCTTGGTGCAAAGCTCTAAATGAGAAACTATTCAGTGCCTCTGCCTGTGTTAGTGTAAGTAACTTTTTTCTTTTCTTTTTTTGTGAGTTGGAGTTTCACTCTCTGTCACCCAGACTGAAGTGCAGTGACACATACTCATGGTCACCATAGCCTTGAACTGCTGGGCTCAGGCGATCCTTCCGTCTCAGGCTTCCAAGTAGCTGGAACTACAGGCATGCATTACTATGTTCCTCTAATTTTTTGATTTATTGTAGAGATGAGGTCTCACCATGTTGCCCAGACTGGTCTCAAATTCCATAGGCTCAGGCAATCCTCTCACTTTGGCCTCTCAACATGCTGGAATTTCAGGCCTGAACCACAGTGCCTGTCCTGAGGTATCTTAAGTTTCCTTTTAAGTGGAGTGTTTTCTTTCTTGTTTGCTTCCCTTGCTACTGAGGTTTATACACTGCCATGAAAGTTAGGATAGAAAAAAATAACACTTTTTTAAAAGTGCAGCAGTTAAGCAAAATGCAATTTTTTTTTTCTGTGTTGAGTCTTACTCTGTCGCACAGATTGGAGTGCAGTGGCACGCTTACGGCCATCCCAGCGTCGACCTGCTGGCCCCAGTGATCCTTCCGCCTCCACCTTCCAAGTAGCTGGAACTACTGGCATGCACTACCATGCCTGGCTAATTTTTGATTCATTGTAGAGACAAGGTCTCGCCAAGTTCCCCAGACTGGTCTCGAACCTTCGGGCTCAGGCAATCCACTGGCCTCAGCCTCCCAAAGGGCTGGGATGACATGCTGAGCCACTGCACCCAGACGACTTTTTTTCTACCAGGTCTCCAGGCAAGTTTGTTTACTTAGTTGTTTCTGGTAGCTCTTCCATACAACAAAAACTTCTCAAGAGTAAAAAACTTGTCTGTCTTTTTCATCATTGTATGTTGTACCTAAAAGTGGACTAAATTTTAGTATTGTATGAGAATTACACCTAGTAAGAGCTAAATAAATCTTTATTGAATACATGAATGTGTGATAATACCAGAAATAACACAGTGTCAGTAATGATTCATCTAAGTTCATGGTTGGCTTGCAACAGAAATATTATTACAATATTGCTGCTCTGCTTTTAAGATCAAATGTAATATTAAAATATAGTTATGACAGTAGACCAATGAAAAAACAATTTGTATACTCTAAACATTTTTAATGTATAAAAAGCCAAGCACACGCTGGTGGTTTAGTTGTAAGGTATCTTTCTGCTGTGCAATGGAACCAAGCAATGAAAAAGTCAAATAACCTAGGTTCAAAATAGAGCTCATACATGTATTAGTTATGTGACTTTTTATAAATCACTTAATCCCATCTATGAATGGCAATAATAATAGTATCTGGCTCATAGATTTGTTGTAGGACTAATATATTATTAAAAAATAAGGTCATTAGCTCAGTGTCTAGCATATAATAAACACTTACTAAAATGCGTTATTGTTTGAGAGTAAGCTCTAGCTTTCAATTACACACAATTACTTTATAAATTCTGCATCAAAACCAAAAAATATTTTACATATTTAGTAATACGTTTTAGCCTTCTTCATAGCTTAAAGCATTTTTTATTTTGTTTTGCTATTTCTGAAATAGTGATTTGTAAGGTTTTGGTTCATTCTTCTTATTGGGCAATGCTAAATTTCTAAATGCAAACTGCTCCATTTACAGCTTCTAATTTTAGTAGTGATAACATGTATGAATAACTGAATCAACCTCTAATGTAAGTAATAGAAAGAAACATTATATGATCAGTTTTTAAGCATGTTCGTCACATCTTATTTTGCTAAGAGTATCCTTCAGACTCCTGTTTACCTGGGCAGAATACTGCTATCCAAACTTATCTAGAATACCAAAGGAAACTTCGAAAAGGAGGAAGCAAATAAAACTTTACTACTTTAAATAATTTGTTTAATGTATTAACAAACTTATCAAAATGAAGATTAATTCTCACTAAAGTAATCTAAGTATACCGGCAGCCAACAGACACATGAAAAAGTGCTCAGCCTCACTCATCAGCAGAGAAATGCAAATCAAAACCACATTGAGACACCACCTAACCCCAGTAAGAATGGCCATCATTAACGAAACAAACAGCAACAGATGATGGTGAGTATGCCAAGAAAAAGGAACACTTCTACACTGCTGGTGGGAATGCAAACTAGTGCAACCTCTATGGAAAATAGTGTGGCAATTTCTAAAAGAACTAGAATGGACCTTCCATATGACCCAGGAATCCCCTTAAAGAGTCTCAAATCATTCTACGAAAAAATATACCTGCACACACATGTTTATTATAGCAATATTCACAATAGCAAAAACATGGAACCAACAGAGCTGCCCATTGAAACTGAACTGGGTAAAAAAAATGTGGTACATATACACAATGGAATACACAATGGCAGCCATCAAGACGGAAAACATATGGACTTCACAGCAACTTGGATGGATTTAGGGTCTATCATACTCAGTGATCTATCACAGAAACAAAGAACAGAGTACTATATGTTCTCACTCATAAGCGGACCCTGAACATCTACCATAATACTATAAGAAAGGTATTGGCAGGAGCAGGATACTGCTGGGGTGGAAGGTGAGAACATAATATCAGTAAGGGTACCTGACCTCAAACCAGGCACAGTTTGGGACCAAAGGGAGGCCCAAGCTTTATCTGTATGATGTCCACTTGTATACCTAAGCCTAAATTGTACCCCACATCTTTAAAATTATATATATATATATATATATAATTTAAAGCAATAGAATACATGATTTATTTCAAGGATCTAGAAATGATATAACTATATTAATAGATTAAGTATATTGATTCACTGAATATTTTTCATTAGGTAATGCAGAAGAAGCATCATTGACTTAACTTTCTGTACCAATATTGGTTTCCTAATTGCACCATGTTAAAACATAAAATTTTAAAATAGTTTTTGCAAATTTTTCATACAAAGCTTCTCTTTAAAATATTATTTTTTAATTATATCATTTTCAAACTATAATTTTATATTTTATCATATAAAATATAGTATTATAATATTTTATATTATATCATTTTCAAACTAATTATGTAGTGTGCAAACTGGTAACTGGAAAGAAAATCCCAACTTTAGCAGAAGAATCCAAATCACAAAAATAAAAGCCCAAATATGGGACATAGAAGACAAAAATATCATAGAAACAATCAACAAAACAAAAAGTTGGTTCTTTGAAAGAATTAACAAAGTTGATGGGTCCCTAGCCAGAATCACCAAGAAAAAGAGAGAAAAAGTCCAAATAAACACAATCAGAAATACAAAAGATCAAATCACAACTGATCCCAAAGAAATACAAAAGATTATTCGAGATTACTATGTATGCTGTATGGAAACAAACTTGATAACCTAAATGAAATGGAGGACTTTCTGACATCACACAACCTCCCCAGGTTGAAACAAGAAGATATTGAGATCTAAATAGACCAGTAACAACCCAGGAAATTGACTCTGTCATACGAAAACTACCTACCAAAAAAAGCCCCGGCCCAGACGGTTTTCCAGCAGAATTCTACAAAACATACAAGGAGGAGCTAATACCAATCCTACTGAAAGTATTCCAGGCAATTGAGAAAGATGCAATTCTCCCCAAATCATTTTACAAAGCTAACATCACACTGATACCCAAACCAGATAAAGATCTAACAACAAAAGAGAACTATAGGTCAATATCCCTTATGAACATAGATGCAAAAATCCTCAACAAGATTCTAGCAAATCCGACCCAAAAACACATCTCAAAAATAATCCACCATGACCAAGTAGGCTTCATCCCCAGGATGCAGGGCTGGTTCAACATTCGCAAGACCATAAATATAATTCAATACATCAACAGATGTAAAAATAAGAACCATATGATTATCTCATTAGATGCAGAAAAAGCTTTTGATAAAATCCAGCATCGTTTCTTGATAAAAAACCCTCAAACACCTAGGTATGGAAGGAACATACCTCAAAATAGTAAGTACCATCTATGATAAACCCACAGCTAACATATTGCTAAATGAACAGAAGCTGGAAACATTTCCCCTGGAAACTGGAACAAGACAAGGCTGCCCACTCTCACCTCTCTTGTTCAACATTGTGTTGGAAGTCCTAGATCGGGCAAGTAGACAAGAGAAGAAAATCAGGGGTATCCAAATATGAAAAGAGGAGGTCAAGTTATCCATTTTTGCTGATGATATGGTCCTATACCTTGAAAACCCAAGAGAATCTGTCAAAATCTGCTTGCACTGATAAAAGACTTTGACAAAGTTTCAGGGAACAAAATAAACATGCAAAAGACAGTTGCATTCCTGTACTCCAACAACAAGCAGGCAGAGACCAAAATAAAAAGCACAATCCCATTCACAATAGTCACCAAAAAAAATGAAATACCTCGGCATCTTCCTAACCAGAGAAGTGAAAGACCTTCACAATGAGAACTACAAAACGCTGCTCGAAGAAATCCAAGAAGACACAAACAAATGGAAAAATATTCCAGGCTCATGGATAGGAAGAATCAACATTGTTAAAATGTCCACCCTACCAAAGGCAATCTACAGATTCAACGCAATATCCATTAAGTTACCAACATCATTCTTCTCAGACCTAGAAATGACAATACAGAAATTCATATGGAAACAGAAATGACCACGAATAGCCAAAACAATATTTAGCAAAAGAAACAAAGCAGGAGGTAACACACTTCTAGACTTCAAACTTTACCATAAGGCTGCAGTAATCAAAACAGCCTGGGATTGGTACAAGAATGGAGCAGAATAGAGATTCTGGAAGCAAAGCCTCAATTCCTCAACCAATTCATCTTTGACAAAGCTTCCAACAACAACCACTGAGGAGAGAAGAACCTATTAAGTACATGGAGCTGGGAAAACTGGCTGACCACATGCAGAAGATTGAAAGAGGACCCCTACCTATCACCATACACAAAAATTAACTCTAAATGGATCAAATACCTAAACATAAAACCTCAAACTATAAGAATCTTAGAAAATGCAGGAGACACCCTTATGGAAATTAGAACTGGCAACCAATTTCTATTCAGAACCCTAGAGGTCAATACCTTACAAAATATGATGGACAAGTGGGACCTCATTAAACTAACGAGCTTCTACAAAGCAAAAGAAACCATCAAGAGAGCAGGGAGACAGCCCACTGAATGGGAAAAAATATTTGCCAACTCTATATCTGATAAAGGCCTAACATCTGGGATCCACAAGAAACTCAAACGTCCCAAAAGCAAAAACCAAACAGCCCCTTTATAAAGTGAACAAAAGATATAAATCGACACTTCTCAGAAGAAGATAAACTGCAGCCAACAGACACATGAAAACGTGCTCAGTCTCACTCATCAGAGAAATGCAAATCAAAACCACATTGAGACACCACCTAACCCCAGTAGGAATGGCCATCATCAGTAAAACAAATAACAACAGATGCTGGTGAGGGTGCAGAGAAAAAGAAACACTTTTACACTGCTCGTGGGAATGCAAACTAGTGCAACCTCTTTGGAAGACAGTGTGGTGATTTCTGAAAGAACTAGAAACTGACCTTCCATATGACCCAGCAATTCCCCTATTGGGAATATACCCAGAAGAACTCAAATCATTCTACAAAAAAGATACCTGCTCACGTATGTTTGTTGCAGCTCTATTCACAATAGCAAAAACATGGAACCGACCTTGTTGCCCATCAAAGCTGGACTGGGTAAAGAAAATGTGGTACATATACACAATGGAATATTATGCAGCCATAAAGAAGGACAAATATATAGACTTCGCAGCAACTTGGTTGGATTTGGAGTCGATCATACTCAGTGGTCTGTCACAGAAACAAAGAACAGGGTACTATATGTTCTCACTCATAAGCGGATCTTGAACAATTATAATGCTATAAGAAAGTGTTTGGCAGTAATGGGAAACGGTCTGGGGGATTGGCAGTTGAGGGAAACAACTAGGGGAGGGAGGGGCATATCTCATCAACAAGGGTACCTGCATAATCAATGTTTGTATACCTACCCCCGAATTGAATTTATAATAAAAAATAAAATAAATAAATAATAAAATAAAGCATTATTTTTAATTATATCGTTTTCAAACTATAAATTTTTATTTTACCATAACAAATACAGTATTATAATATTTTATATTATGTCATTTTCAAACTAATTATGTAGTGTTCAAACTAGTGACTGGAAAGAAAAAATTAGGTTGTGCTAATTCATTGCCACCATCCCCGCTGATGATTTACTGGTATTCATGCAGAACTTGCCAAAGGTCCAATGAATGCCTTATAGGATTCAAATAATTATTGAAGTCTAAATTGTTACACGCTATTGGAACTATTGGTGTTCTCAAATACATTTGGTAATTTCATTCTTTCTGTAGTCACACCGTCAGTTCACTTGGAAGTATAGAGGTCTTAATGCTTCTTATCGTGTTCTTGTCAAAAGGGGAAAAGAAGGAAAGCAATCTTCAGAAACCTTAGCGCCTATGTATTTCTGCCAATCAAGGTAATCCAGGAGATAAATGCAACAATAAGAAAAGACCCTCTTCCTTTTTTCACCACTAATTCATCACACTTTTCACAGCTGCATCTCAACTGAAGCAACACAGATTTGACCTTTAAATCTCAGCTAGGCTTCATTTGATCCTATATCCCACAGGTGTAACTTTATTGAATTCAGTACTTCCATTGCCCTTTTTCCATAATTTGACTTTGATTTATCTTTTAACGATCAGCAGTCAACATTAACACTCTAAGCCATAGGTGTGAAAATCAAGTGGTGAGCAGTATCAGGCCTGTAATCATATATATCTATTCAATACCATTCTATTAACTGTGAGGCAAAAATACAATTTGATTTCATCGATTAACAACAGAACAAATCTGCGCAATTAGTTATCTCTTGTAGTAACCACTTTATCTGCCTTGAGATTTGGGGACTGAAACACATTTACAGGCAGAAAATATAAAGTCATTAATGAGGCCCAAGTATAGCAATGGTTCGGGGACAATATTTGGTTATTTCTACGATTTCACATTAAACATTTGTATTCATATATTACTTTGTGTTTCCCTCTTCAACAGACACTTGGCGCATTCTAAAACTGCACTGAAAGTTAATTCAAGGGGGTTTACTGAACAATAAAAACTTAAATCCTTAAGGACCATTCTTTCCTAATAATTGTTTCTCTTAAACTGGTATAAACCTACCTGACCCTCCAGTAATTTTTTACTTCTAACCAACTGAAAGTTAATGAACCACAAATTACACTGGGGAAGAGAATTGGCTTTTTACAAGGAGTTGGAATGTGTTGAGTGTGGTGAGAGAACATTAACAAATCTGTCAATTAGCCTGGAAGGTATTTTGACTTGTACGCGTTCTGTTTGCTTGCTCAAGACATCAAATGAATTCCCTTCATTTTGTTTAGTATTATTTCTAATAATAACAATACCCAAACAGCCTTTTTTGCAATCTATAATTTATCTTTTGTGACAGTTTTCTCAGAAGTTTCAGAGACCTGAGCACAAACTTTTCAGATCACAGTATAATTTTTAGAGCTGTGGTTCTGCCTCTTAAATCTTAGCCCAAGAATCTGTGGGAAGGAGACGGAGTTACTTTTCCATAAATTCCTATCAGATAATGCTATAACTGGCCTTAATTTGAATTCGTATCCTAACCATATAATTTAAAAATCTCAAATGGAGAACAGGATATTACGGCATTTCCTCAAACTTTCAAAACATTTTAATGATAACTATTTTAATATCTAGAATAGATTATCCATCTATTGGTAACGTCAGATTATTAATACTTATTGTCTTTCATAGCCTTAATAACAATTTTCTCAAATGCAAAGGGAAAAAATGTATGTACTAACACTATCCACTGCCTTTTAGGCCAATAGTTTTCAAAACCTGTTAGATACCTGAAAGCCTAAATTAAAAATAAAATAAAATAATTTTGAAAAAAAAGTAGGAAAGAAAAGACAAACTTCTATAGTGGGAAAGAGACTTTAGTTTCATTTATTTAAATTTCCAAAGTTCAAAATTAAAAAAAAAATCATTGTTCTAGAAATAAACTAGTATGTAAAGTTTAATTGTTATATTTTGGAGAAAGTAGTCAAAATTTGATGTATCAAAGTTCTTTTTTTGCCACAGTTACTTAAAATTTTAAGGTAAATTATGATTATTAATTTTACAATTTTGTTAATTGCTTTGCAATAGAGTTTTCAGGTCAAGGTATAATATTACAGTATAAAAGAAGATAATATTTACTATTATAGGTAAAAGACATTTCTACTATTAAACCAAGCTAAATAGATTACTATTAGTGTACTTGGTATTATACATATTATTTATTAATGCTGTGAACACTAAACTTATACTTCACTCTTATAACAGCCAGAGAAAGACACTTTCATACTTTATTAATTCAGTTGGAGCAATTATGCAGAAAACAACTGATTGGCCAAATGGGGACCTACAATAATTGTTAAATTATAAAAGTGTGTAAGTTATATGTAGTAATACAAATATTTTGGAAAAAAGACATGTTTAAAATAATGTATTCCACTGGTAAAATAAAAAAAATGAAGCATAGCTACCAAATATTTCTGTTCTGTAATTAACCTTTTAAATGCTATGTATTCTTATACTATTATTTTGAAAACACCATTTATTTGTAATACAGCAATGAAAAACATATTTCATAAAATAATCTTTATTTATAATTTTCAAAATAATTTTAAAATTTACCTGAGAGAGCTACTGCAGAGTTTCACACTTAGTAATTAATGTTTTCTTAAATTTGAATGAGGTACATTCCTTGGATTGTTGGAGTATTCTGTTTAACTATGATTTTAGCTACATAATTCGTGTCACATGACATTTCAATTAATAAACAAGAAATAATTATCAGAAACAAAAACAAACCACATTTTCTTTTTTTCCCCAAGTGGGCAATAAGTAGCCAAACGGCAAATTAATCTAAAAAACCAAAAAAACATGATGATATATAACACAGGTAAATTAAATAAACAAAATTCAGGCTTTAAATATTCATAAACACAACTTTTATATTATATTTATTTTCTAGAGATTATGGACAATGCATTTCCTTGCATGCTAATATGTATAAAAGCACTAAATATGAAGATATTGAAATTATAAATACTTAGCAAATGTGAAAACCTTTCATTTTTCTTTGACTCTTCCCTTTCTTTCATTCCAATATATTAGTTATCTATTGGTAAAATAACATAAAAAAACCACAAAAATTCTTATAATAAACATCCATTTATTATTTCTCAGATACAGTGGGTCAGCCATCTGAATTGTTTTATGGTTCTGGTTCAGGATCGACTCATCTTCCATGTGCTCACACGTGGGGCGACCAGCAGGTGGCAGTCCAGCTGGGGACTGACTAGCTTACTGTGGCCTCAGTTGGGACCCCTCAGCCATGCTTCTCAACTTTTCCTACCCCACTGTAAACGAGCTTGGGTTTGTTTTCATGTTGGTTGCAGTGTTTTAAGAAAGAAAGTGGAAATGAGAAAGCCCTTCTGAATTCTTCACTGATGTCTAATTCATTATTGTCATTGTGAGTAAGAAAGTCATATGGCCAATGCCAGAGTTCGCTTGGAAAACAGATGCCATCTCTTGATGGAAGTAACTTTAAAGTCAAATGGCAAAGAGCTTAGTCATTTGTACAGGTAGACTGTTACTAGAAGATTTGTCCACAGTCCATTACACCCTCCGTCTAGTTGGTCACTACTCTGTGAATGTAAAGTCATGTGGTCTCTGTGGCTTCTTTCTGCCCTGTTTCTAATATTACCACCCTTATATAAAATCTTTTAACTTTTATTTGAATCATGGTACTGGTCTTTTAACTATATTATATGTCTTCAGAGTCTTGCTCTTCTTCAGTATTTTCTACACACATTTTAGAATTTTTGTTTGTTTTCTTTATCTATCATGATTAATGACAACAACCTGAGTGTAGGGTTACATTCCTCTTTATGTCTTAAACTGTGTTGCACATAGTGGACATAAAATATGTTTACTTATTTTCAATTAGTCATATAAATGAATGAATATAAGAAAAACAAACAGCAAAATAAGCAAACCCAAAAGTTGAACTCTAAGTATATTCATTTATAATCATTTTCTTGGGATATTTATAAGATCAGGACACTTTTTCAAAAACTCTTACAAGTATGGTTGCTTTACTCAAGACTTCATTATACGATTTATTGACAATTAGATATGAGATTCCACTTTTGTGACTTTCTAAAACCTTTAAAATATAATTATGCTCACTCCTTTCTCATTGTTAGTGTCTCTTACATCTATGAAATATAATGGGTAACATTATATCCATCTTTCACATTAGAGGTAACAGTGTGTTTCATGTTACATCCGAGTTTGTAAAAGACAGTGCTGAGATAGTTCTATCAACAAAGTAGTAGTAACATTAGAACAAATACCCAAATCCCTCTTTGATTGATTGTTATTCTAATTATTGTTCCAGATCCTCTTAGAGTATACTTCATGCCCTACGAGTAAATTAGTCCTTTGGGAAATTTCATCGACTCCTTAAAGTACATACTTCATGTAATTATTGTTTTAAGAAACTGATTGATAACAATGTGGCTTAAAGATTTTTACTGTTTTCCAAAGGCTTAACTACATCAGTCAATAACATATTCACTTGTTTTTTATGACTCATTGCAAGTTCCAAATGCATAGTTTATGTCAGAGAACTGGTAGGAGACAGTTGCTTCTTCAAAATACCTACATCACCTATCGATCAAACCTCAACATTGTGACCATATAGTTTATCTAAACCAGAACACTATTCAAAGTGAAAACAGTGCTACTAATGCCTCTAAAAGGAAATGGATGATTGCTCCAGGAAAAATGAGAGGACAGTTGCCAAAGACATTAACAACTAGCAGCCCTTTATAATGAGAGTCTCAGATCAAATTGAGATGTGCAAATGTGTGTATTTTTCAGGGTAGATATTTGGAAAGAGAACCTGAGATCTCTTGGATACATTTTTGTTATTTTAATGAAGTTTGTTGACAGATCTTGGAGATAAGAAATTGGCATAGAAGACGGAATGGTGTATTCAGTGTTAGTATATAAGTGACTAGTTGGCTAATAGCTATGGATTCTTTCCTGTTTTCTTCCTTTTGGTTTTTCTTTCAAAATTACTCATCATTCAGGTGTAAAGGAAAGTTTTTTAAAAAGTCTCGGAACCCCGTTATGCAAGTGGCAGGATTAAATCTGAAGGCTGAGTCATGCGACTCCCTCTTCCAAAATGAATTCCCTTTACTAGCATTATGTCTTAACCAGATCCCCAGGAAACAAAAGACCTCAGGCATCTATGAAGGACTACTCCTATGAATCATTAGTAAATTATTTGCTGGCCTCCCCTAGAAAAGGATGTGCTAATCGTAACTTGAGGTCTACAATGTGAGATTAACTTCAAAACTAAAGTCTGTTGGATTCCACACCCATAATGTTGATTATAAGCTAATCTTCTCAGGTGCATAATAAAGACAAGACAAGACTAATCATTCCTCCATCTACCCAGATACTTGTCATTGATCTTTCTTTCCTCCCTTTTTCTTTTCAAACATTCACCTTATTTATGGAAAACATAGATTTACTGGGAATTAACTAACGTCTCAGAGGAATGTCACCATTAACTTTACCCTTACTGTCTACCTGACCTCTTCCTACAGACTTTCCTCAATGTTCAAGAACATATTTTAATAGTAAACCTCCTGAAAGCCTCTGGAAAAACAGCCACCAATTCGTCTGTGGCTCTTGTTTTTCCCAAACATGCCCTACTGCTGGCTTAATAAACCTCAATTGATTGAGACTTATTGTCTCAGTCACTCACTGTGGTTGTCATAGGCTGTGGAGACTATATTAATAATACACAATTAGTCCTTATCCTCATGCAATTAACATTTTAGTTGGAGAGGCATTGAAATTTCCTTGTTTTTAAGACTACTTTTAAAGAGCGCTAGAGTATAACAATAGGTCTGATAAACTGTCTCTTGAACTTTAGAGGAGTTTTGATCACAAAACTATTTTCTGAGGAAGTGAGGTTTGCACTATGATATATTAGATAATTCAAATTCAGGTAGCCAAATGGAAAAGGAGCCTTTTTTGGCCAAAGGACAAAGGAAAAGCTACTGAGGTTAAAACAAAACAAAATTTTTAAAAAGCAAGCCAGCAAACAAAAAACAGGCTTATAACGACTAGGTACAATAACCAAGAGGTTACTGAGAATTGAAGGAATGGCCAGGTCGTAGAGAGAGAATTTTAGACCCATTTAAGAATTTTAATTTAATACAAAGATCATGGTAAGTTAGAGAAAGTGTCTCAGCCCATTTTCTGTTGCTATAAAAGAATACACAAGACTGAGTAATTTACAAGGAGAAGAAGTTTATTAGCTCACAGTTCTGCAGACTGAGAAGTTCAAGGTCATGGCCCTGGTTTCTGATGACAGTTTTCAGGGTGTGTCACAACAAGGTGGATGGAGATCAGAAGAGAAGAAAAGCGCATATGCAAAGAGGGGGAAATCTGAGGTGTGTCCTGGTTTTATAACAACCCGCTCTCTAGTAACTAATCCATTCTCATGAGAACTAATCCAGCCCTGAGAACGGAAATCTCACTCACTGCTGTGAGAATAGCACCGAGTCATTTATGAGGGATTGGCCTTCATAATCCAAACACCTCCCCCAGGCTCCATCTTGAAATTTGATCACTTGGGGATCAAATTTCAACCTCAGTTTTGGTGGGGATGACAAGCCAGATCCAAACCATAACGGTGAGATGAAATAAATCCCAATAATTCAGCAGCTGAACACAATTACGCAGTATTATTCTTTGATGCCAGAATACTATTTGTGGTTAACTAGAGTGGGGTCTTGTGTTTGGGGGCATTGTGTCAGAGATAGGAGCTCTGTGCCATATACATCACTCAAAGATTCAATCCCCTTTCATTTCAGGGCTCTGCCACATCGCACTCATATCATCAAATGTTGTAGTAGGTCTCAATGTCCAACCACTAGATGAGGAATAACAGAGTGCATGGTGATTTGTGCACAATACTTATAAGCCCTTGTACATTTCTGTTTTTCTACCCATTGGCCAGAACTTAATTACCCAGTCTTACCTAACTGGGCAGGAAGCTAAGAATTGTAGTTTGGCTGTGTTTGTAATGTTCAGGACAAAAACATGAGTTTGATGAGCGCAGAGCATTTTTTTTTCTTTTTTTCTTTTTTTTTGTGAATGCTAAAACCATTTACTCCTTCATTCAGTCTGGACACTTAGAATGAAAACAATATCTACTGTCTACATTAATATGACTTTGCTATTTCACTGTCTTTTTCACATTACTTTCCTTTTCCTGGAGTTTCTTGCCTAGACTAATACTTTGCTGTTTTATTATAGAAACTTTCTGAAAGTTCCATCAACTCATCGATGGAAAGCATTAAGAGACAGTTGTACCCTAGGATTTTTGAATTCCTCTCACCTCAAAATACTCTGCTGTTTTCACCAATTCTTACCAATTAGTAAGAGAGTCTTACCAATTCTTAATCAATCTCCTGCATTGAAAGACTCATCTTAAATCTAACTTCTACTTCTTAATAAATTCTGACCTTACCTTTTCTTTCCTAGAACCATGTCACAGCACAAAAGAGGTAGAGTTCTCTTTATTACCATGATAAGAAATAAGTTCAGGCTTGTGCTATTACCAGTTTGTGTTGATGGTATTAGGAGGAGCCAGCATCTCACATTTGTTAAATTAAATCTTTAATTTATGTATGACATAGAAGGATGTCAGATTTGTGTCTGGTGAAAAACCCTTGTGGTATACTTTATTTTTTAGAATTTTCCTAAGATTTACACATGATTGTGCAGTGAATAGTAGCTAGAAACAAATAAACGACCAAATTCCAGGGATTAGAACCAAATCACAGGAGTGTGTCTTATATCCTGTTGAGGTGATTTACAGTGTTAAATAAGAGATGTAGAAATCAAAATGTATCTTAATTAAGGGAGAGAAAGAAAACATATACTGATTATGCTAAATCTGACAAATGTTCCTGTTTCATAAAAATTCAGTGTGGATAAGTAAAGGCATTTTATAACTTAAGTGAATTTTATAACTAAAATAGAACCAACAAAATAAAACAGACAAACCAAAACCCAGAGTAATGGCATAAGTAGAAAAAACTCATCCCCTAAGACATTTTCCTAAAACATTACCACTTGAAGCAGAAGTAATATAGGGTATCTATTAAAGAAAAATACGATATTTTATAAACCTGTATAGATCCCTGGGGTAGGTAAAGAATAGTGATTCCTAATACTCTAGAAATATTACTGTTAATGACTCTAGATCAAATTCCCAACATTGAGCAAAAATAGTTGCTGAGACTGAGATTTCTACAAATAACGGATTAGTGTAGTGGAAACTATTAATAACAAGCATATTGATCATCATTTACATTCAATTATATGCTGTCTCTAAGATACTTACTTTATGTCTAAAAACACCTGTGAAATAAATGTGGAAGGATGGAAAAATATATCCTGCAAATTGTAACCAAAAGAGAGTAGCAGTGTCTATAATAATATGAGATAAATAGACTTTAAGTCAAAAATTATTGCAAGAGACAAAGAAAAAAGTATATAATGATAAAAATTCAATTAATCAAGAAGACAATTATAAATCACCTTATATAACAATTATAAATATATATGCACCAAATATCAGAACTCCTAAATACATAATGAAAACATTGAGAGACTTGAAAGGAGAAATAGACAAATATAAAATAATAAACTTCAATATATCACTATCAGTAAAGAATATTACTACAAGAAAGAATATCAATAGGTAAATAGAGAACTTCAGTAACAATATAGACCATTTAGACATAACAGAAACATGTAGGATGCTCCACCAACAACAGTAGGATAGATATTCTATTCAAGCGCCCATGGAATATTCTTGAAAATTGACCACGTTAAGCCAAAAATAATTCCTAATAATTTTAATAAGATTGAAATTATTTAAAATATCTTTTCTGACCATAATGAAATGAAACTAGAAATTAATAACAAGGAAAACTGAAAAAACAAAGAATGTAAAAAGTAAACACAATCTTAGGCAACCAATAAGTAAAAAAGAAATCACAAAGGAAATAAAAAAACTCCTTGGGACAAATTAAAATGAAAACATGGCATACCAAAGCTTATGAGATGTAGCAAAATCAGCGCTGAGGGAAAATTTATAGCTGCAACTATTTATATTACAAAAGAAGAAAATCACAAATCGACAACCTAAATTTATATCCGAAGGAAATGGAAAAAGAACAAACTAAACCTAAAGTTAGCAGAATAATAATAATAATAAAGATTAGAAGCCGGGCTCGGTGGCTCAGCCTGTAATCCCGCGCCTTTGGGCGGCCGCGGTGAGTGGACTGCCTGAGCCCGCGGGTTCGAGACCCACCTGGGCCGCGAGACCTCATCTCTACAATAAATCAAAAAAAAAAAAAAAAAAAAATCAGCCGGGCGTGGTAGCGTGCGCCTGTAATTCCGGCTGCTCGGAAGGCTGAGGCGGAAGGATCGCTGGAGCCCAGCAGGTCGAGGCTGCGGTGGCCGGGAGCGGCCGCTGCACTCCAGTCTGGGCGACAGAGTGAGACTCCAACTAAAAAAATAAATAAATAAAAATAAAGATTAGAACAGAGATAAATGCAATGGGAAATAGAAAAATAAGCAAAACCAATGAAACCAAAAGCTGGTTCTTTGAAAATATCAACAAAACTGACAAAATCTTTAGCTAGACTATATTTTATACACTGTAATTTAGAAAATTGTATTTCAAAGTATCACACTTCTCCAAAGCACTTCTTTGCAGTTGGCTCTATGAGTCCATCAATAGAATGATTTATAATCTTTTTATGCCCAGTTATTCTCATAGACATATTTAAACATTTTTCTGATAAAAGAAGGGTATTTTAACTTTTGTCTCTTCCAAATCACCAATTAAAAGTTTAAAGATACTAAAATATTTGAGTGAAGTAAGAGTTTGGTTTTCTCCTGAAAACAGACCCTGAAATAAAAACTTGGTTGCCAGTAGTATATTAAGGTAATTGAGGCAGAAAATAGAAAGGAGGCATTGAAGGAAATGAGACACAGTAAGGAGGAAAATTAGGAAAGAATATATTAATGAACTGTTTATTGCTAAGGGTAACTGGGGCTCACTCCTGCTGGGGAACTTCTAAGTCAATGTGTAAAACGTACTTCAGAATTTTCCCACTAGTCTATGTGAGAGCAGGAGTTTTTATCCACTACTCCTATGTCCCATAGGTTGAGGATTGCCCCAAAGGATATTAAGTTTTTCACATGTTTTTGCTGCTGTGAGGAGAGTGAATTAAGATATGCTGAGGAGTATTCTTGATTGTTTGATCCAACACATTGACAATGACGCATGAGAATTGCCCCCAAAGAGACTGCTGCAAATGAACGACTGACCCAGGTGTCGCATTGTGCAACAAAAACATCTAATTCTCACATCACTCAAATTTGTTCATGCTGTACATGGTTCCACTCTATGATTGCCTCTTCAAAGTGGTGGAAGTCGCAATGTCATATAATTTAAAGAAGACTTAATTATCTTTAACAAGAGTTTACAAATATACTTCAAATTAAAATGCTTTTTTTAAAAATTTTAAAGATGTGGGGTACAATTCAGGTTTTGGTATACCAACGTTGATTATGCAGGTCCCCTTGTTGATGAGGTATGAGGATTCATTTCAATGTGATAAACTTAAAGCAGCAACATGTGTAAATAAGTCCTCAAAAATATTCCTAAGGTAAAGTAAAAGTTTTACCATTTCATTAACAGTATTATTTGAAGTGATATACTTCTCGAATAAAAGCTCAGAAAGTGACAATATATTTGGCAAAATCGTAACTGAAACTTACAGGACGATTTCAAAAACTGGCAGATTAAAAAGATAATTTAATCATTAAATGTGTTTGTTGTGTGAATAGAATTAATTATGATAACTTTAGCAAAATATTTGTTTTTCTTTCCTCATATAAAAAAACTTGAATAAGCTAAACCTAATATAAAATTCCAAATGCATTGTTTGTAGTGAACAGATATTTCAAGGCACATAAATACAGATTTTAAGACATTTTTAGCATGCATAAAATGGTGTAAATTACTCAGTATCAATTTGAGAGTTTATTAATTTGTGATTTATACGTCAATTCTATCACAAATTGACTTGAAGCTACTACTGAACTGACAGAGATTAAAAAATATTCTTAAAATAATTTTTATTGATGTTTCAATGTCAAGCATTTGATACTAATTCAAATAATGCCATCTCATTATAATGTGTTTTGTAAAATGTCCTCCTCTTCTTTCTATTGTAGATTGTAACTTTAAAAACTTGCAAATAATATTCAGAATAAAATATATAATGCTTGAGCATAAATTTCCAAATATGAAATAACTAAAGGAACTTGGAGGAAAGCTTTCCTTTCTTTACTGAATAAATCTGTATTTGTCTAAACTAAACAGAGGTACAGTAAACATTTTCTGAATGAGATTGTCAAATGAATAACTAGAAAATGATATCAATCAAAAGAGAAAAGTGGAAATCAATCCACTTGGAAAATAGTTATTCTTGAGTTAAAGAAAAAATCAAAACTTATTGCTATACTCAGTAAAAAAGTACATCTATCCAAAAAATGGAATGATATCAAAGATATATTTTTTAAAATATAAAGCATTAAATGTTTAAGAAAAAACAAACGAAATCAATAATTAAGTATATCTTGCTAAAAAAAAAAAAAAACCCTTAGAAAGGAAAGAAGTAATGAAGATCAAAAAAGAAACAATAAGCTACACAAAAGTAAAAAGTCCCTTTGATAAAAATGTAAAATTTAGGTATTTGGAGAAACAATTATAAAATGCAAGATGATATCAAAAAATAAAATAATTACAGAATAGGGCAAATGCTAAAGATGAAAGTACATAGACTGTTATTATATATGACAATTAAAACATATAATTTTATAATAATACATTTAAAAATCTTGGAATAATTATTTTATTGATCAATGTCAATTTAACAGAGGTAACATAATTAAATAACTTATTCAAAAATTGGCAGGTTTTTTTTACCCAAAAGCTAACCCTCAAACAGATGTTCTCAGGCAGTTTTATGAGCAATTTTGTCAAGGAACAGATCACAAGCCAGTAGGCAAGATGTTTCTTAGTTTTGAAATGCTAGATCATTAAATAACTGAAAGAAATAAAAAGTATCCAACATTGCCAATTTTACTTGACATATTTCATTACCTATAAAAAGGAATTGAAATATAAGATATAAAATACTTTTATTTAAGATTTTACTGGAAAAAAGAAAAGTAATTTTTAAATGTTTATAATTAATAAAAATATTCAGCACAGCATCTAGTTATGAAATAGTCAAAAGTTTATCCTTCCAGGGAGGGTAGATCTATACATTATTCTGTAAACAAATTTTATAATATGTATCAAAGACCTTAAATTGTGCATAACATTTAAACTAATAAATCATACTTCAGGAATTTATTATATTGAAATGAGGTAAATGTGCTAACATTGATGCCCATATATCTTACTATAGCTTGGTTTAAATAGCGAAATATGAAAAGTTCATGTCTAACAATAATGTGTTAATAATATGCAACATTATATAACTTTGTATCAGTCATTTCAATGCAGGTTTTGAAAGCTGTAGAAAATAAATTTTTTTTTTTGCATACCAAACAGTATATTTTACACTAAAGAACTTTTGCTAATTACAATGTTTGGAAGCACAAAGGGGACCTCCCCCAAAACAAAATTTATTTATAAAAATTTGTGCATTTATTCTTTTTTCTTTTCTTTTTTTTTTTTTTTTTTTTGAGTTGGAGTCTCACTCTGTCGCCCAGACTGGAGTGCAGTGGCCGCTCCCGGCCACCGCAGCCTCCACTTGCCGGGCTCCGGCGATCCTTCTGCCTCAGCCTTTCCGAGTAGCTGGAACTACAGGCGTGCGCTACCACGCCTGGCTCATTTTTTGATTTATTGTAGAGATGGGGGTCTCACCAAGTTGCCCAGGTGGGTCTCGAACCCGCGGGCTCAGGCAATCCACTCACCTCGGCCTCCCAAAGGCGCAGGATTACAGGCTGAGCCACTGAGCCTGACTATGTGTATTTATTCTTACATGTTTAAACGTCAGTCACCTTCATAGAACTCTCCATTTGATGTGATACACCTATTGAGATGATTTGCTACTACTCAAAACAGGCTTTGAACTCCTCAACTTTGATGTCTTTTAGTGCTTCTGCCTTTTTTTGTTTGACCTCTTCTATGTCGGCAAGTTTCCCTTTGAGAACTTTTTCCATCCAGGGAAACAAAACAAAGTTGCTCTGGGCTGATCAGGTAAGTAGAGAGCGTGGGACAGGAGGTCCTGCCATTTGTGTTCAAAAACTGCTGAACGCTCAGCCCAGTGGGGGCAGGTTGTTTGTGTAAATCACCCATCATGAAAGGACCAAACGCTTGAAAGAATTTCCAAAAAAAAGATTCACCGAAGCAGAACCCACTCACCACCAGCTCACAACACCGCTGACTGGTACCCTGATGCAGGTGGGGTCCTAGAACACTCACCCTATGCAGAAGATTATTCTGGCTTTTTTGTGTGTCCTTCCCCCTTGTACATACCCCAAAATCTTGATTGTGATGATCTCTTGTGGGATGATTTACTTTTTTCTTCAGCTTTTTTAATGTATCCAAATAAATAAAAGAAAGAAATAGCATTTTCTTATAGGGAGAAAACTAAAATTTAGGAGGATATAATCCATCCAGCTGACGCAGTGTGGAGCACAGCTGTATCAGGACAATGATACAAAGCTGAGGGCCACAGTTCCTGAATGGAAGTACCATTCACTAAATAAAAGACCCACCAGCAGCATTTTGCAGAGCATAAGAAAGCAAACTGCTTATTTGAGAACATAGTTCTAATATGTGATCTTTAAAAACTGCTGACAGAAATATTAAATGTTCTCTGCGGTTGGTACTAAACAAAGACTTTTTAATATAAAATTATGTGACACGGACAAGGTTAATTAAAAATCCCAATTAAGAACAAGATAAAGATATTTCCCATGTTTACAGTTTGTAAGAGAGCGATCCATGAATTGGTGAGAAGGATTTGGTAACTAATGTTAAAAAAACACTATAGCCTTTTTTTTTTTTTAACATTTGTGTAGTCTTAACTAGTTTAATTTTAAGGAATTTTCCGGTTGGGCTTGGTGGCTCAACCTGTAATCCCAGCACTTTGGGAGCCCCAGGCTACTGGATTGCCTGAGCCTGGCGTTTGAGACCAGCCTTGGCAACTTGGTGAGGCATAGTCTCTACAATAAATAAAAATTAACCGGGCATGATAGTGCTCACTTGTGTTATGGCTACTAGGAAGGCTGAGGTGGAAGGATCACCTGAGCCCAGCAGTTCGATGCTGGGGTGGCCGTGAGTGTGCCATGGCACTCCAGCCTGGGCGACAAAGTGAGACTCCAACTAAAAAAATAAATAAATAATAAATTAGCCAAAATCATTACATGGGCCTAGATTCAGGCTGCTACAACCAAACTGGCTTTTAAAATATTCATTCAATAATAGCCTTTAATAAATATTACTGAACACCTACTCCATACCATGTATATGTGTCTATAACACAACATGTCCAGAAAATGAACTCAATATCTCTCCCCACAAAGTCTTTTTTCTTTCTGTTAGGACCTATACAGCCAGTTTTGAAATTAAGACACTTTTCAGGAACATTGTGTCACCCAGACACCATAAGTAATCCGTTATGAAGCCTTGTCCCTTCTGTTACCTAAACCGTTCTTGGGTTCATCTACCTTTCTCCCATGCCAGTGTCTCCATCCTGTCTCTTCTGGACCACCGTGATGTTTTCCTGCCTGCATTCACTGTTGCTGTTCTCGCATACATTTCTGATGTCTTCTCCGTATTCAGATAGACGTGATTATGGTAAGCCATCTCTTGCCTCCACTTAACATTTTGGAGTGGCTTTCTCGTTGATCGTTTCAGATGGGTATGAAAACCCTAACAAGGCTCTTGAAGGTTTTCCTGCTTCTCCGGATTCATCTCACTTCACTCACTGCATCACTCTGTGTGCTCCAAATCATATTTTAGGTTCCTTGAAAATGCTATTTATGATCCTTGCAGTCATCCCTAATATCGGCTCCACAGCTCATTGTCCCTTTGCTTTGCAATACAAACGTGTGTAGTGATAATAGGTTTGTTTTTTATTTATTTATTTATTTTTGAGTTGGAGTCTCTGTCGCCCAGACTGGAGTGCAGTGGCCGCTCCCGGCCACCGCGGCCTCGACCTGCTGGGCTCCGGCCATTCTTCTGCCTCAGCCTTCCAAGTAGCTGGAACTACAGGCGCGCTACCACACCCGGCTAATTTTTGATTTATTGTAGAGATGAGGTCTCGCCAAGTTGCCCAGGCGGGTCTCGAACCCGCGGGCTCAGGCAATTCACTCACCTCGGCCTCCCAAAGCGCGGGATTACAGGCTGAGCCACTGGACCTGGCTTGATATATGTTTAATATGATTCTCTCTGATATGTCTATCTTTTACATTAGAGTATAAACCAAGGGTAAAAAAAAAATGTGTGTTTCTAGCTAACCCTGTTCTCAGCACATACCTCATTTCTGACATTGACTAAACATTCAATCTTTGTTGTTGTTTACCGAAGTCACAAAAATCAATACTTCTTATTGAAGTGGATTTCTTAAATATTATTTAATTGGGATATAATGTACCTTTTAAAAGTATATAATTCAGTAACATTTAGTATATTTACTAAGTTCTGCAACCATCATCACCATCTAATTCTAGAAATTAGATACCCCCCAAAAGAGTCAGTTTCTGTTTCATCCTTCCTGTGGCCTCAGGAAAACAATAATCTACATTCTGTCTCTATGGATTTGCCTATTCTGGGCATTTCATATTAATAAAATGATACACTACATGGTGTTCCTGTTTGGCATAGCACACATAGTGATTTCAGTGTTCACCCATGTTGTAGCATTTATTTGTACTTGATTTTTTATGGATAAATACTATTTCACTGTATAGAAACATCACAATTTATTCTTTCATTAATTAAACAATTGTATGTTTCCAGATTTGTGCAATTATAAACGACACTTTTTTCAAATAAATGTATGAAACTTTTCTGTGGACTATTGGCTGCGTTTCTAGCAGTGGAGTTTCTGGGGAAGTCATTTTTAAAAATGTTTGAGGAATTGATCAACTACTTTTCAAAGGAGCTGCATAATTTTAGGTTCCAATTCTCCAACATTCTCATCTTTTTTATTGTAGCAGCACCAGTGGACATTAAGTGGTAGTTCACTGTGATTATGATTTGCATTTCCCTGAAGATGATTTATATTGAGCATCTTTCTAGGTTCTTTGATCATTTGTATATCTTATTTGGAGCAATATCTGTTCAAACTTTGGCTTATGTTTTAATTGTGTGACTGGTCTTTTTATTTTTGAGTTATTAACTGTTCTTTTTTTCTTTTTTTGAATTGGAGTCTCACTCTCGGTGCCCAGGCTGGAGGAGTGCTGGCACACTCATGGCCACCGCAGCCTCGACGTGCCGGGCTCCGTGATCCTTTCGCCTCAGCCTTCCAAGTAGCTGGAACTACAGATGCATGCCACCACGCCCAGCTAGTTTTTGTGATTTATTGTAGAAACGAGGTTTCACCAAGTTGCCCAGGCTGGTCTTGAACCCCCAGGCTCAGGCAGTTCTCTCGCCTAGGCCTCTCAAAGTGCTGGGATTACAGGCTGAGGTACTGCACCCGGCCAACTGTTCTTTTTTATTTTATTCTTTTTCTTTTTAGAGATGGGATTTTGTTCTGTCACCTAGGCTGGAGAGCAGTGTCACGATCATAGTTCACTGCAATTTCAAACTCCTGGGCTTCTCCTGCCTCAGCTTCCTAAGTAGCTAGGACTACAGGTACGTGCCACTATGCCTAGCTAGCAGTTCTCTGTATAGAATCTCAATACTAGAATCTTATCATGTATGTAAATTACAAATATTTTATTTCATTTTATAAGCTGTCTTTTCATTGTTTTTTTCTCTTGATAGTATCCTCTGAAACAGTTTTCATTTTGATCCAACTTTTTTTTTCTTTTGGTGATAAATGCTTTTGGTTTCATATCTAAGAAATCATTGCTTAAAAGTTATTCAGATTTATGACTATTTTTAAATAAGAATTTTATAGTTTTACTTCTTATCTTTAGGTCTTTGGTGTATTATGAGTTAGTTTTTATATATGATGTGAGATAAGGTTTTCATTTCACTCTTTTGTATGTAGATACCCAGTTGTTCCCAAACCATTCATTGGAAAGACTACTCTTTCTCCATAAATTGTCTTGGCATCTTTGTTGAAAATCAGTTGACTATTAGTGTAAAGATTTATTTCTGGACTCTTAGTTCTGTTCTATTTACATATATGCCTATTCCTATGCCAGTACTACAGTGTCTTGATTACTGCAGATTTGTAATAACTTTTGAAATTGAGAAGTATGAATGCTCCAAATTTGTTTTTCCTAAAGACAGTTTGGCTATGCTAGGTATCTTGCGTTTTCAAGTAAGTGCTAGAATCAGCTTGTCAATTCCTACAAAATGGCAGTTGGGATTTCTATAGAGATTGGATTGAATCTGTAGTATATCAGGTATATCAAGTACAACTATCTTAATAATTGTAAATCTTCCAATCCATGTCTTTTCACTCAGGTAGGAGTTTTTAAAAATGTATTTCAGTAATGTGTTGTCATTGTCAGGGTATAATATTTGTGTATATTTTGTTCAATCTATTTCTACATATTTTATTCCTTTAAATGCAGTTGTAAAAAAAATTGTTTCCTTAATTTGGTTTTTGGATTGTTCACTGCTGGCTTATTAAAAGTACAATTGATTTTTGTATGTTTGTCTTCTGCCTTACAAACCTTAAAACACTGCTTATCTCACTTATGACTTCTAATAGTATTTTTGGATTTCTAAACATTTCGAATTTATAATATAATGTCATGTACAAATAGAGATAACTATATTTTTTCCTTTTTAGTCTGAAGATTAATTTTTGTTGACTAATTGCCATGATTAGAATGCCCAACACAATACTGAACAGAAATGGCATGTTCCTTATTTTAGAGGGAGAGTTTCAGTCTTTCACCATTAGTATAATGTTAATTGTGAGTTTTTCATAGATGAGGTTGAGGCAGTTTCCATCAATTTTCTAATTGAATGTTTTTAAATATAGCTGAATTCTCTCTCTCCTCCTTTATGGAATTGTTTTTATAAATGACATCTTTATGCATATGCCCATCAATCCAGAATTATAATCATTGTTTCATAATCTGTTTGCTAAATCAGATATAAAAAGTTACAAAGAAGAATACATTTACACTGTCTTTTATATTTAACCATGAAGTTACCTTTACTTGTGCTTTTTATCTCTTCATGTGTATTAGAGTTTTAGCCTGAAGGACTCTCCCATTTTTTTTTTCTAATTAGACATTAAAACTATGTCTTATCAATGAGTTCTTGTACATGATGAATTTATTCTCACTTGATACTTTCAAGCTTCAAACTGTCTTTTGCTTTTGATAACAATTATAATATGCATAGGTATGAATTTCATTGAGTTTATACTAGTTTATTGAACTTCTTGGATTTGTAGATTCATATGCTTCATCACATTTAGGAGTTTCTTGGTCATTATTTCTTCAGTTATATTTTTCTCATCTATTCTCTATCTCTTCAACTTATAAATCTCTTATTAAGTGTATGTTGCTATGCTTAATTTTATTTCAGAGGTCTTTGAAGCTCTGCTAATTTTTCTTCCTTCTTTTATTTATTTTCTTCTGTTTCCATGACTGGATAATCATTATTGACATAGCTCCAAGTTTGTAATTTTTTCTTCTGCCATCTCAGATAATCTATTGAGTTACTCTGGTAGTTTTGTTTTTTAATTTCAGTTCTTGTATTTTTAAACTCCAGAATTTTTATGTGTTTTCTTTCATAAAACTCTCTTTATTGGTATTCTCTATGTAATGAATACTATTTTGTATTTCTCTTTAGGTTTTTTTTTTGTAATTTTTTCCAGTTCTTTGTGCATATTTAAAACTGTTTATTTTAAATCTTCATTTGCTATGTCGAATTCCTTGACTTTTTTCAGAGTTTCTACTGATTGCTTTTGTGTGTATATAGACTATACTCATTTATTTGTATGTCTTGTGATTTTTTAAACTTTTTTTTACACTAGACATCTTAAACAATATTATGTGGTATCACTGTAAATCATATTTTCCCCTTTACCCAGGTCTTGCTGCTGTCGTTGGTTGTTATAGCTATTTGTTTAGTGACTTTCCTGAACTAATTGCTTAATGTTTGTATTGTTTGTAATATGTGGACCATGGATGTTTCTGTTGATTAACTAACCAGCCATTAAAGGAAATTAGACAGAGATTTCCTTAAATGAATGAAAGCCAAAAGTGTCCTAGCTTTAGTCAAGGGACTCCACGTATATTAGAACATGACATCTATGCTCAAGCAGGACTTAATCTTTCCCATTTGCTTTCACAAAATCCCAAGGTCAGCCAGAGGTGAAATCTTAGGGACTTCATAAGTATTTCTTTGGCATGTGCACAACCATATGAAGGAATGTATCCTCAAGATTCCCACGAATATGTCAGAGATTTTCAAATTCCCTTACAGATATCTCATTCCCTTTAAGTTTTTGTTCAGCTTCTTGTTAGCTTCAATTGCTATCACTGTTGCAGTCATATGTGATGTTAAACAACTGCTACTGATTGTTTCTGACAATTTCCCCTTAGTAAAAGATTGATTGCCCTAGGAGAACTTGAGACTGGCCAAATAAAGGAATGTCCTGAGATGTAAGGTTTTCCAGAAAGGTCAAATATGACAATTCTTTTAGAATGGTGCTTTGGTGGAGCTGAAGACGTGTCTGGTCATTTCCAGTGGATGCTAGGCTGCTTATTGTCACTATAATTTTAAGCTGTTGGTTTTCAAGACTACCACAGAGTTGGAAAAAGGCTGATGAAAATAGGGCCAGTTAAAGTGCCACAAAAATCACCATTATAAACACAATTAAGCTGCTTTTCTTTAATTAATACTCCCTGGATTGTTGTACACCTTTGGTTATTCTCCAGAGTTTTGAAAAACTAATTTTTTGCCAATATTTTCATTGTTGTTATGCTAAAGAAAATTTTTAGAGATCTTGGATATTTTTATTCTAAATTATCATTTTCATTACTCACCACAGTTGCTTCTTAACATTTGCTGATTCACCAACACTTTTAGAACTCTCTTAGACCAGGCACGGTGGCTCAAGCCTGTGATCCCAGCACTTTGGGAGGCAGAGGCAAGAGGATTTCCCGATCCCAGGGGTTCAAGACCAGCTGAGCAACTTGGTGAGACCTTGTCTCTACAATATATCAAAAAATTAGCCAGGTGTGGTAGTGCGCACCTGTAGTTCCGGCTACTTGGAAGACTGAGGTGGAAGGATCACCTGAGCCCAGCAGGTAGAGGCTGTGGTAGCTGTGAGCATTGTGCCACTGCACTCCAGCCTGGGTGATAGAGTGAAACTTTGACTAAAAAAAAAAAAAAAAGTCAATTAGATGTATCTTCTTATATGCCAGGCATTAAATTTTCGTATACCTGTATATCTATTACTGGAAAATAATAAAAATATGATAAACATTTTTTGTGCATTTACTATGTCAGTCATTGTTTATGTATATTGCATAAGTTATATCAATTAATTTCTCATCAATTATACAGCTTTCAAGCTTATATAACTAAGGCACAAAGAAGTTAAGCAAATTAATGGAAGAAATTTAAAACAAAAGATCTCTCAATAAATAATGAAAGCATAAAACTCCAGAAAATTTGTCCAGAATATACAAGGTGTTAGCTATTCCCTGAAGTCTGTTAAGGGACCAATTGTTAAGACATACAGAATTGCAGAATTCTATTTACCCAAGATTTTCATCATTTTGCTTCATATTAAACATTAATAGAGCAGATGCATGATTTAGGAGATAAGTTTTCATGTTAGTGCATGTAAGGAATAAGTTTTCAGGGTAGGCACTGCGGCCCATGTCTATAATTCCACCACTCAGAGGTAGAGGAAAGAGGATTGCTTGAGGCCAGGAGTTCAAGGAATGAGTTTTTAGTGAGCACCTAATATGTGTCATACACTAAGCTACTTTCCAGGCATCATCAGCCTGGGTAAAACAGACATGCTGATGAAAAATACATTGCATATTACAGAACTTTCAAGGCCATTCCACATATTAATGACAGTATAAGAATTTGAACTAAGTTATCCTTGATTCAACATATCTTGTTCTACCCTGCTGCACCTAAGATCTTAACAAATTTTTTAAATTAATAATGATGTTAAAAAATATCCATTGAATTTCAATTAAAGCATTCCTCATGTCAGTATCTATCTCTAGGTGTAGATGTAAAGTTGTATCTACTCTGACAGGGGTCGCTTGGATGCTTTTGATAAGTAAAATGTTGACTTTCTTAATTCCTTCTAAAAGAGATAAATTCTGTATGAGTAGTAAGGTTTAACTCATCTAATTATATTTTAGGCAAAAGTCCAGCAAAACTTGGCCTGATTCTCTCACTTCCCTCACCACCTCCCACATAATTCTTCACCTTTTTCAACTCAAACATAAATCAGGAATGTAGTTCCAAATTCATATCATGGAGTTTTAACACAAATTTACAGTGGTTAATAATAGTTTTATATTCTAATAGTTCATAATTAAGCATGGACAAAGAGAGTATAAAAAAATTGAATGCATATTTTTTCTAACTTTAAATTTTTTAAATTTAGAAATTGCTTTTCAGTTTATTTTCCTTTTTTTGTGTTTTGTTATATTGGTCTTACTTGTAAAGTATGAATTAGTTGGGAAATACTCTTAAATTTCACTTTAAGTCTCTTGACTCTGTAAATCTTGAATTTATTGAAGTATATTGAGCTGCTTACAATATGTTGCAGTTAACTATGTTGCATTGTATCATCTTTTAAAAAATCTCAACTTCAGAACTGACGACATTTATCTGAAGAAAACACAGAGCCAGCAAATATTGTTTAAAAACTCTACAATAGTCATTCACCTGTCCAGGTTCCACAGTCCATGGAGGTTACATTTCGTATATTACATCTAGGAGCAATGTAATATGTTTAATATTTATTTTTAAAGTTTTAGAACATTTTTTTTATCTTCCCTCAAAATGCAATTTATTTTAATTTATTTCTAAACTTCACAGAAGTGCTTTCTCTAGGTTTTGATATTTTAAAAAAATAATTTGTTCAAGCAATGTCTATTAGTTTTTATTAGTTTTTAAAGGAGAAGAATCAGGCAAAGGTGAATTTTTTGCATATTGTGCTATTTCACTTAAATTCCATTTGGAAGGTATTAATAAATGGATGGACAAGTCTTTTCATGGAAATACACTATTTTCCATAGCTTCATCGCATAGTAACAATTATTCATAGATGCCACAAGTTGTACTTTGTGAGGAATTCTTTGTTTTGATAAATGCTGAAGCTTATGTTGACAGCAGTTACAAACCATTTTTAAAATTACTATTGTAATAACTTGCGATGGGTATAACCAAGATAACAACTGCCTGAGCTAGAAGAATTCATATTTGGTTTCATTACAAAGTGTGTAGTATTGAGCTCAGAAGTGCATTTGCTTCATACCATGTTCCCCACACAAGCCTAATTATGACATTACAAAATAAATTCAACTGCACACTGTTTATCACCATGTGTAGGTAGCAGAGAGATTGTATTAGGGAAATGTCACCATTTTCCTAGATTGTTACTGATTTAATAATCAAGTGAAACTGCTACATCACAATAATCATACAACGCATAGAAAGCTTTGTCACTATAATAGCTTTGATGTCTCAATGAATTAGTCTGCCATTCATATCTCATGCAGCGCCATTATATTTCAATAATACTATAGTTACATAGTGTATATTTTAGAGTATATTTTACTATAAATATATGTGGTCATAAAAATGTATTATGTTAGTGATTGGGACATTCAAGGTTTTTTGCCATGGTTACTCCTCTAATAAGGATTAATTGACTGGCACTGTCGACTTCCTATAGGATTAATGATGACCAATGACTAACACATCAATAAATCATCATTTAAATATCAAGAATGGCTTTTACATTTTTACGGCTATGATGCAGTAATATGGACAGTATCTGTGACTTCATATTTTATAATTTGAGATCTGACAAACTCAACAGTTTCTGATGTAACCCTCTGTGGTTCACATATTGTTGGGTTGGCAGATTTTTGCCATCAATGCCCTTTCCATTTGCACATAATTAATTAGTAATAAGTGTGGAAATTGTATTATGACCTAGTTATATATCTCTGTGGACATCTGTGTATTGAGATAAAATGATAATTCTAGATAGAATGTGTGAAACTAATTTCAAATGTCATTTAAATTGTGCTTTTCGGTGTATAAATGTTCTTGTGGACGAGATATACCTGATTGGAATTTTTAAAACTGTTTTCTGTGAACATATTCTAAATACTATGCAACATACTGACATTTTGATCATTTAGCTAAATACGTTTGTATGTGGAAAATCACCTCTAAAGAGATTATTATTTGTCTATGAGATTGGGTGCATTCAGGGTAGGATGGCCTTAGAGATTATCATTAACCTAAACAGCACTAAGAGCTAGTCTGATTTTTAGAAAAATAATTTTTTGGTTTATTTTCCTACTTTAATACATGTTAAGCCTCTTAGAAGTTTCTAAACCATGTGACTTAAGCAAAATTCTAGACTTATGATATATGATCCTTCCACCTTAGCTAACTGACTAAATTTATGAACACACAGCCTTTCTCATTATTTGTGAAACATTCTTGATAAATTTGTCTGATAAAATCTTACATGTGGACATACAAGAAAAAAATTTAATCATTTGTCATTGGAATATTTTTAAAGCAGCATTTGTAAAATGGTTGTGAGAGATGTGACTACGTGTATATATGTGTTTTAAAATTTATTATATGCAAATGAATAAAATGCTGTGATTTTATTTAAAGTTGATTTCCTTGAACTTTCTCCTATGGAGAGGTAGCCTATGCCAAAGACCCATAGAGATGGAATTAAAATAATGCAAGTAAACAATTATTTTCACTTTTGTATCAGCGAATGCCTCTATGTTTGAGCAAAGAAGGGCCCCATGCAATGTATGAACTGTATTCATTTTATTAAATACCTATTTCTGTTTAAGGAGAAGCCTTTTTTCTTTATGCTTACCTTTAAATGTGTCAGAAATTATATTCTGTGATTGCTGCATAATTCTAATAGTGTGTGAGACATTGCAAGATATCTTAATTTCCCGAGTCTCTTTATAAAAAGTGTGCTGAGAGGGTCCTACTTATTTTTGTTAGTCTTTTTAAAGAGAATTTTACTAAATGTCAACATAAACAGCTTCTAAGAAAAAAAAAAGAAATTATCTGGTAATGAAACTTATTGCTTAACAATAATTACTATCCAAAAGATAATCAACACATTTATTTTTTAATGATGCACTCAATTTTAGCACTAATTTATTTGTCCATTTACTTTAAAAAATACTTATTAAGGGTCTCCAAATGCTAACTGTTGTGTTTATTACTGAGGAGATAAAGGAAACAGATCCCTGCTCTCTTAGAACTCAGTGCATCTGGGAAGGCCTTAGATATTAAACAAGCTACGACCTTGCAAAGTACTTAGTGACAATTATGATATGTGTTAAGAATGGGAAATAGAGGGTGCTATAAAAACATACAAAAAGGAAACTTGCCAGATCTAGGAGTGCTCAGAAAGACCTCCCTGAGGAGGTTACATTTAAACTAAGATTTGCTAAATAATAGCCACTCAGGCAAGAAAAACAATTGGATGGGTATTGCAGGGAGATGGAACGCGAATGGATAGCTAGTCAGAACCCCATCTTCCATGTGGCAAGAAGCATCTTAAAAATATAACAACTACCACTATATGAATTGCTTTAACTTCAACACAAGAATCTTTTATAACAACTGCACATGCCCATGAAGGAAGCCATAATGGTGCACGATGTATTCATCTTTGTGATAACTGGATTCAAAGATCACCTTCAAAACAACATTTTTTTCCCATGCGAATGCATATTCAATGGTGGGACAGTAAATTTGTATTGCTCAGTGTTCAAAATTTGGAACTCATTTGCAAGTTGCAAGCTGTATGACTCATATATACATACATTAGAAAAAAATTTCTTACTACATGAAATGCCATCTAGGATGGATAGAATGAACACTTGTAAGCAAGATGGAAAATGTACGTTCTACTTGTGGTTTTACTGTGGCCAGTCTGAGCTTTTGTTTCCTTTTGTATAATACAGCATAATATCTTATGCTGGCATGCTGGCATCACGGGAATAAAATTTGATATTTTGAAATATCTAAATTTTTAAAATTGGTATAATCTTTATAAATGGCGTGTCTTTAATCATCATTACTTTTTCCTGAACATTTCCTGCATAGTTGTATTTTTCTTATCTTTGATCAAGTGTCCTTTCTTCATTGGAATATTTTTGACATCTTTTCTCCTTGTCCTCCCCAAAAGGTCCAATTAAAATCTTCTTACTCTTTTGAACTTTTTCCACCATAGAGGTTATTTATTTCTCCCACTCTAATCTCCTCTAGCACTTAAGAGTTATTTGGTGACTGACATTTATTGACTTGTATGGTTATTTTAATGTGCATCTCAAAAGCATAGCATTTTGATGTTGAAAGGAAGTTAAAGTTCATTTGGCCCACCAGATTTCAGAGGCTGGGCTTTCTTCTGAATCAGTTCAATCCACTTGTCAAATAAATTCTGACTGAACAGCTTTTCTGACAGCTGTGTATCTTTTGATTAAGTACATTTTACTTCTTGACATCTCTAAGAGACAGTTATTTTAAAAATGGAGACTAAATATGTCAAATTGTTTTTATGCCTGCAACTGTTTCCTGATCCTCTTGCCTGCCACTGTTTTCTTTTTTCTGGGCAAAGCAAGCTTTCAGGCTTTCAGGTACTTCAGTCATACTGGTTATTCTTGCCTAAAGATATTCCACACATATATATGTCTTAAAAAGGAGCATTCACAACTAAATGTATTATTCAACTATAATAAAATGATCATGTTTTATTTTAAATATTATGACTCTGACATTTCAGCCTTAAATGGCATTATATTTTTGATGGTTACATCAAGTTGAGGTTACTTTACGTTAAGTTCCCATGTCTTAATTATATGGGATTATGCTAAATCATATATACCTGTCATATATTGCTGCAATGTCTTTTTTCGATATAGTTTCAAGGATTCTAAAATGCATCCTGTTATTTCTGGTGGTAGATAATAGATAGAAAACCAGCAAACCAAAAAAGAAGAGTATATATGTCCTTTTCCTAACACACTTTAAATGAAACTCCATGCAATGAGAAGCCTATTTGATTTTTCATTTAAATTCCATTACATAATGAACTTCAAAGCAAATAAATGCTCATTAGACTTCTAAGAAAATCATGATGATGGCTATTTGTTTATATGTATTTTTGTTCATGTGTGTTTGTGTGTTTGCATATTCATTGTCAAAATAAAATTGTAATCCAAATGATGACCTTCTCAAGATGACCTTATTTATATATATATGTATATATATTTGCCATATTCACAATGTTGATAAATAATGCTATACCCTGTGACTCTATACGAGTTACATAAACATAAAATCCCTAAATTGCTTTTTCATTCTGCAAATGGTCAGGAGCATATGCTTATTTGAGTCACTAGCAGGAACTAAAAAATTCTATTGTATGTGAAACTCTTCGTGTTTTGTTTCTAGCAGAAAAGCACATCATAATCTTAGCATAGCATATAGTTGACTAAATGCAGTTGACACACCTCCTTCTTCCTAGTGTTGTGCTTATTTTTCTCATGATAGATGGCCGTACGACCTACTTTGTTGGTCATGCTTTCCCGCCAGCCCTTAATTTTTTGATCCTTCCATCTTTCACATTAGAAAGGAACCTACAATATTAAAAGGTGTAATACTCCTTTATGCTACATACAAACTTGAACCAATAAACTACATTTCTACTCGACTGGAAAACCATTTTCCTTTTATCTTGAGAGAGGTCTAGTTTGAATAACGTTAAGAAAAAAATTAATCAGCTGGGCATGGTAGCGCATGCCTGTAATTCCGGCCACTCAGAAGGCTGAGGCGGAAGGATCGCCGGAGCCCAGCAGGTCGAGGCTGCGGTGGCCGGGAGCGGCCACTGCACTCCAGTCTGGGCGACAGAGTGAGACTCCAACTCAAAAAGAAAAAGAAAAAAAAAAAAAAGAAAAATGATGTTTTCTGTGCTGAATTGTTCTCAAAGTTTCAATTTGGAGCTTTATGAAATGAGGCCTGGGAGAATGTATCCATTTTGCTGCTGAAGATTGTGACAGAGTTGTGTAATTCTGGAGTGGCAGAGGTAGCTGCCCTTTCCAGGTCTGTAGTTAGCCTCCTGATTGATATCTTGCTGATCATGCTTTGTAGAGGCAGCAGTTTTGTTGGTGGCGAAGTTCCGAGGCGTGGCCTTGTGAGTAATGCCTGTGGTAAGCCCCTTTCTCTTTAAATTAGAGCAGATTTTGTCCGAATTGGTTGGATGGATGGAAGGAAAGGAGGAGGGAAGGAAAGAAGGAAGGAAGGAAGGACAAGAAAAGGAAAGAAGAGAAAGAAAGAAAGAAAAAAGAAAGAGTGAGAGAGGGAGGGAGGAAGGGAGAAAGAGAAAGAGAGAGAGATGGAAGCAAGGAAGGCAGGAAGGGGGAAAAAAAGAAAAAGAAAAAGAAGAGAAAGAAAGAAAGAAGAGAAAGAAAGAAAGACAGAAAGAAAGGAAGGAAGGAAGAGTGAGAGATGGAGGGAGGGAGGGAAGAAAGAAAGAGAAAGAAAGAGAGAGAGAGATGGAAGGAAGGAAGGCAGGAAGGCAGGAAGGGAGGAAGGAAGGAAGGAAAAGAAAAGGAAAGAAGAGAAGAAAGAAAGAAAGGAAGGAAGGAAGGAAGGAAAAAGAAAGAGTGAAGAGGGAGGGAGGAAGGGGAGAAAGAAAGAGAGATGGAAGGCAGAAAGAGAAGAAGGAAAGAAAGAAAAAAAGAGAAGGGAGGGAGAGAGGGAAGGAAGAGAGGAGAAAAGGAGAGAGAAGGAAAAGTAAAAGAACAAAAAAGTAGGGCATGTACATCTATGGTCTTGGAGAAGAGTGAGCAAATAGGAAATTAGAAGAAGATGAAATCAGAGAATTAATGGAGGAATAGATGAAGTAATATCTTGTCATTGAAAGGAATGTGCCTTTAAGATCAAAGCCCTTAAAGTTTTGTGCAAAGAAGAGATTAACTCACTTGACTTCTATGTTGAGAACAGATTGCAGAAAATTGATCAAGGGCAAAACAGGGCCACTAGGCAGCAGACTGGTGATCCAGAAAAGCAGTGGTGGTGGGATGGATCAGGCCACTATCAACGGAGGTGGGTTTGTAGGTAGCGATCAGGGCAATGTTTAAGTGTACATCTTTTTCGACAGTATTTCACATATTTAGAATTAAAGATAGTGGACATTTTAAGTTTGTGTTTGTTTATTCTTTTTAGGAAATGGGTTCAACATGTTGTCATTTCGTTATCACAATTTGGCGTGTTCCTCTGATTGGAAGATGCATTGTGAAGTCATGTGTAAGAAACATTTCATTTAAAATTGCAAATACATTGCTGGTCAGATGCACAGAAAATACAACTTCTAACTTTTGAAATATCTTGGCTAAATTAAGCAATCTTTACCATTTTAGAGAGAAAGATGAATCTTCAGTGTCTGAAGATGGAGGAGTTCAATATTGGGAAGCCTTCATTTAAACTGGGAGGCGTGTATAGATTTTCAAAACTCTTAGCGGCCTGAGCAACACCTTTCCAAGGGGTGTCACTTCCAAATGGCACTGCACAACTAAGTGACCCTGATCAATAGGCCCTGGCCTATTGATAGCTGACAATTTTCTTCTTAATTATTTTATTTAGCAAGTCGTTTCCATGAAATGTTGAGAGTGATTTACCCAGGGCTTTCTGTTTCTTGGAGGAGAGAAAAAAAAAAGAGAACACTTATACATTTTGTGAACTATCAGCAGCATTTATGTCTTCTGTCATGCAGAAACTAGAGGTTGCTATGGGGTGTAAAATGCAAAATGCAACTTAATCTACTTTTTTTTTGAGCTGGAGTCTTACTCTGTCGCCCAGGCTAGAGTGCAATGTCATGCTCATGGCCACTGCAGAAATAACCTGTTGGGCTCAGGCGATTCTTCCTCCTCAGCCTTCCAAGCAGCAGGAACTACAGGAGCATGCTACCATGCCTGGCTCATTTTTTGATTTGTTGTAGAGATGGGGTGTCACCAAGTTGTCCAGACTGGTCTCAAACCCGTGGGCTCAGGAAATCCTCTCACCTCGGTCTCCCAAAGTGCTAGGATTACAGGCTTGAGTCACCACGCCTGGCATCTACTAGTTCTTGAAAGAGTAAAACTAATTTAAAAATAGAAAAAAAAAGGGCCCATGCTGCATGAACCACATTTTACTTAAATTTGACGATTTGACAAAGAAATGGGATTGAATACACAATTGCAAGAGAGTTAGCTGTTATTGGTCATCAGAAATAGCATGAGGTAGAGGGTCTATTAGTGAGGAAGACAGATACAGCCTAGGCTAATTCTACTAATTAAAGCATAACAAGATTACATTTATTTGTAAAAAGTAAGATTCAAAGATCGAATAACTTTGTGAGGAGCTGCTTAGTAAAGAGGTAACTGAAAGTTCGCAGTAGACAGAAAGATCTGTAGAAGAAACCAACTAAGAATAGACAGCTAAAACTTGCAAGGACAAGTCTGAAGATTTCTATAATAATCATGGGTTAATCTTAGCAGAAGGAAATCAAGAAATAATACATGCTTTTATCGATTTATCTTGAGAAAATGAGATAATCAAAAGAAAATTGTTTTCTAATGAATAAGTAGAAGCATCCACTTTCTGATAACTGGAAAATGATTAAGAGTACATTTGTATAAAGCGCACCTCTCTGAAAGAAAATTAAGAGGAGAGATATAGAATAATAAAGCGTAATGAATATCTTATAGAAATAGTTATTGCATAAAAGATAGTATAAGCCATGCCAGAGAGGTTTAGTAATTTTTAAGATACATTAAGCAATTCCTTCAAAAATAAAATGTTAGGGCTTAAAAGTGCTAACGGTGTCAGATAGCCTCACCTGAACCTCTCACTAGGATTTGACTTAAAGCAAAGTACTCACTCTTACAGTGCTCAGTTTTCTTCTCTATAAAATAAAGATTAACATAGAATCTACATCTTAGACTTATTGTGAAACTCAAATGAATTAATCTATATAAATTCTTGAGAAATGACTGAGATATCTAGGGAAGATTTGATAAACGTTAACCATTGTCATTATTGTTATGTTATTCTAAATTATTAATTTGTATCTGAGCAGAATCTGTCACACTGAGGATTGTTTCTGCTTTCTATGTTAGGTACCGTCAAGTTAATTTAACAATTATTTATCGTTTGTCAGCATTATTTGAAGCTCTGTGCTAAATGCGGGTATAAGAACAGTGATCAAGACAGAGTCTTATTCTCTTCAAGGCAGTCTGGCTGGGGACAGAAACAATTAAGTGAGTTGAAGTGGACAAAACAAATGCCCCAAGAGAGTCAAGTATGGATAAAAGTGCTCTAAGAATCAAGTCTTTCAAGCAGCAATTTCAGAGATTTGGTCTGGTATTTGTAAAGCTAAGGAAGCTTTCATTAAGAGGTAGAAAAAAAGTCTTCATCACTGCTCTTTTCTTAATCCCATTAAGTACAAGGTAATGTAATTTGAAGAAGTGGCTGGAAGATAACAAATTATGATGAAAATTATGGTAGAAAAGAGATTTGCTGAGTAAGAACCAAATGGGAGCCAAGCAAAGTATTCTGGGGAAAAGAAACAAGGTATCGAAGAACGCAGAAAATGAATAAAAATCTATATTTTCTTAGTTGAATATCTTGTAGGCCTATAATAGGAGTTGCATGAAAACAAAACCTTAAAAACCAGCAATCCATTAAAGAATTGGAAAGATTGATTAATTGGACGGAAAGACCTAAGATACACACTAAGAAGGGGTAGTGGTTATAGAGGCTGCCTTTGACAAAAACAGGGGAAGAAATTAAAAAGTTCAAATATTGGGGGAAAGGAAATTGTAATTTAATATCATGAATATTCCAATAAACAATGAAATCTCATAAACCCCAACCTTATTAAGATTACTATAAAACATTACTGTCAAATATATTTACTTCTCACTTCACACTGTCTCCATTCCCTACAGGATAGAGCCGTGTGTGATTATAATCTGAATACATTACAGGAAAAGAGTATACAGCTATGAAACTCAAAGAATAAAGAGATTAGAAATAAGCGCAGTAGAAATGAAAAAGACTCTATGTCCTATTTTGTGAAAATCCTTTACCTTGACCAATATTCTCACTTTTATTTTGGAGCAGAACATTTTTCTCTATTCCTTCTTCTCCTCCCCATCTCGTGAGGAGAGTAATTTACTAATAAATCTCAAAAACCTCTGGAAAATAATTTCAATACGTAAAAATTATGTAGATGATCAAGTGTCTATTTAGAACCCAATCTTGTGGGGTGGAGGAAAAACTAACCAAAAAATTAAATATTGTGTGTCAAGTGTAGGAGCGCTGAAGACATTATTGTTGGAGTCCTTCCTGTTAACCTTTAACCTCTTGGTGTTTAGATAATAATTTATTCATTAAACCACTAACTCCCTTTCCAGCAGGATTCGCCTATGAATTTTTAACTGCGGCCAAACCTCCAGATGTCTTCCTCCTCCGACTAAATTTTTACCATTTCTTTTTCACACTGCTCACTCCTTGCTTTCCAGAATCAAGCAGTTAACATCTAAGAGAGTCCAGTCTGCATAACTCCCCAACAAAACGTGATATCATTCTGAAGTTAATCTCTCCCATATAAGTTCAGTACTCTTTAGAACTACACAGATATTTCAAGTTCTGTACATGATATATCCTAGACTCCTATTTACTTATTTTTCCAACATTCCAATGACTGTGTTTTACATGTTATTGAAGTAAAAAAAATGATCCCTTAATACCCATCTGGAACTCTGTTTTCTTTTATGTTCAAATTCGCTTAATAGCTTCACAAGAGGATCACTCCTTTGCATAACCTCTAAGAAAAGATCTAAGAAAGAACAGTGAAATCAAAGACCAATTACCTGACTCTTAGGTGAGTCACTCAACCCTCTATAGGGACTGTCTATTACTTAATTTTTCAGCCTGGTGTTGGGATCTGCCTTTGAGTGTTCTGGGTAGTGTCTAGCACTATGTCATTTAAAAAAAACAAACAAAAAACTTTGTGATTATTGTTGTTATTATTGTTGTTAGCTTTCTGTGTTTATGTAAAACTAGCTCTCAGCTTGATGATATAAAAACTGTTAGGGCCTCAGCCTGTAATCCCAGCACTTTGGGAGGCTGAGGCGAGTGGACTGCCTGAGCCTGCAGGTTCGAGAACAGCCCGGGCAACTTGGTGAGACCTCATCTATACAACAAATCAAAAAAATTAGTCGGGCATGGTGATGTGCACCTGTAGCTTTGGCTACATGGAAGGCTGAGGCGGAAGGATAGCCTGAGCCCAGCAGGTCGATGCTGGGGTGGCTGTGAGCGTGCCTCTGCGCTCCAGCCTGGGTGACGGAGACTCCAACAAAACAAGACAAAACGAAACAAAACAAACTATTTTAGCTGTATCCTTTTTATCTTTTGTATTCATATAAAAGGAATATTTTAAAAATTTGTGACTATTAATAAAGCCAGGTGTGTGTGTGTTTGTGTGTGTGTGTGTGTGTGTGTGTGTGTGTGTGTGTGTGTGTGTGTGTACCGAGGGAGAGTAAGAGTGAGAGTTTAATCTAGGTGTTAACTCTCGGGTCTTGGAAAAATTCCCATTTGAGTAATTGAATTTTTATTAACTTACTTCCTCTTGCAGATATTTTCCATTTAATGCAGTACACTGTTCTGTATTATTTCTAGATGCTAAGTTGTTGCTGCATTTTTTCCCTGCAGTGATTTCATTTTATCAATGAATAAAGCCATAACTGATAAATGAAATCATTTTATTTTGATACTTCTGCTTTGGAATTCTCCCTGATCTTAAAACAGATGCTAAAAAAGAGAAAAAAAAAAGATGATGGCAATATAGGTAGAGGAAATCGAGATATTTGGGTGATTCCTATTGTTTAAAAGCAGCCTTATTTTGTTTTGGTATCATCTCCTAAATTCTGAGGACATTTGTTCTAGAAAAGACTGAAAATGAATGGCTTCACTCATTTATAGGTGATCCATTTAGGGAGTCTGGGGAACAATAGCATGGACTTTTAAAAATGTAGTCAGAGATAGTTCTGGCTATTTGTTTTTGTCCTCTGAATAATGGCTGGTGACAACACAGATGTTAAACACGAAATATTATAGGGATTAATTCATAGTGCTCTCGTTTTCATCCAAGGTCATGTGCAGTGCAAACAATAAGTTACAGCCAGGCAGTCTGTAGTGGCAATTAAGGACCACCTAGGGTGGGGGTGAAGCTGAAGGTGGCTCTGACCCCAGGAGGTCTGCAGTCACTTCGGTGTGCCTCCTTGGAATGCCTTCTTGTTCATATAAATTAAACAAAAGTGAATTTTCTCCCCTTTAGGGAACAAACAGTCTCTGCCTCAGATCTCGCAGCCTAAGCGTTTCCTCCTTTAGAATTGCAACTGAATCTCCTCTAAAGAGCAATTAGCATTTTAATAGTATTAATAACATTCGTGATTTTAACTATCTGAAGCTTTCTGCTTTTTATTGATGTCTTTTGTTGCAATTTTGTCTAATAGTATGCCCAGGGTAGCAAAACATAACCAATTAAAACATTTGCCAAACAGCAAGGAATCTGGATAATTTCAATGCTGCTCATCTAAACATAAAAATGGTTGTTTGAAAATAACATTTCTGGCTTTCTGGCCAGCAAGACTAGGGGATAATCTGGAAATGTAAGTTAGATAGTCCTTTACCTTACTGTTCTGCTCCAAAACTAGGATGACTTGATCAATGTTATATAATTAGTGCCAGATTAGAAAAATCAAAGCTGGCCATCTTATGTAGAGTTTTTAGTTTAATACCAGACCGCGCTGTTTGTATGGAAAGCCCCCTTAACCTTCTAGTCTTAGATTTTCTGATTATATATTCTCACAAGTCTTGAATTTTTATTTTGATTAACTCAGTATACTTATTTATATAATAAAATAATCAACATGAGTGCTTACCATGTGCTAGGCAGTAAATCAGCCTTATAACATGACTCATCTCTTTCCATCTTTACTGTAATCTTTATGCTGGCATCTATTATTATTATTTTTATTATAGACTCTGAAGCTCAGAGATGTCATTTGTTCAGGATTAAAAGACTAGTAAATAGTAGAACAGAGATTCAAACCTAAGTTCCCCTGCCTTCAGAGTTGATATCTGACCGTATACACCTTCCTTCTGTATGTTTTTTCAGGGTGGGGAGGAGGGAGTGTCGTTCTATCTTGTGTTTGTTAAATGTTTGCCTCAATGACTCAGTGACCACGCTCTAAAATCTGAGAGGGGAGAACTGTTTTTGTTGCCTTTACTTCTTCTCTCTAAACTAGCATAGTGCCTGGTACTTAGTAAAGGAATGATAAATCTTTTTTGAATGAATGAATATGAGTAGATGTGCCTTGTGTGACTAGATTGTCACGGGGTTTTGGTTTTTCTGCTTAGTGTGTTAAGACCTTGGTGTTCCTGATTCCTAAAGGAAGTATACAGAAGTTTAAAGATTCTCGGTACAATATCTTCTTGCTAGTATTCATTTTCTTCTAGGTATGTGTGCTTATGTACATGGATAACGTTATATCCTCTATTGGCTCCAGAAAGGAATTTAGGTGATTATACCTTTTGGTGACTGTCTGCCTCATGGTGGTGAATGCACATGCACACGTATTTGTTGGGATTGAAATGGGAGTTATAAGAAATGGTTTCCCTGTAATCCCAGCACTTTGAGAGGCTGAGACACAAGAATCTGAGCCCAGAGCAACAAAGCCTTCAATTAAAAAAGAAAAGAAAAAAGAAATGGTTTCAGAGCACTTTAATGTTGCTCTTACTCAAATTTAATTTAATTCTGCTGAGTCTGTTATTATATAAAGTCTATTCAAAAGTAGTAGTAGTCTATTGCAAATAAAAAATTTTATACACACACACACACACACACACACACACACACACACACACACACACAGTTATATGGTCTCTTGAAATAATGAGATATCTGAATGAATAATAGAGTTAGATTAACTTATCCCCCCAAAATGTAGAAAAATATTTAGAAGACGGAAATATGGATGTTTAATTGTGAGAAATCAGACCTTGCCCAAATGGTAGCATAAATAAAACCCGCGGGCTCAGGTAATCCACTCCCCTCAGCCTCCCAAAGGCGCGGGATTACAGGCTGAGCCACCGAGCCCGGCTTCCATATACTTCTAATGTATTTCTATTTATCTCAGTGCTACCCAAAGTATGATCCTGCAACACCAACTAAGAACCTGTTAGAAATTTAAATGACCAAGTCTTATCCACACTGAATCCGAACCTTTGCTATATGAACCCTGGAACTTGTGGAACACATGCTTCAACAAGACTTCAAGGTGATTCTCATGCTTAAATTTGAGAAGCATGGCTACCAAAGGGTACAGAGTGAGACTCCAACTCAAAAAAAAAAAAGAAGTATATGGAGACGATTAGAGCAGCTAGAGGATCAGACATCAGATATCAAGAGATGAGTCATAGTAATGTTTTTGATTCTCTGCCACCCAGTGTCTCAGCCTCAGTAGATCTGACATCTTGGTCTACAAGATGCCAATCAAGCAGTGTGATACTCTGGAATGTACTTCCTGATGGGAAATTCAGAATAGTTAAAATAAAATAAAAGAGCAGCTAGCCATGCTACATCCAACTCTTACTCCCGATTCAGGGTTCTGACACGGTATCTAACATGTGGTCTTGTTAATACACATGAAACATGAAACAAATATGTTTTGGTTATTTGTTTTGCAGATGGCTATTTAATTTTTTTTTTTTTTTTTTTGAGTTGGAGTCTCACTCTGTCGCCCAGACTGGAGTGCAGTGGCCGCTCCCGGCCACCGCAGCCTCGACCTGCTGGGCTCCGGCGATCCTTCCGCCTCAGCCTTCCGAGGAGCCGGAATTACAGGCCTGCGCTACCACGCCCGGCTGATTTTTTGATTTATTGTAGAGATGAGGTCTCGCTGCCCAGGCGGGTCTCGAACCCGCGGGCTCAGGCAATCCACTCACCTCAGCCTCCCAAAGGCGCGGGATTACAGGCTGAGCCACCGAGCCCGGCTATTTAATCTTTTTTTCCAGTTTCCTTTTCATAGTGCTTGCCCTTGACAAATTCCTGATTCTGCCATTCGGGTTGCCCTCTGATTTACCAGGCTTTCTCTTATTTTATCTTTGTAAATTGCATTATTGGAAACCTCAGAAAGAAATGATATTTCAACCCATGGCTAAGTATATGCTCTGTACTTGAGCAGTGAAAATTCTAAGTCAGTTCCTCACTAGACCGTAACTCACAGGTCCAAAGGTCCACCTTAAAACAAAAGCAAACAAGAGGGATACCACTCCATACTGACTCAATCTTTGTACATCTGGTATACATAATTTCCTTAGTATAATCACATCACAGTACCCACTTCTTAGCATTGATGCTAGTGAGTTATTGGTTATTGAATCTACTACTTGACAGGAAGCTCTTTGATGGGAAAAAAACCCAAATAAACCCTACAACTTATTTATCATTATATTTCTAGTGCATAGCACAGAATATAATCCACTGTAGGTGCTAAATCTCTGTTTACTGAATCAAATCCAACTTTTTCCTTGAAAGTCAACTTGTATTCTAATAATGTTGTAACATGAGAGTTGAGTACCTACAAATTTCAAGTGAAAAGCCAGTACAGAATAATATAATCTCTTTTTGAAAAGTTCAAAGTTTCTTGTTTCATGTAAAAATTTCAGTGACATCACATTGAAAAATTATTGAGTAATTTACAATAATTATCATGAATTATGAAAATCCAAAATAATACTCTTGCTCATTCAGTTTTTAACACAATCTTTCCTTGTTTTTTTAAATCCATTAAGGTCTCCTTAATGAACTCAACAAACACCTTTTGTTATTACTATATGAAGTACTAGGTATCCTAAGTTTTACATACTTTATATCTAGTTTTGCTAGCTAGGGAACTCATTAACAGTTATTTTTTGTTGTGAATAAACTGCCCCTTGAGAGTATAAAAATTTCTCAGTTCACAAGTTCACATTCTTCTAAGAGGTCACTTAACCTTCTAAGGCAATTATAGCACATTAACAATATTCTTCCTCCAAAAATGATTTTTCTAGATTATATAGTTGTAGCTGTTTAAGACATGACCAGATATTTAAGCTCTATCATGCAGGTCTCTGAAAAGGCAGGTTCAAATCACTTTCAAATGAGATTCAAGGTATCAAGGAAAACACTTCACAATTATTTTGACTGCTGTAATATCAATATTTAAAATAATATATGGAAATGAAAAAAATAGTAATAAAATTATTCTTTTTTATTTAGTTAATTCAGTGGTTGTGATAAGCACAAGATTGACAGTCCAGGCAGCTGGAGTATTCTTTTAGAACAGAAAACATATCAATAGCAGATAGTAAGTTTCTTTCTTCTTTACAGTATGTCTCAGTCCTTTCAAGAGCCCGGAGGAACTCAGATCATTCTATCAAAAAGATCCCTGCACACTTATGTTTGTTGCAACTCTATTCACAATAGCAAAAACATGAAACCAACCATGTTGCCCATCAAAGCTGGACTGGATAAAGAAAATGTGGTACGTATACACAACGGAATATGATGCAGCCATTAAGAAGGAAAAATATGTGGACTTCGCAACAACTTGGATAGATTCAGAGTCGTTCATACTCAGTGATCTATCACAGAAACAAAGAACAGAGTATCATGTGTTCTCACTCATAAGCAGACCTTGAACAATGATAATACTATAACAAAAGGATTGGTGGTAGTGGGAAACTGTCAGGGGAGGGAGGGGGTTGGATTGGCAGTTGAGGGAAACTGCTAGAGGAGAGAGGGGCATACCTCATCAACAGGGGTACCTGCATAATAAATGTTTGTATACCGAACCCTAAATTGTACCCCACATCTTTATTAAAAAAAATTGTGAAATAGTGAAAAAGGTGCTGACTTTGGGATAGCATTGTTGCATGTTAATATGAGTAGTCATAATATGATATGACTGATAATAATTGCAGTAAGTATCATGGAGACACAGATATTGGCATGGTCAAAAAACATTAGCATTTGCATTCTGAATTAATCCCTCACCTTTTCAGAGGAGAATAAATATAAGCCATTTCAAATGTAGACTTATGAGCTATATGAAGAAAGCTCTTCAATGACTTCAGTCTCAGAAAACAGATGAACGGGAACTCTGATTACATCTATTCAGCATTATGGGGAGATGAAAGTTACCAACACCTTAAGCCACCCAGGCTTCCGCATTTTAATTAGCGTAAATCTAAAACTTCAAGAAATTCTTGGAATTAAGATTTGAAAAAACAACTTCTAATGCATCAGGAAATGTGATTCATCTATTAAAGTTTAATTTATACTGTAATTGAAATATTACTTTTTAAATAAAAACCAAACAGATTTAGGGCACCGTGATTATTTTTCTAATGTTGTTCTTAGAATTTTGAAAAATGCTTCACTAAAACCACTTAAGCCTAACAAAAGAACGCTCTACCTGGTACTATGTTGTTAGCTCCGTATCCTACAATTAGTTGGTATTCTGACATTTTATTAACTTTCAGAACTGCTATTTAATTATTTGTTTTGAATTTACAGCATTCACAGAGCAGTGCTGAGTGCTTAAGCAGTGCTTAAGTAGTTTTAGCTTACAGTCCAAACAAATGATGCCTTAGAACAGGAATCTTGCTACTTTGAATATGTACCACAGAAGCAGACATTCCAAATATGGTTGTAGTATCCAGGCCCAAGGACTTGGACCAAGAGGCAAATTCCCTACTTTGCAAGGGGAAAAAGATGGTATTGCACTTCATACTTGCCCTGTACTAACTTTATAGATTATGTGATTGTAAAGGCAATCAAGAGATGAGGCAGTAATTTTGAGTTCTTTCTTTCTGAAAAAGATATCACTTTCTGCTGTTGTTTTCTACAGTTCTGTTTTTAAGTAAAAATGTATATTGGAATTTTAATTTTGACAGTTGAGGGATACATATTTCCTTTCTCTTTTTCCCACCTACAATTCCTGGTTTCTAGCACAGGGATGTGCCTGTATAACTATGATCTTCTTCCGATATCTCTTGGTAAAGTACCAGTGTGGTGAAAAGTCTGATATCTGTTCTAATTGCTTGGTGTCAGTGCTGAAATCGTTTTAAAATATTTAAAAAGTCATCCCTGTAATATGACCATGGAAATTTCTAGGCAGAACGGGAAAGCCAGAGCACTGCTCTTACTTATGCAGTAGTACTAGGTTAAAATGTAATAAAATTGAATTTTTAAAAAGTTTAACTATCCCTAAGACTCTACAGCCCTAGAATTGACATGAAACAGGGTAATAGTTATTGTCCTAATAAGGCCTGGACTCTTTGTACATTAATCTATATGACATATACACAATCAGCAGTATGCTTCCACAGCAACTGGCAAGAAGCCTAAGGAATAAGACACAAAAAGCAGAAACTGTCTTCTAATTTGACCTCTTGGTCAAGACCATTGCACTGGTGATTGAGGAGCTGGCTTGTTGATAGATCCTTCACATATTTACATCGCTAATTACTTATTCATATTCATCATCAATAATTTTTCCAGCAGAACTTGCATGTATCTGTTGCTTCATTCCAGCTAACTGAAAACTTCTCGAACGGATTGAAAAGCCATACATTTCACATGATCTTAAGCTAAGATCAAGATTTACAGAATAAAATAGTTAATTATATTTATTGAAAAGTTCTTCTAATTTAGCCCTTTAAAATATCAACAAATGCAGAAGTGATTAAAATATTTAGCTTTCTATAAAATATTTGCATTCTTTCTTATTTGTAAGATGTGGGGTACAATTCAGGATTGGGTATGCAAGTGGTCATTGTACAGGTAAAGTTTGGGCCTCCCTTTGATCTCCACTTCACCTGGTTTGAGATCAGGTGCCCTTATTGATGTTGTGTGCTGTCCTTCCTCTGCTACTGCCAATCCCTTTCTTACAGTATTATGGTAAATGTTCAGGGTCCACTTATGAGTGAGAACATGTGATACTCAGTTCTTTGTTTCTGTGATAGATCACTGAGTAAATAGACTCTAAATCCATCCAAGTTGCTGTGAAGTCCATATGTTTGTACTTCTTTCTGACTGTGTAATACTTCATCATGTATCTGTACCACATTTTTTTTTATCCAGTTCAGTTTCAATGGGCGGCACGGTTGGCTCTATGTTCTTGCTATTGTGAATAGTACTGCAATAAACATACGTGTGAAGGTATCTTTTTGTAGAATGATTTGAGTTCCTCTGGGTATATTCCCAGAAGGGGGATTGCTGGGTTATACGGAAGATCAATTTCTGATTCTTTTAGAAATCACCTCACTGTTTTAAAGGTTTAACTAGTTTGCATTCCCACTAGTAATATAGAAGCATTCAGTTTTCTCTGCATCCTTGCCAGCATCTGTTGTTTTCTGTTTTACTAATGATGGCCAATCTTACTGGGGTTAGGTGGTATTTAAATGTGGTTTTAATTTGCATTTCTCTGATGCTTATTGAGACTGGGCACTTTTCAATGTGTATATTGACTGCCTGTTTGTCTTCTTTTGGAAGTGTCTATTCATGTCTTTTGCCCACTTTTTAAAAATTTTTTTAATGTAGGATACAGTTCAGGGTCAGGTATACAAATGGTCATTATGCACTTACCCTTGTTTATAAGGTATGCCCCCTCCCTCCCCTGGCAGTTTCCTACTACTGCCAATCCCTTTCTTATATAGTATTATGATAATTGTTCAAGGTCTGCTTATGAATGAGAACATGTGGTACTCAGTTCTTTGTTTCTGTGATAGATCTTAAGTCCATCCAAGTTGCTGTGAAGTTTATAATTCTGTCCTTCTTTAAGACTGTGTGATATTCCATTATGTATCGGTACCACATTGTTTTTATCCAGTCCTCTTTTGATGGGTAGCAAGGTTGGTTCCATGTTTTTGCTATTGTAAATGTGACTGCAATAACCATGCATTTGCAGTATCTTTTTCACAGAATGAGTTGACTTCCTTCGGTTATATTCCCTGAAAGGGGATTGTGGGGTTATATGGTAGGTACATTTTTAGATCTTTTAGGAATTGCCACACTGTTTTCCACAGAGGTTGTACTTGTTTACACTCCCACCAACAGTGTAGAAGTATTCCCTTTTCACCACATCCTCTCCAGCATCTGTTGTTTTTTGAATTGTTAATGATGGTCACCTGGTTTTGATTTGCATTTCTTTGATGATTAATGAGGCTAAGCATTTTGTCATGTGTCTATTGGCTGTTCATATGTCTTCTTTTTGAGAAATGTCTGTATCTTTTGCCCACTATATATGGGGCTTTTTTCCATTTTTGGCATGTTTGAGTTCCTTGTAGATCCTGGTTGTTAGCCCTTTGTCAGATACACAGTTGGCAAATATTTTTTCCCATTTTGTGGACTGTCTCCCTGCTCTCTTGATGATTTCTTTGCTTTGCAGAAAGCGTGTCAGTTTGATGAGGTCCCACTTGTTTATCTTAACTCTTACGGTATGGCACTTGGGGTTTTGATCAGGAATTGGTTTCCAGTTCCAATTTCCATAAGGGTGTCTCCTGCATTTTATAAGATTCTTATAGTTTGAGGTTTTACATTTAGGTCTTTGATCCATGAGAGTTGATTTTTATGTATGGTGTTAGGTGGGGGTCTTGTTTTAATCTTCTGCATGTGGTCAGCCAGTTTTCCCAGCACCATTTACTGAATAAGTTCTCCTCTCCCCAGTGGTTGATGGTGGAGGCTTTGTCAAAGATGAGTTGATTGAGAAATTGAGGTTTTGCTTCCAGAATCTCCGTCCTGTTCTATCAGTCCATATACCTATTCTTGTACCAATACTAGGCTGCTTTGATTATTGTAGACTTACAGTAAAGTTTAACGTCTTAAAGTGTGATACCTCCCACTTCATTTCTTTTGCTGAAGATTGTTTTGGCTATCCGTGGTCATTTAGGTTTCCATATGAATTTCTGTATTGTCATTGTCAGGTCTGAAAAGAATGATGTTGGTAATTTTATGGGTACTGTGCGGAATCTGTGGATTGCCTTTGATAGGATGGACATCTTAACAAGGTTGATTCTTCCTATCCATGAGCATGCAATATTTTTCCATTTGCTCATGTCCTCTTGGATTTCTTTGAACAGTGCTTTGTAGTTTTTGTTGTAAAGGCCTTTCACTTCTTGAGTTAAGAAGATGCGAAGGTATTTCAATTTTTTTGTGGCTATTGTGAATGAGATTGTGAATCTTTATTTGGTTCTCTGCCTGTTTGTTGTGGGTGTATAATAATGTGACTGTCTTTTGCACATTTATTTTGTACTCCAAGACTTTACCAAAGTCCTTCATAAGTGCAAGAAGGTTTTTGACAGATTCTCTTGGATTTTTGAGGTATGGAATCATATCATATGCAAAGAAGGATAATTTATCTTCCTCTTTTCCTATTTGGATACCCCTGATTTCCTTCCCTGTCTAATTGTTATAGCTAAGATTTCAAACACAATGTTGAACAGGAGTAGTGTGAGTAGGCAGACTTGTCTTATTATGGTTTTTAGGGGAAATGATTCCAGTTTCTGTCTGTTTAGCACTATGCTGACTGTGGGTTTATCTTACATGGTGCTTACTGTTTTGAGGTATGTTTCATCTCTGCCTGAGTGTTAATATTTGTATTCATGTTTTGCTCATTATAAATATTTTATTGCAGTGACTAAATAAAATGTTTTAAGACACAACAGTCCTCACATTTTCAAGTATTATGCAGTATATTGTGTAAATTCATAAGCTAAACATTTTTATTTCACTATTATAAAACATTTATTTGATGTAATAATGCTAATATTGCATCTGTCATTGTAAAGAAAATGATAACAAGTCATAGTCAGAGTTACATCAAACAAGTATCTACTGAGCCTAGGTAAATACTACTCAGACATTACTAAGCATGAAAACATTCTTTCTGTTCCTTGATTTTTTATAATAGTTTATGTATTAAAATTCAGTAACTACTGTTGTACTTGTGGAATAAGGAATAAGTAGGCAAGTAGGTAGGTAGGTAGGTAAGAAATAGATGATAGACATAGCTATGAACTCTAATCATCATTCTACAACTATTAATGTTTTAGTTTCCTTGTTGATCTAGTGAGATTTTTTTAAATGCCTGAAATTTAGTGATAAAAATAAATTATTGTTTAAAAATTTTTTTGAATTATTTTGAGCATTTTAGGTATTAGGACTTATTAATGAAATGTCATTTACTAAAAAAATGAAAAAGATAAAAATTGAATCACAATGGACTCAATACTAAACTATTTTTTCAACATGAAAGCATGTTTCTCTATTATTTCATTCAAAGCATTGTTTTAATCATGGTCTCTAATTTATCCTTGTTTCATTTAAGGTCTGAAATAAAGAAATCTGCTTAAAAATCCTTCAATTTTTCAGTTGGAATTATATTATTTCTCAAGTGAGAAAAAACTATGATGGTATTCACATATAGACATAATCATTAACAGGCAATCTTGGTACTTATTTTGCCAATATGACTGCTAAAAGCCCAAATTCCTTAAATCTAAATGAGTCTTTCCAACTCATGCTCTCTTATGGTGATTAAAGAGCAGCATTTTTAGAAGCAGGAAGATCACAGAGAGAAATATCAAAAGCTCTGGTTGATGTCAAATCAATGCCCAGGTTTAGTTGATTTTTTGCTATATTTGGATTCAGCATTGATCTAATCTAGAAAGTGCTGGGCTTGATATGAACTCCAAGCAATGTACTTTTTAATTTTATTTTATTTTTCACTGTAGCTGTATGTTTGATAATAAAATATAACGTAATAAATAAAAATGTTACACAAATAAATATAAACAAAAAAAGTCTCTTCTTGAGTATTTAAAAAGAAGTAGAAATTACTGTTTTTCTTCTGTTGTCTGTCTATACTGCTTATCTGAGAAGTTTAACAATCAACTTCTTAAATGAAATGATCTTGCCTGTCATTTGTCCCAAATCTGTATTTTTATTATTATTTCGATCACACTTTAGACACCTGAGAATTTTGCGCTTTTCAGTAACAAAACTTTTTAAATGAGAAGACATGTTAATTGTTCTAGATTTTATTGCCAATTATCCTTACAGTATGTATTTTAGCCAGTTCCTCTCTCTCCTTCCTGCATAAATAGTGTGTACCAATTGTAATTTGATCTTTTGCATTGATAACCAACGAGGTTATTAGAGTTATCTCTTAACTAATGAACAAGTATGAAGAGTCCATATTTGACACTAAAGATACTATTTTGGTAGCTATTTCTAAAGAAAAACAAAATCACCTGATAGGGGTAGGTCTTCTGCTTCTTAACTGAACTAAAGTTTCCTTGGGGACTATCTGTTTTTGTATTTAGACATCTCACTTTCTTGAACACAATGCATCCTATAGGTACAAAGAGCAAAATAATGAAATATGTACAGCATTAATAGTTCTAGTAGTAATACCTGTGAAAACAAAAATATGGAGTGCAACTTATTTAATAAGTAACTTTTATCTCCTTTCTCTCCAATTTGATAATATAAGAATTTATTTTGAATGTAGAGCTGAATTTTTTTAAATAAGTCCATTAGTCGCTAATACTCACATACTACAGAAAATTTATTAAGACTTATTTTGATAAATTTTATATTTTCCCCAAAAGATAAAATTATGTATATGGGCAAATTTTGTATCCCGGGCAATTTAAACTTAATTATAATTGAATTTATTTTCATGAACTAGTGTGAATACTCTTTTTGGGTAAGTACACTGAAAATGAAAGAGAGGAAGAGAGAGATCAATCTATATATCTATAGCTGTATATCTCTAGTCCAGTTTTATTTAATATTTAAATCAGTTTTATTTACATAGGTCAGAATACACTGTATTGTAGAGCTTATGGCAATTTTTTTTTCAGTTTTAAGGATAATTCCACCTCCTCTAGAAACACTTACATTCATTGCAAAACAAACAGAACTTTGATTCATGAGTAATAATTAACATTAAATGAAACTTAGTCTTACTTTAGTGAAGAGTTTGCATGATCCCAGCATCTTGTAGTTACACTGTCCGGATGGCAACTTCTCAGGTGTAGTAAGTTCTCCAAAGTTCACAGAAAGGTAACCTATTAATTAGTAAAATACCATTACAACATCTTCAGAAAGGCAACGGAAAAACCAGGCAGATTCTGTTAAAACAAGACCTGAGTAAGGTCCTTGAAGTGGTAAATCTACTACTCTGAGGTCTGGAAATTCTGTGAGTCACATGACATCTCTGGATACCAGATTATAATTCCTGGAAGTAGTCGTTCTTCTTTGTGACACAGTTTTGACAAATGAAACTCCACATTCCCATGCAAACAAGTGGTCCTTTCAAAAACTGAAATGATGAGTGCAATGATAGGAAAAGAAAATCCTACTAAGAAATAATGGTAATGAAACTTTATCAGAGTATGTGATATTTGGACAGGAGAATGTTAGATTATTATTGATTCAGGTAAGCTATAAAAGAGCAATTAAGAAAGGAAAATACAGCAGACTCGGTGAAAGTATCTGTACCCAATCTGTCAGCAGCACAATGAATATGTGATACATGGAATTAAGTAAAAAAGCAGATTTGATGACAAACTCAATTTTGATAAAAAAATTAATGCTCTGGATTCAATAAACGATTTTATTTTTTCATACTATTGCTCAGTATTCAAAATTATGCAAAGAAATGACAATCATATAGATTTCATTAATTGAATGTTTATTAATATAATAATGAATTAGAATGTAGAAAAATAAATTGGTTAAAATTAATAAAAATATTCCTTATTTTTTTTGTCCCTGAATGAATAAGACTAGAATTTGTTGCTGGACCACTGTACTATGACATATGTATACTATATTATCAAATATGTATGAAATTTACTTTTCATGCATGTAAAATAAATATGACACTCTCAACTACAAAGGCAATTAGGATTGTAGCTCATTTTCTACCATGAGGATTTCTATCATCACCATAGATTTTCCAAAGACATGAAAAAAGAGAGAATTATCCATTTCTACTTTAACTGCTGGTCAACATTTGCTTTCTTCATTTCAGAGACTGATAGCAAGGTACATAAACAATGAAGGTCATGTTTTTCCACAGCCCAATGCCGATTTACTCTTTAGACCAACATCACGGCTGCCCATTTATGATTTATTATTGCCCTGAGCTATGTACTGCTGTCTTCCAGTGCTATATTTCTTGAAAACTTGACATAGAAATCTATGATACAAACTGTCAGCTTGGTGTGGAAAAAACTCAAGTTCTCTCATTAATATTAAACTTCTGGGGGAAAAATATGTTGCTGAAACAAGCATTTCTCTTAAGGATGAAGGAATTCATATATTACTATTGACATGATAATTGAAATCATATTCAACAAAATGAGTGATGAAGAAATTATACCCATGCGTTTCAAAACAAGGGACAATGATGAATCTGAAGAAGGGGAAGTGTGTTGTCACAAAATATGCAAGGACTCAGATGTCCTTACCAAAGTAATGAAACAATGCAAAGGAAAGTTACTGTGATCATCTATTATTATTTCTAATGAGCATCAAAGGCATTGTGATAAAGAAAAATTATTGTCAGTCATTGCAACGGAATATAGCTAAATCGCTGCATCTTTTTCTGACAATGCAAGCAAGTATAATTTGGACGTAAATCATGCTTCTTGTCCCCCACTTTATAATGGACATTCATTACACTGCACGCAAAATTTGGAATGGGTAGAGACAAAAAGTCGGATATTTGTCTCTGCCTTTCGTCTAAGGATTCCTTATGCAGAACTGCTAGTAACTTCAGAGGACACAAAAAAGTATGAACGGTGCAAGATCAGCTCTTGAGAGCTAAGGAGAAATGGTTCTCCTTTTTCTGCCTTTTTTTATGTGGCATAAAAACAAAAGGCAAATTTTTATTTTTCTGAATACTTCAACTCAAAGATATTCCTTTGAAGTCAAACATTGGTGTCATTTTTTTGTTTTGTTTTTTTCTTTTTCTTTCTAATGTAATGAGGTTTTTCTTCGTCTTTCTCTTTGGATATATTCTATTTATCTGGAATCAGAGAAGTTTCTTTTTGAAAATAAATCATTTGGGAACAAAAAAACAGAAAACAGTCTTGCTAGACAATTGGCAAAAGGATTTATGTTGTTGTTTCATTGTTACCCTCTTAATAAAATTATATGGATGTCAAGAAAAACTTATCTTCGAAAACCGATCCATTTGATATTAACTAAAATTTCTGAAGCATTTTAAGGTTAGCGAAACATATTAACGTACATTGCTTATGATCCTCATATTAACACTGTGCTGAGGATATTTTATTGTCACTTCAAACATAAGAAAATTGAATTTCAGAGAAATACATGAACTTTCTTTTTTTTTTTTTTTTTGAGTTGGAGTCTCACTCTGTCGCCCAGATTGGAGTGCAGTGGCCGCTCTCGGCCACTGCAACCTCGACCTGCTGGGCTCCGGCGATCCTTCCGCCTCAGCCTTCCAAGTAGCCAGAATTACAGGCATGTGCTACCACGTCCGGCTGATTTTCTGATTTATTGTAGAGATGAGGTCTCGTTGCCCAGGCGGGTCTCGAACCCACGGGCTCAGGAAATCCACTCACCTCAGCCTCCCAAAGGCACGGGATTACAGGCTGAGCCACCGAGCCCGGCATGAACTTTCTTAATGTCATGCACCTAGCTGGAAGCAGAGTTGTATGTCTTAAGCACAAGATGTCATTAACTTAATTCCTGGATTCTTTTTTCTATGTCACATCACCACAACTGATATTTTATACCATGGTATATTTTTTAAAATTACCATGTTAGACATGAATTAAAATTTGGATGAAAGCTAGTATTTTTCAGGGATCTAGTATTACACAAAAGGATAAATATTCTTTTCATAATAAGTATAATATGTTTTGGAGAATTGAAGGGAACCTGAATTCAAGATGTAAAGAATGAGTGTGATCACTTTTTAAGAATGTACCATCCTGATCCTAACCCCCAAAGATTATGATACTTTGTGATCTGGTTTTTTTTTTGTGTTTTTTTTTAGGGCTCCATTTGGAATAACCTGTGTGTAGAACACTGTTTGTTAATTCACTGTCATACATTGATACTCTGTTTTGTTTTTAACCTACAAGCAATACATTTTTTTCCCTAGGCTTCTCTTTCTATTTCTATTTTTCTTTCTCTGTTGTTTCTTTTCTTTTTCTTTTTAAATATTAATTAATTGATTGATTAATTAAGTAATTAATTGACATAGAATCTCACTGTTTCACCCAGGCTGGAGTTCAGTGTCACGATCATGGCCACCACAGCCTCAACCAGCTGGGCTCAGGCGACACTTCTGCCTCAGCCTTCAAAGCTGCTGGAACCATAGGGACACGCCACCATACCTGGCTAATTTTTTTATTTATTGAAGAGATAAGGGCTTGCCCATTTGCCCAGGCTAGTCTTAAACCTCTGGGCCAATCCTCTCACCTCTGCCTCCCAAAATGCTAGGATTACAGACGTGAGCCACTGCGCCCAGCTTGATGCTTTCTTAGTCTACCAACTTGATGTTTCCCAATTGTATTGTCTGTCGTAATTATCCATTCTCAATTTACTTGCTAAAACAACTATTTATACTGCCTACAGATACATCAAAAACTGTATAATATGGCCAGATTCTTGAAGGTTAGCTATCGCGTGGATTCGTGATTTCTTGATTGAAAATGGATACATATGTCTTGGAACCAAGCAAGTGGCAAATTTCTAGGGTAAGGTAACCTGGGTTTAAATATCTTCTGCCTTTACTACTTGGAAGAATTTTAAATCTTACTATTTGTAAATTTTCACCACTGCAAATTCTGAATAATAGTATTTTATGTCATGGAGACTTTAGTAAGATTATATAAGATGTTTTTTACCTTGTATCCAATGCATAGTGTTGGGCACAGAACATGGAGACTGCTCAGTGAAGCAACTATTATTGTTGTTATTATGTTTTTACTGAAGTTGTTACTATTATTAATTGGTCAATTTGATAATTAGGAAAAAACGTAATGCTACCACTGGCCATCTGTTTTTGATTTTTGGAATGTCTCCCAGGAACACTTAAATGAATTCATTTTCAGAGCAGAGTTACTTGACATGACTATTGGTCTTTAGAGAATAATGGCCAAAGGCAAAGATTTTCCTTTCATATGTTTGCTATTGAAACGCTCCTAGTTCTCTACCAAGATTGGTCATATATCGAGCCATTTCTGGCAACCATATGTTTTTATATTATTATTTTTGTTGTGGCTGTTGACTTTGTTGTTTAGCATGTTATGTAAACTCCCTGGGTTATATACACTTGTAAAATTTTATAATGTGAAGTGTGGTGAGTACTTAGTGGTAGGCCAGGAAATCTGCCTGAAACACAATACATAAAATTATCAGGTATATTTTCTCAAAGCACAGTTGGACTTATTTTCACATGGTAACCTCAGTCAATGAACATGAAAGTATCTGGTGATTGCATATAAATGTATAGATGTTAACATTTATAGATGACAGATGGTTAGGCGGATGACAATTTTGTGAATTCTATGCCTTTCTGAGAAAACTTTTTCTTAATTGTTATAAAATTAATCCGTCTGATATAATATTGCACACTCATTACCTATTTTGTCCTGAGGGCATATATAAGAATTGTAACATCCTCTGAACATTTGTTTATTAAACCAGTGCTTTTTATACTTGTATTCACTTATTTAAAAGCTTAAAATTCTAAGAAGTATAAAATTGACTGAATCAAGTACAAAAACTAAGCGAACCCTTAAAGGAAATACAAATGAAACATTAGAAATAGAGTTAAATAGAAGAAGACAGAGAACACGGAAGATAAATGAAATAAATAAATAAATAAGAATGACATACCATAAGGAAATTTAAAAAATAAATCTATTTCAACCCGAAGGTATTGCTTGTCATTGCATCTACCTTAATTGCAATTTTGTCTAGATAAATTTATGATTTGCTTTTTTAAATTGCATTCTCTTAGCTCAGTTACTACCTATTAAGTGAGACCCTCCTAGGCCATGCCACTAGCAACAACACAAATCTCCGTCACTATCTACCTCATTATTTTTCTTTTACATTATGAAACTATTTTCCCCGTTAAATGTAAGAAACTTGGAAACTGATTAGTTTACCCCAAGCAAAATGGAAGAGCACAACATATATGGATATATAATCATACACACACAAAAGCACACACAAATACTTATGACTTGATCAAAAGTATAGAACATCAAATAATACTCTTTTGATTATCACAATACAAGGAGGGTACCCCTAAAACACGGAATTATTTTTTGGAGGACGGGTCCCTTGTAGTATAGGATTCTCCCGCTAGGCAAGTGTTCTAGAAACCCTTTGTCATCAGTGTACAAGTTAATGTTTTGTGAGAGCCTGTGTTTGACTTCAGTGAGCACACCTGCCCATACCAGGCTGAGTGTTCAGCAGTTTTTGACCAAAAATGACGTGACCCTGTACTCCACCCTCTATTCATCCAATCTCAACCCTAGTGACTTTTTTTTGTTTCCCCGATGAAAAAAGTTCTCAAAGGAAAGTGTTTTGCTTACATAGAAGAGGTGAAACAAAAAACAGCAGAAGCATTAAAAGGCCTCAACATGGACGAGTTCAAAACCTGTTGGGAGCAGTGAAAAAAGTGTCTTGATAGATGTATTGCCTCAAAACGAGAGTACTTTGAAGGTGACTAAAGGTTAAACATGTAAGAATAAATACACAATTTTTAATAAATTCTGGGCATTTTCAGTATCCCCTTCATATAATGATGAAACAATTTCACTTGGTTCATTGCTTAAAACACCTTCTCTATTATAAGATTTGCTATTTACGTAAAACAGAGTAAGTCAAAAGCATACCCACAGAGCGTTTGATTTTCAGACCACTGAATATTTTTAAGAGGTAAAATATTGTTTATTATAATTTATTGAAATTCACACTACTGTAATTTTAAGTTACAATATAACAATTCATTCTGTGCAGTATCTAATGCTGTTAATTAGCAATATGTATAAATCTGGTACTAGTCTCAGTAGTTTATGTAAATTTTCTCATTAAATTCTCAATCTATCCTATAATAGTTTCAAGGGAAGAGATCTAATAACTAAGGGATAAAAAAAAACAATAAGGCAAATAGGTAATACACCCAAGACTTTTAATAATTTAGATTTAGATATGATGGAGATTAAAATATTCAGTAGATGATATTTAAAAGCAAGTTCACTAAATTCGTGTCATTATAAACAACACATTAAAATACATTAAAATGGTTACTTTTAGTAGAACTATAACTTCCAAATGGTAAGCAGGAGTAATGACTTTGCTTAAGAAGAAAGTCATTTTTGCCGTCTAATAGTACTCATAGTTTAATGGTATCACATGTCTAAAGTTAAAAGTTTAAAATCTATACAAGCCATTTTATAAAAACTGCATATATACTCAATATACAAAATAATTGTACCTATATATTTTATAAATATGTTTCTGAAATTATTTTTCTCATGGTTTATTGTCTTTTTAATTTATTGCTTGGATATTATTTTGAAGACATATTCTCAAATTTTTAAAAAAATATTTCTTATATCTTATTGACTTTACAGGTTATCATGTATTGGCATAAAAATATATCATATCCTTTGCACTCAGGGTTGAACAAAGATATCCTAAAAAAGTGTATGCCAATATTTCTAGGAAAACTTACTATATGTTTGAATAATATTACTCTTCAGTGTTTGAATAATATTACTCTTCAGTGTTTATGTATTTATACACATAATATTTCAGAAATTGTATTATGACATGTAGTTATTTTAAATTCATGATATTCTTGAAAATAACAGGAGCCTGGAAAAAATTACTTGTCTTCAAGGAGATCAAGTCCTGTCTAAGTTAATTTTCTACTGAGTAAAAGACTCATCAGATTGAGTAAATTAAAGAGAAATAATAGACACAATCCATCTTGTCTTTCATTTTTGTCTTTTATAACTTAATTTTCTAAGACTAAATGGAGAAACACAGTTCTGATAATGTAAATATTAAGGAGTGATCACCTTAAGTGGTGGTGTCTTGTCCATTATAGCAACTACCATATTATGGTCAATCTAAAAGGGCATAATTCACACATTAATTCCTTTTACAAATATTTATTGAATACCTATGTAAGGAAACAGCCTTCCTTATTTAAAAAAGTATCCTCCAAGATATGAGTGGAAAATTGTTTCAGAAAGCCTACATTGAGCTTAGAAGAAGATGGAGATTAATTTAACCCCAAGCCATTCACTGGTCTTGATATTCTCTGATATTGATTTCTACCACAACATGGGGGAAACCTTTCTCCTTAACAATTAGCCAAGAACAGAAAAAAAAAATTAGCCTTTTTCTATCTTTTAACATAGTCACAGAAATAGGATGGAAGTAAAAGTTAAACATAAACAATGTCCCTTTTCTCAGTGAGTGTACCTTTAGTCCTGAACACACAGGCAGTTAGTACAAAAGGATTGGGTCATGCCATCACAAAGACACCTACAGAAATCCCCTGGAGTGCAGAAGAGACTGAGTTAGTTCTGCAGCGCCGCTGTAGAATAGTGAATAGGTAGATAGAGGAAATAGGTTTTGAGACGAGGTGGTTTTGAATAGTGCTTAAAATATGGGTGGGATTTTACAGGTATGGCTGTAGGATGGTGGTATTCCAGATAGTTGAAATATCCTGACCAAATTTCAGTGATGGGAAGATGTGGAACTTCTATGGAGTCCTACAGTAAGTTCAATTTGAGTAGTGGGTAGAAAGTATGAAAATGCAAAAATAACTTGTGAATACTGAATATCACTCTAAGTAAAATGTATATTATTTTGTAAAGATAGGTAGTAAGTTTGATACTCTTTCCCTTTGCTCTTGACCCAGTATTTAATAAATAGTATATAATTCAATCCACACATTTTATGATGTAGGGGATAGAATGTTCATATTTACATGAAAACAATGACTGTATAAAAGATGTTATGGATCTTACCCTAAGTAACATAATATCAGTGTTAGTATTTAAACTTAGTTTCCCTAAAATCTCCCTAAAATCTATCTGGCTGCTTGTTAGAATCATCTAAAAACCTCTTAATCAGTATTTAAAAATACTGAAGTCTAGACCCATTCTAAGAAATTGTAATTTAATTGACCAATAGTCTAGACCACAGTTCCTCACAAAGATAAGGTTAAAATGCATTGATTTTTTTAATTGAAGGAGTGGTCATGAATAAAATTTGAGTTATTCAGTAAAGTCGAATAAAGCTTAATAAAGCATGGAATTAAGAAGAAAAAAATAGAACTGTGAAAAAATAATTAAAAGATCATATCTCAAGTTTCCTTCCAAAAACAGATCATGCATAAAAGTAAAACAAATTTCTAATCAAAAATATTTGTATTGAAATATATGGATGCATGTGCCCATGATCACACACACACAGACTTGACCACCATTATTGATTCCATGTTTATATATTTGTCTACTTGCTAAAATTTATTTGTAATCATAAAATCAGTACTTATGATACTTTTGAAATCACTTATGAACATGTGTAGAGTTGGGACAAAAATCTGAATCATCCAACACGCATATTCCAAGTTTAGATTTAACGTCAGCATGGATCAGACAAGGTTACATTCTGCCTTCGTATTTCAGCTCTCATATTGTAAACAAGTGTCTTTTCACCATTTATTATCACTTTTCCCCACATTTATGCTTCTTTTTTGGTAATTTTGCTGCTTAAAATAGACTCCAAGCATAGTGCTCAAGAAATGTTTAGTGTTTCCAAGCACGAGAAAGCTATGATGTGTCTTAAGGAGAAAATACATGTGTTAGTTATTAAGTTTTGTCAGGCATGAGTTATAGTACTGTTGGCCATGAGATTAATGTCAATGAGTCAACAGTATATATTAAATAAGGTGTTTCTAAACCGAAATACACATATAAAATTATATATTGATTAGTTGACAAATATTTTGTTATCAGATTTCTGAGGAAACTAATCTCATACTTCAGCTGGAAGCAATAATTCAACATTCTTTTATTTAGTGTTCACAGTGACTTTATAAACTAAAACTAACATTAAAAACAAAACCTGACTATATGTATAATTATAAATGGCACAAATGTATCAAACCAGGCTACAAATGATTTTAATGGCTAATATTATGTGTTAACTTGAGTGAGTCATGTGATAGCCAGACATTTAGTGAAACTTTATTTTGTGTCTGTAAGAGTTTTTCTGGAGGAGACTAACATTTGAACCGGTAGAACGAGTAAAGCAATTTGCCCTCTGAACATAACAAAATGGCTAACCCTCCTATGAGCAAGAGAAAATTTCATCCTCCTGATTGTCTTTGAACTGAGACTTTGTTTTTTTGTTTGTTTTTGTTTTCTGCCTTCAGACTAGAACAACACCATAGACCCTCCTGGGTCTCCAGCCTGCTGACTGCAGCTTTTAGGAATTATCTTCCTCTATAATTACATGAGCTAATTCCTTATAATAAATAAATCTTCTCTCTCTTTCTCTCTCTCTCTCTCTCTCTCTCTCTCTCTCTCTCTCTGTGTGTGTGTGTGTGTGTGTGTGTGTGTGTGCGCGTGCGCGCACGCGTGTGTGTGTGTATTCTCTTTTTCTGGACAGCCCTGACAAATACACTGATAACTATAATTATATGTATTTATTTACTAGTTCAATGAATATTTGTTGACTACCTACCATGTGCTGGCACTGCACTTGGCTGGGGATTCAGTGGTAGATGAGACGTAATAGATTTCGGCACTCACGGTTTATGAACTCATTGAACTTTTATCAGTTGCAAGCACACACACCGCAAGTGTTTATCCATGGTCTTCAATAGACATTAAGAAAATAATTCTGCCTACTTAAGATGATATTTACTATTTATACACCTCCCTAAAATCTATCTACCCCGCTGAACCAGCCTCTTTTTCAGGGAAGAAACTCTGACCCTACTGCTGTCAATTCTCCCAACACCTGGGCCTTGCCAGAGGGAGGGCTGACTCCCTTTTCATCTACATTGATGGTGCAAGTCTGACCTGACCCTCAGATGCTCTAGCCTCTCCTCCATCAATTTTCAATTTGAAAGGTACCAGTGGGAGAGGGTATGGTTGCTGCCACCCACAAGACATAACCGGCGAGGTCCAAGGAGTCAAAGCGAACTTTGACCAATGACATCCAGGGGGCAGGAAGAGGCAGGCGAATATATTTTTCTTTCTGTTTTCTGATATACCAAAGAATTGATACATAACAATACTTGTGCAAGGCCTTTTTTTGAAGATGCTCTGCAAGACTGTTTTTCTGTGAAGCTTTAACAAGGTCACTAATTATCACTCTGTAATTTATTTATTTTTCCTTCTCTACTCATTTCCCTTTTCTCTCACTCTTGCTTGCTGCTTGAATTGCCCTTCCTCATACGACCATAATGATAAATTCTATTCTCAGGAGAATTTAGAACAAAACCTAGATATTTCAAATTGTAATTTGATCTGGTTCACCTTGTATAACATTATGTAGTTTTGGCTCACTATTGATGACAGTTGAATGAGTTAATAAACTGAAAATACAGAAATTGATCACATCTCATCCAGCACTGAATCCATAGCCAAGTGCAGTGTCAGTCCATAGTAGGTAGTCAACAGATATTAGTTGAATTAATTAATGAATACATTTCATTTCTCCTTTCTTTACCAACTTCCTTTCCTCCTTCCACTTGTTAAAAGGAAAACCTAGACAAATTACATTAACAGAGTCTGAGCAAAGACAGATTCACGAATCAGGCACCAGAAGAGATTCAGAGAGTGCCACTGCACCAACATGAGTAGAAACTTTTTATAAGCAGAACACTGAAACAAGGCAGAAAAATCACCCAATTGGATACAGCTTATCTGCCGCTTGGAGTTTGGTGTGATCAGTTGGCTGCCTGTGATTGGCTGAAGCTTGGCTGTTTGAAATTGTTTGAAAGCCAGATGTTTGTTACACAGATTCACTCCTATGTTAGGTTTCAGTTTGCTAATTTCATAATAAGTTACTAAGTTGAACTGCAGTTTATATAGAAACTTAAAGTTTGGAAACAGCTTCAGGCCAATGGCTTCCTTTTAATGTACACTAATTCACCATATACTTATAGAAAAACTGAGAATAATACGGACAGGAATAGTAGGCCTGTCCATTCTCCCCAAAAGTTATTTCATCTGCTTTTTTTTTTCTTAACACTTTACATGGGAACAGCAGAACCAATCCCAGCATTGTTGTGAGGATTAAATGTGATAATACATGTACAATATTGGCTTAGTGTTGGTATGCAGTCAATAGATGGATAGTAATAATACTATTTTTGTTGCTGTTATTATTACTACTAAAAATGTTATGGGTATGTTGATTGATTAATCAACAGATGGGTGGGCCAGTAACTGGCTATATTAATTTTCTTTGAAATACAAAGCTGAGCTCTAGACTGGAGTGATACCTATATGAGCACTAACAAGAGGAAATGTTGCTGCAGGATTTTCTAACTCTACTGTCAGCTAGTCAGCTAAAACCAGCAACCTCTGGTTCCTGACCCATGACCAAGAAGATTAAGGAACATGGACACCAAAAGGATGAGTGAAAGGAGTTTATTAAGCACAAAACTCTCCAGAAAAAGAGAGGGGGCCCAAAATGAGTGACCTGGTGCTAGTAGCTTTTTTTGTGGTTTTTCTCTTATCTTTTCTGGGGGCATTTCTCTCATTCCATCTCATCTGCCTCTTACTTCCTGAGATCCAATTCTTATTGCGCATGTGGGTCCCTGACCAAGGTTACTCCATCTTGAATATTACCAGAAGTACCATAGAAAAGCCCACTGGGGGGAAAGGGATGGTAAAACCTCAATGCTAATGCTATGTTAATGATATTATAATAAGCCAAGGTCAAGTTAGGGCATTTAGTTAAGCAACTGCTCCTGCATTTAAGCAGCAAAAAGTCCTTTTTAGCAGTACATCCTGGGTTGAGAGGATGTTCTTTTTTCTTTTCCCACATGAAAAAGTACTTTTATCAAACTTCGAGTCTAAGAACGTACAAATGTTTCTTTTATCACGTCTACAATAATTGTCTATGCTTTTCCATTTAACTGCTGTTAAAATTTCCACATATCCTCATTGTTTCTTCTGTCTCAGTTTCAAGTGCAAAGATGGGAGGGAGAGGGTTAAAGTAACCCCCTCAGTAGTTTTCTGCCGTCCCTTCTTTTCAATCAGAGATTTGTAGATCAGGAATCACACCACCCCCAGCTATAGTAGCCTTGATGAGAGAATCCAACAATCCAACGCTTCAACACCACGGATGGCAAGCTGCAAGTGACGAGGGGTGGTACACTTGTCTTTGAGATCCTTGGAAACATGACCTGCCAGCTCCAGCACCTCAGCAGTGAGGTACTCCAGAATCTTGGCACTATACATGGCAGCAATGGCACCCCCTCTTCCAAGGCTTGTGGTGCAGGTCTTCAAGTGTCTGTGGATGCAGCCCACAGAAAACTGCAGCCCAGCTCTCTGTGTGCGAGACACTGTCTTAGCCTTGGTACCTTCCTGCTATCCTTTCCAACTTTGCCTCCAACCATGATCTCAGCACCCACTCTGCCTCTGCTCTGTCCCACGCTGCCTCTGTTCCCCAAGAGGATGTTCTTAACCACAATAACCAAATTTTCAGCCAACAGTTATCTAATGGGGGAGGTGCAGGGGGCATTCCAGCAGATGTTAAGTCTCCTCAAGACCCTCCCTCTTCTCTCTGTCTGCCTAACCAGCTTCTAACTATCTCTTCTCTCAATGCGAATCACTTCCTAGAAAAGGATGCAGGTGGCTGTTTTGAAAGAATCCTCTAAATATTATTTAAAGGCAGGTGATTATGCAAAAACTAGAAGCCCCAATTTTCACTGAGTCCTTAAAAATAATAGGCAAAGAGGTTTAAACAAAATCATTTTAACTCACTCCAAAAAAAAGACAGAAATGTTATTAAAATTTTACCAAATTTTTAAGAATGACTTTCAAATATTGGTCTTAGGATGTCTTTTAAAAATATTCGATTGCCTTTAGTTGAAATATTTTAAATAAACACTTGTTTATTTTCTTATTTACTTAATTTGACTCGAGGACATGACAAAGGAATAATTCTCAGGAGTTCCCACAAAGCACCTGACTTAAGAGACTGTGAAGTTTGTATTTGTGTGTTGTGTATTTGTCATGGGTAAACATTAAATAAATAATAGAGAAACTGAGGAATTATGGAATAATCAAGTTACATTATGCCATGTGTATAATGTAATTGGATTATAGCATAATCAAATTGAAAACCAGATTCTCAGTGTGGAAGAAAAGAAACACGTGTAATACAGAAGAGATAAAATAAAATTCTATAGTCCAGAAGTTTAATTGGATATCACATGTGAATTCAGGAGGAAATTAATCTTTATAAATATAACTTAAGAGCCCTTGAAAAAATGACCAACTAGCCACAATGACTATCCAGTCATACCTTGATATATGTGGGCATTGGTTCTAGAACCCCTGTGTATTCCAAACTCCAAGCATACTCAAGTGCCCCAGACGACACTGCCAAACCTGCACATAGAAAAGTTGGTCCTCCATACAGAAAACTTTGTCTTCAGTGGGTATAGGCTGGCTTCTCATCCCAGGAATACTGTATTTTTGATCTGTGTTTGGTTGCAGATGTGGAACCCACAGATACAAAGGGTCAACTACATTTACTGAAAACTATCTTCCTGTTAGTGGACATGTACAATTCAGATCTATGCTGCTCATGGATCAAATGTACTTAGAACCTTGATTGTGGTTTTGAAATGCCATTTTTTCATTGAAAGAAGGAAATAGGGGCTTCTTGGTGAATGATTGAATCCGGTTCTGGGTCAGGAAATATTCAAACTATAAGCATAGAACAAATTTGTCAGTGTGATTGGCAAGACTGTCAAAGACACGTAGAGTTATGTTCAAAGGTTCCCATTTCTTATTTTTTTCTCCCCAAGTGGGGCAGTCTGAGTGTCAATAAAGCAAAACACTTTGATGGATTGAAATTGTCAACCAGTTTAAATCCATGAGTTCAGATTTGGTTATTTTGCTATTTATTACTAGGTCAAAAATTACCTTCAAGTTTAGTGGCTTAAACTAACAACTTTTTTTTTTAATCTCACAGTTCCAAAGCTGTACTGGGGAACGTCAGCTCTGAATTTCTCTTATGTGGCTATTGACAAGCCTTGGGCCCTCACTTATTGGGTCTGAAGACATCGGATCTTTGCCAAATCGGATTCTACCTAGGGCAGTTCACAGCATGTAGCCTTTTAAATCTTTTCTGATCTGGAGCAGATAAATAGATGATAAATGATGATGATAAAAGCTAGATGGATAGATACATAGGTAGATACATAGATGGATAGCAGTATTTTCATTTTCATTGCATCATTTTTCCTGAAAGATCTTCTGGTTTTTTAGTTTCTGAATTTCACTAATACTGTCTTCATTCTTCATGGGCAGTTAATTCTTATTCTCTTTTTACTACAACAGATATAGGATTTGTACCAACATTTAGCTAGTTATCAATTCAAATTATACTTACGATTTTTCTTCGTTTGATTAGCATTTATCAGACAATAGCAAGTTAAACTAGAACACTTTCAAATGTCACACAATTTAAAGAACTGGTGAATTTGCAACTAAAAGTTTGCATGAAATAACTTGTGTGTTTACTTTGAGTGTCTACTTCTATCTCAAACTTTATTTTTTCAAATATATACCAAGCCAGTCAAATACCAATATCTAAATTGAATTTGTTTATGATCAGTATAAACAAATGTGTAGCCAAGTGAGGTATCTGGAGATACCTTCAATGTTAACCTCAACATTTTAACAAAACACATTTTGATGTGTTTTATTGTTGTTGCAAACTTTGCTATAGAGATGAACCAGGGTTATGCCCTTCCTTTCTCTTATACATAATCTTTGACTCAAGAAAGAGGAAGGATAATTAATGCTTAGTATAGTCTGGGAAATGCTATCAGCTTTTAGCAGACTTATTAAAGTATGTTTGGTTTTTAAAACATACTGTGTGTTTTAACTGTCTATTGAAACTCTCATAGGCTCGTGAGGTCACATAAACATAAGAGGATGTAAATATTCTGTGAAGAAAATGAAGAAGATCAAAGTAACTGAGTTTACAGCTTTTAGTTTATAGCTTTCATGGAGGCCAGATTTTGACTTTTTCCTCTGAAGATACTAACCATATACTTTGTAGGCCAACGTATGTGTGGTATTATATTGCTGAACATATGATTTAGCATATTGAAGTATACTACTCCATTTTTCCTACAATAAAACTTAAAAATAAGACTTAAAACTGGAATATATTGGAAGTATTGGAATACACTGGAAACCTAAAATAGAGTTCACAAGTCTTTGTGAGGGGTGGGTAGAGAAATAACGTTGTAGATTCCAACTCTTCCTTTATAATTGAGCACAAATATACTTTTTCTACAAAAGCAACAGAATGCAATCAGTATATCAGTATTGATTATAGAACTGTAAATAGACAAGATATCCGAAATGTTATAAATTTGGTATAAGATTCAGAATATTTCTTTAAAAAAAGATAAACAGGGATTCTTCATATGCACCGCAATTAACATAGTGCTAGATGAGGACATGTGATTGGCTGATATGCCCGTTTAAGGCTTTGCCCTCATAGCTTTCTCCACTTCTCCAGCTCCAGGCCTTACTCTGTTTTCATAAAATTTCGGGGTATTAAGAGTAGCTCCTCTGATTTTTCAATTCCTACTTGTAAACTCCACTAACATGCTCACGGCGTTGCCTTTTTACAGTCTGTTCTCAGAGTTGAGAAATAAAATGAAGAACACTCTGTAGTGAAAATACAATTATGTATCATGTCAAGTAGAAGAATGCATTCTATTTTATCAATTAGATGAAATCACTTGATATGTGAATTAAGATTATTGAGATTATGTTAGATTATTGAGATTAGTGAATCCTCTAATACCTGTTCTCCTTCCTTCCATCATAATTGTATTTTTAAAATATCTCGGGCAGTTTGCAGCTAGGTGTGGTCAAGTAACTACTTAAAGCAGTGTTTGAAGTGAGGACACCTTGCAATAGCTTCTAGGAAGTGTTCTTATGAATCAGGTGGCCTATGCGGCTTGGTCTCTTATTTAAAAATCTCTCCCTCTTTCCATGTGTATCTTGTATGAACATCAACTTGGACCATGAAGAGGAAAGACACACCCTAGAGATGATCAATGCATGAGTCTGAGGAACACTAGGTTCCTGAAGACTTGCTAGGAGAGAGCCAACATACTATCCTAGACTACCAAGTGACAGACTTTTATGGAGGAGACAAATCTATTTGTATCTCATTCAGAACAATGCCATTACAGGGTGTTTTTTTTCTTTTTGAGATATTTATTTCTCTCATCTGAACATAATCTCAATAATCTTAATCATAATCAGATTTTTCTACCAATATGTGGATTAATGACTGCCTTTATTTATTTTTATTTTTAAATTGTGGAGTACAATTCAGGGTTAAGTATACAAATATTCATTGTGCAGTTGCCCTTGTTGATGAGGTGTGTCCCCCCTGCCCCAGGCAGATTCCCACTACTGCCAACCTCACCTCCCTCTCTCAAACGCCCCACAGTTTCTCACTACTGTCAATCCTTTTCTTATAGTATTACGATAGTTATTCAAGGTCCACTTATGAGTGAGAACATGTGGTACTCAGTTCTTGGTTTCTGTGAAAGATCACTCAGTATTATAGACTCTAAGTCCATCCAGGTTGCTGCGAAGTTCATGATTTTGTTCTTTTTGATGGCTGCGTAATATTTCACTGTGGATATGTACCACATTTATTTTCTTGTCCGTTCCTCTTTTGATGGGCAGGACAGTTGGTTCCATGTCTTTGCTATTGTGAACAATACTATGATAAACATACGTGTGCAGGTATGTTTTTTATAGAGTGATTTGAGTTCTTCTGGGTATATTCCCAGTAGGGGGGCTTGTGGGGTCAATTTTTAGAACTTTTAGGAATCCTCACACTGTTTTCCACAGAGGCTGTACCAGTTCCCACCAACAGTGTAGAAGTGTTCTCTTATCACCATGTCCTCTCCAGCATCAGTTATTTTTTGAGTTATTGATGATGGCCATTCTGACTGGAGTTAGGTGGTGTCTCAGTGTAGTTTTAATTTGCATTTCTTTGATGACTAGTGAGGCTGAACATTTTTTTCATCTATCTGTTGGCTGCTCGTACGTCTTCCCCCAAGAACTGTAATGACCGCCTTTAGCTCTTCATTTGAGATTTATATTCTGGACCATATGCATCCAGAAATTATTGAGTAATTATTATCTGCCAAGTTGTTCAGTGCACAGGATGGTGATTTGATCTTTATGAAAATAAAGAGGACTGGATAGGCAGCTATCCATATCCCACGTGCCTAGATGGTAGTCTGAGGAAGTTGACTTTGCAATTTATAAAGAAAACATTTCAATCTAAGTCTGTGCCTGTCCGTTCCCTTCCACCTCCATGCTTGCAATTAATTAAAAATGCATGAAAGTCATATTGTCTTGCTGATAAACTTGTCATTGACCAACTGTTTTGTGCTCCTTTTCTACCTACCCTAACCTTGTCTAAGAAGGACTACAAACATTAAAATTAACCTTCAGAACTGCTCACAGGGGCCAACTTTACTTGCCTTAGGCATGCAGGGAGAGTTTCTTGTGACACAAATGAAGAACGTTTGTTATGGAAGAAGCTATAGACATCCACATCCGTTCAAGTAAGTAATAGCCTTTAGACTCTAATGACCTTCAGTCATTCTCTTTCTACACTCAATGAATAACATTTCATGCAATATTTTAAAGAAAGCAATAGTAAAAGAGTAGTCTAGAGATCAAATCCCAAATATGAACCAACTTCAGCATGTTACTCATTTTTTTTTAACAGGTTCAATCTAGGTCTCATTTTCTCAGAAAGAAGGTTTCCCAGGAAAACTTTTTCACCTATAAGATGGCTGCCAGGAGGACATTTTATAGAGAACCGGTGTCAGTCTCCTTGTTGTTTGGTTTTTTGAACCAGAGCAAACTAGTCCCTACCAAGCTCACAAACACCCCACCGTTTCCCCTTAGGCGTATCTGGCTGAGAGGCAGGTGCTGCTGACACTATGTGCTGGGGTCTGGTCCCACAGCTCCTGGGATGAAATAAACAGGTGAGATCGATGTGAAAGAGCATCCGACAGGTGGAAGCACAGGGCGAGGTTGTCTTCTTTATATTTTATATGAAACATTTCTGTGAACTAAGGGGAAAAAAAACATAGACTGAGTAGGACTTTACAGCAGGGAGTATTGACGATGTTAGTTGATTTTCCCTTTCATCTTTTATTTTAAATTTGACAGCGTCTGCTTATGTATGTGTGAAATGACTCCCTCTGAACAAACCTGAGTGGATGCCCTGAAAGGTTAAAGGAAATATGGATGAAATAATTTCCCAGTTTTTATTACTATGTTTAAGTAGTTTTCTACAGGGAAATGAATCTATCATTAAAATACATCTTCTTCTATCCTGTTTCCTTTTCTGAGTAAAACGTGTAATTTATAGGAAGTTTTAATGACTGTATTTTAAGTGATCTATTTTTCAAAAAGATTACGGCTCAGGTAAAGAGAAAGGATCCTACTTCCCTTTCTCAAATGTATCCTGTATTCTCGTGGGGTGTTTTTGCAAGATCTGAGATAAAATTTTATTCATTTTAGTGACAGATTGAAGAACTATCTCTCGTTAGCCAATGTGTTCTATCACATGCGAGAAAGTCTTTAGAGACTGGAAGCTATTTTTCAATTTATTCTCAATTTGATGACCATATTTCTTTGATGGAAAATTATTTGGAGAGAAAATTAATGGAGTATCTGAAGGAAAATTAGGGAAGGGTGATTATGGACTGATAATGAGATGCATAAACTATAGAATAATTAGACTTTCTTTTTCTTCCCAAAAGGAAAAAGATGCACAAGTTACCTTTTCCTTCTCCCCAGTCTTCTCCACTTTTCCTTAAAAACTCTTACCTTTCTCTCTCTCTCTCTCTCTCTCTCTCTCTCTCTCTCTCTCTCTCTCTCTCTCTCTACACACACACACACACACACACACACACACACACACCACAGAAGTTCCTTCTGGCTAGTGCTCAATTTCCTTACCTGTTTTGGCAAGGAATGCACACTGCAGTCGCACGCCAGAGGCCATGGTTCTACAGAAGTCACGGGTCAGTAAAGATCACTTCCATTTATCATGAGTATTTTCATTGTCCTTTGGAGGCAGGGCCAGAAGAAAGGGAAAAAGAAAAATGTCAAAGATCCTGACTGTCAGATTCTTAAATCCCCACCCCGTCCAAATAATTTGATCATCCTTAAACTTTTGTTACCTTGCCTTAGGAAAAAGGAACTTTCTCTTCTATGCCTCATCACAAGGTGTTCTCTCTTTCAAAGTGAAGTCCAGGCCTTGACCTTCCTATTGACGATATACAGTAAAGTAAGAAAAAATTAGTAGGTTTTCTTGAAAATTGTCCCTTAAAGGGAAACAAAGGGAATGATGGACATCATAGGTGAGTTCAACATATTTGATATAAGTTCTGTGAGTTACAACCTTTCTTAAAGGTCGTAAACACAGGCTTTGCATAAGTAACTTGACCTTCCATTGAAAACTGGGGGTGTTTTTAAACATATTTATATACTACTAGCATTTAAATGATCGCTTTCTTCCACAAGTGATCCTCTTCATGATTAGAGATGATTGACTAGAGTTAATTTTATCATCAAACTCATGCTATCTAAATTATAGTGAAGATAGAATAAAGAAAATAGTTATCAGTCTAGTCATTCCTTTGTTCTTTGTTTTAGAAATTTAGAAGTATTGTAATAATATTAAATTTTTCTATCTCAATTTGCTGCCTAGACAGCAAACTAAATTTTAAACAATCATGATCAAAAGGTGATTCAGGGCTGTCAGTCATTCACAAGGAATATCCTACAGTTGATCCCAGGAATCTTATAAATCAGTTCCCTTTTCATAAAAAATTAACAGCATATTATAAGGTCAAAACCATGATTAGAAATAGACCCCAGATCCTGATTCCCATTGAAGTGTTTAGGGTCAGATCATGCTAAACTTGCACTTAGTTTGTGTATTTGTGCTTTTGTCTTTACACTGTACTTGAGAGAGAAATAGCTGGTTTTCAATGTTTTGTAGGCAACGAAATCTTTAGAGTAACTTACAAACTGGAATAAAAGAGATTGAGAGATTTGACTATACAAACCTCTTCTCTCTTCCTTTTCATTGACTGAAGAAAGAGAGCTTTGCCCAAATTAGATGGAAGGTAAAAGTCATTATCTAATTACAATGGCAAACAGAAGTGGATTACTTAAGAAGATACTCTTTCCAAGGACAATTAGGACATATTGAATGAGATAAAAATTTTATCACCATTAATAAATTAAACAGTTGAAATAGTTTAAAAGATGTGGATTTGATTTTTCATTTGTGAGATAAATGTACACACATATGCTAGTAGATATGTAAGAAATCCATTATGAGATAAGACACTGTTCTATGTTCCTGCAAGTGAAAAATGTCTTACCAAATATGATGGATAGAAAAATCAGGAGAGGTCAGGATGCCTGCCAAGGGCACCATAATTACAAGTGTATAAATGGTAGGATAAAGATTCGCATTTTTTTTTCTCCTCATAATCTACATTCATTCATTCAGTCTTTATTGAAGAGCTACTATAAAGTTAGGTTGTCTATTAGTTTAAAAATCCAACCTATATAATTTGAACAAAATTATAAAAGAATAAAACAATGATCAGCTAAGCCATGTTGTTTGCACACATGGAGAGACTTTTGGTGGACTTCAATCATTACTTGTGATATTTGCTTAATTTTATGAGGTTTATATTCATATTCTGCTTCAATAATAGTATTTTTTTCAAAGAACATTTATTATTGTAAAGTTACTTATTTGGATTAATTATCTTACGTTGTCAAAGTGAACTCACCTAATCAAATGTTAATAATAATGATAGTGATAATAATAATACAGTTATTTTTAAGGTGATGTAGATCAAATGCACTACATCATATCAGAAAGAGGGGAAAAGCTGAACAAAAACAAGCTTCAGTTTTCTTCAAGATTCATATCTTACATCATATCGTGGGGAGTTTTACCACAAAATGTTTACATTCAATTCTGTGGAATAATTTCCCAAGAACAGATTTACTCATGATTTGAAATGCCATAAAAGACAAATTCTTCTTCCTAGCAATGTGTTTTTAAGCAGTGTAATAATTTATTTCCTAGACCTAAAACCACTGACCCTTTAGTTAGAAGATAATAGGTAGTTTTATAATTAACCTATTCATAGAAGTAATAAAATACATACTCACTTAGCCAAGGAATATGACTCAGAAAAAAATTAGCAAGCGGTTTCAAACTTCTTGTCACTTTATTCATTGTCAGACTTTCCCTAGAGTGGTGCTTTAAAAATCTCGAGAGAAAAGTCGATTTGCCCAAGCCTTATTTCAAGGTGTTTATGCAGTGCTGGAATCTTTATTTTAAATTGATTTTCATAATTATAATCGCAATTGCCCTCGCTTTGCCATCCTTAATATCGATTGCTTTTCTTTTGAATCAAGATAGATAAAAATGGACAAATTCTGTTTAAGAGTACAAAGGGTCATGCTCGGTTTCAAACCACAAGCTGTCAAAACCCTGGTACTCTCCTGGCCCAGTCATTTTAGACTTGATAAGTAAACCCACTTGAGGAATGTTTATATGCCCTGATGCTTTTAGACACGTTCATGACAGAACACATTCTTTGAAGAAATATATCAAAACTGTTTATCTCCCTGAGTGTTACCCTAAACCCCGTCAGTGCTAATGATATCAGGACATGGATTAAATAAATCCTTTTGAGAGAGACAGTGGGTATTTTTGCATTCAAATCACAAAAGTAGGAATTTTGGCTGCAAAAGTGGGCAACAGATATTTCAACATGCACAGCATTCTGCTTGCATGAAAAGTATTGCAGGAAAACTCCAGAGAAACAGTACTGTCACTCTGGTTTCCTGTACAACTGCTGCCTTCCACAAGCCAGAAAAGAGGTACGCTTATGCACAAATTGCATAGGCGAGGATTGTTATATCACAGTAAAGCAAAATGATAATAATAATACATTTATTTTTAACGTGATGACTAGGTAATGCTGGTTCTCTAAGTGATAGTAATGAGTGCAAATTGTATGTCCCTCACGCCTTCCATTTTCTCACACCATAAATAAACTATTATTTATCCTCCCTATTAATGGAATCAAGCCATCGATGTCTATAAAAATGATACCATGCATTTGGAGATAAAATCTCTCATCTTAATTTTCTGTATAATAATATTCTCTTTCAGTAAAAATTGATTTTTCAAGGAATTGACATTTTCAGCATGTTTTTCTGTACCTGTGCAATCATTTATTTTCATGCAATCTCAGATAAGTATTTTACAACAAAAGATAATGTTGGAAACATAATTTATATGTACTTCCTATCCAAATGCTTTTATTTTTAAATGATAGTGGTTTTTGCATTAAGAAACTTTTTAGCTTAGTTTTATTGGGTTTACTTATTTAGTTATGAAAATGATTAGTGTATATTATAGGTAGAAAAATAACATTAAAAATAATATTAATGTGTAAGTTAAATTTTAGAAATAATTAAAAGTACTGTAGTGATAAGCAACTAAACTCACTTTTATTTCTGATGACTTTTAACACAAAGGTATTCTTTGAGCTCTATTTCACTTTTTAAAAAATTAAATATGATATATAAAACAAATTTTTAAAGCTATTATTTATACTTTGGAATAAGCTGCTTAATATTTTTAGAAACTCTTTTGAAAAATCCATAGAAAATGTGTATTTTTCCCCTTACCATTGTCAAGGTCATCACACATTTATTGGTGCATTACCCAAGTGAAGAGTCTATTTTTTTGACGAAGTCAGGTTATTCCACTGTCTATTGACTGTTGTCGTTGCAGATAACACTATTTTTCATTACTTTTGTATTGCTTATTTAAATTTTATGAAAACATGTATTTCCTAAAAATCAAGAGAAATTGTAGTATTCTATTAATTTCAGAGCTGATGTTATAAATAAGTGATATTGTAAATTTTGAAATGATTCAGCAGCTGACATAAATGTGTTAATAGTTTGTGAAATGTTATTGAGAAAACAACTGAATGAAGAACTTATTCAAATAATGGAAATACTGGATTCTTCTCTTTTATATCTGATATTGTTAAACTTAATATGAATAAAGCTCTTCCTTTTAAAGGATTCCACAGTTGCTGCTTAGCAAAATAACCAGATAATTTTTGGAATCTGTAGACACCCATTATGTCTCACGTTATGAATTTGCTTTAGGGATGAAATAATCCCGCTGTTGAAACGTGGCTGCTTGTATGGATGAAGTCAAATCAAAACACCTGTAAAAATATGTTGAAAAACATAGTTTAGATGTACAAGTAAAGCAGGTACACACGTTCCGATCGCAACAGTAAGGTACTATTTTCAATGTCTTCCCCGTGGTTTCTATCAGTACACATTTATGAAATGGACAAGAAAACCCCAGTGTCGAGAGCTGCAGAACAGCTTATTAAGCCAGAGCTGCTCTACTGATGGAATTGATGCTTTGAAACTGATGTGACAGACTATGCCAGGCGTCAGAGAAAAAAGAGAGTTAAAAAAAAAAAAAGTCTTATTTGTTTATGTATTTATTTGGCATTCATGCTGTGCAGAACTAAATTCCGAACAGAAGAAACTTTAACAAAAAGCAGATTTCTTTTTGATTACCAGCTTCAGCCCACACCGCGGTAGTTTTTTAAAGAGACATCGAGTAGAGTTGGTAAGCTATAGTTTATAAGGTTGGCGTTGGACTTACTGAGGGCTGTGGTTTTTTTATCCTTGGAGTATCCCAAACTGCTAGAGTTTAAATGTTTTATCTCCAATGCAATGAAGAAATGCCTTGCATGTATAATTGAAAATAAATGAATAAAACCAATTCTGGAAGAAAAACTACAATAACAACCAAAGAGTTTTAGTATGTTTACATCTTATTAGGAATTAATCTTTTTGTGTTCACTTATCTTAACAGACACCTATAATCTTTATTCCACTCTAATGTTCAGTATACTTAGTATTCATTATTAGTGTTCATTTATATTTACAATATATCAATAGGTAATTTATTATTTATTATTTTTACTATATAAATGACTACTACATGAGTATATAAAATAATAAATAATAATGCTTATATATCTTTATATAACTCTGGTTTACTTCTAACTTGAACTACTAGACATTGCCCAATTTTTTAATATTCTATTTCTCTTCCAATCAGTGCATTAAATACCATTCTTAGGAAGAAACTTTAAAGACTATTTTAGAACATGACAATCTTAAACATTTCATTTCTTGGAGTGTAGCATAATGAATGTAAATTTTTTTAAGTAATCCTTTTACTAAATTAAAAAAATAATTATTTGGCTCACATTTATGTCCAAAGTTTAATTTAATATATAATTGAAAATTATTACTTTTACAAAATATCTCACTATTTAAAAAGTCTGATCTCATTGTGTCTTGCTCACTGAAATTAGAAAAATATTACCTTTTATCAAATCAAAATGTAAATAAGATATTAAATCAAAATAATTTTGTATTTACGTTTTTGTCTTTTTGTGTACATGAAATTATTTTAAATGAATTACCATTTTTACACTGTTTTATGTTTTTATTCACTTGTTATGGTAGGGTAGTCACTGACACTGAGGTTTATATCTGATTTGTTAGAAATATCTTATTAATATATTTGTCATAAAATCAAACACGAAATGCAACAGTCTCAATGATCCCCACTACCTTCTAAAATGGCTATAGGTAGCAAGTCTAAAATCTTCTGTGCGGGTGACTCATACAAAATAAGGCAAACTAATGGTGTTTTCCCCATCTGCTTAATGGGTCCAACACCACTACAAGGGGTCTCTTTCCTTTCCCACTCATCCTCCCTGGAGAGTCTCTAATAAGCTGGAATAACAATGTTATGCATGAGTTAAAGCGCTCGTGTGTAAATTGAAGATACACATACACACACACACACACACACACACACACACACACACACACACAGATACAGAATCATTTATACAAAATGCTTGGGATCAGAAGTGTCCTGAATTTCAGCATTTTTCAGATTTTAGAATATTTACATATGCATAATGGGATATCTTAGGGATGAGACCAAAATCTAAACATAAAATTTATTTATGTTTTACATGCACCTTATTATACAAAGACTGAGGGTAATGTTATATACAATAGTTTTAATAACTTTATGCATGAAACAAAGTTTTTCTGTGCTAGAACAGCGGAAATCAAAGGTGTTGCTCTCTCAGCCACCCGTGTGGACTGTCTGTGGTTTTTTTGCATTTCCATCATTCCCGAATCTGAATTGATGTCTTCCGATCAGCAATCACTGACTTACACTTACTTACACACTAGTGCTTAATGGTAAAAACATGACATATCATTAATGGAGTAAAAAAATGTGTCCAGGGCAACTAAATACAGTAGCATCACCAGAATACTTGCATCAGCCATGAAACAACAGCAGCAACAAACACCAGGCTTTCAGACTTCTACAATGCTATGTTTTTTACTAAAAGGTCATTCTATACTGTATTTTTTTTTCTTTTTTTGGTGAGAAGAAACATCAGAAGCAGTTGGGACCAGAAAATGGATTCTCCGGGGATAAGGAGGCATTCTGTTGGATGTCTTAAAAAAAAGTTCCTTCAGAGTCATCTGCCTCATTAACGTTTTGTTTTGTTTGTTGGTTGGTTGTTTTTTGGTTGTTTTAGAAGTCTCTTTTTGATTGTATAAGCTGAGATTATTCTGGGTTCTGTTCTGAATGCGTGCTGCTCTGGTCCTTATAAGCCCATCATACATGTTCATCTTGCTGTCAACAGTCACTGCTTCTGATTGTTAATATCATTTCATCATCTGCTTGTGGAGCACAGAAAGGTTTCAAATTTTGGATTTTTGGATTAGAGATGCTTGACTAGTAATAATAATAATAATACTAATAATAATAAAATAATAATAATAAATCTGTAGCAACTACCCTGAAATGCAAATGCTATAGATATTTGAGATAATGCCATCATGTCTTACCTAAAAAAGACAAAATTGGCCAGGCACGGTGGCTCAGCCTTTCAGCTCAGCACTTTTTAGAGGCCAAAGTGAGAGGATTGCCTGAGCCCGAAGGGTTCATGACCAGCCTGGGAAACTTAGTGAGACCTCATCTCTATAGGAAATCACAAAGACTAGCCAGAAATGGTAGTGCGCGCCTGTAATTGCAGTTACTTGGAAGGCTGAGACAGAAGGATGATCTAAGCCCAGCAGGTCGAGGCTGCGGTGGCTGTGAGCGTGCCACTGCACTCCAGCCTGGACTAAAAGAGTGAGACTCCAACTCAAAAAAGAAAGAAAGAAAGAAAAAGAAACAATACTAATGTAGTAGCCATAAATATACAGTTAAATAGTTAAATAAAGAAAGAAAAAATTCCTCATTATAAAGGAAAAAATGACATTTCCACAAGAAACATGGATTTTTCCAACATCTTGAAGTTTATATATATCACAAAGACTCTATATTTGAATTTTGGAACTTGTAAGCAGGAAGTCCCTGGCTTTTTCTGGTTCAAATATACCTCCCAAAATCACTACAGGAGCCAAAATCTAAGATTAACCTTCTCTGAAGTTCCACACTCAGAGCTTTAATTACAAACAAAACAAACAAACAAAAACATTCTCATTGTTTTTCTTGCATCCTTGATACTTCCAGTTTATCTCTGAATAAGGCTTTAGATCTTTTAGTATTTGTTGTTTCAGTTTAGCCCACGATAAATCTATGAGACTTATGGTCTTGAGTCACAAATAAAATAGTTCAATGTGCAGATGTTCAAAGTTAAAATTCTGAATACATGGCATGTTTACTGCACCTAGAATACAAATGCATTAGATTAGAATATTATGATAATCAATAACTTTTTATACTCTTTTTATAGTAGTGTGCTCTGGTTACAGATGTATCAGTGAAGATTTCTTATCACAGAAGAGCTGGTTAAGTGTAACATAACCAGGTTTCTTTCATAACTGATGTTTAATATTCTAGTTAGGGAATACAAGCACAGTATTACTAAAATAATTGAACTAAAAATATGTTATGTTACCAGTTCCAATTTTTCATGATTTGAATTTTTGGTTTTTGTTTCGTTGTTCCGTAGCATCTGTCTGCTAGTAGACTAACTTATACTGAGTGGTCTTCTCTGCAATGAGGAAGATTTTAAACTACCCAAATAAAAATTTGACACATCAAACGGGGCTGAACTTTTCCCATCAATTTTGAATTGGCACGGTTGTTAAAAAATGGAACTTTGGATTTCCTGTTCTTAAAGTTCTGTCATTGTGCTATCTCTGCAATTTATAATCATTGTTTTTGATGTCAATATTAGTATATGATGAACTAGTCAAAGTAATTATGCTTCCATGAATTACTTTTTTGGAAATGTGTTGTATGTATATATCAAGCAAACGTAAGCTCATAGACGGTTTTAAAATTTGCATGTCACAATATCTTGCAGTTTTCAAAGCTTTGACTTAAGTTCTGACAATTGCTACAGGTTACAGGTAAATATAAGATGCTGAGATAGGTATATATTCAAAAGAAGTCCCAGCATAATGGCATATTTCTGCATTTACTTTAATGATAACTCATGGAAATCATATGAGAATATTTAAATAAATGCAGTCAGTGCATTTGAGTTCCATATCATCCATTCTAATGAATATGCATTGATTCAAAGTTTTGAACAATCAAATCATTCCCTTCTCCTCATTTTTCATGTGAAAAGCAAGGACATTCTATTTGAAAATAACATTAACACAATGTCATGATTGAGTATTTAAATGAACAAAAGTCAGGAAAATAATTTTTTCATTTGTCTAGATCTGTAGCTTGGCAACATAGTATGTATTTTGAAAAATAAAACTGCTAAAAAAGCATGAGCTATTTCTAAATAAAACAACCATTCTTTTTATTTTCCTTGCTAAACATTTTTAAAGAGAAGAAAAAGATAATCTCCAATCATTGACAAGCTAATATTAACAATACAGCAAACCAAATGAAAAATCCTTAAATTCTTCTAGTCGATTCAATAAAGCTTTGCCCAAGGCATGTAAAAATCTAGATGGTTGCAAACTAAAACAAGAAGCCACATGGGTATGGGAAAAATGATTGTAATCTTATGACCCACCTGGTCTCTCAAAGTGAATTATTTGGATTCAATATTTAGCAAAGACTGTCTGATATTTTCTCATGAACATTCAATATTTTTAAACTGAATCCATGCTCACTCAAAATTAACACAATGATTGAAGTGGAAAAATTATTCAAGTCTTTCTACTCAGCTAATTATCCCCCTGACTTGCTTAAATCGCCTATAACATGATTTGAAATGACACCAAGAAAAGAATTACACTTCTCCATAACTATACATTTCTCTTTGTAGCTTGGATTTCTTTGGAAAAGAAAGAAATTCTAATTTTTATGATTTTAGAGTGTTTTATTTCAAAATATAGGTTATTACTTTTTCTCCCTAGAAGAATTTTAATGTCCCAGAAACTATTGGAGAAATATTAAAATCAGACCTTTGAACCACTTTAATTCTTGTATAGAATCATGTCACCATGAATAGTGACAGGATAAACAAACCTTGATGACTCCGAAAGACTATCTTGAGCTTAACCCAAGAAAATTTTGCTGTACTCTTAACAGATAAGTTTTTCTGCATGCAGATAATCATGGGAGAAGTGTATGACAAAAGTACTAGAGATGGAAACATTTTATTAGAGTTATTTGGGAAAAAATGAAAAAAACATTACTGGGGATTTGGAATAAGAAAAGATATGTAAAATGGATGAACTAGGGTAAGGTCAATATATGTTTTTTTTGCAGGTTCTGTGATTTAAAAATCTTTATGCTGAATATTGTTGCATTTATCTTACAGACTACCAATATGCTATATATTTTAAATCCTAAGCATTTACAGTAATGAAATATATTTAACTTTATTTAATTATTGTATTTTACATTTGCTGACCCTGAAAACTTTTACTTAAGAAATAACTAATATCATGCCAGAATATTTGTATCATCATCCAAAACACACTGTGGGCAAGAGAATCATAAACTTAAGAGAGCAATGCCATTGTTGGCAAAACACATAAATACAGATGTCTGAGTTAAAGAATGATTAGGCCAAGAATTGCAGAAGAAGAGCCTAGAGAATTTAGTAGAATAAGAGATCTCGAATGTCCTTGCTGAGGAATTTATACATTATCCATAAACTTTGAGGTCATGAGGAATTGTTGAACGGTTTTTAATAGGCATCAGATATGAACAAATTCCCATTTTAGAACTATCCTTATCAACAGTATTTAGAGTGTAATTGAAGGAACAAAAGCTCACTGAGCCTGATAAAATAGAAGACAAAAAGATCCGTTAAAAAAACTCATTCCCCAAAACAAGAGAAAAGTTAAGGCCTAACATATTGCTGTGGAATTGAGGCTGAAATGAAGGGAATGGACTTGGGAAATGTTGCAGAAGAATTAATAGGAGTGGGTGGCCAACACGAATGCACAAGATAAGTAAGATTTAGGAATCTGGAATGAGTCTGAAGTCATCATGGAAACGTCTGATGGATGGGTGATCTAGAGAGCCAGGGAAGAGCAGTGGTGACGTTTTTGAATTGTTTTTGTGATGACTTCTTAACCTGAAGCTTCTTAGCTAAAACTTCTGGGCAACTGACCCACTGGAAAGCTTGACCGCCCCACTGAGGTCTCTAGTGCATGGTTGAATTTGTAGAAAAAGGTAGAAAGAGATTATGATAGAGGAGCATGTTCCATGCCTGTTGGGGCTTGAGAATTTAAACTCCTTCTGTTTAGTTTCATTGTGGAAACGCTGCAGCTATCCACCCAACTCTCTCCCTTCAGTGGGTGAGGTCTAATTGGTAGATGAATTGCTCATACAGGAAAGGTTGAATTGAGCAACTGGATAAAAAAAAACTCTAGGTGTGGATATTACACATTGGGAGGTTAAGGGGTCGTAAGTTGGCCTTTAGAGATTGCTGGTTCTCACTAGATGAAAAGGAATAAAATACCTGGGCACTGGTTCGGGTTCTGTGAAGTTCTCTGGCATACTTTCACTTTCTCCTGGCTTCTTAATCTCATCCTATGCTGTCTAATAGTACCCAAACCCTCTATGTCTTTCTCCTTGATTAGGATTCTGTTTCAAGAGAATCTTAGGCAACTACATGGCCTCGGGGAATAAGGGTGGTAAAGAGACTTCAGTATGATCTGAGGTCATCTTCAGACACTTTTAGACTTAGGGAGAGACCTAGTTTGACCTGCCTTAATTTGTGCATTGACTTCTCAACACTGCTTGTGTAGCTGATAAATGTAGTCCTACCTCAATCCATTTTTTTGTCAGATCACACATTCTGTATCTTCACTTTCCAAACTAAAGGTCTATTCTTGTTTATTCTCATCAAATCTGACTTCTGTCATGTTTTTGTCTGTATGGTCTGTGAATTAAGAACAGTTTAAACATTTTTAAATGGTTGAAAATTATCAAAAGAGCAATGTTTCATGATGTGAAAACTATATGAAATTCAAATATCAGTATCCAGAGAGAAAATTGTCTTTAGTCCTTTTCTTACTGCTGTTGGTTGTTTTCTCACTACAAGGGCACAGTTGAAAAATTACGATGGAGATTGAATGGCCTACAAAGTCTAAAATATTTACCATCTGGTCCTTTATAAAAACAAGTTTGCCAGTCTCTTGTCTTGACCATTCTGGCCTGTATTAATACCTTATTACTGTATTCCAACAGCATTCTGGACATGAATCCTCTCTTGTGGGACATACACCCCAGGAAGTAAGCCAACATTAGCCTTTATTTTGAGATTTTCCTTAACCGATATAAAATTTCTGTCACCCTTGAGACTCAACCCAAAAGAAAGATAAGAGTAGCAATGAAGTCAAAGGCCAAATTTTAGCCCTTTCTCTTTTCAAGTCACTTCCACTATTGTAGAAAAAGGTAGAAAGAGTTTCACATCTCTGTGTACTCCTCTCTCTCAGCAATTCTGTCAAAACAAAGCACTTTTTTTTTCAAACATAGAAATGCTGTATTTCAGGGTTATTATCTTTGCTATAGATTTACAAATTTAATTTTGAAATCTCAAAAGCTGCCTCTATGTAAACATTATCTCAAGGATAAGAGTTTTGTAGAAAGTAATTGCGTGTGAATTGTGGGTTAAGAATAATGGCTGCACGGAAGCCAGGACAGACCGCCCCAAGTTTCCTCTTACTATCAATTATTGAATCCTTATTATTTGTTTGTTTTTCAGGCACTATGATAAATGGTTTACCTGTGGTTTCCTTTATTTAATTCTAACAATAACCTATAATTTGGATTTCATTATTATATCATTTCTTTTTTTTTGAGTGTATTCTATTTTATTTTTTTAACTTTTAATTTTTTTATTTTAACATTGTGGGGTACAATTCAGGGTTAGGTATACAGATATTCATTGTGCGGGTACCCTTGTTGATGAGGTGTGCCCCCTTTCCCCAGGCAGATTTCTATTATATCATTTCATATATGAGAAAATTAAAAGAGAAATTAAATAAATTGTCAAAATTAATTGCTTAGTTAATAAGTGATAGAGACAAAACTTTAACCCTTGTCAGTACAGCACCAAGTCTCTGTGCCTTTTGTGTGTGTGTGCATGAGAGAGAGAGAGAGAGAGAGAGAGAGAGAGACCCAAGAAACCTAGTTTAAAATCAGAAAAGAAAAATTATTATATTAAACTGGTTTATATGAGTTCTGCCCACATTGTTATGCTAAGATGTATTACGTGTACAAAACAAAAGTATCTACACAGCATTTTGCAGCACTTTACAACATAGCTTTCAATGTCTCCATAGCTATTATAGTGAAATATTTGAGGATAGTTTGATAAAAGCCATAATTGCTATAAAGTTATTACCAGTGTGTGTAATACTGAATTGAAAGATTGAACACTTCAATTTAGTACATTCTGTACAGCAAACTTCTCATGATGATGTGTTGGGGTAATGGTGCTGGTAGAAATGGCCAAAGGACTGTGTGGTAAAATACATAACCAAGGAGAATTTCTGCTAACTTTTCTCTACTGAAAATGCATTTGCATTTCTTTTGTTAATCTATGTGAGGCTTTCCTGTCATGTTGATGGCCTTTCAAAGATATTTTCCTTTCATACTTGAAGCTGATTTTTAATAACATTTTAGTATTCAAGAGGTTTTTGTGATGGAATATTTTAGAAATGTCTTGATATTGAATGATATCAACAGCTAGGCTGAATCCAGTAAAAAATAAAGTATTTCCACAGCATGATTTACTCGAATTTATATTTATATAAAGTTCACAGTATAACATGCTTTCAGAAAATATATTAATGAAACATTTAAAGCTTTGAATTAAACAAATATTTCTATCTCTCTATCTCCATAATACTGAAGGCAAACATGATCTGCCACTAATATTACAGTTTTATTCATAAAAGACCCAGCAATATGTACACACAAAGATAACAAAATAAACTGGTTAAAAGAAGAAAAAATATTTTTCCCCTTCTCCATCAATGAGTATTTGGCATTAATAAGAACAATTTTTTTTGGATTGTAAATAAGAAACAACAAAGCTTTCATATTATAAACAAAAAATAACTGAGAAATTCAAAACGAAATTACTTACAGTTTAGTTTGCTTTTCTGCATTGGCATGAAAGATTTGGGGTGCATTGCATTCAAGAAAATATCATTGTATATTCATTTCCTAGGGTTGCCCTCCCAACCCTAGGAAGTTGCTCCACAAACTTGCTGACTGAAAGGAACAAAAATATATTTGCTTGTAATTCTGGAGGCTAGAAGTTCAAAACCAAGGTTTTACCCTCTCTGAAACATCGTGCTCCAGGGGAGGATTCTTCCTCTCCCTTCCTTGTTTCTGGTGGTTGCCAGAAATCCTTGATGGTCTTGGCTCACAGGCACATCAATCCGTCTCTGGCCCATCACCACTTAAGTTTCTTCCTGTGTTTTTCTGTGTTATTGCATCCAAATTTTCTTCTAATAAAGACTATTGATTGCTTCTACAAACATGTTAATTCCAAGTAAAATCACAGAGAGCAGAGCTTAGGAATTCAATGTATATGTTTGGCATACACAACACAATTCAATCCTCTATAAATCAAATACTTTAAGAATGTCTTGGCTGGATATGATGTCTTATGCCTGAAACCCCAGAACTTTGGGAGTCTGAGGCAGGAGGATTGCTTCAGGCCGAAAGTTTGAGACCAATATGGGTAACAAGATGAGTCTCTGTCGCTACAAAAAAATTAGAAAAGTTAGCTAGGCGTGGTGGTACACGTCTATAGTCCCAGCTACTGAGGAGGCTGAGGCAGGAGGATCACGGCTGTGGTGAGTTATGTCATGCCATTGTACTCTAGCCTGGGCAACAGAGTGAGACCCTATCTCAAAAAAAAAAAAATCAATCTAATAATTATTAAAAATGTGATGGTCATAGACAATTAGATTGAATATTAGTATCTGAATGGTAAATCTAGTTCAAATTTTATAGTACACTGGAAATTCAGTTTTTTAAACTTTCATTCTTTTGGAGATAATTTTAGATAAATTTTAAAAATTAAAGTTATTTAATATTATTATAAAATACTAGAGAGAGATATCGTGCAACCTTAATGCTGTCTTCCCTAGTGATAACGTCTTGCAAATTGTACTAAAATGCCACAGTCAGGTTATTGACATTGATAAAATTCATCGATCATATTCAGAATTCTCAGTTATATTTGCACTCATGTATGTGTTTGTCTGTGTCTATTTAGTTCTATACAATTTTGTCATATGTGAGTGTATATCCACAGACATGGTCAAGATACAGAACAGTTCTATCACCGCAAGTACATTCCGTGTTGTCCTCTTGTAATTATAACCCCTTTTTCTCACCTCCACCCACCACTGAACCCTGTCAATCACTAGTTAGTATTCCATTTTTAAACTGCTGTAATCTTGAATATATTGTATACATGGATTGCATAGCATTTGACCTTTTGAGACTGGCTCTTCTCATTTAGCATAATGTCCTGTAGATTCATTCAAGTCTTTGCCCGTGTGGGTTATTTTGTTCTTTTTTATTGCTAAGTAGCATCCCATGGCTTGTAGGTGTTGGTTTAACCATCCTAGTTGTCCTACTTTTGCTAGTAGAATTTTATTTTAATTTCTGTTTAGATGGAAAAAAAACTTTTCCTAAGTTCATTCCAAATATTTCTGCCATTCTTTCCCAAAGTTCTCAGGTCATTTTGTTTTGGAGTTTAGGGTGAGAATTTTGCATTGGTATTTGGGTTTTTTGTTTTTTTGTGTGTGTGTGGTGAGTCTGATGGAGGAGAATTGAGATCGTAGTTTGCTAAAACAAGGAAAGGCCAGAGAAAAATTTTGGAATTGTTTGGTTTCCTTTTCCTTCCCCCTTCCAGTTTTTTCCAATGAATTATTAAGTGTAAAAAGTACTATGTTAAACTTCCCCTCCCTTTTAAAAAGTGAGAAATTATGTTCATATTATTTTCTATAAGCAGAGAAAAACTATACCTATATTAACAATTAGTTATCACTCATTACTCATTACTTATTATTGTATAAATGGATTACATAGTATTTAACCTTTTGAGACTGAATTTTCTCATTTAGCATAATTTAGTGCCTATTCATCCAAGTTGTTGCTTGCATCAATCACCATATCAATTAATTAATTAATAATTAATTAATTGTATATGAATAAATGACTTTATCATGTCAAACTTTTAAAAACTGGTAGTCATCTTAATGAGATATGTCATCTTAATGATAGTCACCTTAATTTTCCATATACAAAAGAGCAGAGCTTATATAATTAAAATTGGGGAAATAACAAGATGTTTTGTCCAAAATAATTTTGCAATATAGTATTTGTGATTTTTCTTTCTTTTCTGTCTTTCACATAACTTTTGCCATCAAATTCAAGAGAAAATGAAAGGGGAAATTATAATTTACTAATTTAATTAAACTGACATTCTTACCCCATTTTACAAAATCACCGTTTTATGCTTATTTTTACAGATTTTAAGCTAAAAGTTCAGGACAGTAATAGAACACAAATTTGATTAAGAGAGCAGATGTTTGAGATTATATCTACCTGAATTCAAAACTCAGCTCTTTACTCACTGGACATCATAGAACACAAGCAGGTTATAACTCTCTTGAACTCCAATTTTCTCATCTGTATAATGAGGCTAGCAATATCTTCCAATTTTCATAAATAGGTTAATCAATGTATATAAAACATGAAAGCCAGGCACAATGGCTCATGCCTATATTCTCAGCAATTTGGATTGCCTGAACCCATGGACATGAGACCAGCCTAAGCAACTTGACAAGATCTCGTCTCTACAATATATCAAAACATTAGCCGGACATGGTGGCACACACCTGTGGTTCCAGCTACTTGGAAGACTGAGGCAGAAGTGTCACCTGAACCCAGCAGATGTGACTGTGGTGCCCGTGAGCATGCCACTGCACTCCAGTCTGGGCCACAGAGTGAGACTCTGACCGAAAAATAAAATAAAATAATAAAATATAATTAAAAGATAAGACACTAGAAATATTATCTCGAGCAGCCTCAGTTAAAATATTAATATTTTGAATTAAATTAACATCAATTAATAATATGTAAAAAAATAACAACTAGAAAATTGCAGAGAACTTTAACGGTAAGTCTAGATTAAATTAGTTAGACTGCTGTAGGTTTTGCTGAAGTAACACATCTCTCCAGATTTCAATAGCCAAAAATACAAAAGATTGTTTTGTACTATTTCTACATGTCCATCTTGGGTCATGTGGCTTCTGTTCATATAAGTATCTTAGAAATATAGTTTAATAGATCCCAAAATATTTTGAATTTTTCTATTTACTATACCAGAGAGGATCAATTTTTATGAATTATTTGTTGTTTCTTAAGGCTATTTGCATATAACACTCTTCATATTTGGTCATATTTCATTGATCAAAGCAAATTACATGATATATTTGAAATCAAGGGATCGAGAAGTGCCATCTCATCACGTCCTCAAAATACGAAAGGCAACTGTTGTTTTTACTGGCAGTCCTGATATCTTTTCCATTATATGGCAATAGCTCCCAATTCTTTATACCCCTCTCTTTTTCAGCCTGCTGACAAAAGAGTAATGCAGAAAATTGCTAATTTCCATATGAAACATTTTGTGGACACCAAAAAATGATAAGACAGATGATTTTTAAGAACAGGAAAGAAATGGCATTTTTTTCCTTCCTTGTCTCCACATATATATTCATATTTTCATTCATTAAAACTGACAGTGTTTGAGCTCCTAATACATGTTGGGCATTTACCATATCACCCATAATGCTCATGTTATAAGTCAATACAGATATCAGTTATCATACCATTCAGGTAGAAACTAAGACAAAAACTGCAGTTCAGTTTCCAGTGAAATATCTGACAGAAAAACAAACAACAAAACAAAACAAACAACTCAAACTTGGTCATGCTCAGACATCGCCAAATGATGTGAAATGAAAGGAAAAAAAAAAGAAAAAAATGCTTACCTGTTCAGCATTTAAAAATGATATATCCTTGCCAGGCTACCTGACAATGAAACACAGAGGTTGTAGGTGGAATCTTACTGAAAACTCTGCAACTGAAAGCTAATTAGTGTGTTGGCAAAGCTGTCAGCTAAGACTTTTTTTATCAGCAGAAAATAAATAAAGGTAGATTTTAGAGATATATGAATACCATTTGGAGTCACACATACACATATAAATATCCTTTATCTCATACCTTTGAGAAACTAATAAAAGCTGTTGCTTTCATTTGCCACTTGTGCTTGATAAATAGAAATAAAAAGTGCTCATATAAAGAAATTCATTCTTTTAAAAATATATATAATATTCTCCTAGTTGTAGCAAGTAGCATAACTATCTTCATAAAATATGATATATATTCAGAGCACACGGGCTGTGCTTGATGGTTCTACTTCAAGGGACTTAAATAAAAGACAAAATTCCTTGAAAGACAAGGTGTTGGACATGAGGAAGAGAAGACAAAGCTCATAAAGCAGTGAGTGTCAATAGCAGGGATTTTTCTCTTGCAAATTGAATATTTTGGTTCGAGCACACAGTCACTAACAAATGCAAAAGGACCCTAAAGATGCAACTAAAGCCACTCTCCACTGACCTCATAATCACAAAGACACAAATACTTATCCGGTGATTACTGCTAGTCTTTCACTTGAGTTATACTTTTAATCATTCCAAAGACTCTATGAAATATTCATATTGCAGGTGTAAGGAAGAAGAGAAGTTAAGTAACTTATTGAAAGTCTGAAGTGAGATTCTCACACTTCACTTCAGGTTCTCACGCATGCTTTAGTCATGCTGGTCTTTGTTTAGTTTTCCAAGCTCTTTGTTCCCTCAGGATTTGGAGCACTTACATATACAGTACTCTCTTCCTCTCATTCTGACCCGGCAGACTCTAATTTTTTCAATTTCCAGCTTAGCTGTAGTTTTCATTATGTCCATAGACCCCTTGATGGTATTAGAAAATCATAGTGTGGTAGACAGAATAATGGTCCCCAAAGGCATCAACATCCTACTTTCCAGAAACTGTAAACTGTAAATATGTTATCTTTCATGGCAAAAGGGGGGAGGGGTTGCAGAGGTGATTAAGTTAAGAATCTTGAGATGGAAGAGTATCCTTGGTTATCTTGGTAGAGGAGTGTAAGGCAGGGATCTGAGCAGAGAAAAGAAGTGGGTGGCAGGCGAGTTATTGAAACTTCGTCTGTATTTAGAGCTGTTCCCCATCACTCACATTACTGCCTGAGCTCTGCTGTCTGTCAGATCAGTCACGGCATTAGAGTCTCACTGGAGCATGAACCCTATTGGGAACTGCACATGCAAGGGATCTAGGTTGCCTGGTCCTGCTTGAGAATCTAATGCCTGATGATCTGAGAGGAAGCTGAGGCAGTAATGCTAGCTAGCACTGGGAAGCAGCTGCAAATTCAGATTAACATTAGCAGTGAGGTATGATTGCACAGAGACCATGATAAACCAGTTGTTTGCAGACGCATATCACAATGCTCTCAGTGAGTGGCAAGTGAGTTGATGGACTTCAATTGCCCAGCTGCACCTGGTAGCAGGCTTTAAGTCAGACTCCGACTCCCATTTCAATCCAGACGTGGCCCGCCCATCATTTTTTTACCATTTCTGTCTGTGCGTTTTTTTTTAATGGTGAGTTGTATAACTATTTCATTGTACATGACAACGCAATAATAATAGAAATAAAGTGCACAATAAGTGTTATGTGCTTGAATCATCCCGAAACCAGCCCCATGTTCACCCCAGTTCACAGAAAAAACTATCTTTGACAAAATCAGACCCTGATGCTTAAAAAAAAAAATTGCAAGCCATTGGTGTAAGATACAAGGGTTCCAAGAGGCAGTAGGGAGGGTCAGAGAGAGAGGACATGTGACAATAAAAGTGGTACTGGGAATGATAAGCTTTGAAGATGGAGCAGGGGATCATGAGCCCAGAAATGCTGATACTTTCTAGAAGCTAGAAACAGATTCTCTTCTAAAACCTCCAGAAAGAACTCAGCTCTATCAACATCTTGAGTTTAGCCCATAAGACACCTTTCAGACTCTGACCTCCAGAACTTTAAGGTAATACACGTGTGCTATTTTAAACCACTAGTCTTATGCTAATTTGTTACATCAACAATAAGAAACAACTACATATAGCTCATGAAAATCTCAACCCATTCCTCAAACTTGGACTTAATGTCCTCCATTCCCAAAAGTCCTAAGATATAAAAATGGACCGTGGCAGTGAGGTCAAGATTCAGAAGCATGACCCTTTGGAGTAAAGGTTCTTGCAAACATAATATGAATCTGTGTTTGAGCCTGTGTCACCTATTTTCCCTTTACCTAACTGAAATATGTATAAGCCACAGGACAAAGAAAACTACATAATGAATCTAAGCATTTTATAATGAGAAGTTCCGGGTCTTCCACTCTGAAAAAAATCTCTTTAAAAAAGCTGAACCCTTTTGAAAAACGTGACTTTAAAAAAGTGCTATCTAGAGATTGGATCAGCAGGGAGAGAAAAGGATCTCTTGAAAGAAAATAGAAGATGACAAACATTCTCCAGGAGGCATCGGAGACATTTATCAGAACAACAACAGGACAACGTAACCAGACAGATTACATTTGTATGTCAATACAGAGTATAAGTGTCTTAATGTGTAAGAGTTTTCTGTACCATTTTACCATTTTAGTTTGTATAAATAAAATTTACAGTAGTATGGTAGATATTATCTGAACCAGGGTGCTTCATTATCCAATGGCGTGTTTAAATTCATATGTCTACTAGGTGGTGAAAATGAGATTTAATTTCCAGATTGTCTGATTCCAAAATCCTTATTCACAGTATTGAGAAAGAACCTAGACATTCGACTTTAATGTCTATGTAGAAATATCCCTTCAATGTTGGAAAGCCAAAATGCCCAGCATTCTGTGCTGCCACAGAAGAAAAGCATGAAATGGAGAACCTAGCATGAAATGGAGGATTTCATACCACAGCTTCCCAAATTCTTTGTTTTGGGAAGAATTAAGAATTAAGATGGGGTTTTTGTTTTTGTTTATGTATTTTTTTTCAATCTGTTGCGAGATTGATGCTTTGTAAATCTTTGTAAAAATAAATTACTTTTAAATTTTGCTATGTCATTGTGAACCAGTAAAAAAATTTTTTTAAGTTTGAGAGCTGACACTGGTGTGTGAACCACATTTTACAAAGCACTGTTTTAGATAACATGGTGATCAACATAATGCATTTTTCATAGTGTATCTGTGAAACACAAATTAACAGGTGCCCCACTTGACTGAATCAATGTCTGATGTACATTCAAAAGAACAGCTCTTTGATGCTAGAACTCTTGCTTAATATATTATAGATACCTGCAAGTTACTGTGGGAGGGCAGGAATCCCTCAAAACTTTACATAGAAAGTTTCTAAAATTTCTGTTCAGACTTCTGCCCTATTCTCCAATTATTCCAACTTCTAGCAACAGCTATTATAGTCCCCCCTCCCTTTATTTGTAATTGTTTCATTGCTGTCTACTACCTCTGTCCCTGAAATGACCCATTCTGCTGACCATATTGGATCAATTTTGTATAGCCTAATAAATTAGTAATTTTATGGTTTCTACTACAGGCTTATGTCTCTGTCTCAGTCTCCTCATCTGAAAAACTAAAGAGGCCAGGGATGGAAGGCAGGGGAAGTTCATAATAACAGTGCCTACCTCATAAGGTTATTACAAACACGAGGGAGTTAGTAAACACATAGTATTTAGCACAGGACAAATGCTTTGTTGGCTAATACTACTTTTTTCACAAAGGGAAGCCAAAGTATTTCCTAGGAAGTACAGGTCATTTTATTTAAAGGAGGTCTTTTTAAAAAAATCTTGCTTTTAAAAAAATCCATCTTAAAATCTCTGCCGTTTAAATGGGGTGTTTAAACCACTTACTTTTAATATAATTTTGTATAGGGTTGGGTTTAAATATACCACCTTGCTCCTTGTTTACTAATTGTCTTGCTACTATTTGTTGTTTTTTCACTCTTATTCTGCCTTCTTTTGGATGAATTGAGTATTTTTCTGATTCAATTTTATGTCCTATGTTGGAGGTTTATAAGCCACAAATATTTGCTGCAATTTCTTTATCCTTTTCTTCTTTCTTTCTTTCTTTATTTATTTTTTTAATGTGACAAGGTCTAGTTATATTGCTCAGGCTGCTTGGTCTCCAGTTTCTGGACTCAAGCAATTCTCCCACCTTAACCTCCTAAGTAGCTGAGATTACAGGTGTAAGCCACTCCACCTGGCTTTGTTGATGATATTTTAATTGTTGCCTTAGGGTTAACAGTATACATCTTCAACTTATCGCAGTTGACTTTCAAATAATATTACTAAATTTAATATACTCAATGCAAGCCTTAACGATGGAATAAAGTTGTCACACAGTATCCCTGGACTATTGATGCCAGGACCTTCTGCTGCATCAATATCTGCTAATGTTCAAGTCTCATGTAAAATAGTATAGCATTTGCATATAACCTATGCACATTCTTCCATATACTTTAAATGAGGGATCTCCCACCCCTGAGCCACGGACCCGTACTGGTCTGTGACCTGCTAGGTCCTGGTCGGTGCTGCAAGAGGCGAGCAACAGGCAAGCAGAGCTCCGTCTTCTGCCAGATCAGCAGCGGAATTAGAAACCCATAGGAGTGCAAACCCTATTGTGAATTGCATGTGTGAGGGATCTAGGTTGCAGCTCCGTATGAGAATCTGGTGCCTGGTGAGTCACCTCCCTACCCTTGTCCGTGGAAAAATTGTCTTCAGTCCCTGATGCCAAAAAGATTGGGGATCACTACTTAAAATCATCTCTGGGGATTGATTCCCTATAATGCCTGTTGCAATATAGATGCTATGTAAATGATATCGTTTGTTATGGTATTGTTTTTGATTTGTGCTATTATTGTATTGCTATTTCATATATTTTTTCTGGATATTTTCCTCTGCAGTTAGTTGACTCCATGGATGTGGAGTCTGTGGATATGGGGAATCAATTATATTTCCCATTCTCCCCTCCCAGTCTTCATGCTATCATTGTCCCGTATTTTAATTTTGTGCATGTTTAAAAACCCACAATGTATTATAGTTATTTTTGCTTTAATCAATAGTTTCTTTAAATGATGACAAATATTAAGAATAAAGTATTTATATTTACCTTCACAGTTATCATTGGGGTGCTTTATCCATCCAGACTTTCCTGTAGTTTCAGTTTTCTTCTGCTTAATAGACCTAATTTGACATTTCTCACAGTGCAGGTCTGATGGGGCTAAAGTATTTCATCCTTTGGATGTCTAAAAAGTCTTTCTTTTGCTTTGTTTTTGAAAGACATTGCATTGTTGATTGAAGGTAATTTTATTTTTCAGTACTTTAAAGATGCTGAAAACTGTCTGTGGCATAAATTTTCTGAAAAGGCTAGTCATGGTGATTCATACCTGTAATTCCAGACTTTGGGAGGCTGAGGTTGGAGGATTGCTTGAGCCCAGGAGTTGGTGATCAGCTTGGGCAACATAAGGATACCTAGTCTCTAAATAAATAAATAAATAAATAAATAAATAAATAAATAAATAAATAAATATTTTTTTAAAAATATGTTTTCTTCTGAAAAGGAATCTGCTGTCATCCTTATATCTCTTTCTATGTGCAAAATGGGTCTTTTGGGGGGGCTGCTTTTATGACTTTCTTTTTGTGTTTGGCAATTTGGTTCATATTTGTTTTATTTGGGTTTGCTGAGTTTCTTTGTTCTTTGGCTTATACTTTTCAACAAATTTGGAAAAATTCAGGCAGTATTTTGTGGAATATAATTAAACATATATTAAGATAACTTGAAGTTGCCTCATAGCTTACTGATAACCTTCTTTATTTTTAATTCTCCTTTCTCTATATTTCATTACAAATAGTTTCAGTGGGTGTGTCTTCATGTTCACTGGTTTTTTTCTGTTATGTTATGACAAATGCCATGTAACTGTCAGACAATATTCTTATTTCTATTTCAAAAATTGTAGTCTTCACCTCTAAAAGTTTAATTTGTATCTCTTTTATACCTTCTGTGACTTCACTTAACTTTTTGAACATATGAAATGCAGAGATGATAGTAGTTTCAAGGTTTTTTGTTTTTGCTAAATCCAATGTCTTTATCCATTCTGTGTCTACTTATTGATTTATCTCTTCAATTGGGGTATATTTAAGACTTCTTTGGATGCCAGAATTTTTGCTTTGTTATCAGAGTGTAAGTTTCACCTTGCAAGTACTGAATGTTTTTTAGTTCCTACAAATATTCTTGAGCTTTGTTTTGTGATGTAGTTAAATTACTTGGAAACATTCTGATTCCTTAGAAGCTTGCATTTAATCTTTGCTAGCAAAAGAGAAATTATAAGCTAAGCATAACGTGTTCAACTATTGAGGCAAAACCTTGCTATATATTCTACATGGTGCTGTGTGAATTAGGAAATTTCCTGCTCTGGCTACTTAAAAAAAAAACAAAAAACAAAAAAAACAGGCATCTCTCAACTTGTATGAATTCAGAAGATTGTTTCTTCTAGTTTTTTCAATTTGTTCTCTTCTTGTTTTTGGAGTATGTTTTTTTCTCATGCTCATGTGCTGATCAGTATACAACGCTAAAGACACCACAAGGAGGGTGGTCTATAGTCTTCTTTCTTAAAATAGTTCTCTTTTTTCTGGTACTCTATCTTGAAAATACTATCTGCTTTATCTTTCCTGAACAGTTGTTCTTTTTATGTCTGTAAGGTACTGGGCTTCCTGGATCCCCTGCAGAAACTGCAAACTAGAAACTCTCTCTAGTCAGTAGGAGGAGGAAGTTAGGAGCTTCACCTAGTTTGTTTTCCATATCTTATGCATCACTGATCATTAAGAAACTTTTTTGGGGGGGATTGGCAGTAGTGGGAAACCGCCAGGGGAGATGGGGGACACACCCCAATCAACAAGGGTACCTGCATAATGAACATTTGTATACCTAACCCTGAATTGTACCTCACATCTTTAAAATTAAAAAAAAAGAAATTTTTTCTTAATATATTCTGTTCATTTATTGTCATTGATTTAGGTGGGGAGTAACTATGACCTCTGTTATTCCATCTTGGCTGGATGCAAAGGTTCCAGTTAATATAGATCTTATCTTACGGCTCCTCTTCTGGGGGGTTTATAGAAATGACACTCTACCTCATTATATGAAACAAAGAAAAAAAATCAGGGAAAACATTGAAATTTCTATTCTATACTCACAGATGTTGCAAAAATACGTAACCTATTTAAATAATCAGACTTTGACGATTAATGAACAAGTATAGTTTTTTTTAGAAATTCATCAGTAACTCAATTATATATATTTTCTGGTTTATCTTGGTGACTAAAATCTTAAGTAAAGAAGGGTTAAATAATACCTTCAGTAGAGGCGAAAAATAGTTCTTGGTTACTTTAAAAAAATCTTTCCTATGTTGTAATACTTCCACACAGGATGCAAATGCTGATATCAAAATACATTTTTTAAAGGCATGGGAAACTTCTTTTTTTTTTAGTTGGAGTCTCACTCTGTTGCCCAGACTGGAGTGTAGTGGCTGCTGCAGCCTTGACCTGCTGGGCTCCGGCGATCCTTCAGCCTTAGCCTTCCGTGTAGCCGGAATTACAGGCATGCGCTGCCACGCCCGGCTGATTTTTTTTATTTATTGTAGAGATGAGGTCTCGCTGCCCAGGCGGGTCTTGAACCCGCGGACTCAGGCAATCCACTCACCTTAGTAAGCTACAAACTTCATCAAATCGTGAAGACGATCAACAGAAAATTGTTATACTATCCGACATAATAGTTCTAGCCATTTAAGGCTGTTGAGTAATTTTCATCAGAAGTGGATTTTTAAACTTACGTATTTTCAATTAATTTAAATTTAAATTCTACAAGTATAATTTAAACCATTTGAGTTCATGAATCTAAGTTTTCATATGAAAATTTCATTAAAAAATAAAGACCTATTAGATAGCTCTGGTGAAAATGTCACATCTAAATTTCCAAACTGAGAAATTTACTGTCAGTGTAAAATATACACCATATTTTAAAGAGTTTGAATCAAAAAAAGACCTAAAATATCTCCGTAATATTTTTTTCATATTGATTACATGCATAAATGACTTTTTTGTTTCATCAGGATAACTAAAATATATTATTACAATTATTTTGGCCTGTTTCTTTTTATGTTGTTTTAATGTAACTACTAGAATATTTAAAAGCAATAGGTGGCTCTTATTACATTTTCATTGTACTAGTGCTAATATAAACGATTATATCTTGATATGTAAACCCAATATTCAATTTATTAAGAATTTTTTTGAAAAGCCTGCATAATTTTATCATTTACAGCCTGAGAATCGAGACTACCATAGATTCTTCAAAAGAAGAGAAGTTCCACATACTGTGAATTTTACTGGAATTGCAAATTTGAAACCTGTTGTTGAATTTTGCTACTTAGGTATGTATTTTTAAATGATGCATTAATCACTGTAAATCAAAGAATTTTTTAAAAATGAGACAATCAACCTGTCTTTTGGAAGCCAGAGAGAAAGAGAGCAAGACCAGCCAAAGTGTCATCAAAGTTTTAGACATTGATAGCTAGTAATAGTTTAATATTCAACAATTTATTCAGACCTTGACTCCTTAAAGAATTTGAGTGGGTAGAAGATTTCCTTTTAGACTAATTTTATGAGTCTGAAAACAAATAAGTCAGCAATATAGGAGGAGAGACCCCCCTAAAAATTAAAATTCTTTTTTTGGAGGGTAGGCCCTTTGTACTACAGGCCTCCCCCCTCTAGGTAAGTGCTCTAGGAACCCATTGGCATCCGTGTTCCAGCCAGCTTTGTTGTGAGAAGTGGCATTTGGCGTCAGTGAATTTTTGGGGGAGGCAGATTCAACACATTTGTCCATCTCATGATGGATGATTTACGAGCGTACCTGCCCACACCACACTGAGTGTTCAGCAGTTGTTGACCAAAAACAACATGACTCCACGCCCACCCTCCTTATTCACCCAATGTCCACCCTAGTGATTTTTGTTTGTTTGTTTCCCCCCTGAAAAAAGTCCTCAAAGGGAAACGTTTTGCTGATGTGAAAGAGGTGAAACAAAAAACGGCAGAAGCACTAGAAGGCATTAAAATTGATGAGTTCAGAAACCGTTTTAAGCAGTGAAAAAAGCATCTGGATAGGTATATTGCATCAAATGAAGAGTACTTTGAAGGTGACTGGAATTTAAACATGTAAGAATAAACATACAATTTTTTATACATAAATTCTGGTTTTTAGTGTTCCTCCCTCATATATTGTGTACCAATATATGAAAAATATGTCCTAAAAATTTATAGTTAAGGAGGTAAGATTTAAACAAAATGCATTAAGTGTGAACTAATGCATTAAATATGATAGCAATTCATTGAGACACATGGAGATAGCTCTGAATTTGGCTTTTGGAAAATCTTAGGACAAAGGCTAAGCTGCTTTAACAACATACATGAAATGGAGGTTTCGATCAAGCACTATTTGACCTAACCAGGATTGCAGAGAAGTGCTAATCAGCAGTGTCATTTAGTTGTCTAGGCCAATTCTAACTTTTTAAAAAAATCTCCCAGGGTGTTGATTTTGTCTATCTGGTCAAATCAAAATTATTGCATGATCCATATACTGGTTCACTGGAATAAGGGAAAATGGATCCAGGGTAAGTCATATGAAAGTTGTATATGGTACTTCTGCTCACATATCATGAGTGAGAATTCAGTGATATGGCCAAACAAGGTATAAGGGAGGTGGGAAAATATATTCCCAACTGGGCGACTCTACAGCCAGCTAAAATCCTTTAATCACACAATAGTGGTACATAATAAGGCCTACAGGAAGCAGAGAAGCTAGGTTCTGATTGATTATCTAAGAACTTGGACCTGTGCTCCAGCAAATGTGCACAGTTGCACATGGCAACATTATACAAGAATACTAAGTGCCTACTGAGAGTGAGTCACTGTCAGACATACGGGTGTAACACGGAAAAATTTTAATAGCAAGTGTGAATTTGCCAATTGTGCAATCTCTGCTTGAAATGCTCAAGGAAGGTGCAATTTGTTGTAAAGACATTAAACTTTAGGGGAACCCCAACACTATAAAAAAATCCCGAACTTCTTCAGTCTGTTTGCATTCTCAGTCGTCACAAAATGACATCTATAGAGATCTCTGGAAGAGAGGAAGAATGGATATTGCAGGACAATGTGCACATTTTGTTTCTGCCTCCATCATATCAGAGTTGTTTGACTTTGTGAGAGTTCTCTGAGTTTTATTTTTCTTATATATAAAAGTTAAAAAACAGCATTTAGTTTAAATAATTTTTGTGGCGATTTAATGAGAAAATATATGTGAAAATATCTAGAATATGATGAGCATTCAGTATATTTTATGTAGATAGCCACTGAAATATTTCAAGGAGGGCAATTAGATAAAAATTTTATATTATTTAACAAAGATTACTCTAGCTTCTGTATGGTAGGTAGGTTGTTCGGGTCAGTAGGTTTAAGAGTAGATTCAAGTATTCTAGTTAACGACTGTAGTTGTTCAGATAACAAACCATAAGAGTAGTGGCAGATGAGATGGAGAAAAATAAATTGAGAGTTATTCAGGAAAGGAAACATTAGTAGCTTTGGTAATAGACTGATTGTTGGACATGAGAAAGAGCAAAATATAAAGTGTTGTTTTAATTTATGACACCAACTGGTTTTCTTTATTATGCCAGTGTATAGATTCTGGTGTCATTTACAGAAAGAGCTAACACCAAAGAAGGACAAAATTTGGAAAGTTAAAAATTATTGAAAACATTGAGCATGCTAAGTTTAAGCTTTCTTTGACAAATGTAAGCAGAAGCATCAAGATAAGAGTCAAATACGAGATGAAGGTGAGAAAGGGGACCTTGGGTAGAAATATAAATGTGGATTTCATTGGTGTATAATGTTTAACTTTAAAATAACACAATTTTATTATTTTTTCATGATTCTGTGGATTGATTACTCTCAGCAGGGTGGTTCTTCTGCTTCCCATCTTCTGCCCTACCTTATTCTGCTGGAGGCTCAAACAGATTGGAGTGTCCAAGGTGGCTCATTCACACAGTTGTTAGTGATGCTGGTTGCTGCCTGTGAGCTTGAGTGGGAATTTTGATAAAAATACATAAATATGGGCTCTGCTTGAGGCTTGGATTTCTCAGAATATAGTGATGGACTTCTGAGAGGAAGAAGTATTCAAGAAAATTTCAAGTATTTCAAGAGAGAAAAAAGCAGTTACTGCCAATCCGTTGAGAGTCTAGTACATGAACAAGCACAGCATAGCACCATGTATATCTTATTCTTTCAGTCCAATGGTTACAGGGACAGTTCACATCCAAGGAAAGGAAAAATAAACTCCACCATCTTCAATATACTATGTAGTTGCATTACAATGGGCATGAGCCGGGCTCGGTGGCTCAGCCTGTAATCCCGCGCTTTGGGAGGCTGAGGTGAGTGGATTGCCTGAGCCCGCGGGTTCGAAGCCTACAGAGTGAGAAAAGGAAGTGTCTCTAAGACAAACTGGGAAACTGTCATTTAAGAAACAGAAAAAAGCCGGGCTCGGTGGCTCAGCCTGTAGTCCCACGCCTTTGGGAGGCTGAGGTGAGTGGATTGCCTGAGCCAGCGGGTTCGAGACCCGCCTGGGCAGCAAGACCTCATCTCTACAATAAATCAAAAAATCAGTCGGGCGTGGTAGAACATGCCTGTAATTCTGGCTACTTGGAAGGCTGAGGCGTTAGGATCGCCGGAGCCCAGCAGGTCGAGGCTGCGGTGACCCGGAGCGGCCACTGCACTCCAGTCTGGGAAACCCAGAGTGAGACTCAACTCAAAAAAAAAAAAAAAAAACAGAAAAAAAAAGTTGATGGGATAAGGAACATATGACTAAAAATATTTGAATTAGTTTATCATGTGAATATATTTTATAAAATGTTATATCATGAGCATAAAATATAGGAAAGATATGCCAACAAATGATTTACTATTCAATTACCATCTAAACTTTTCAACAAATGTACTGGGTCAATTGGCTAGCCACTATTAAAAAAAAAACATGAATTGACCCATTACTTTATACTATGTTTTTAAAAAATCAATTACAGGTGATTTTTTAGATGTAATGCAAAACAATTTTTAAGGAGAAAAAAACTCCATGATCTTGAAGCAGGAAATTATTCCTTAAACAGAACATAAAAAGCACTTATCATAAAGGAAAATTGGAATATGTTGAACTACAGTAAATTTTTTTAAAAAATAGATTTTGTTTAACAATGACACCACAATGTGGAAACATAAATTGATGAAGATATTTGTAATGCAAGGGTTTATATCTATAATACATTTTTAAAAACTTTTACAAATCAACAAAAAAGACACAAACAAAAGAGAAAGTCTGTCCAAGTAGCTATTATTAGCCATAAATGGATTATCATCATTAGCAAACAGGAAAATGAAAATTAAAACCAGGAGATAACACCATATTCCACCTGAATGGCTAATGTTATAAAAATAGACACTATTGATTGAAATAGAGGTGGAACACCTAAAAGTCTCATAAACCACAAGTGCTCATGCAAGTGAGTACAACCACTTTAAAACACTGTCTAGTAGTATCTATTAAAGGTAAACATATGGTCCGGGAATCTCAATCCCTAGGATTTATCCACTAGAAATACAAGTATATCAAATGAGTTGAGTAAAACAATTCATGGAAGCATTCATAATTGCCCCAATTGGAAATTACCCATATATGGAAGTGACCATCAACCATAACATGGAAACGTTATGGCAAATTCATAAAATGGAATACTGACCAATAATATCAATAACTACAGCTTTATGCTGCAACATGGTTTCATCTAAAAAGTATAACACCAAGCCAAAGAAGCTGCACTCAGAAAAACACTTTCTAGCCCTTTCTCTGTTGCCCAAACAGAATACCACAGATGGGGTAAATTAAAAAGAAAACAAATGTCTCCATCACAGTTCTGAAGACTGGGAAGTCCAAGGGAATGGCGCTGGCATCTGCTCAGCTTCTGGTGAGGGCCTTCTTTTTGCAACTGGCCACGGCAGAGGTGGAAAGGCATTACAGGGTCAGAGGGCAAGAGCATGGGAATCTCTCCTTCTTCTTTTCAAGCCCCCAGTCCTATCTGGGGACCCTATCCTGATGACCTTAATAATTCAAATTACCTCCCAAAGGTCCCACTTCAAACTAACATCTGAATACAGAAGTTGAAAGTTTCCAACACATGAAATTTAGGAGACACACTCAAACCATAGCGAACACTCACCATACAATTTCATTTTATGTAAAGCTTGTAAGACTTCCATATCAGTACAATTAAAGACATTGATTACCTTTTGTGAAGAGGGCTGTGTCAGTGAGCTAGTAGGTCCCAAAGTGGCCTTCTGGGATACGAATTGTTACATTTCTTAACCTTGCTGGAAATTACCCCCAAATATCTCCTACCCAGAATCTCTGTTCTTATTTTACTCTCTCCAAGTAGGAAATATTGTTTAACATCTATTCTTGATTATAACCTAAGAATTTATTCTTTTATTTTAGGGTATGGGGTGAAAAATCCATAAACAAGAGCTCAGTATTGAAATCAAATCAAGGATATAAAAGAAATATACATGAACTAAGTGATTGTTACCTTGGGCTCAAATTCAATGTGCTTATAGAAAAATGGACTTATTTTTAGTTTCTGGGTCATCTGGAAAATGTGACATCACAGGCAATTTAGGGTATACAGGATATTATTTACCACAATCACATTCCCACTACAATAATTTTTATTGGGGGAACATGAGTTTTATCATTTCTTTTGAAAAAAAAATAGTATAATTGTAATGAGAGAAAATAATGTTAGAATTCATTTAAATATGTGAACATTTAATATTGACCACACTGAATTTTCAGTGAGAACTTAAAATGAGATAATTGCAAGTATTTTAAGTGCAGTAAACTTAATAAAATCAGAGCGCCCCGTTTTTCTTGCAAGTGCTAAGTTTTCCTCACCCACACAACACACCCAGCAGCTCTACCCCTATGGCTACAAAGAATCTTAAGAAAAACATTTGATAAAATGTCTCATCATATTCAGTCTAATGCTGTCACTCATGTAGTTAAGTATGGCTATGTGCCTTTCATTGACTCATTCCCTGGGAAAATAATCATTCTCTGAAACTTCCTGGGGAAAGTACAGATTCTCTTCTGTTACAAGGAGAGAAAGAAATCTATGCAAGCCCTATTATCTTAAAGGGGGAGCATAAAAGGACCCTTGACAATTTTCACCTATGAAAAAGATGTCTATTTACTGTTTGACATATTTTTTACAGTGGGTTATTGAGATATAATGTGAAAACTTGGCAGAAGATGCATAGATTTTTTTTTTCTAAACTGTTACTTATTAAACTTCACACTTGGTGTCAAACAGCTGGAGGCTGGAGGAAGGGTAAGTAGCAAAAAAGAAGGCTGACTCTCCTGGGACCTTGACTTCTAGACTCCATAAATGGCAAAATAATAAATTATTATGGGCGATAGTGGAGAATGATGGTTATTAAAGAAAGAAGGTTATTTTTATCTGGTCTAAAAGAGCTTTTTTAATTTGCTAGCGGAAGCTTCTTATTATTTTAACATTTAGCTTTGGCAAAGGAGTTGCTTTTACCACAACTTGCAATTCACATTGTAGCTGAAATTAAAAAAAAAGATTATTACAAATTGGTTTAATTCGAGAAAGGATTTTGTCACATATAATAAGAGGTCCTATGGAGACTCAAATCATGAACCTTTCGTATTTGTTAAGGTATAGTTCTGAGATATGTTTATAGGATCATGCATAAATGGATAATCTGAATTTTTATTTAACAACTCTCACATTTCCACAGCTTTCTCTTGTTTACAAAATGAATAGGATGCTCTTACAACTTCCATTAGTAGTGATTAGCCACCGTGATCAATTGCAATCTATGTGGAAAATGTATGTAACAGGAAATTAAAAATACTTGTTCTCACCCAAATTCCCTTCTCAATTTTACCATTGTTTGAATTGTTCAACTTCATTTGCTATCATGGCTCTAACCTAATGCAATGCCATTTTACAGTCATCATTTTAAACAACATTAAGACAATGCAAAACTTATGCAAACTGGATTTTGACTAATAGATAAGAAAACTGAATATCAAAAGTCATGTATTTGGATTATAAATGACACAGTTGGAGAAACCATGACTTGAAGCAAGGTTCGTCTGACTCCAGAGCCTATGTTTATTTACTGCTTGACACTCATGCCAGTTTCCTTCAGGAAATTAAAAAAAAAATCTCTTTATATTGCTAAGAGGACACAGCACTGTGACAAGTGGCATCTATTTGTGACATGATTAATCTTAGGATTACCATACAACTTGAGGAATGGGCTAAAACTAAGTTATTTCAGTGGCCACAGACTCATGATTAAGTTCATATAACAAACATCATTAGGTCATCATTCAATGACAGTGATTCAAGATGGCAACTACCACAGGCTCGGAGGTAGAAGTCTCTGTAATTCCCAACTGTTGCAGTAACTCAAAGAAGACCAGAAAGAACTAGGAGATAATACAGTTATTTGGGATCTGGAGGATGAAGACATGACATTTATAGGACAGACAGGGATGCTAACTGTGGCTCTAAGAACAATTTAGGAAAACTGAAAATACAGCATTAAGGTAGAATGTAGACTTAAATACCCAGAGACACATCTCCCTGTAGTATGCATAATAACAATGAATATGAATGGACTTAATCCTTCTGTTGGAGTCATGGGCCCAAGAGCCATATCAGTACTAGCACGATGGCAGACTTCCCATGGCATCAAACTTGTACTGCAAGAGCTTTGGCACCCAAAGATGTCTAAAGAAAACATGAGACTCCCTCAGTCTTCTGAAGGACAGTGTTACGACAATAAATTAAAAAGAAAAGCGATCGACTCTCCACTTCCATTCAGTTTAAGTAGTTTTTATTTTTCTCAGAAAGTAAATCTTCTAGATATGTCTTATAGACCTCAAAGTGCTGAAAAGGAAGCTCCCATGCAAAGGCAATTTATCTTAAAATACTTTAAATAATACCAGTTATATTTCACTTGAAACATGTAAGTTGTGCTAGTTCAAATCATCCTGTGAAACGTAACCCCTGCCAACGTTGTTGAACTTCTAGGATAAAGAGAGTGTATTTAAATTAATACCTGTGGGAGACACCTAACTCGTTTGTGAAAAGATACATCACATAATCACCTTGCTGGTGATGGTGTTGCCTAGGGTCTCCGTTATCTTTCCTTCACCTGCAGGTTTCTGCCTCCCTGCCTCCCTTGTTCTTTGCAACAGCCCTGCAGCTGGGGTAGCTTGCTAGTGTAGTTGTGATGATTTCAGGTCTCAGCCTGTGGGGTGGCAGCTGGGTGTGTATGAATGCTTCATTTGTATTTCTGCTTTCTCTTTCCTAAGTCTTAAATGATACACCCTTCTAAGTCATCATCCTCTCCCCTCACTCTCTTTCACTACTATGCTTGGCCCAAGCATAGATTGTAACCCTTCTCCTTCTTCTGAAATTGGCATTTTTCAGTGAAGAAATCAAGACTTTCCCTGTATCTTCTCTCCTCTCAAGTTTGTTTCTTATTTAGGGATGCTGAGTTTTCTGTCTTCCAGTTCAACTGACTTTTTGTCACCACCCAATCTTTTCCATGACAGTCTCCTGCTTTGGCCAGAAGCTAGTAGCTAAGGTTGGAAAGCATCTCTGATATCCCTTATTTCATTTCAGAGGCACATTTATCTACTCTTTATTAGTCTGGGAAGTGAATACTGTGTCCTCAGCCCTCCCATGCTCTGCGTCATCCACATTCGAGGCGATGTTTTAAGCCCTGGTTTTGATAGGATGAAAAGAAGACACCTGTGCTACTCAGACCTGCCGGCGTTCAAAATCCTGGTTGGTTGAACCTGCAGAAATAGGTACCCAAAGGTACTTGGAAGCACATGTGATACCTCTGAATGAATTGTTTTCTTTCCCTGCAGTTCTTTAAATATTGACACTGTAAACAAACAGGGTTCTTATTTGGTCAGCCTTGCAATCCATTTGAGTCCAACTTGGAATGTGGCAACTGGAACAATGAGAACTTGAATTTGGGGCATAATCGGTGTGCATGACAGACCCCTGAAACTGATGGGCTTGACTGACTGGAAAATTGCTCCATTTTTCCAGCTTTCCTCTTTGGAACTAATAAAAGCTGAACTTGTGGATTCAAATGGAAAACAAAGAATTCACTCTGTTCTAATAAATGCATATGTAATATACGTGCATGTATACAAACAGACACAAGAAAGTAATTGTTCCGGGCACATGGAAAAATTGTTAATCAAGATCTCAGGCTCTATACCTTGAATGAAATGGAAGTCTCTGACAGAGTCCTGAGCAGCAGAAGGCTATATTCTCTGGCAGCTGTGCGCAAAGGGGTAGGGGTGATGGTGACCGACCTGCAGTGCCTACAGTGGCAGCAGTGGGAGAAGTGAGTGGATTCTGGGCATATTTTAAAGTTTATTTTAAAGGGTACATTTTTAGGATCACCTTGTGATTTTATGTATTCATGACCCAGATAACCCAGGAGTTGGCTTTTTTAATCTTTACTATTTCATTACATTTATTATCGATAGCAACAAATGAACTGATGCCCCTGGAATGTGTTACAAGAGCAAGTACAAGAATGAAAGAATGTGACTGTTCATTGTAGAAAGTCATCTCCCAGAAATTTCCAGAAAGAATTAGGGTGGAAGACATTTTGAATAATGTAGAGATGCTAAAGTAGTAGATAACCCAAAGGAAGGTTACTCTCCTATTCTGATTTCCTAGCAAAATGTACTAAACACATGCTGGTTTAATGAAGAATGAAAAACATCTCTCCTTCAACCAACAATAACAGCTACTATGCCAATATGTTAATGGTCAAGTCACTTTTAACATGTAAACGGAAACTAACAATATGGGTGCCTCAATATTTTATACATATGTATAGAGAGATATTATAAAATATTTATTTTACATATTTTATTTTATTCAACTATTTAATTTATTTTCCTCTTTATTTTGGGAGAAGAGACATTTATTGAAATTATTTCTTTTTCAAATCCATATGACTTTTAATTTATTGGTATAAATGTAAACCAAAACATTTGGTTGGGTCTGTCTTAGTACAGTGATGGGACAATTACCATTTAAGGTCCAAAAGATACCAGAACTTACACGAGTGATTAATAAATATATGATTCATAACAACCCTATGTACCTAGTGAAAGTAGGATATTTAAATAGAGATATAAAAAGCTCGATGCCAGGTTTACAACTCCCATCAAAAATGTATTATCAGGTTCTAAAATTAGAAACCTCACACTCAGTGTTTCATTTTATGCATTCTTGAATTCTCAAATAGGTAACTTTTGAATTTCTAAAAATTATATATACAAGTTATGTGACTGGATATGCAACAACCGTTTCTTATTTCTTTTTGTACTTGGCCTTCTACCTTATATTTAAATAAAATAATCTATTCATTTTTCACTAGAGGGCATTGAACTGTGTGGTAGAGAAACTAGTGCTTGCACAAATGTGGTGGTGTCACATTGCCAAACTTTAAAATCAGGAAGCTTCAGAACTCCTGAAATGATAGGCAAGTAAAACTTTTCCACGAGAAAAAGAAAAGTATTTCGAGGTTATTTATTAAAATGCTGTCACCATTCAACTTGTGATGATACAAAGGAAGCTATCCATTCATTTTGCTAAGAGAGATTAAAGTGAATTTGCCAGGGATTAGTTGTGCTAATGTCATTAAATTCAGAATTTATATTTCAAATGTATTTGCCTGAATGAAGAGAATTAACTTAAGCATGAATACAGTCAAGAAAGTTTTGAGAGTTCAAATGTCCAGAATAATTTGCATTAGGTATTGAATGTGTGAAAAAAAAATGAAGTAGAAAGAAATCAAGTGATAACCTTTAGTAACTTGTAAATTTATGGAAATAATATAAAATATACTTTAGACCAAGTCATAGTTAAATAATTACAGCAAGAATCATCACATTATTTGTGTTAATTTATATTTGCATAAACATTTACTTATTCCAGACCAAAATACTGGGCAGTAGTTGGCAATTAGATTTTCAGTCATTTTAAGAATAAATACTGTATAAGAAATTATAGCACAAAAACATCTAGTCTATAAAAGTAATGAATTATAGCATCTTCAAATATATCAACCAAGACTTAACTGAGCACCCAAAACCAATATTTAAAATTTCTGAAATTTCTGTGAAAACTCTTAATATTTTAAAACAAAAACAAAAATTGTCTTCAGTCTTGAGCACTGCTGAGATGTGAGAAAGTGGTTGGTTTGGTGGTAGTGTTTCAAAATGTTCCTGAAGTTGTGGAAAACAGAAACAAAACGAGTTGTGGGAATACACCCGACAAGCTATAAATAAATAATTGTATTTTTCACATTTTGATCTACAAAAGTTTTGTTGTCTCTTTTCTCAGCCAGAGCACACTTTATGGCTTCTTGTATTTTATACTGACTTTGAGTGGTTTGTTCTGTTGCATTTACCTTTAAAAAAATACATATGCTGTACTACTGCTTTTCCACACCGATTAATCAACAGTTTTCAAGCCAGAGAGGGTCTGTTGATCATCTAAATAAAGCGATACATTTTTAAAACTTCCAAGTAATGTTACATACCTAAAGGAATTTCCCTCAGAACGTGTGTCACTTCACAAATCCATTCCGGTAGGAGTATACCAAGACATTTGACAACACGAACAATTGGTCCTTCACAAAACAGACTGTTTGTGGGACTTTACTTTCTTGTCAGAACCAATCAATGGCTTTCAGAACAAAAGCTCAGCAGCAGCAAAAACTGAGAAAAAGGAAAAAGGGCATTTTGGGGTCTAGGATGCATTTCAATAAGCCTAAACGCTAAGTGACAGATGAGGAATTTAAGCTGCTTCGGTATAATTCTACAAATGAGGTGTGTGAGAGAGGTTTTCATTAAAGTGAGTCTCGTTTCACAAAGGCTTATGAGTCTTCCTGATGGTGTTCTCTGACTCTCATTAAAGGACTTGTGAAGTGTAAAACTTCTCCAACATAGCTTTTCACACTCTCTATATGTTTATGTATATGTGATATATGAGTTTTACCAGGAAAACATCTTGAAAGAGTATTTGAACTGAAAAGTATATTCATAACATGAATTAAACAAGAGTTCTGTTTGATCTTTCCTTGAGAGAAGTGCATTTACATTTTCAAATGTGATCATTTATTAAAGTGCTATAGTTTGTGTTAGACATTGCAGAAAAGATCATGCTTGCTTGCAGGGGCACAAGCTTTGGCTATGAGATTGACAAATGGGTCTTAGGGTACATTTTTATTATTCAATGACTCTTTTAATTCCTCATTAATGTTATAATTATTAGAATCATGCTTTGGATGAAGCTCTCCAGGGCTTATAGCAAAGTGAAAATCAGTATTTAAAAAGTCTAGATTAATACTTCTATCATGTTTTTGAATGGGTAATCATGTTCAGCTTCCTCATTGTTACTTCTGTTATTCTTATGTTCAACATGTTTGTATAATTCCTTGTAAATAAGTACACACGTGTGCACCAGCTATTTTTACACTGTGAAAATATGTCTCATATCTGAGTATTTAAGTTCTAAGGAAGACATGAAGTCTTATTAAGAGGAAACTGAAAACTAAAGACTTAATATTATTCTTAGGAAATTGGTTTTTATTGTGGTAAATTAATGGTGTTTGTTGTTTCATGTTTGCATAATGAAATAATTACTTACTCTTGTGCAGTTATTTTTATGTGAATGAATTCTACATACCTTTTTAAAAATTCAATTAATAGAAAACTAAATGACACTGAGATTCCATGACTTACCTTGGTGACTTTTACAAGCTGAAAGTTTTGTCCTGTGATTTATGTTTAATAATTTAGCACATTAATAATATTTTAGATGTGGATTGTTGAACATAAGCATGGAGATTATTTAAATGAATATTTAATTTTTATTCACCTTGCCAGAAGACAGAACATGCATTTAATTGCCTGATATGAAAAATAAAAAGATCAGTAAAAAGGGTAATGTAAAAAGAAGTTTTAAAATAAAAGAGATATACACATCTTACTTTGGGGGCCACGGAATAAATAATAATTGGCTTGACATTTGATATCATGGAATACAAATTATAGTACAATTTCTTCTTGTTTTTCAACTAGAAGAGATTGGGTCTATATGAGGTATATACTTTCAAAATGTACATTTTAAGTTGGACCTGATTTTTTACTCTGAATCTATAAAATAACATTATGAATATTTTATATAACGAGTCTAGCGCTGTGCATAGAATGGGTACCTGATGAATAATGCTTCTTTTGTGTTTTTCTTCTGTGTTGATTGCCACAAAAACACTTTAGAGAAAACTACCATTAAGGCAGGGTGGGATACTGACCCATGATACGCAGTCCGGATGTAGCTGGGAGCAACATTCTTTGAAAATTGCAGAAATGAATATTTTAATACTAATATGGAAAGAAGAACAAAATTTATGGCACTACAGCCTAAAATACACTCTCCACACTTATACATACTAGATATTTTCCTATCTTCTTTGGAGTAAATCAGCAATCTGGAGAGCAAAGTATCTGTATCACACACAAACACACACACACACACACACACACACACACACACATCAGCAATCTAGAGAGCAAAGTATCTGTATCACACACACACACACCAGGAGTATATTTGTACCAGTAGCTTTGCTGTAACTACATTCTAGGGACTCATCCAGGGTGAGTTATAATAATGTACTTCTTGCAAACTAAAATTCTTTGACTGGGGTTCACATGCTGAATTCTGTTCTCTAGCAAATACTTTTTAAGGACTCTCCAGTGTATGTGTAAGACTTAATGCAGCTGAGCCACTGGTGAGAGTTGACATGGGAATGTCTACTCTTGGAAACTTGCAAATCAAGCTGTAGCATTTTCACCTGCCTTCTCCTGTAGCCTTTTTTATTGGTGCTTTTTTCCCCCACTCTCATCTTTAAAAATCTCTTAGCTCAGAACCAACACTGTGGGGATTTAATCAAGGCTACGATTATGAGTGCCCTTTCTCTTACTTCCCTTCCCAGGGGCCCACACCTCACCACCCCAGTTGAGTCCTGCCCAGTTTCGGATGTGCATTCTTTTCTATATATGACTTGATTTAATTTGTCCCAATTTAAAAGAGATATCATAGATAAAGAAAAGTCTGTCCTTCTGCAATTTAAAGGAAAAGCCCTCAATAGAAAACCTTTTTCTGTGTGTAGAAATGGGAATAAATTCTTTCCAATTATTGAGCCTAAATTATCCCTGCAACCTCACCTGCAATTTTCTCTGATTGGGTAGAATTATTTCTATCTTATTCAGTTCAGTTACAGGCAAATTTAGTTTGAGGAACTGAAATTTGCGAACATTGGAATGTTTCAGGTACTAACCTCTACATTTTACTATCTTATGAATGAACAGTATGCTTAATTAAGGTGAATAGAATTGGCTATGCCCATAAAAAAAAGAGTAAACGGTTATCTTTAGGTAGTTTAATTAACTCATTCTAGGCATTCAGGGGTTTTTTTCTCCCTAAAAATGCACAATTACCCTTGTATGTGAAAGTTAAATCCCTGATTTCTTTCTTTTTTTTTTAAGTGTGCCACAAATTCGTGGAAGAAAACATAAAGAAAAATATCACATAAAATGTCTATAGCCAGATGGACTGTTACAGAATTTTCCCCAGTCCAATCCAAGTCTCAAGCTCCCTTGAAGCCTTCACAGCAATATGTCATATAACGTTTGAGTTAGCTCTTTGAGACACCTACTGCTTGGAAACTTTTCCACTTAGGATTTATACACAAGCACACCCGTCTCGTTCTCATTTTTTATGAACTTGATGAAAAAGAAGAAATAAAAGTGTGTGGTAATATTGTTCTTTTTTTAAGTTAAAGAGAGAATTCAGGTGCTATGATAAGAGGCACTGTTGAGTTTTACAGTCAGATTGCTGGGTGATATTTTTATTTTAAACAAATATGCAAACCTTTGGTAAGTGAGCCAGGAGCTTCTGAGTTTGGTCCCAGAGCTGTCATTAATTTCCTCTGCTGTAATGAATATGTCATCCAAACCCTGACTGCGTTCATCTTCTTATCAGTAATACCAAAACAAGACCGTAGTGCTTGCTGACCTCAGAGGGATAGAATAACAAGTATTTTAGTGTAAGAAATATACATTTAAAATGTCTGGGAAAAGTGCCTAGCCTTTTAAAAATACACAAGAGAAATATATTAGGTATATTCATCATTCAAAAAAAAAAGGGGGTCTATTGTAATTGTCGCAAAAGACAAGCTATGTATTTGTATGCCAAAACAGAACTAAAACATTTTATTTCAGAGTTTTTTGGTTTCCAACACAAAGACGGGAATGCAATTTGACTCCCACCCTGTTTGACAATCCCTGATATTTATGAGATTTTTCATCCCATCGGGAAAAAAAAAAGTTACTCTCATTCTCAAGTGAATCCCTAAAATTGGAAGATTTTGTGCGTGTAATGAAGAGTAGAAAACTCTTGTGGTTAAAATCTATTTTTATGCAAGCAAATATTTCTAACAAAGTTAATATAAACAATAAAAAAAGACAACAGCAGACAACACTTCAAGTCATGAATTGCATAGGGGACCTCAAAATTCATTAGGCCATTCCACTCTCTCTTGTTAAATGATATTGGTCCTTTAGAAATGTATCTTATCCAATATCTTTTACAATAACTTCTCTTGGGGATTATGAGAATTCAAGCCTTTCGTCCTGTGGTAGTCCCTCCTTTATAGTTGAGAGCCAAAGTGAATTAATTCTTCCCAAACAATGACAATATCAAATTTCAAGGAATGCAGGTTTAGTGTTTATACATCATCGTATAAAAACTCTTTGAGTTAAAGCTATTTGCTGTGTTTAAGTACGCTTTTGCTTAAATCAAAAAGGTCCCCCTCAGAGTGTCATGCCTGGAACTAAAGTCTGTATTTGGTAAAAGAATATTTTAATATTTTTTGCCTCAACATAATTGTGTAACTATAGATGAACCTTTGCAATTTGAAATTGGCTGATTAACTACAGTGAACTAAGACATGAAGTTTTTTTTTAATATATAAAGGAGTATAAACATGGCATATTGATTGAGTTGGAAAGGCTTTAAAGTTTATCTGAATTTTCTGTAGTTTGTATAAATTTATAATTTGGGGTATACTAGACAAATACATGAAATATACATATTTTATAAGTATTTATGCTTATTGATAACAAATTGTTAGTGACAAAGAAGTTGTTGAAGATAAGGACCTTGGCTTACTGACTCTTTTTAGCCTTACCACCAGCTGTTTTATGGTATTATTAAGCATCTATAACACTATTGTTTAATGAATTAATTATTCATTTTGAATTATATGCATCAGGTAATATTGGAAGGTTTAAACTACATGTGAACACAATATGGGTTCTGTAAAATGGAAGAACCTCAGCAATAAACTCAAAAGGCTAAAGTATATTTAAAAATTAATATTCAGGAATAATTTTAATCTCTACAGAATTCATACTTCTTCCAAGTGAAAGGTAGCTGCATTTCAGAAAACAGAAAAAAACAACAGGCAGAGTCAGAAACCTTTAAATCTTAATTTCGAATTTGCTACCTATTAACTAGGTGACCTCAGGCAAGGCATTGAATCTCTCATTTTACTCATTTTGAGACAATAATACTTAACTGCTTTATGCAATGATTGTGTGTATCAAGTAGACAATGACTTCAAAGCTCTCTGAAAGATATAAATTCTGAGCCAAATTCTGCCATTCAGCAACTTCCATTGGGTTACTAACAGAGAATTCTAACCATATTAGAATAGTGTATGAGGAATAACTCTTTTTTTTTTGAGTTGGAGTCTCACTCTGTCACCCAGGCTGGAATGCAGTGGCATGCTCATGGTCACCACAGCCTCGACCTGCTGAGCTTAGAGAATCCTTCCGCCTCAACCTTCCAAGTAGCTGGAAACATAGGCATGTGCCACCACACCCAACTAGTTTTTTGATTTATGGTAGAGACGAGATCTCACCATGTTGCTCAGACTGCTCGAACCCCTGACCTCAGGCAATCCTCTTGACTCTGCCTCCCAAAGTGCTGGAATTATAGACTTGAGCCACCACGCCCAGCTGAGGAATAAACTCTTAATGAGACTTTGGGAGAATTTTTGGTGGAGAGAGTCTTGTTATGCAATCAAAAAAGGTATTATTTGACCTGTAAATCAAAGCTGATATTTCTCCGTTGCAGAAACAAGCCATGGAACTTCTAACAATCAACAGACGGCTAAAAAATCCAATTTAAGCATTGTGTTTTATAGTAAAAAACTGATACTTGCAGAATGAATTAAAAACATCTTTAACAATCTTAGTCATCAGATAAATTTTAGTCATCAGGTAAGCTAGTATTAGATACTGTCATGAGTTGCAGGTAACCCCAAATCAGAGTATCTTAAATAAAATATATTATTTTTTCTGAGTTCCATGTGGATACCTAAAAAATTCAATTCCTCTGGAGAGATAGATACTGTGGTCCCACTAACAGACCTATAGTGTCTTTATTGCCAGGCTCTTAGTAACTTCTAAAATATGCAACCATATCTTAAGACATAAAGAGCTACAGAATATTTACAAAAAGAAATAGACTGCAGATGGATATTCTTAGTATAATGCTCAATGTTCTTAACATAGCAAAAGAAGAAAAATATTAATAATAAATAGTAAAGCTAGTTTGCTTATTCTTACTGAATCACTTTCCCAAAAGAGAACTATGGTCCTAGATGGATGAAGATAGAATTCCAGGACCGAGAATTACTAAAAATGTAATTGTGATTTAATTCCACTGGAATGATTATAATTGGATAATTTAGCTGACTCTGGGGTATGATGTTCTCAAGGATAAGGTAGGTGTGTAATTCTTGCATCAGCGGGCTGGCTTTGATGGTTTCTATGAATCTAGACAGAACTCTGCGCTTCAGCAACTTGTCTTCGAAATACTTTATCAGGTTAAGGAGATCGACTTATTAGAGACACAATGGAGCAATGAAAATTCTATCATTTCCTATGGAAAAGGTGCTCAAAGCCTTTTTAAAGTTAAGTAAACCCAGGAAAAGAGAACAAGTTCTTATATTTATAGAAAAGTTATTGTCTGCCACGCATGCCAGTTACCCCTTCATATTTTACCCATTTATTTAATGGCATCATATTTACTAGAGGGATGTCATTATATTCATCCAGAAACACTTGAAAGTATAAAAAGTTTAAACTATCTGATTGAAATTTGATACCATACCAATTCACAAATCTGGAATTCACAGCCAGATATATTGAACTTCAAGTGAGACTAAGGTAACTCCTGGTGAGTCCAATGCATTTGGCCTTCTATGCCCTTGACATTCCATGACTCATCCCCAAAGAGGTCCAGTCACTTTATTCCTATATTTGAAGATACCTCACAAATGTCAATAGCACAATATTTTACAAATGAAAATAAAAAAAATATTAGAAGTTCATTGTTATAATGATTCATAGAACTCTAAGACACACAGTGGTTTGATAACCTTTCCTTGCTTTTGACTAAAATATGTAATGATTCCAATATATTCTTTAGACTGGTCTACAGTGGTTCTCTAGAGGTGAACTAAAAGGAGCTAATAAACATCCGTTAAACACTCACAGTCACACATCAATCAATGATATGTAAATGTTTATATTTAAAATGTTGAGCTATTTATCTAATAAATATTTACACTTAGGTTTGGGGAAAGTTCCACAAAGTAACCCTATCATGCTATTAATAAAAGAATAAATCGATACTACTTTTTAGGAGAAAAAAATTGAAAGGTTGCAAGAGTATTAATAATTCCCCTTCCTTTGAATCATGCCCTTTGAATTCTATTCTAGGAATCTATTAGATAACAAATAATTGGAGATTAGGACAGATTTACATCTAAGGATCCTCACTAAAACTTTGTTTAAATTATTAAATAGGATTGAAGTTAACTATTCAACAAAAGATGAATAACTGTCTAGACCATAATACAGTCATGTGGCAAAATATTACTATATTTTTAAAATTATGTTTTAAAACTATTTGATAACATGGTGAAAGGGAGTCAAGTGAACTGGAGAGTGGGCCAAGGTCTTATAAATAATGTGGGGCTCTTTTTATAATGCCAACAGCTCACTAGGGTATCACACCAGAAGTAGATCCCAGGTTGCATCACCAAAGGAAGAGGAGCTAAGAAACATTTTTTTTTTCCTTTCCCTCAGCACAGCTGAGTGCATCAAATTTCATAGATCTTTAAAATAACACCAGTGATTCCTTCATCTTAACATGGTTTGACTATTGGGCATGGTGACTCACACCTGTAATCCCAGTCCTTTGGGAGGCAGAGGTGAAAGGATTGCCTGAGTCCATGGGTTCGAGATCAGTCTGGACAAGTTCCAGCTACTTGGAAGGCTGAGGTGGAAGGATCACCTGAGCCCAGCAGGTTGAGGCCATGGTGGCCGTGATTGTACCACTCCACTCTAGCCTGGGCCACAGAGTGAGACTCTGACTCAAAAAAAAAAAAATGTTTTGAATGCTATAAAATGTTATCATTTTATCCTGTATATACCAAATACTTTTCTAAGGATTGTGTCAAGAGCTAGAACTTTTTTTAAAAAAATGCAGTTTCTAGTATGTTGCAGCTGATATCTTTTTAGATAAGCTTGCTTAAATAATTTCTTTCCCTGAGCCTCAGCTTCCACGAAACAAGACAAAGACATCAATGATACACCACCTCTCTCAGGGATGTTTTTGAGCATTAGCTAATGTGTGTAAAGCCTCCATAGAGAGAAGTGAACGAATAATGAAATGGAATCTCTATGTAGTGTTATCACTCTCGTCTTTCTCATTCGTCTCTGAGAGGCTTCATGCCAACTCCAAGCATTTCGGCTGCCAGAATGGAGGGTTTCTATGTTAATTTTGCCTAGAAAAGTGAGCGTGGCTTGAACATCTGGGGTTCGCCCCGGCATAATTCCAATAATGCTTTTTCGGAGTCAGGTATATGAAGTGTGATGGCTAGTGCCACAAAGGAATTCACATCTAATTTTAGGCCTGCTGTTTCAATTTATAATTTAGCTTACATTTTAAACCTATTAGGAAAAGCACGGTTTAAGTAACACATTTGAGATTTATTTGAAGTTTTCATGTGAGAAAATTTTGCTTAAAATTAAATTACATTAAAAGCGTGTCTATGGGGAGCGGGCAAGCAAAATGGAATTAGGGCTTTGGTCAGTTCCTTACACTTTATTTTTCTGTTTATATTGTCTCATGGCCAAGACAGGCACAAATGTATAAGAATTTTAGAAGAGGCATTGATTCATTCAAAAACATATCTTTGAGGTGCTTACTATGTGCCAAGGGGCACATATACAGCAGGATACGAAGCCATTGAAAATTCTGACCCATAGAAGGTACATTCTAGTAGCACCTATAAGATCCATGATGACTTCACCATATTTTTATGTATTCTCTGTGCTGGCAGCACTGTCTGACACTCAGTGCAAGTTTGATGAAGGTTAGATAAAGCATGAATGAAGACTCAAACACACCAGGGTTGTGTAGACACAGCCAAGACTTTCATTTGCGTTAACCACATTTCTGGTGACTTCTTAGAACTGCGTTATTAAGGGCCAATCTGAATTAAATAAATAAATAAATTTTAGAAAAAAAATGCTTTTTTAAAAATTAAAATGCTCTAATAATGTAATACATACCAGGCGTATAAATATGGAATAATAAGAATAGCTGACATTTTCTCAGGATTCAGTATATTAACTTTTGTGAGTGTTAACCAAGGAAGCTGAGAGGAAATAAAATAGAATCAAATCAAGTTAAATTGATTCAAAGAGTGTAGGGAATATTTGGAATGCCTGTGACTTGAATTGCTTTTCAGTGTTACCCCAAGAAACACTTTGCAATTATGAAAATGTGCATATATATGTGTGTGTGTATGTATATATTATGTATGTATATTATATATAATTGCTGCTAATATGGCAACCAGTGCAGATGAAAAACTATATTTTCAGTTTTACTTAATTTTGATTACTTTAAGTAGCCATGGCTACCCTGCTAGACAGTGCAGCTCCAGAAGAAATTAATTTTAATTTCAAAACTTCTAGCTGGGTGACCTTGGGCAAATTAGAATGCTCTAACTAAAATGTGAGACATAGATAATAATATCCGTATGCATATCATAAGATTGTCATAAGAATTCAGTAAAGCAGGAACTGAGGCTGACATACTGTCACTTTATAGTATGTAATTGCTACTACTATTATTATTATTATTATTATTATACTGTTATTATTCAATCTGAAGTTTTCTCAGATGATATGTGTATAAAGGGAAAAAAACATGATAAAATGAACAGTTGCTTGCTCTGATATTCCTGTAGCCTGGAATGTCCACTTCCTTTTGCCTCTTCTCCCTGGTAGGAATCTTATTGTTTCCTCAAGTCCTGACAACAATAACTTACCCTGAACATTTACTTGAAAACAGTAGAAAAAGGTAACCACATCAAAAAGGGATATTGCGGTGGGCAGGGGAGGAGTATGCACATGCTACTTTGTGGTACTTTGTTTATATTGTTGCCATGTTGTTTAGAATATACTACTTGAGATTTTTAGATGGTATCTTCCATTGGGGAAAAAAACCTTGCATCATTTTTACTCCTATTTTAGCAACAAGGAAACTACAGTTCAGAGAGTGCTTCAGTCCAAGATTGTTTAACACTTTGACTGCCATCAGTAGCCTCTTGTGGGTAGAATATAATCCAGAAACATGCATTCCAATTCTTCAAGATGCATTGCTCTAGTTTGTCCTTGAGTTGAAGATGCTGTGATACCCAAGTGGGTTATGTGACATCAGAGCTGTACATTTAGCACATCGTCCATAGAGCCAGTCAATGACTGGCTGCTGCGCCCACACAATTTATATGCTAAGAGGTTAAATGGAGTGAACTAGAGAAGAGATTTCTGAAATAATTTTGGTTGTTTGTGACCAGCAGTAGCACATGAAAGATAATAAAATAAATATGAGAGTGCATTATACACCATAAAGATAAGCACTTGACATAAAACTTTTGTTTCCATTATGTAAACACGCATTATATATGTTCATCTATGCTAAGTCACAATGCATACAGCACTTTTTTGTTGTTCACAGTCAAAAAGGTTTGAAAGCCCACCCAAAAAGATATATTTTTAAGGGAAATGTGGTCAAAGGGAGAATGCAGTCTCAGGTAATAATGTCAAGAATAATATAAGCTGGTAGATGTTATTTAAGGGCAGTAAAATATTGTATACTTCATGCAGCTTCAGAGAAGTTAAAGGGATAAATTAAGAAAGAAAAAAATAGCTCATCTCGGCTGTCACCATGCCATCCAGACTGAGGAAGACCCGGAAACTTCGGGGCCACGTGAGCCACGGCCACGGCTGCATCCGCAAGCACCGAAAGCGGCCGTGGTAATGCTGGTGGCTTGCATCACCACAGGATCAATTTCGACAAATATCACCCAGGATACTTTGGGAAAGCTGGTATGAAGCATTACCATCTAAAGAGGAACCAGCGCTTCTGCCCAAATTAACCTTGATAAATTGTGGACTTTGGTCAGTGAGCAGACAAGGGTGAATGCTGCTAAAAACAAGACTGGAGCTGCTCCCATCATTGATGTGGTGTGATCGGGCTACTACAAAGTTCTGGGAAAGGGAAAGCTCCCAAAGCAGGCTGTCATCATGAAAGCCAAATTCTTCAGCAGAAGAGCTGAGGAGAAGATTAAGGGTGTGGGGGGAGCCTGTGTCCCGGTGACTTGAAGCCACATGGAAGAGATTCATTAAATGCTAACAAATGCTAAAAGAAAGAAAGAAAGGAAGGAGGAAGGAAGGAAGGAAGGAAGGAAAGAAGGAAGGAAGGAAGCAAGGAAGGAAGGAAGGAAAGAAAAAGAAAGAAAGAAAGAAAGAAAGGAGGGAGGGAGGGAGGGAAGGAGGGAAAGAAATAGAAATACATCATGATTTAAAAGAGGGGAAAAAATTAAAAAGAAAGAAGAAAATAATCTAGTAACAAAGAGAAGGTTTCCAGCAAGGTTTGCAAATCTTTGCAGTATTATAAATGGACCAAGAATTTTGCTGAGAAAATCTGTGAGTTTCTGCAGAAGCAAATGCATTCTTCTGCCTCTTAACACCAGTTCTTGTTTCTGAAAACATCACTTTCCACCTCCCGGGCTTCACCTTTTCCTCCCACCACCCACTTCAGGGAACTACTGCAAGCACGTCTACAAGAATCTCATTCCCAAGAAAACTGCCATTACCCTCTGTGGCCTCCCCACTGCCCCAGGCCCGGAAACCCTTGATTGATCCAGATTTGGGCATGTAACTAAGCCAAGTGGAATTCTTTAATTGAAACCCAGAAAGGTTTACTTCCAATGGGGGATTTCCTAAGATGTAAAAACAATGTTTACAGACATATTTGGGCAGCTGTTCTGTAGAGACAGAATGAATCTGACACTCAGAGAAGTTAGATTTGGAGTCTGGGTAGACAGGATCCTGGGTTCCACTTGGTCCTAAGGCCCTGCCATACCTCCACCTTTCTCAAGGTTTGGGTGTCTAACCTATTTAAAATTCTGAGATCCAATAAATTTCTTTCTAAGTTTAAGGTGTGAGGTAAGATTCTATTACTTGACTAATACAGTTGTTATGGGAAGTACTGCATGCAACCAAGGACTGTCAGAAAAGGGAAGTTGAAAGATATAGGAAAAAGGAAGGCTGGGCACATACCTGTAATCCCAGCATTTTAGGAGGCAGAAGTGGGAGGAACGCTTGAACCCAGGGGTTCGAGACCAGCCTGGGCAACATGGCGAGACCTCATCTCTACAAAAATTAAAAAAAAAAAATAATAACTGGCTATGGTGGCATGTTCCTGTAGCCCCAGCTACTCTACAGGCTGAGATGGGGAAGGATTGCCCTGATCCCAGGAGTTTGAGGCTGCAGTGAGCCGCGATTATGTCACAGCACTCTAACCTGGGTGACAGAGCGAGACTCTGACTCAAAAAACAAAGAAAGAAAAAAGAAAAGAAAAAAGGAAATGGGAGCCAAGATGAGCTCAGAGTAAGATACACAAAAGCAAGAAAGATGTCCAGAAACAACATAACTGGGCCAATATTATCAACATTTTAATGAGATAGGTGGGTGGCCAAAATGAGAATAGATATGAAAAAGATATATTTAAATACTTTGGTATATATATATGTACCAAAATAGGTATGTACACATGGTACATATACCTGAGTTAAGTATTTAATAAACCTGCTGTCGTGGTGCTTGTGGTTGAGAATGCTGTTTACCAAATTCTGTTCCCTTGTGGTTGAGAATGCTGTCTGTTTACCAAATTCTGTTCCCTTCTTCCAGTCTCAGAGCTTAACTCCATTTCCCAGCCCTCCCTGCAGGTTGGAGTTGCCATGCCATTGACTTTTTTTTTTTTTTTTGAGTTGGAATCTCACTCTGTCACCTAGGCTGGAGTGCAGTGATATACTCACGACCACAAAGTGTCGACCTCTTTGGCTCTGGCAATCTTTCTGCCTCAGTCTTTCAAGTAGCTGGAACTACAGGTGTGCACTACCATGCCGGGCTGATTTTTTATTTATTGTAGAGAGGAGGTCTTGCCATGTTGCTAGGGCTGGTCTCAGACAATCCACTCGCCTTGGCCTCCCAAAGTGCTGGGATGACAGGCTGAGTCACCGAGCCCAGCCGCCTTTGAGTTCTGACCTATGAGACATGCACATGATGGGGGAAAATTCTCACATTCTTTTCCCAAACATTACCTGAATGGAGAGGAATCAGATGATGGAGAGAAAGGGAGACCACAATAAAAAAAGAGACTGGGTCACCAAATGCCCACATGAAAGGCTACCTAACCAGGGTCATCCAGGTAGGCTGAGACATAGGCTAAAAATACACCCACTGTTAACCCACTGGTTTAGGAGAGGTAGGGTTATCTGTTCCAGAAGCCAGCTTAATGAATATATTGTTCAGTTATTTCCAAATAATGAATTTATTCATGATGGATAATTAAAGAAGTAAACTTTAGAATACTGTTAAAGCAGCAAAAGCTGAATGAGGGTATCCTTCCCTCTAAAAAATCTCACAACTGACAATGCATACGAATTTTAAACCGTGATTGTAGCCAGGCGCAGTGACTTACGCCTGAAATCCCAGCACTTTGGAGGCGAGGGAGAGAGAATTGCCTGAGCACATGGGTTTGAGACCACCTGAGCAACATGGTGAGGCCTAGTCTCTACAAAAAATTAGCCATTAGCCAGGCGTGGTGCCGCACTCCTGTATTTCCAGCTACTTGGAAGGCTGAAGCAGAAGGATAGCCTGAGCCCAGCAGGCTGAGACTACAGTGGCCGTGAGCGTGCCACTACCCTCCAGCCTAAGTGAGACTCCAATTCAAAAAAAAAACACCCCAAAACCATGATTGCACCCCTGCTTCCATTTGTTCAACCCCAGCACACTAAAAAGAACAGCACTTATTCTCAAATGGCCACAGAAAGACTTAAACTTGGTATTTTTCCATATCTGCAAGGAACTGAATATACTGTACATTTGTAACATGATTCCATTGATTCTCATACATCATGTTATTGGCAAATAAAGGTACCCTAGGGACAAGCACAGTTTGATAGTCCCAACCATGTATGAATATATGAGAGCTGCTAAGGATTTCAAGGTTATGCTTAAACAGATACAAGCTTCTTCTGAGAGCTTTGTGTTTCTTACTAAAATTATTATCTGCAAAGGTGATCTTTGAAGAATATAGGACTCTTAATGAATTTATAAATGAATCTATAAAATGCTATTTGATTTCTCTTGTTGAAAAAAACAATCTACTACTCTCAAATTTGTTTTATTCATTATAATTACTGAGCTTTAAGGCAGTCTGTTAAAGAAAATGAGTAATTTTGGAATTATATTTGGGATCCCATATATTTTATTGCAGAAATAAAATGTTGGATAGGTTTAATAGAGATAGGAAAGCCATAATTTTGTCTCATACTTAGAGCTCCGATGCTTGTGTGAGAATTGATGTCAACCAAACGAATAAAGCTATTTGTTTTACCTTGTGTGCTTTAGATAAGGAAGTCTTTTCTATAAATCCAAGTTATAATCTTTAAGTTTAGTGACCAATCTTTGTTTCTTTATTGTTTGTTGTCAACCTTAAACCCTACATTTTATCAAATGCCAAATAGTGGATGTATTCACGCTATTGCTGGAATTTTTTTTTTAATCTGTTAGGTTCACTGTATTATGTTAAGCTGGATCTCTGACGTCTTCACATCCCCTATTTTATCTTAAATGGTAAAATCAAATTATCTCCCTACTAGGCAAATAAAATGATTCAACAATCTTAATTTTACAAATAACAATTCCTTTGCTTGGGAGGTTGGCATTGTACAGTGGTTGAAAATATAAGTCCAAATTCGGACTGGCTGGGTTTAAGCCGACTATGTCCTACCTGTATAAACTTGGACAAGCTATTTATCCTCATTGTCCCTCAGTTGCTTTAAATGTAAAATGGGAAGAGTAGTAATGTATATCTCATGGCAATATTGTGAAGCTACTGTGAATAAGTGCTTACTATGTTCTTCTTCTATGGTTGGTCTGGCCCCACGAAATCTCATGCTGAAATGTGATCCCGTTTTTGAAAGCAGGGCCCAACGGGAGGGTTTAGTCGTGGGGGTGGAAGTCTCTGGAAGAGACGAATGCCCTCCCTCTGAGGTGAGTGATCTCTCACTCCAAGTGCAAGAGCTGGTTGTTAAAAAGAACCTGACACCTTCTCCCCGTCTCCTTTCTCCTCCTCTCTTGCCATGTGATCTCTGGCCACACTGGTTCCCCTTCACCTTCTATCGTGAATGGAAGAAGCATGAAGCCCTCACAGATACAGATGCCAATCCTGAACTTTCCAACCATCAGAATGTGAGCTGAATAAGCCTTTTTTCTGTACAAATTACCCAGCCTCGGGTATTCCTTTACAGTCACACTAAACAGACCGAGGCAGCTTGTAACGAAGGTTCAATAGTCACCAGTGCCGGCGGGTGCATTTCTGTGGTTGTAGCTGTTAATGTCATTAGGTACAACCTATTATGTGGGTCAAATTGGGTAGGGAAAAACTGGATTGGACAAGTTCCAGTCCCTAAATACTTTGCATTCTAGTAAGAAGATGCGGTTTTACACAAATTATTATCGTTGAATATAACATACGTATAGGTATAAATGCCTCAAGAGTACAGGAAGGAAAGTGACATTGTTATGAAATGTCAGGAATTTCACAGAGAGTTATATTTGGTTTGGGGTTAAAAATAAGAAGTGTGGTAGATAGAGAAAGATAGAAAACCAATGAAAACCCAAAAAACAGAATGGGCAAAGCACAGAGTAATAAAACATCATGTGTATTCAGGAAATAAAAAGTAGTTCATTACTTCAGAAGTAGCTCAATAGTTCAGTGAGTTTGGAGCAGTGATCCTTCAAGTTGGGGGCATTCCTGGCATTTAATGTGTACGAGCCAAGCGTGCCACTAAGTATCCCCAGGTACAGGTCAGCCCCTCAACAAAGAATGATCAGATTTAAGACATCAGTCGTGCTGAAGCCGAAAAACCCTGGGCTAGAGAGGATGGCAAATAGGAGAGCAAGAGACACTATGAATAGGAATTCAGGTTTGGAATCCACTTTAAAAAGAGGTTTACTATGCAACTGTAAGGATGCTGCATAGAGATGGCTACAGGGAACTCTGATCTAATTTTCTTTGCGTTTCTGGGACATTTATCCTTGGGTAATTGATATCTACCATGAACTGTATTTAGAAGGTGTTCACTCCAGTCAGGAGAACTCCACATTTTTTCCAGAAATCTCCTTTCTTTGATTATTGAAATCAGACTTATCATCATTTAAGATAAAAATTCTGTTCTCATAAATCCAATCCAAGTCCCCCTCTGGCCTTAGAATACATTTCAAAATCACCTTTTCCATCAAACCTTCCCTCTCTCACCGTCATTTCCGTCTGTATTTTGCCACTTCTTTTCACTACCCCACCCCCTCCAGCTGATATTCCCTGTCCTCTGTAGTATTTCACTTCCTTGATTCCCGTTAGTCTTGGAAAAACAAAAGTGGAGTCTTTTTCATACACGTTTGTTTGTCTTTTCAGGTAATCGAAGGCACAAAGAGAAAGAGAGAGGGGAAGGGAGAGACAGCAAAAGGATCACAGCCAACAATCACTTTGAAGGCTTCAGCTTTTTAGTAAAAATGTTTCTCTAACAACACACTGCCGTATGGTTAAAGGAATTCGGGAGCATTTAGATAATAGGAACAACAAAACAACGTCGTTTGCTGCTTTTCCAGAAGAAAATCAAAGTATTGCTGAGGGTCTTCTACTTCCTGCTGATTTTGTTTTTCTAAAAATGTGTATTGATTTCTTCCACCTCAGAGATTCATAAATGTTATTAAAAATGAATGGCAGGTCTGATTTAAATTAAATGTCAGGTGGTTGATAGGTTTCATAATACTTTTAAAAAATTTTAATGACATTCTTACTTGATTTTGTATTAGAGGCATGCAAAACATAGACGACCAAAATCCACAATAGTATGTACTAAATGAATGCATGAATAATGAAGCTCTCGCTTTTTTAAAAATAAAAGGGAACAGTAGGTCTGTATTTGTTATGGCTTATTCCAAAACCACACAGGCTAAATAACCCCAAGTTTCTACTCATTAGACAAGACAGAAACCCCACCTTTGATTTCTTTGCTCCTAGCCCCATCTTTTAAGCAGGATAATTATGTGAGTAATATCACACTTCTTGCTGGTTTGGAAAGCTCTACCTGGTATAAGAATGTAAAAAGCAGGGCGAAGGGTTGCATTTTATTATAGTCTATTATAATCTCTTCGGGGTGAATGTCACCCTTTCAAAATGCCACATTGTATAAGACTCTGTGGAAAAAGTCGTTTGATTGCCCAAAATGGCTTGTCATGGGTTTTAAAGGCCTGGGGGAGTACAATATGCTTTCTATGTATTTAAAGGTAGTTCTCTTTCTACTCTGTTCCTTTGCCCAAGTGAGTGTTCACCAGCCACCACAGCTTAGACATTATACATTTCCAAATGCTTTATCTTCCAACACTTGATTACTCTAAATACCACCCCTGACCGGAAGTACCCCCACCTGAAAAGCATTCAATTGACTGGAAGGGAGAGGCAAGCATCTCCTGAAACCACTACTCCGGGAACTTGACTAGTTTATCACAGGTAGACAATTTGTGTTATTTTCTCTCTTTGTGGAGCTCACCCCATGCTGCTCCTTACAATCCAAAGTAGCACTTTCATTTTTTTTCTGGTAGTGCTCCCGGTGGATGCTGGAACACTCTGCCACCTCCACTTTACTGATGTGTGCATTTGGCCCCCCTGTGAATTACCTCTGTTGAATTTTCTTTTTGCTTTCTTTTTTTTTTTTTCCCGCCAGCTCCTGCTGACAAAACCCACAGACAGCAATGCACATCCTTAACAGACAGAGAGCCCTGCTCCCAGCAGGACAACCCAGGCGTTCACAGCTCACACATGTCGTTGTTCAAGTGTTTCCATGAGAAATGTCTGTGTGCCACAGGCAGGGAGGTGGAAAGAACTTTACCGATTTTTCTGAGGGTCCACCCACTCACTCCTGCCTTTTTTTTTTTTTTTTTTTTTGAGGTTGGAAAGAGAGCCTAAGATCCATGCTATTATATGTAAAAAACCATTTCAGATTCCTGATTCCTTGCTTCTCTGATCTGAAATAATTTCTGTTCTAGAATCAGGCGTTAGGAAAGGAAAAGGTTTAGTATAGTGTGCGTTCATACTGAGTTGCCTTCGACTCTATTATTCATTCATTTAACAAATATTTTAGAATTCCCAGTATCTCTCAGGCACTGTCCTAGACCTAAGCTGTCTTTAAAATTCATTCTGTGCTGGGTGCGGTGGCTCACGCCTGTCATCCCAGCACTTTGGGAGGTGGAGGTGAGGGGATTGTCTAAGTCGGGGATCGAGACCAGCCTGGGCAACTTGGCAAGACCTCGTCTCTAAAATAAATCAAACAATCATCCAGGTGTAGTGGCACACTCCTGTGGTTCCAGCTACTTGGAAGGCTGAGGCGGAAGAATCACCGGAGCCCAGCAGGTAGAGGCTGCTGTGGCCATGAGCATGCCACTGTATTCTAGCCTGGGCGATAGTGAGACTCCGACTCAAAAAAATTAATCCTGCTTCCTCTATTTTTAAACATGTTGACCCTTTTCCCTGTTACTATAAACATTTCCAGAAAAACATCATATGTGATATTTGGCATGGCACCTCCTATCAGGTAACACTGAAACTTTGACTTTTTGACCATGGATTTTAAATAAAGAACTCTACGTAGAATTGTGGTGCTGAGTAGATTCATTGTAAATATCTGTCATTCACTGTGTCTTATTTTAGTGTTTTTTAATTCAAAAGTTGATATAAATGGTGCAGAAATTACCAAATGGACATTATAGAAACAGTTTTGTTGTATCCAGATATTGTTTATATAAACTTACTTAAAGATAATTGCAGTTTAAGGCAAAAAAAAATACACTCATGTTGGAAAAGTATGATTGCAATTTATTATCATCTACTTGCTTTCTGAAGCATAGTTCAAATGCTAAAATTGTTTTTCATTACAATTTTTTGTATAGTTTATGTTTATTATAATCTTTCTACTTAGCAACAAAGCTGGCAATTACCTCAGTGGAAAAAAAAGTTTTAAAAAAATCTTTACTATCATACTTGTTTAAGAAAAAGCTATTTAAATCTTTTGATTTTTCAATGGACATTTGAAAAATCTACAAATAGTAGAGCAATCAAATAAACTTCTGATATGGCAGAAAAAGCTCAGACTTTAACTTCACAATCAAACACAGCTGCTACAGCACAAATTCCAGTCCTAGAAATTATTAAGTTTAATTATTAAATTATAGAAATTATTATCAATCTTATTATTAAATCCAGAAATCATTGATACTTATAATTCAGAGTATCCATTTTATTGTTTTTTTTTGTTTTGTTTTTTGTGTGTATTTAATGTCTCTCACCAGGTTGGTATGAGGTTTAAATGAGAAGTAATAGATGAAATAAACAAATCACAGGTCAAGCCATACTCTAGAAACTAGAAAATATAGTACTAATATCTTATTTTAAAAAAAAATAGTGTCATCTCTTATTTCTTCTTTTTTTTTTGAGTTGGAGTCTCACTGTGTCACCCAGACTGGAGTGCAGTGGCCGCTCCCGGCCACCGCAGCCTCGACCTGCTGGGCTCCCGCGATCCTTCCGCCTCAGCCTTCCGAGTAGCTGGAATTATAGGCATGCACTACCACGCCCGGCTGATTTTTTGATTTATCGTAGAGGTGAGGTCTCGCTGCCCAGGCGGGTCTCGAACCCGCGGGCTCAGGCAATCCACTCACCTCAGCCTCCCAAAGGCACGGGATTACAGGCTGAGCCACCGAGCCCGGCTTATTTCTTCTTTTTAAAACTTGTTTTATTTGTTTAATTGTTCTTCTTTCACAATAGGTTATGAGATTTTTTTTGGTTGTTTTTTTTCTTTTTTCTGTTTAATCTTTATTTTGAGGTTGTGGTGTATAATTCAGGATTAAGTACACAAATGATCATTGTACAGGTAAAATTTGGGCCTCACTTTGGACCCTACTTCACCTGATTTGAGATCAGGTACCCTTAACTATGAGTTTTATAATTGTATCAATGCCTACCATATCAACCATTGTATAAGAACTACCTCCTAGTGCCTGTAAGAATATTGGCCACGGCTGTTTTTCAGCTGGTTACAAAATGGCGGATACCAATTGACTGACTCTAATGTATGGCGCTTTTACAGATGAAACCTTTTCACATAAAAGCCATGTCTCCTTCAAACAAATGAAAAAATAACTAGCTTGTTCTGTTGAGATATATATATTCATACATATATATATTAATTTTTAAGAAATGAGTTGTCACTGTCATTCCCAAGCTGTAGTGCTGTGACTGTTCACAGGCATTCATGGAGTGCTACAGCCAAAACCTTCTGGTCTCAAGTGATCTTCCCACCTCAGCCTCTAGAGTAGCTGGGACTACAGGCATGACATCTAATTTTATTATCAGTGTCAATTGTTAGGACTAAATTGACTGAGATATCATTCACAGTCATTAAGATGATATAAGCAAATGAAGCAATTAGACATGTGTTCAATCATCCTTGAATGAATGGTCTCAAAATATTTTAAAGTAGCAACATTTGGAGAATGATTAAAGGTACAAATGATTCAATTCAATTCAATTTCACAAATAATTAATTCAGAAATAGTAGAGAAAATAGACTTAAAGAAAGTTAAATTTTAGGTCCAATTCTGGCTAAATAGCCTTAAGCAGGTCACTTTCTTAGCTTTTAAGTTTGTTTTTTCTTTAACTTATGAAAATAAAAATTATAATACCTTCTTCCCCTAGTAGACTATTCTGAGAAAGTTAATGTCCTACTGCATTTTTTAAACTTTTATGCAATCTTCAAATTGCATCGTTGTATATTTGCATGCCATTGTGCAAAGCCTCACAGATGGTTCAATTATAAGTAAGACACAATCTTTATCCACAGAAGATATATAATCTAAGAAGTTTCTAGACTCTTAAAAAGTTTTAGCTACATCATCTTGGACTGATATTAATATGAATATAATATTTCTTGTTTCACTCATTCTGCATATTTGTTATTTAGACTATTTAATTTTTTTAATTTAATTAAAGTAAATTTTTATTTATTATAACTGATTGATGTCTAATTCTTCAATCTTATTCTGTTATTTCTATCTGTGCCTCTGTTCCATTTTCTCTCCATTTTTTTAAATGAAATAATTATTTTTAATTATTCCATTTTTTTCTTCAGGAAGTAGTTTTTTTAAAAAAAAATTTTATTATAAAGATGCGAGGTACAATCTAGGGTTAGGTACACAAACATTGATCATGCAAGTACCCCTGTTAATGAGGTATGCCCCTCCCTCCCCTAGCAGTTTCCCTCAACTACCAATCCCACCCCTCTCCCCACCAACAGTTTCTCATTACTGCCAATCACTTTTTTATAGCATTATAATTGTTCAAGGTCCTCTTATGAGTGAGAACGTATGGAACTCTGTTCTTTGATTCTGTGATAAGTTACTGAGTATGATCAACTCCAAATCCATCCAGGTTGCTACAAAGTCCATATATTTGTCGTTTTTTATGACTGTATAATATTCCATTGTGTATATGTACCATTTTTTTTTTTTTTTTTTTTGAGTTGGAGTCTCACTCTGTCGCCCAGACTGGAGTGCAGTGGCCGCTCCCGGCCACCGCAGCCTCGACCTGCTGGGCTCTGGCGATCCTTCCGCCTCAGCCTTCCAAGTAGCCGGAATTACAGGCATGCGCTACTATGCCCCGCTGATTTTTTGATTTATTGTAGAGATGAGGTCTCGCTGCCCAGGCGGGTCTCGAACCCGCGGGCTCAGGCAATCCACTCACCTCAGCCTCCCAAAGGCACAGGATTACAGGCCGAGCCACCGAGCCCGGCTCCATATTTTTTTTTATTCAGTCTAGCTTCGATGGGCAACATGGTTGGTTCCACGTTTCTGCTATTGTGAATAGAGCTGCAACAAGCATATGTGTGAAAGTATCTTCTTGGTAGAATAATTTGAGTTCCTCCAGGCATATTCCCAATAGGGGAATTGCTGGGTCCTATGGAAGGTCAATTTCTAGTTCTTTCAGAAATCGCCAGACTGTTTGACAGAGAGGTTGTACAAATTTGCTTTTCTACCAGCAGTATAGACGCGTTCCTTTTTCTCCTCATCCTCGCCAGCATCTGTTGTTGTTTGTTTTATTAATGATGGCCATTCTTACAGAGATTAGGTGGTTTCTCAATGTGGTTTGGATTTGCATTTCTCTGATGATGAGTGAGGCTGAGCACTTTTTCATGTGTCTGTTGGCTGCTCATATATGTTCTTTTGAGATGTGTCTATTTATGTCTTTTGCTCACTTTTTAATGGGGCTGTTTCCCCTGCCCCCTTTTGGCACGTTTGAGTTCCTTGTGGATCCTGGATGTTAGGCCTTTGTCAGATATACAGTTGGCAAATATTTTTTCCCATTTTTCCCCATTTTTAAAACTGTTCTAATAGTGTGTAATTTTGTGTTATAAAAGTAAAATGTAGATGACATTTTTTCCCTCTTCCCAAGCAACAATGGCACCTAGGCAAAATGTTTCTCTATTTACATCACTCTTGAACTATATTCTAATTTTTATGCCTTTTAATTCCACACATACACTGTACTCCATAAAGTATTATAAATATTATTGTATGCAAGCATATTCATGGCAATTTGTCTAAACAGTATATTCATAGTTCTTCATTCTGTCTCTTTTCTCTCTGAGAGTCCAATTATACATAGGTTAGAACTTTCACTATCTTATGCTTATTATATTTTCTGGAGTTAATTCTTTTTTATTTCTTTGTTCTCCTGTATGGATGTTTCTGCTTTCCAGTCATTAAGTTCACTGAAGTTCTCTTCAGCTCTATCCAATCTTTTGTTAAATCTATCTACTTTGTTCCCTTCCCCAAAACAACTTCATAGCAATATCTAAGCCAGTGTTTGACCAAACAACAGGGCACCATAGCCTAGCTAAGTTTTCAGGAAAATTAACCATCACACTAGACAAACAAAACTATGAGTATTCTAATTTATTTAAGATACTACTAAGTCAATGAGGTAGATGATAATCTCCAAGTTAATGACCAGAAGCTTCATTTTGAAAATTCATAACTATTAAACTAGTAAGGGGAATTGGATAATAAAAGGAACACTCAACCCACAAGAATCAGGAAACATTAACAGGAAAATGACATCAATAATAAATACATAGCTACAGAATAAGCAAAATTGTACTATATGTAACAGATCACATAATTCAAAAGACAGTTTTCATAATTCAAAATCAAAGCTGCGAACTGCTTAGTAAAGAAACAATGTAAGTATAACAACAGAAAAGTTTAAAAGAAAAAGAAAAAGAAAAAAGAAAAAAAATTCCTGAGAGAAAGACAAAAAAAAAAAAAAAAAAAAAGAAAAAGAAAGAAAGAAGGAAAGAAAGAAAAAAAAAAGGAAGAAAAGAAAGGGAAGAATTGCCCTGTGATAAAATATACTTTCGGGCAAAAAGCATTATTAGAGATAAAAGAAGATTTTCTCATTATAAAAATAAAAAGTTCATCAGGAACATATAACTAATAAACGATAAATGGTAAGTTACAAGATGTACTAAGATAAAAATACTCAAGAAACTTGTAATGTTATTATATTTAAGATCAAGTGGTCTACAATATATTAAGGACTTTGTTTAGGAAATGACAAGAGTCTTGCTTGCCAAGTATTTAGTGCAGACCATATAATTTAAGACATCTCCTTCAGCATAATTTTGAGCCATACCAAATACAAAGGTAGATGAATGATGGCTGAGCAATAAATCTGTCAAAGTTCAAGTGAATATTTTCCTTTATCAAGATGTGTATTGAGTCCTGTCTCCTAACACATCTTTCATTCTAACACGAGAAGAACATGCCTTATGCATTTATTGTTACATGGCACCTGGTTAGGTTTTCACCAAACTTCTGAAGGAATGAGGGATTTGGAAAATTTGGTCACTTAAAAAAAAAAATAGAACAGAAAAATGCTAAAAGGCTGGCTGACATTTTAAGAAATTCTCACTGGGAGTGTGTGAAAGATTTAAAATTTGAAAATTAGTAGCATGGGAAAGAATGAAATTCAGAAATTTAAAAATGTATATATTGCAAAAATATTCCCAAGTGAGTTTAATCAGGACCATAATAAAACAAATACATAATTTTACTAAATTAATATATATATATTACTTGAACTGCATGACTCTTTAGTTCTATCAAAATTATGCAACCAGAGTTTCTTATCATTCTAAGAGGATCTTTATTTATTTTAGCACTTCAGGGAGGTAGTTTGGAAATGCAGACCGTCCATCTTGCTTTTAATAATGTTACAAAAATCATGTCAGAAGCCTAAAAAGTTCTAAAAGGTTGTTGTGATTATCATGTCTAGACTCAGAATCCCCCAAAGAAAAAACACAACAGAACTTATCTAATGACTCTACTGAGTTAACAGTCTAAAATATCTGTTTGTGAAATCAGCATATTCAATTAATTTGAACATCAATTCCTTAACTAATGGAAGAATTACAATGATAACTAAGAAAAGAAAGTTTCTTTCCATAAGAAGTTCAAGGTTGTGTAGATAACACACTGCATGAAATATCCAATAAACCAAAATACTTAGAGCCTATTTATAACACACAAAAAACTATTCAGGCTAATATCGTGTGTTATACTTCCCACTGCTGGATAAATAGTGAATGAAAGATAACTTATTGCAAACACTCTTTTTTTTCGGACAGCTGTCTTTCTAAATTTAAGTGACAGGATAGGACAAGTGTATTTTGAAATAAACCTACATTTGCAACTTGAATGTACTGTCCTGTCATTCTATTCTATTACCACAGAAATAGATATAATTCTAATTTGCATTTTCCATTCCCTCAGAAGACTGAACATTTAAGATTATGGAATCTATATTGGCTAAAATATGTCCTGAGCTAAACTGAATGCAACAAAAAAATTTTTAATTTTAAATTAAATTTGTGAATATAATCCAATTCCATTTAATAAGCTATATTCTTCAGCTATGCTCATCGAAGAATGAGAAAACTTCCCTTTAAGCTTACACTAAAGAGAAATTGGCTGGTGTGACATTATAGGTGATATCTAAGTGTCTATAAAGAAGCATTCAAGAATGTCCAAGCATTCAACCAAAAAAGGGATCTAGAGACAGATTCTTTCTTCAAGGATCAATTAAGAAATGTGGACGATAAAACGCTTAACACTGAAAGCAATTTAAAATTACATAACACTAGGATAAATTTTCTGGTGTGATGCCACTCTAACTACCTTTGGTGTTAACCTGGAATTACCTTGAAAAGAGATCATTATTGTCCCTTGCATTGTCATTAAAAGCAGGGGCCAGAAGTTTTGAATCATCATAATATTGTAATATTAACACTCGTTGAATGATATACAGTTCACATTGTTTATATTGAGAAGAATAATGTCAAGTCAGACAACTTCACAAAGAATGTGAATGCATATGACATAGAAAATAAGTGACAGAATCAGAGATGATTGGGCTCTGAAATAAATTAATTTAAAAAATTTGGTTACAAATGATAGCTTAAACCAAACATTTAAAGGACTAAAATGAGGAAGAAGTAAGTATTCTGAGTTTTTCTGAAAGACAATGGATCTTTCAGAAAAAAGAAAGTAGATTTAAGGTCAACATAAGACTCTGAATTTAATTAGTAAATATATAGTCACTGATATTTGATATTCTTATATACAGAGGAAGAATTATGATGAAGCTTACATTTCACTCATCTCAGCTTCACCAGTCTATTAAAGGACCTGAAATTAAATTTGTACTTGTAGTTTTATATTCATTTTCTTAGCATGGGTTCTCCAAATCATGGCTTGAGGCTCAATACAAACTTGGAACATCCTCTAGTTGGATGGCAATGAGTCCTTCATAATATGCATTATTCTTCCCAAGTGGTAGGCTAAGATTTTAAAATTATGCTATTACTGGGTTACCATTGTGTTATTCAAATAGTTTATTAATATGTTGATTAAATACCTGCTGCTATACATAGAACTGTGAGAATTAGCACTGTGGTGTAACTTGCCTCCCATATGTTGTAGGGCATGCACATTAACAAAGATTATTGGGGAAAGAAGCTGAAAAAGAATATAAAAGCAAAATTTGATAGGTTTTTTTTTTCTATCAAATGGTGTCTCTCTGAGTGTACATGAGTATGGCCATGCATCACTTAACAATGAGAATACATTTTGAGAAACGCATCGTTAGGCAATATTGTCATTATGCAAACATCATAGAGTTCATGTACAATCTAGATGACATCACCTACTATATCCCTCTGTTAAAGAGTCTATTACTCCTAGGTTATTAAGCTGTATAGAATGCTACTGTGATTGAAACAGGACGCCTACCTGTCTCCATAAACAAAAAATCAACTCTAAATGGATCAAAGACCTAAACATAAAGCCTCAAACTATAAGAACCTTAGGAAACACAGGAAACATCCTTATGGAAATTGGAACTAGCAACCAATTCCTGATCAACACCTCAAGTGCCCATGCCATAACAGATAAGATAAACAAGTAGGACCTCATCCAACTGAAAAGCTTCTGCAAAGCCAAATAAACCATCAAGAGAGTGGGGAGACAGCCCACAGAATGGGAAAAAATATTTGCCATCTGTGTATCTGACAAAGAACTAACATCTAGGATCTACAAAGAACTCAAATGTGCCAAAAGGAAAAAAACAAACAGCCCTATTAAAAAATGGGCAAAAGACATGAATAGACACATCTCTTGTGAAGTCTTCTGGCTTGACAGAGATGGGGAACCAACAGACACATGAAAAAGTGCTCAGCCTCACTAATCATCAGAGAAATGCAAATCAAAACCACACTGAGATACCACCTAACCCCTGCAAGAATGACCATCATTAATAAAACAAACAACAACAGATGCTGGCGAGGATGCAGAGAAAAGGGAACACTTCTACACTGCTGGTAGGAATGCAAAACTAGTGCAACCTCTTTGGAAAATAGTGAGGCGATTTCTAAAAGAACTAGACATTGACCTTCCACATGACCCAGCAAACCTGCTACTAGGAACATACCCGGAAGAACTCAAGTCATTCTACAAGAAAGATAAAAGATATCTGCACACGCATGTTTATTGTAGCACTATTCATAATAGCAAAAACATGGAATCAACCATGCTGCCCATAGAAACTGGACTGGATTTTTTAAAATGTGATACATACACACAACGGAATATTACACAGTCATAAAAAGGATGAACATATAGACTTCAAAGCAATTTGGATGAATTTAGATTCTATCATACTCAGTGATCTATCACAGAAACAAAGATCAGAGTATTACATGTTCTCACTCATAAGTGGACCCTGAACATTTGCCTTAGTACTATAAGAAAGAAATTGGTAGTAGAAAGATACTGCCAGGGTGGAAGGTGGGGGGAATACAACATCAATAAGGTTAACTGATCTTAAACCAGGCAAAGTGGGGACCAAAGGGAGGCCCAAACTTTACCTGTACAATGATCACCTGCATACCTAATCCTGAATTAAACCCCACATCTTTAAAATAAAATAAAATAATTTTTAAAATAGAATGTTATTATGCTGAATGCCATTAGCAATTGTAACACAATGATATATGTGTATCTAAACATAATCTAAACATTAAAAAAAAATAAAAATATGGTATTAAAGATACAACCTGTAGAGGTCACCTCCCATAAACAGAAGTTGCTGTGAATGTCAATGTGTGAGGGGTGAGTAGGTGGTTGTGAAGACCTAGGACCTTACTGTACATTACTGTTGACTTTATAAACACTGTACACTTAGGTTACTCTAAGTTTATTTTTAAAAATTTATTTCTTCTATAAAAGAATAACTTTCCCTTACTGTAATGGTTTTACTTTATAACTTTTAAATTTTTTTAACTTTTTGATTCTTTCCTAATATCACTAGCTTATCACACAAAACAGCTATACCAAAGTATTGCCTGTCTCAGTATTCTTATTCTATAAGCTTTTTTCCTGTTTTTTAATTTATGTACTTATTGCTTTTACTTGTTAAGCTTTTTTTGCTAAAAAGTAAGACACAAACACACCCAGGAGCCTAGACCAACACAGGGGGAAGAACGTCTGTATCACGGTCTTCCACCTCCACATCTCATCCTTTTGGAAGCTCTTTAGTGGCAATGACACACATGGAGTCGTCATCACCTAGGATAGCAACGCCTTCTTCTGGAATACACCCTGAAGGACCTGCCAGAGTCAGAATTTCAGTTATCTATTTCTGCAAGTAGAAAGAGTACACTCTAAAATAAGGATAAAAAGCATAGTTACAGAAAATACATAAACTAGTAACTATCTTGTTTGACCATTGTCCAGTATTATGTACTGTCCATAGTTGTGTGTGCTATACTTTCATGCAACTGGCAATGCAGTGACTGACTTCACACCAGTATCATTGCTAACACATGAGAAATGTGGTGCGCTAAAACAAGACAATGGTCACCACATCATTAGGGCACAGGAATTGTTCAGCTCCATTGTAGTTTTATGGGACTGTTATTGTTTAAGGGGTCCCTCGCTGACTGAGATGTTTTTATGTAGTGCATAACTGTACTTATGAGTATCACAATGAATGTAACCACAGGTTTAACCAAATATATTAGACAAAATAAATAAAAAGAGTGATGAGTCAAACTTTGGATGTTCTGATACTTGCGTTTAATCATACAAACATTTGCATAGTTTGCATGTAGACATGAAAAGACAAAATAATATTCTCTATATGCTTTCAGTAATTTAATCTTAGTGCAGTTGACAATTTTTTTGTACAAATATGTTTTCTATAATTATAACAAAAATATCGACAAATTTTCTAACACAAACGCTATTCTAAATATCAAATCTTCCTAAAGTTAACAAAAAGGAACACAGATTTGCTCACTGAGAAAGCTCTAATGACTACTTTATTAGATTCAGAGATAATTAGAAAATGGATAAAGCAAATGGTTGTGTTAACTTTGGCGTAACATGGAGTTAATATGGAAAAATAATAAAGTGGAACTTACAAAAAATTGATATTGAAGAAGAGAGAGCTAAAAAACTAGAAAGTATTATTGTGAAGAATACTATTTGTACGGTGCTTTATAGTAGATAAAATACTTATAAACCTTGTATAATAGCATGTTTTATAAATGTATACTCATTAGAGAGGATTTTAATTGTGAACCCAAGTTTTAAAGACTTTCTTATTGTAAGCCTCCACGTAATAGACCAATGCTCTATCAAACAGACAAGGTGGGCAGAGTTTCTACCAATAATGAACACAAGGCTGTGCCTAGTTGATTATAATTTTAGGCCAATGCAATAGTCAACACCAATTAGAAACCATGGTGACTGACCCGTATTGCAGAAAACTTAATTTCATTGCTCATGATTGGAAATAATTAATAAATATGATTTTACCAAGCAGTCTTTTGAACAGGTGATAAAATATCTATTAAAAAAATCAATGAGACAAAAATATGATTGATTTGGGAGTATAACTGAATAGCATAGCAAAATTTTTTAAAAAGTATTTGTGCCTCCCAATAAAAAAGACTTTTAAATGTTTTGATAAAAAGGAAAGCTAAATCCATTAATAAGGATGCTGTTTGTGAAAGGTATTTAATGTCTATAAAATAGTGAATAAGAATCATTGAAGGAGAAGAAATTCCATGAAAACTGTCAAGATTCAGTATTAAAAAGTTTTTTGAGGGAATTCTTGAAAATTGAATCAATAATAAAAGCTTCCAAGACAGTTGACCCTAGTTGTGAATTCATTTCAAAAGCACTTAGAGAATTAAATCTATAGATTACTATTACAAAATATTTGCTGTAAAAAAAGCATCATTTATTTCATCTTAAGTAGAACTTTTTTCTTAAAAAGACCTTTGTGATGTAGTTTTTTTGTTAAGGATTTAGTGTCACAGATTTCAAATGTTTTTAGAAGGCTATATTGTGTTTGATGTATACGTTTCCTTTTGTGTGTGTGTGTGACCAGTTGTGGTGAAAGGCCTAAAATTCAGAGACTCAACAGCATGCACTGCTTTGACATAGTGCACAATTGGGCAGGCCTTGATATCCTAACTCAAGTTCTCCCAGCCCCAGTCTTTTCCTACAAAGAAAATTCCATAGCCAAATAGCCCTCCTGATCAAAGTGACCAGGTATGGTTCCGCTAATCCCGGAACAGCTAGGTTCAGTTCCCTCTCAGCCTATTGGATTATTCAAATAAGCCAATCACAACTTCCTACAGAAACCAGGGTGTCACACGACCTTCTTGGTCCAACAATGACTTTTGTTTCCAACAGTCCCTGCGACAACCTGCTCTGTTCTCAAGCACAATCTGTCCATGACCCTTCAGGGTTTTCTGTGTCCTTCCCTGAGCTATGACTGTATGTCACTAATAAACTGCTGTGGACCTTATCTGTTCCATGTCCGTGGCCAGTGTTTGGCCATCCTCAAAGCCCTAGAGCAGGAATGAATCCCTTCTCACTAACAGGGTGAAAAGAAGGTGATGAAAATACCAGCTTTGCCAGGCGTGGTGGCTCAAGCCTGCATATAGTCCCAGCACTTTGGGAGGCCGAGGTGAGATGAGTACCTGAGCTCAGGGGTTCGAGACCAGCCTAGGCAACTTGGTGAGACCTCGTCTCTACAATAAGTCAAAAAATTAGCCAGGTGTGGTAGTGCACATCTGCAGTTTCAGCTACTTGGAAGGCTGAGGTGGAAGGATCGCCTGAGCCCATAGGTCGAGGTTGCAGTGGCTGTGAGTGTACCACTGCATTCCAGTTTGGGTGACAGAGTGAGACTGCAACTCAAAATAAATAAATAAATAAATAAAATAAAAATAAAACACCAATTTTTAGTATTTTTTATAATATAGATTTTATTTTCAAGTACAGGAATATTAGTATTAGTTATATTACACATACAGAAAATAAGATTTCAGCGTGTTTTGAATCTGCAATTACTATCTAGCAACTAGATAGTAAATCACAGGGTATATTTTATAGTTGGATATATTATAGTGAGGCACCGTTAAGATACAAGAGACTAAGTCACTTGGACAGCAAATGATGGAAGAAGGACATGGACCATAGTGGCTCTCACTTCTGTTTTCTTTCCATTAGTTACAAAGAGACCTCAGTAGAAAAGTTCATTTCTGATCACTCAATTTCAAACATGTATTTCACATAATTTTCCTGTTTTTCTTTAAAATTCCTCCTTTTCACCTTCTCAATATTATTTGCAGCAAAGTCCATCAAAGTTTTGTTTTAGTCAAAAATGCCTGCATAGAATTTTCCCTTAGACAAAAATCAAACGGAATCTTGGGATGATGATCCTCTTTTTTCCCCCACCATTTCTTAGTTATGACTCTACAGCAATATCACTGATTTCTTTCCTAATATTCAATTATGATATAAATAGAGGAGGATTTATCAATTGTATACAATTTCGAACCCTAACTGTTCCCATAATCCTTAAAATTTGATTTATTTCAGTATTTCAGATTGCAGTTATTTGAAGGGTAGAGAAACTAGAAATGTAGCCTCTATTTAGGGCAAAAAAAAACCCCAAACCAATATATTTACATATAATAGCATACTGAGTATAGTACATCTCATCTCCAAACAAAAGGTTTGAGATATCTTAAGTTTCCTTTTAAGTGGAGTGTTTTCTTGTTTGCTTCCCTTGATATCGATGTTTATATACTGCCATGAAAGTTAGGATAGAAAAAGATAACTTTTTTTTTTTTTTTTTTTTTTTTTTTGAGTTGGAGTCTCACTCTGTCGCCCAGACTGGAGTGCAGTGGCCGCTCCCGGCCACCGCAGCCTCGACCTGCTGGGCTCCGGCGATCCTTCCGCCTCAGCCTTCCAAGTAGCCGGAATTACAGGCATGCACTACCATGCCCGGCTGATCTTTTTTTGATTTATTGTAGAGATGAGGTCTCGCTGCCCAGGCGGGTCTCGAACCCGCGGGCTCAGGCAATCCACTCACCTCAGCCTCCCAAAGGCTCAGGATTACAGGCTGAAGATAACATTTTTTTAAAAAGTGTAGCAGTTCAGCAAAATGCAATTTTGCAATCTGTCCTTTAAAAAAGCCTGTCTTGGGAGGAAGGAAGGGGGGGAGCACGTGACATCACAAAGGGTACCCGGTCCACTACTTGGGGAGAAAGCGCCTGTGAGAAGCCCAAACTTCACCTACTTTAGAAGTTAATCCTCACCTGTACCCCATATGTCTACAATAAAATGAAATACAACTTGAAATAAAACAATTTTAAAAGTCTGTCTTTATGATTACACAATATTATTCATTATTTTGAATATACAACTTTCTGAAATAATGTTTTCTTTTGGATGTCAATAGCTGATCTTGCTCTTACATAATAGAAATCACTTGAATGGCACTTGTATGACACATTCTTTAAAAGACTTGTATTAACTAGCCTACAGTGAGCATATGTTCACTGACAAACGGTATTCCCTTTTTAATTGCTTATATCTAATCATCCTAAATATCAGGTCATAATATCGTTCCTTAGGAATATAGTCTATGTATCTGGTTTCTGTTGTGATGTTCGCTACATAGTTTGATCATTAAAAAAAGACTGAAGTGGTTTTTTTTAATGCTTTGAGAGCTAACTTACATCTGCTTTAAATATTTCTAGACTGGGATTATTCAAGGCATAAATTAGGCAGTAAATCTTTGGTTCTTAATTGGCCAATGACCTGTGCGTTGACTAGAACCCGAAGTTGTCTGAAGTGAGTTTTTTACTTGCCCATATGCGTTCCTGTACCAGCTTCTGCAGTTACTGATGGCGTCCCATTCAGGCAGCTGTGTTAGCCCGTGTTCTTACCAATCATAAGATAGCATCCCACTGAACTAAAATTGTGACCTCTAGCTTCTTGACAGGTAATGCAGTCTTGGCTTTTCTATTCTTCAAGCCTGTTTTTTCTTTCCAAAAAGTTTATTGTGAGAAATAACATTCATAGACTTTTCCCCATCCTACGCAATACATCTCTTTTCATGTCCCAATATTTATCCCCAAATCATGTCAATTCATCAGAGGTTTTGCATATTCAGAATATATTATTCTAAGTTTTTAAGAAATGTCCTTTACTAAACTTCATTATGTAATCATATGGTGATGGTATATTGATGAAAAGGTAATTATCTACATAATACAGTGGTGTGCCACTCATGAGAACCAAAACATTTTTTTTTAATTTGTTTGATGTTCTTGTAAATGTGACTTTTTTTTTCTTTTTTGAGTTGGAGTCTCAGTCTGTTGCCTAGGCTGGAGTGCAGTAGCATGCTTTCGGCCAATGCAGCCTCTACCTGCTGGGCTCAGGGGATCGTTCCGCTTCAGCCTTCTAAATGTGGCTTCTCAAACATTGCTCACATGTGCTAAAGTTTAGTCTCCCTAGTTATGCACCCATCTAATGCAGTCTTGTGTTTGTGTTCCTGATTCTATCGGCTAGGCTTGGTAGCTCATTTCTCTTCCTTATCAGATCTACCAAGTCCCTGCCTGGGTCATATCTCTGTGACTCAGTCTTAGTTATTGACTAACAGTACTGAGCAGAGGTGGTGGGGACATGTGGTCTTGTTAGGGAAGGGATGGCTCCTGCATGTTCTTTCGTGATTCTGGTGCTAACCCTTGACAAAGGGGGTGGACCACTGCTACCCAGTTCAAATAACTTAGGGTAATATGGTGATGACATCTATTTTTTGAGTCAGAGTCTCACTCTGTCGCCCAGGCTGGAGTGCAGTGACACACTTACGACCCCTGCAGCCTCAACCTGCTGGTCTCAGGCGATCCTTCCACCTCAGTCTTCCAAGTAGCTGGGACTATAGGTGTGTCATCATTCCTGGCTAATTTTTATTTGTTTTTTGTAGAGATGAGTTCTTGCCATGTGGCCCGGACTGGCCTCAGACTCCGGGGTTCCGGCAATCCTCTTGCCTTCACCTCCCAAAGTGCTGGGATTAAAGGCATGAGCCAGCATACCAGCTGATGAATTTTGTAATCATTGGGTCTGCCTATACTTATGCCCCCATTCTATGCCTCAGGGTCTTATTCTTAAATACAGCTCTAACCTCAATATAGCAGACCCGCTTATTTTGAGAATATCTTTCTCTGCAGTTTTTCACTTCTTAAAATTAAATTATGCATTAGGTCCTCATTTTATCTGCCTTCTGGCTACTGGATATGAGAGTTCCTCTCGCTTTTTAAAAATTTTTTAATTTTTTAATTTTTTTTTATTTTTTGAGTTGGAGTCTCACTCTGACAGGCTGGAGTGCAGTAGCAAGCGACCTGCTGGGCTCCGGCGATCCTTCCACCTCAGGCTTCCTAGTACCCAGAGCTACAGGCACGTGCTACCACGCCCAGCTAATTTTTGATTTATTATAGAGACAAGGTTCTCGCCAAGTTGCCAGGACTGGTCTCGAACCCTCAGGCTCAGGCAATCCACTCACCTCGACCTCCCAAAGTGCTGGGATTACAGGCTGAGCCACCGAGCCCGACCTCCTCTAGCCTTTAAATGTAGTTTTTAGCTGCTGAGTCATCACTCTCACCTTTTAGTTATCTTTTTTTCGAAAACTTCCCTGAATCCTAGCAACCCTTACCCAACTCAACTGTTCTTATAGTTAGTACTTGTTACATGTGTCTTAAACCCATGATCTATTAGTACACAATTTAGTTCATTCCTTCCACTAGTATTCCATCCTAGGACCACCACATATGGATGTTCTAACAATTGCCTGGTACTTTATGCCTGGGGTTATTTGCATTAACCTCACTACCAGTGATAGGGTTTTTCTTACCAGCCCGATGTCCAGTGACGCAGTTCCCAAATCCCATTTCATCCCATTTCATCATCTGCGTTCTCAGACCACTTCCAGAATCCAGGGTTACATGGTGGGTCACAGGAAACAGCTGGAAATTAGGAAGAGGGAGATATATCGGGAGTGTCCTGGGATCAACATTTGAAAAAGAGGAGAGCCTGGCTTGGTGGCTCAACCTGTAATCCCGCACCTTTGGGAGGCTGAGGTGAGTGGATTGCCTGAGCCCGCGGGTTCGAGACCCGCCTGGGCAACTTGGCGAGACCTCGTCTCTACAATAAATCAAAAAATCAGCCGGGCGGCACTCCCGTCTGGACGACAGAGTGAGACTCCAACTCAAAAAAAAAAAAGAAAAAGAAAAAGAGGAGGCAGGAAATAGGGCGGGTGCTGTGTGGGGTGGGCTTGATATGGCTCGAGTCATGGGTCAGTAAAAATAATCTACTAAGACAGTTATGAATTAAGAAAAATTTATTAAAGGGGCAATATGTTGTGAAGGGTACAACAGGAAGAACAGCAGAGAGAGTGTGTTAGCTGTCTAATGCTTGCAAAGAGGCAGGGGCTAACTATAAGTATTTATAAGACAGCATAGGGGCTCAGTGTGGGCTGGGAGAATTGCCTGCAGTACATGGAGAAGTTTGCAAATTGACTACACGCTGTGCCAGAGGTTTGCAAAGTGGCTGATCAATTGTGGGGTTTTGTCTCTTTAAGTCAGGGTTAATTAGCAGCAATAGTTGGCTGCCTCTTGTTTACTGCAGAACTCACAGCAAATGTTTTACAACCAGCTAACCAGCTTTTACATCTCTTGCTGTCATTGGTAAGTTTTCTCTGTAACATTTATAAAATCTTGTTCTAAGATTTCCTCCCTCAATGTGGTTTATCCAATTGATGTTAGCCCAGTTGGGCCTCATATACTTCCACAACTGCTGTGATGCAGTTTTTTGGCTTTGGGGTTTTTTTTTTTTTTTTTTTTTTTTGAGTCGGAATCTCACTCTGTCACCCAGGCTGGAGTGCAGTGATGCTGACAGTCAGCCACTGCAGCCTTGACCTGCTGGACTCAGGTGATCCTTCCCCCTCAGCCTTCCAAATAGTTAGAACTACAGGCACACACCACTACACCTGGCTCATTTTTTGATTTTTATTGTAGAGAAGAGTTCTTGCCAAGTTGCCCAGGCTGGTTTCAATCCCCTGGACTCAGGCAATCCTCTCACCTCCACCTCCCAAAGTGTTGGGATTACAGGCATGAGCCACCATGTTTTAACAGAGGCCTTGGCCAACTCGACTAAGAAATCTGAAACCGGAATAATCCATTGTTCTAAATTGGAACAAAGAATCCAGGTCTTTATGCCACGGCATCCATCAGTCCCTGGTTTCTGGGCATGATCTTGATTCAGGCATCTCTTCAGTGATGAGCTCCATCAGTTTCCCTGAAGAGAGCTGGTGGCTGGGAACTTCTGATTACAGTGCTTCCAGAAGCTGAGAGAAAAAAGTCCCTCACTTCTGAGGTGGGTCTAGGAAGTGCACCACATCTTTCTCCACATAAGATAAATATTTGCTCACAAAATGAATCTACTGATATCTTGAAGAAATCTCCTGTACTTCGCCATTTTCAATTCTTCTTATGTTGATTGGTCATTCAGGTTTTCTTTGCTGTGAATTGTTGTTTGCCTCTTTTTCTTTTGCACAGTTTACAGTGGATTGTTTCGTGTTTATGTTGAATTATAGGAACACTACCATATCTATCCATAGTCCAAATAATAATTATGTGTTGTTTCTATATGTTACTAATGAATTCCGAGTCTGTGTCTTGTGTTTCAATTTGACTAGGAATTATTTTGATGCACAGTAGGCTTTCACTTCCACATACCCCAAATCATAAAATCTCCTCTGGCTTGTGCTTTTTGCCTCTTGTACAAGAACTCTTTCTTTTTTATTTAATTTTTAATTTTGAAGATGTGGGGTACAATTCAGGGTTAAGTATACAAATGTTCTTCATGCAGGTCTCCCCTTCCCTGGCAGAATCCCACTACTACCAATCCTTGAGCCTCTACCCACTCCCAGCAATTTCCCACTACTGACAATCCCTTTCTTATAGTACTATAATAATTGTTCAAGAACTCCTTTTTTTGGCCTCCAAAGTGCTGAAATTACAGACATATTTTAGGAACTCAGTAGGTATAAACGAAGCACTATTTTCTTTCTGTTAATACTAAAAATCAGTAAATTTGTAAAAAAAAAAAACTCCTTTTTTTTTTTTGAGTCAGAGTCTCGCTTTGTTACCCAGGCTGGAGTGCAGAGTCACACTCACGGCCACCCCAGCATCAACCGCTGGGCTCCAGTGATTCTTCAGCCTCAGTCTTCCAAGTACCCAGAACTCCAGGCATGCACTGCTATGCCCAGCTAATTTTTTGATTTCTTGTAGAGACGAGGTCTTGTCAAGTTGCCGAGGCTTGTATCGAACCCGTGGGCTCAGGCGATCCTCTCACTTTGGCCTCCCAAAGTGCTGGAATTGCAGGCTTGAGCCACCACACCCGGCCTCAAGAACTCTTTTATCTGCTTTGAAAGCATGAACATATTCTACTACTTTATTTTATAAAGCTACACTTGCCCACATTTGCCTCTAGAATGAACGTAAGACAGTGTTTTACTCCGTGTGACTAGCAGTTGTCATGGTGGCGGGTCACTGACTAGTTCGACTTCTTTCTACGCTCCCACTGCCATTTGCAACGCCATCTTTGCAGAGAAGTAAATATTCATGTCCTGTGGATCCATTTCTTCTGTCTCTAATTCTTCCATTGGTCTACTTGTTCCTCCCTGAGGCGACTCTACTCTGACTGACTTACTATAGCCTGAAAGTAAATCTTGAAAACTAACAGGGCAAGTTTTTCTTACAAAAAGTTTTAAGACCGTTAGTACTTTTTTTCAAAAAAGTCCTGTTCATTCATTTTACCATTTACATTTCCTCCCTCTTTCAGAATCAGCCGTAAAGCAATATATTTTGTAATTGTATTGCATGCATAGATTAATTTAGGGACAATGGATCTTCAAATGTGACTTTTCTTGCCATTTAATTTAGTCCTCTTTAGTAATTTTTTTATTCATTTATTAAATTTTTCTTTATAAAGATATTAGGCAGATTTTCATTTTAATGTTAATCCCTACTATCTAATATTTGTGTTGTTTTTGTAATTTCTGCCTGCTACTTACTTAAGGTTTGTGTCCTCCCCTAAAATTCACATGTTGAAGCCTAATTCCCAATATGTTGGTATTTGAAAGTTGGACCTCTGAGAGTTAATTAAGTCATGTGGCTAGAACTCTCATAAATGGGATTAGTGTCCTTCTAGGAAGAGACTTGAGCGAGATTATATCTCGCTGGTCAGGCACATGAAGCTGCAGCAACATATTGGCTGTCTACAAGTCCAGAAGTAGGCTCTTACCAGATACCAGCTCTGCCAGAGCATTGATCTTAAATAAATGTTTGTTGTTAAGCCACCCAGGCCACAGCATTTTGTCATAGCAGCTGGAACTAAGACATTACCTTTAAAAACTTTCTGTGAAAATATTATTTCCCAATATTATTTATTAATATTATTCATAGCATAGTGAATAATAGGGTTAATAATTATTATGCGCTAGTTTATGATAATAAATTTATATATATTGTTCTTTTATATATATTACTCATACTTAAATTTGGTTACTGAATAATTTTCCACTATAGAACATTATAATTGCTTTGTATAATCTAATATCTATATATGATTGTACTCTGCTGGCCTAAACCAGTAGAGCATTATATGGTGATTTTATATTCATATACATTTATATTTATATTAAAAACTCTTTATATAATGCTATTCTGATATATACATATATGCAGTTGCACACACAAACACATAAATATATAAACACAAACAAATATTATATATATATAAAAGCAGATATCACTTCCTGGTGTTTCCTAAATTTAAGGAGAGGCTTTTAACATTTCAAGGTAAAGTATAATGTAGTTGTAGATTTTGGTGTTTACCCATTATCAGCTAAAGAAGAGTGCCTTTTATTACTGAAATAGCATGATGTTTTTATGAATGTGTTTAGGTTTTTTGCACCTATTAAAATCACAATTTCAATTTTTTAACTTTGATTTAATATTTTGGTAAATTATATGTATTGGTTTTCTAGCAATACATTATCCTAACCTTCCTAGGAGAAACATATTTCTTCATGATTAGTTTCTTTAAATACAGTAAATGTATTAATTTTGCTAATGCTGTTTAAAATTTTTGAATTTTGGCCAGGTGTGGTGACTTGTGGCTGTAATTCCAGCACTTGGGAGGTTGAGGAAAAAGGGTTTCTTGAACCCAGGAGTTCAAGACAAGCCTGGGCAGCACAGTGATGAGACCTCATCTCTACAAAAATAAAAAAAACAAACAAACCATAAATTAGCAACGAATGGTGTGCATGGCTGTAGTTCCATCTACTCAGAAAGCTGAGGCAGAAGTATTGCCTAAGACAAGTGAAGGCTGCTGTGAGCCGTGATTGCACCACTGTACTTCAGACCGAGAGACAAAGTGATGGAGTGAGACACTGACTCAAAATAAATTTTTAAAAATAAATAAAAATACAATTATTGAATCTCTTGTTTACTATTGAAATTGATCTATAATTCTCCTTTAATATTAATAGTCTATTCAGATTCTAATATCAAGTTTGCATACCACTCCCATAAAAGAATTAGCAGATATTCCATTTTTTCTGCTTTTTGCAAAGGTTGTAAATAATTCGTGCTCGATAGAATATTTTTTTTAATTTTAAAGATGTGGGGCACAATTCAGGATTAGGTATACAAGTGGACATCATACAGGTAAAGTTTGGGCCTCCCTTTGGTCCCCACTTTGCCTGGTTTGAGAACAGGTGCCCTTACTGATTTTGTGTCCCCCCCAAGCACCCTGGCAGTATCCCACTACTGCCTCAATAGAAATCTTTTATAAAATGTTCTAGGCCTGGTGGATTTTACAGGGTGTAGGGTGCACATATATTACTACTGATTTTCAATAAAATTGAAAATTGATTCAATTTGTTAATGATAACAAGTCTATTCAAAATTTTCAGGTTTTTTTTTTTTTTGCGTTGTTTCAATTTTAAGTAATTGTGTGAGAAGTGAGGTGGGATAGATTGTCATTTACTTCTAATATTATATTTATTTACCTGAAATTGTTCACTGTATTATTTTAGTAACCAAAAAACCTTTAGCCACTAAAATGATGTATTTGGTCTTTCTCTGTTTCCTTGACCAGTCCTAAGAAATATTTACTGTTTTATTAATTTTCACAAAGTACTAAATATAGGCTTTGTTGATCTTCTCTAGTCTGTGTTTTTTGCTGTTATTTTATTTTTTAAATATTTCTTTCTTTAAAGATTATATAAGTACATTTTGTTTATTTATGTATTTGTTTGTTTCTATTTTTTCAGTCGGAGTCTCAGTCTGTCAGCCAGGCTAGAGTGCAGTGGCACGTTCATGGCCACTGTAGCCTCAACTTGCTGGACTCAGGTGATCCTTCTACCCCAGTCTTCCAAGTAGCTGGACCCACAGGCATGTGCCACCACATACCATGCCCAGCTAATTTTTTGATTTATTGTAGAGACAAGTTCTCACCAATTTGTCCAGGCTGGTCTCAAACTCGCAGACTCAGGCAATTCTCTCACTTAAGCCTCCCAAAGTGCTGGGATTATAGGTGTGAGCCACTGTGCCTGGCCTACTATATTTTATTTTGTAACACATTGAGTTAGATACTAGACTTATTACTGTTCAACCTGATACCTTTGCCATAAGCATCCAGTGCTTCAGATTTCTCTCTGTGTGTATTCTCTGGTAAAATTCGTTCAATATACAGTGACTGTTCTTATCCCTATGAATTCCATTTTCCTTTAAAGAAAGTACCATTAGCTTTTTCTTGCTTGTTATCTGCCTAATATATCTTTTTTCATCTTTTTACTTGCAAACTTTCTGCATCCCAATATGTTAGTTTGCTTACTGACAATGTATAACTGGACTTTGATGGACTTTTTCAATAAAACCTATTCTAATAGTCACTGAAATAATAAATTTATTTCATTTATATTTTTGAGGATTATTAATACGTTTGAATTTTGTTTTCTTATTTTGTGTTTTCCCTTTACCCTCCCTTTCCAATAATTTCTATTTATTTTTCTTTTTAATTTTCTCATCTTCTTTTAGATTGCGAACTTTATTTCTAATTCTGCATTTTTCCTGCTACTTGATTGTTTCTCATTTCTTTATTGTTACTTACTGTATTTTTAGATTTTATTTGATCTATTCATATCTATTTAGGGAGAATCTTTGTACTCCTTTCTTAAACAGAAAGGATTTAAGGACAATACTCAAACTATTAATGGTATTGGACTATTTTTCAAACTTTCTAGTTCTGCATTGATAAATCTGTAAAATAAAATGGCCACGTATTATTAGAAAAGTGCAACAAAAAATACAAACCAAACTTTTGATTACTAAGTTCAGCAGACATAAAATTACTCTGTCAAAATGCTTGTAAAGTTTTGAACTCTTACTCTTAATTTTTATATATTTCTTGCCACAGATCAGTAAAAGACAGTATGTGACTGGTAATGACCATGGACTGTAGTGGGATAATTTAATAGTTATCAGTTCCTTCTTTCTCCAGTATAATTATCATCATGTATATTAGTTCATTTTTCTATTTTTTAACCCCCAAGTTTTGTTTGAACTACTTCATACAGTTACCATCTATTTAGACTTATTCATTTATTTCTGAATCTTATTGTGTCCTTTTTTGCATCTCAGACCAGACCTTCCTTTTGTGATGTTGTCCTTCTGAAATACTTTTTAATGGCTTCCTTTCATAAGGATAAGTAGATGACAAATTCTTTCAGTGTTTATTTGTTGCAAATGTCTTTATTCCTTCCCAAATCCTAAGTGACTATTTAGTCACTTGCAGCCTAGCTACTTTCCTTCTTGTGATTTTCAGATTTATTTGAGTATTTCATTCTAAATTGACCGGGTGTTTTCCTTCTTTCACAGAACTTTGGGAATTATTCTACAGGCTGTTTATATTCATTACAGTATTGCAAATGCTGTAAGTCACCTTTCTTTTCTCTTTGGATACTTTTAGATTGTTCTCTCTGTTTTAGATATTCCTCTATATTATTATAATGTTTCTTGGTGTAAACTTCCTTTGTTCATTCTGCCTCTATTTCCTGAACCAAAGTATTCTTGTTTATCTATTCTGTAAACATTGCATCCATTATATTTGACAATATTGCCTCTCTTATATTCTCATATTATCATCTACAAATCAGATTAGATGAAATTTAAGCATTTCCACTCTTTCCTGCATATCTCTTAGTCTTTTGTGTTTTCCATCTTTTTAATTTATATGATGCAGTCTGGAAGACAATTTTCAGATATCTCTTCTAGCTTACCAATTCTCTCCACAGCTCTGTTTACTTTTCTATTTGCTGATCTATTTAGTGTTATATTTCAATGATTGTATATGTTTTTGCTTATGAATGATCTAATGATTATTTTCTAATTCTTTGTCATATTTTATATTATCTTTCATTTTGCAGTATTTGTTTTTATTTATGTTAACATCTTAAAGATTGTTTTTATTCTGTATCTATGAATTTAACTATCTAGAGAACATGAAGTTTTAATTCTTTTGCTATGGTTCAGCTGAACAGCATTAAGTGTACTTTTTTATTAAACAGTTTTATAATTTTCAACTGTAACTTTAAGTATGAAAGTTTTTTTGTTTTTTTTTTTAGTGAGAATCAGGTGAGGCCAAATTTGGGCTTTATTTTGAATGACAATATTTTAGAATATAGGTGACCTGAAGTGTTTTGAGCTTATGATTATTTAATATTAACTGACCTGTAATCTTTTCTGCAATGCACATGGTATAAATTTACACATGAGAACTGTTATGAGAGCAAGCGTGTATTGATGAATTCTTGCAAACTTATTTCCACCATGGGCTAGTCCAGGACAAGTGAAGTAACATTTATTTATTGAATTTTTAAAAAATAGTCTTTCCTATAAGATATTGGTCTTTGCTGATCTAGAAAATGAAGTTATAGAGAAGTCTGAATTCCACCACTCCTTTGCGCCTAACCTTTTACTCAGATTGCACAGACCAAAGTTCATGCTGATATATTTCACTAACAGGTGATTTCTGACTTGACATAGATGCAGCCTTTAGCTTACTGTTCCAGTTTTCACCTTTCTTTTTGATTTGGGTCTTCAAGTGTTTTTCTTGTGTGGGATGGGATTAGACTTAACAATACATTAAAACAGTGTTTATTATTGCTTTATCTATATTTTTTTGATCATACCAATTGGGTAATTCTTGTCAAACCCAACTGAAACAAGAGTTGTGAGGCCAGGAGTAGAAAGCAGAGAATTACATTTTTGGAGACATATCGTGTGGCCTGAGTGCTTGATCAACTTTCACACTGTCCAATTCACTCTTTCTTTGTTTTCAGTGCTCTTCCTACAGATGACATCTTTCAGGAATTCCAAAATCTTTAGTCATTTTCTGAATCATGTTTTTTCTTTTGTTGTTGATCACATTAACCATAGTACTGCTGCAGAAATAAACTCAAAGGTTAGTGATTTCAAAAGAAAAGATACTTTTTATTTACCATCTAACAATCTGGTCTGCGTGTTGTTTACACCCTAGTAGCTTTTCTTCATGTGATATTTCAGTCTTCTTGCAACCTAGGGATCTATCAGAGATTAGAACCTCAGTGTAAACATAACACACATCACTCTCGTCTGAAATCCTTTTATGAAAACTATTGACACAGTCAGCTGTGGATGCAACCATCTCTGTCCCATCAAGGCTACCTCCAGTGAAGATTGCATGCGACAGAGTAGAGACTTGCACTGTTAATGTAAAATATTTTCATATATTATCTTCCCTGTAGCTTAACATTTTACTTCACTTTAACCTTTCTAACTCACATCCTTTTGTACTTTTGTATCCAATGATAACTTACTTAGAAAAGTTTTCCCAGATTGAGTCAGGGCCTGGTGTCATAAAGATGACCTAAGACATTTTGCACTCCTTTTCAGCACTTATAAATTTGTAAGTAATTTACTATCACTGTGATTATTACCTCAATCTCTGATTTTGAAATTAAAACATAAGCTCTGTAAAAGGACATGGTGGCTCCCAGCACTTTGAGAGGCAGAGGTGAGAAGATTGTCTGAACCTCGGGGTTCAAAACCAACCTGGACAACTTGGCGAGACCTTGTATCTACAACAAATCAAGAAAAATTAGCTGGGCATGGTGGCACATGCCTGTAGTTCCAGCTACTTGGGAGGCTGAGGCAGAAGGATCACCTGAGACTAGCAGGTGAGACTGTGGTGGCTGTGAGCGTGCCACTGCACTCCAGCTGGGGGACAGAGTGAGACTCAGACTCAAAACGAAACAAAATATAAACTGTGTGAAAGAAAAAAAAAATCATCCTGCTTCTTTTTTTTTTTTAACCACGATATTTATAGTTTTCTTGTGACTGATAAACTGAACACTCGATGGATGTTTGTTGAATGAATTAAAAAAGATGCTCTGTATAAACTAGTTAACAAGTGTATAATGAAAACTATAGCATCCAGTATCAAATTTTTAAATGCTTACCTTATATGAATGAATTATTCAATGCACAAAGTATGCATGATAGTCCAATCAACAGAGTAGGTTCTGGGTCAGAGCCAAATATATTATCTCTGCCATCAGGCATCTCATATCAGCCTGGAAGGGGTGAGGCGTCACCAAGCTGGAGCATTACAACTCTCCTATAAAAATATGAATTAATAAAAATTAATAAAAGATATGGCATGTCCAGATATGCCAGCCTGGCTGTTGCCATAAATATTATTTTAGTCTTCTTACTGGAGACCCTTTGAATATAAACTCCACGACTCTAACCCCTGTTTATTCAACAAGTAGTTCGCTGAATGCACAACATGCTGTCAGAATATGTTTTTGCTATATAACCTTAAGAGAGAAGGTTCTTGTGGCCGGTATTAAAGAATTAGGACCTGCAGCAATATCTATTCTTTTTCTTCTTTTACAGGATCATCTTTGAAATCAATGAGATCAATGCTGCCAATACCGCGCACTGGAAGTTGGTTCAGTAAAATCTGTTCCTTATCAGTGGGCGAGAAATCACTGACGCTTCAGACACGGCTAACAGCATTATCAGTCACAAATATAATGACAGGTGTTGTAATATTGGTTGCAGTTGTATATCTCCAACAGCTAGCTAAGAACTGGGAAGTTAACTTTGACACATTTTGGTAAGAGGACTAGCATGGTGCTGGTTGGAAATTTTCGAAAGGATGGTGTTCTTTCCTGCTTTTCAATTCTCCTGCTATAGTTAGACCATGCCATCTGGGAGAAGTAAATACTTTATAGAAATTATTTGTCAAAAAAAAAAATCAGATGCTTTTATTTGTAGGCAAGTTTTCTTGGGGGCTTTCCAGAGGAAAGACTTTCACCAATTTCTTTGTGAAGAATTAATTTAAGTTACTAATTTAACTCAAGCCAAGTCCAGGCTACGCTCAGTCTTTGAACATATGGTTTCTCACACTTCTGTACTTTGAGACCCACACTTCCTGACGTACAGAAAGAATAAAACTTTTGTCCCATTTAGAGATCTCACAAAAGTTATATTATAAAATTAAATACGCCCTTGCTCGTACAGTCATTATCTAAAAGGTTGCGGTTGAGAATTTTTGTGTACTTATCCATTTTTACTAATTTCAAAGACTAAGATCTAGAGGGTTTTTTCTTCTGTAGAATAAAATAACATTTTGAAAGCAAAGAAAGTAAATGTTAAAGTATATTGTTTCATTCAAGATGGAAATGTGCCGATGTTTTCCAACTTTTTTTTTTTTTTTTTTTTTTTTGAGTTGGAGTCTCACTTGTCGCAGACTGAGTGCAGTGGCCGCTTCGCCACTGCAACCTCGACCTGCTGGGCTCCGCGATCCTTCCGCCTCAGCCTTCCAAGTACTGAATTACAGGCATCGCTACTGATTTTTTTTTTTTTTTTGATTTATTGTAGAGATGAGGTCTCGCTGCAGCGTCTCGAACGCGGGTCAGGCAATCCACTCACCTCAGCCTCCCAAAGGCGCGGGATTACAGGCTGAGCACGAGCGCTCCAACTGTTTTTAAAATCTCTGATGCCTAGTATCATTTAAGGCAATTTTTCCTTTAAACTTCCTCTCTTAGTTCTGCTTTCCTTTTTCCTTCCTTCCTTCCCTCCCTCCCTATTTCTTGCCCTCCCTCCCTCTCTCCCTCTTTCCTTTCCTCTGCTCTTCTGTTATCTCTAAGGAGCTCCCCCACTTTCATGCCACTCGAATTCCAACCCCAACTAAAAAGATGGCAATCAACAACATTAAACCTTTCTGTTAGAAACAGAATAGTATTTGTTAGCTGAAACATACGCACACACTCAGTCTAGACTCTTCAACATACACGCGCCGTTGTTCCCCATTGTCGTCGTACCAGGCTAGTCATTTGATTACTCTTTGCTGTTTCACTTTTTCGCCAACGTGGTTTTGTGTTGAAGGTATGCCATGTCTCTCACGACTGAAAACGCCTGTTTTTTTCTTCTTCTTGTCTTTAATTATTCACACTGGCCTTGAATAATATCAGAAGAGCGGCCATTTAGTAATCCAGACCGAATAGGATCTCTAGCCTTAATATGCCGTTATGTAAAGCCTCTGCTAGGCGCCATCACAGGGCAGAGTAGATGTTGTGCTACTGACCAGCCTTTTCTAAAAGGGGCCTGTAGCATTTGCAAGGTTTGCCCTGTGAGGATGGTAGAGGAGACCTCTGCTGCTCCTTTAATCAGTAGCAGAATCAGCAATTAACCTATAACTGCAGCTGGTGTCCTAGAAATGAGGCAATGCAATCTTTTCTCATTATTTCGTATGGGAAAATTGCTTTTGACACACGTGCTTCAAGGTTGTTCACTTTTCAAGAAATATCCCTTTAGCCTACATTCATCAGTACACATATGGCTTCTTCCATCGGTGGTCACAATTTGACCTACCTAACTAAACAGATCTTCATGGCGATGGTCTTTTATGTCTTTTATGCTGTGCATATTTCCATGTAATACTCATCACAATAGGTCACCTTATCGTTTTACTCCCTTGACTGTAAGTCTATTGAAATTAGAGAGCATTTATCTTGACAAACTCAGTTTCCAGCAAAGTGACTGGCTCTTCACTAATAATGGCATTCCAAGTCAACCTTAGGAACTAACCCAGTCTTTCTGCATGATAAAAAGTGTCCAACACATAGTCATCTACCAATACCTATTTGTTGAATAAGTTTCAACACACCATACTTCTTTCTATCTTCACATACATTAATTCATGTAATCCCCACAACCACTCTAATGGGCATTACCAATATTTTCCCCATTTTGCAGGTGAGTAATCAAATGCAGGAGGGGTGAGTGAGTTTCTAAGGGGTACAGATCCAGGAGGGAGGGTGTCAAGAGTCAAATCCATTCAATCTGGTTCCGAAGTGTATCCTTTTAGCATTATATTATAGCAAAAAGTTAGTCTTAACAGAGAAAAAGACTAGCCAGTAAAATATTTTTTTAAATAAGAGAAGAAACATTTGTACTTATACAAATAAGTGACACTATATGAATATGTTATTTTAGATTATACAAGAGATAAAACACACTTATTTGTATGTGTGCATATTTTTGAATTATCAAAACTATTTTGTTTTTCAAGAGAAATTTTTTGAATAAAATGAAATTTCCTTATGTTTTATATCTGGACTTAAAAGAACTAGTGTATAATTAGAAGTGATGAAAAGGCATTCAGTTCTTAATGTTAAACCATTACAAGTTTGGGGTAGTATCTAAATTAATATTGCCATTATAATAAAATACTACAAGAGAATAAAGATATGCATCATCAAAATTTTCTCATTAATGAATAGTGTTTTAAGCTCATCTTAATGAAATGGAGCTTGGAATAAAGGCATATTAGGAAATATTCAATCAGGGTACTCTTGATAATAAAATATCTCCGTAACAGTGGACAGTTATACATTTTACAATGCATTTTAAAACTTTAATTTTTATAAGGCTTTAAAATACTTGATTTGATTGACTTATAAAACATTTACAAAATTATTATTATTTTTTTTTTTTGAGTTGGAGTCTCACTCTGTCGCCCAGACTGGAGTGCAGTGGCCGCTCCCGGCCACCGCAGCCTTGACCTGCTGGGCTCTGGCGATCCTTCCGCCTCACCCTTCCAAGTAGCCGGAACTACAGGCATGCGCTACCACGCCCGGCTGATATTTTGATTTACTGTAGAGATGAGGTCTCGCTGCCCAGGCGGGTCTCGAACCCGTGGGCTCAGGCAATCCACTCACCTCAGCCTCCCAAAGGCGCGGGATTACAACAAAATTATCTTAAAGTATATTATTTTAAAATGTATAATGTACCTCACAATACTTTAACAGAAAAAAAGGAACGATACTTACAGACATCTCTAAAAACTGGATTTGAAATACAATATACCAATCTGATGTGCACACTCCCTTTAAATGTGTTCTGGTTAAAAATAGTAGACTGCATAAACATATTTTCTGCATAGAATTCACAAAAAAAGTCAATGTTTAAATTTGATTTTAGAAATTGCTGCAAGAGGACTCATCTAATAAGTACTTTGTCCTTACCCTGAAATTCGAATTTTTGCAGGCAGTAAACTAAGTTTCCTAAATTTTAAAGATAAAGCTATTTGAAATTGAAGGTAATTCCTAATTTTACACCTAGTGGTTTGGTTTGTTTTTAAATTTGACAGAAATTGGACACTTAGGTTATACTATATTACCTTATTTTATTTTATTATAGATAAATATAAATACATATTAATACATACAAATTTAAATGATACATCTAGTAAGGGATGAGACTTTGTTTTTCAGTCTTTTCCTTACACTGATGATCTGCAAATGATTTCTTTTCTTTTCCTTTCTTGTAGTTTGTATATTAGATTGATGAGTTTCAGATTAAATTATTTGGATAAAGTGTTTTCTGTTTTAACTTTATTTTTGCTTGTTTGTTTTTATTAGTTCCCAGGTCCTTAGTTCAGAAGTCCAGTCTGGCTGTATTCTCTGTTTAGGGTCTCACAAAGTGAATCAACGTATAGGCCGGACTGAGCTCTTTGTAGAAAGACTTTGCTGACCTATTCATGCCAGCTGTTGTCAGAATCGAGTTCCTTCTGGAAGTAGAGCTGAAGTCCTGGTTTTCTTGTTGTCTGCCATTCAGGGCTACTTTCATATTCTACAAGCTGCTCTCAGGTTCTTCCTCTTGTCAACCCATATGTGACTGTAACCTTTTCATCTCAACGATGGGAGCCCAACTTGTATCAAATCTTCCATACCCTCTGATTATCTTTGACTTCTGCTAACAGCTCATTAAAACTCCCTGCTTGTAAAGACCCACCTGATGCCTGGTTGGGGTAAGCCCACCCAGAAAATCTCCACATTTAAGATCAGCCTGCTTGGGAATCTAAACCGACATACACAAAATTCCATCACAGCTATACCTGGATTAATATGTGGTTGACTCACAGAGGACATAAATTTTAGAGGAACATGTTTAGAATTCTGCCAGTTACATCATCTATCTCCAGAATTATTTATATCCACTCAAAATGTGAAATGCATTTACACTATGCCACTGTCTTCAAAAACCTCATCTAGGACAGCATCAATTCAGGTTTCAAAATTTTAATCTTATCAGTTCAAAACTCTAAAATCTCACTTAAATTTGATTAACATGCTTCTTGAGACAAAACTCCTCTCTATCTATGTACCAGAAAAATTAAAGAGACAAATTAACAGACCTCAACTCTCCCAGTATAAAATGGTAGGACAGGCTGCTGTTTATAAATGATAAACAGCATTTCTGTTTTTGCTTTCTGATTAGATGACTGAAGGACAACAACCGTTAGCTTTCTAGATGCCTCTGGTTTGATCCACAAGGAATATCCTTAACATTACTGAAGTAACCTAATACCTTTGATATTTGTGAGGTTTCAGAAAATAAATGTACAGTCACACCCTCAGCCCTCTCTCGCCACATTGGTAGCCATATCTGAATTTTAGCATCCTTTATCATCTGCACAGGCACGTAATTTCCCAAATCCAAATTTCATAAACTCATTTGGCTTAAAAGTTTATCCTTCACCTCTATATTTCACTACTAATAGGAATAAATAGGACAATCCTATCAACACTCTGCTTGGAAATAACTATAGCTAAGTATTCAAATATATTGATTAAGAGTTGTTTTTTTCAAGACTTAACTTTGTTAGCATATGACCACTACATCAAATGTAAGGAATTACTTCCCTCATTTTCTAGTGATATGTTTCCTTCCCACTCTCTGAGCTTTCACAGGTCTCTTAAAGTCTAGATTTCTACTAAAAGTCAGTTCATGGAAATTAAAGCTTTCGTTAAGGTAATTTAGCATTTCTCTAAAATGTTCTTCACTTCCAAGTTCAAATCAGTAGAGCCTATACTATCTATACTTCTATTAAAAATCTGTTCTAGGCAACTTAGGTTTCTTTCATTTTGTTTTTCTTTGTTGTTGTTGTAATTTTGTGTTTCTTTTTCTCTTGTATATGTATTTGATTTTCAGATATAATGATTGAGTTTTGAATAACCTCTCACACCACCATTTTTAGATTTTTCTTTGAATCACAAATCTAAAGACATTAAAAGAGGAGACCAAACTATGTCTACTTTCCTAAAAATTATAAACTCTTGGAACTCTTGACTTTTTCCAAACTTTCTTTTTTTACCATCTTGAGATACAAGTCCTTAAGTTTCCAATACTGTTTTCTATTGTCACTGAAAGAGATGCATTTCTAGATCATAAGATATTTTCCAAATGTATTTCAGACTCATAATAGCCAGTAAAGCAAAATAGAGATTCTTGCATCTACCAGTTGTGGGGTTGCAATGCTACTATTTGGTAATGTAAGAGTAAGCCACAATCTCTGTTACAACATGTGAAATCTTCTCTTCCTCATAACTTCTATATTCTAATTTCCATTGGAAAAGATATACTGGTATCTGTTAGTTCCTAAACTGTCCACTTATTTCCAGTAAGATGATATTCTTGGAACTTCTCCATGTAGAATTCCTCACAGTCTTCAAGGATGCCATTATTACTGAATACCAGAATGCTTTAAACTCTTTTCTGTGCAGAAGTTGTGTGGATTAAGCATAAATATCAAAAGTTCACCAACTGTGATTTTGCCTTTCAGGCATACTAGGGTTTCAGTGGATATTTTCTGCAAAACTATAAAGTAAATTATTAACCGGGCACATTGGCTCGTGCTTGCAATCCCAGCACTTTTGGAGGCGGAGATAAGAGGCTTGCCTGAATCCAGGAGTAAGAGATCAGCCTGGGCAATTTGGCAAACCCTCATTTCTACAATAAACCAAGAAAACTTAGTCTGACATGGTGGTGTGTGACTGTAGTTCCAGCTACTTGGAAGGCTGAGGCGGATCGTCTGAGTCCATCAGGTTGAGCCTGCGGTGGCCATGAGCATGCCACTGCACTCCAGCCTGGGTGACACAGTGAGATTCCTAGTTAAAAAAAAAAATTGTTATGACATGGATTTATGTTAGTATGACTTAACAGGACATGATAACCCTTCATGATAAAAACATGATTAATTCAGAAAGTCGTCTTTTTTTTTTCAGTTGGAGGTCTTGCCAAGTTGCCCAGGCTGGTTTTGAACTGGTGGGCTCAGGCAATCTTCTCACCTCAGCCTCCCAAAGTGCTGGAATGACAGGCTTGAGCCACCACACCCAGCCAGAAAGTCGTACTTCTAAATACTTGTAACCGTTTGGGATTCCATAGAAGCAAAATAACCTAATCAGAATGTCCTCTCAGTGGTAATATGAGTGGTGTACCTTTCCATATAGTCTGAGTCTACTATTAAATTCAACTAGCTTCAGTACAGTGTATAGCAGTTTTCATCCTAATGTATTCCTTATTACATAAACAGGCAAAATGAAAGAAAGTATATTTTGAGTTCAAGCCTACTCTGAGATAATTCATTTGTTAAAAGTTAAATCACAGTCGTGAGCGGTGACTCACGCCTGCAATCCCAGCACATTGGGAGGCCAAGGTGAATGGATAGCCTGAGTCCGCGGGTTTGAGACCAGCCTGGGCAACTTGGCGAGACCTCATCTGTACAATAAAATAAAAAGTTAGTCGGGCGTGGTGGCATGCACCTGTGGTTCTGGCTACTTGAGAGGCTGAGGCAGAAGGATTGCCTGAGCCCAGGAGGTCGAGGCTGCGGTGACTGTGAGCTAGCCACTGCACTCCAGCCTGGGCAACAGAGGGAGACTCCAACTCAAAAATAAATAAGTACGTAAATAAATAAACGCTAACTCTGAGCTCAATGTGGATAGAGTATTTGCCCGTGTGTAGAATATTATACTGGAACATCAACAGAAAGGAAGAAAAACCAGAAATTTGATGATTCTCTCAAACATACCTAGTTGAAATTATTTTCTTGAGTATATGTAGTCTTGCTTTAGAGAAGTATTTTCAGACCTACCATCTGAGTGGCTTATTTTCCTCTCCTCCTTACTTTGCCTACTTATGCTTGGTGCAAGATTTGCGTATAAAACCGACTGTACAGGGAGTTGAATATCAGTATGTGAGGATTGAATTGGACCCATAATGGGTATTGAAATAAAGAGAATAATGAATAGAAAACCCATGTACTTAAATGTGTGTTTCCCATTTCTGACCGAAACGCTGCTCCAATGAAAGCCAATTTTCTTTTTTATGAACTGAACTTGTAATTAGGAATTTGAATTATAATGGTCTCAGAAATAGTAGTAATAATATAGACATATTACATTTGATTAGGTTTTGCACAAGGGAAATTTTCCTTTGTATTAACTGGGCATTTAATTCCAACTCCATCGAAGGTAACTCTGAAATTGCAGGCTGTGGACTGTGCCCTGTTCAAGCACTGCGACTCTGTCACAGAAGCCCACGAAGCATCAGGGCCAACCGCTGCAGGTTGTTGGACTCTAAGATTGTCATTCCGATTTTTCTAAATTCTGTTTTAAATTCTTTTTTAATGGTGTGGTTGCATTGTCCATGGCATAAATCTGGCAGCAAGATTTGCATTTAGACTGCTATAAAACACATGGTTCCTTTGGGTACACTAAGGAGAGTACCATATACCAATTCACATAAATCAAGATAAGAATACTAAAAGCAAAGCAATTTGATTAGGCACTAAATTCAAAACATTATAAGATTGTGGCCTAACAGCAACCAGGAACTTAAGTCATCCTGCATCTATAGCATTGTCTAGTGTGGAAAATTAAAATGACAGTTTTAAGAGATAAAGGCAATCTTGTCCCGATTGGGCTTTAGGGTTCTTGCCAGTTTATCTCGGTTATGAGGTGTAATGTAATATTATATACACATCTACTATAAACATTCAGACTTTTATAGACATGTCAAAAGGATACCACTTGATGTGAAATAAAATCAATTACAACCTTGTAAAAAGTTCCATGATTTACTCTAACGTGGGCACACTCTTTCTCCACCCTTTCTGCCATCTTAAATCCCAGGAGGAATTGAAGTGAAATGACTGTAAAATGTATTTTAAGAGTTATCAGAGCAACAATGTGTAATTCTCTGATGCCAGGGACAGAAATCTACTTATCCTTCGATTACAAAATAATAACATAAAGGTTTGCACATTACAAATGATAAATGTTCTGAAGATTTTTTAAGCTCGTGTGTGTTATCCATGTAATTTTCTTTTCAGAAGTCTCACAAGAGTCTTACATAGATCATGTTAGATTTGCCACAAAAATATGTTTGTTTGCTTTTTATTTCAAATGATGTCATGAATTTATAATTTCCTTACCTTTCTAAAACAGATATAAAATGAAAACTACATCTACAGTATATGTCAGGAGGCTTCCTTTTTCAATGTATTCTCTTTAAAGCCAACAGTTTTTTCTCATCTTATATTTTGTCAATTACACTGACATGGGCCTGATTTTTTTTTTTTTAATGTGTAGGAGATGCTTGGCAAGTGATAGCAAACCTTTCCTATCAAGCTTTACAGCTTTTATATAGCCAGTACAACCCATTTAAACTCATATTCATTCTATACGTACTCTCTTTTAGTGATATTTCTTCTTTGTATGCCCTCTTATAATTAGAAAGAAAGCCCCAAAGGGCCCAATTAGCCAACATATGAATGTAATTATAACTCTTGACTTTTTTTTCTTTTTTTCCCCTTGTATGTATGTCTGTGTAATATATAGCATAACCTACTTGGGAGAAAATTCCAGCCAGGAATAAATTACATATTGAGTTTTAAACTAATTTATGGCAAACATTCATTACAGTTGCCTAAGAGACACTATTTCCCTTCCCTTATATGAGGGGGGAGCCCCCCAAAATCCCAGAATTTATTTAAATAAATAAATATTGTGTATTTATTTTTACATGTTTAAACTTCAGTCACCTTCAAAGTACTCACCATTTGATGCAATGCACCTTTCCAGACGCTTTTTCCGCTTTTCAAAAACGGTTTTTGAACTCATCAGTTTTGATCCCTTTTTAGTTCTTCTGCCGTTTTTTATTTCACCTCTTCCAGATTGACAAAGCATTTTCCTTTGAGGACTTTTTTCATCCTGGAAAACAAACCCAAAAAAAAGTTGCTTGGGACAAGATCCGGTGAATAGGGAGGGTGGGGTGTGGGAAGAAGCTCTTGTAACTTATCCATCATGAAATGGGCAAATGCATTGAAAGAATCTCCAAACGATTCACTAGAGTCAAATGCAGCCCCTCACAACAATGGCAGCTAATACACTGATAGTGATGGGTTCCTAGAACACTTACCTAGCAGGAGACACCCATACCACAAGGGGCCCACCCTCCAAAAAAATTATTCCAGTTTTTTGGGGGTTCCTCTCTCAAATTAAGGCCAATAGATATACTGGAACCACCTACTTTCGCAAGCTTCTCCTCCCATTTGGAAGTGGAACTAAACAACTTGACTTCCAGTCAATTGTGCACTTGTCATGTGATCATCATGAAAGTCCAGGCATGCCACAATAGGAACCGCAAGAGGGCTGAAGTTTGGATGCTGAAAATGTGTGAACAGCCAACAGTGTTTCAAAGAAGACAACTTATGGCTGCAGGAAGTTAAAGCTTTGGTGCAAGAGTGAGATTTTAGTATTTAATAGTATTAATTCTGAGGGTCAAATTTCCCAGTGTTCATCCTGTCTTACGTTCTTTAAGGGTTGCCACCGGTGCTCATAGGCACCACTCAGAGGTCTTCTCTCTAATGTATAAGAACGTTTTTCTCTTGCCTGAGCCCGCGGGTTCAAGACCCGCCTGAGCAGCGAGACCTCATCTCTGCAAGAAATCAAAAAATCAGCCGGATGTGGTAGCACATGCCTGGAATTCCGGCTACTCGGAAAGCTGAGGCGGAAGGATGGCCGGAGCCCAGCAGGCGAGGCTGTGGTGGCCGGGAGCGGCCACTGCACTCCAGTCTGGGCGACAGAGTGAGACTCCAACTCAAAAAAAAAAAAAAAAAAAAAAAAAGAGCGTTTTTCTTCTTTCTTCTCTCGGGCTATTTTAATGTTGTTCATGTGGTGACTCTCCAGAGACCAGATTACTCATTATGAAAATAGAGCATTTTCCAACGTGCTTGTGGATTAGAAGGAATTTTAAGCTCATTTATACTAAACATGCAAATGGATGACTACATAGACATTTGTGTAAGTACCTTTGTTTTTAAAAACATAGATGGATAACTTATATTTGATGCGGATATTTCAGGTCAGCCTGGGCTTCAAGAGTGTCAACTCAATGGGTCGGCCAGTCAAGCCCCAGAGGGTCATCAGGGGGCTGGTAAGCCTAGCCCCAGAAGTGTCAGCTCTAATGGGCTGCCAAGCCAAGCCCTGGGTGTTGCGATTGGGTTGGCTGGCAAGCCTAGTCCCTTGGGTGTCTCAGTTTCAGAGTCTCGCCTTTTCCCAGCAGGCATCCTGATTCAGCCAGCTCCAACCATCTGCTCCAGCTGCTCTTCAGGGTTGAGGATCTTGTCTCATGCCCAGGAAGAATGAGGGGCATGGACTGCCAGAAAGTGAGAAAGCAGGATTTATTGAGGACAGAAAAGCTCCCACAGCGGGAGGGAGCCGAAAGGGGTTGCCCACCTGGGACCAAAAACCCGAGGCTTATATAGCCCTAAGTCCAAGCTGACTGGCTTGCATGAGCTGTGAGCTGTTGCTGTTTTGATTGGTCAGTATTAAGGACCAATCGGCAGGAAGTAGGGCCTAATGGTGAGCTGATTGGTTGCTTTTCAATCCCAGCAATGAGTACTTTAGCTCTAGCTTGAGAGGCTTTGCAGGGAGCTTATTTATCAATGCTGAGCCTGAGATGCCTGCTTGGAGTTCACTACATTGTTACCAGAGGACCAGCCTGTCTGTCTGCCTAACCTTTCTCTAGCTACCTCCTGTCACATATTGATATCAGTGTCTTGTACCAAGGTCACCGCTGAAGTACAGCTATGCAGACTACTCACTTCATTCATCCAGGATTGCACTTCACAGAGCCTGATGTTAACGATGCCATTTCGTGGTCTCACATGTGATTTGGGCTTCCATCCTATGAGCTAACTTTTCAATTTTCTTGTCTTTATTTCTTTATTTGAATCAACTATCCTAATCTGTCAATCTCTAAGCTTACTTGTTTGCATTGCATTCTTACCTTGTCTGCTTTAGACGGATTATCATGATAATACCCAGTAAGAATTAACATTATTTAGTTGCATTATGGTATTTCATCTTCAAAACAACTCTCTAAACCAGATTTTATGACTTTTGTCCTTTGACAAGGAAAAGATAAAAGCTTTCAAGGGTATGGATACAAATTGCAGAGCAGAGATTTTTAACCCAGGTCTTTCTGACTTCAGACGTAGAGACTTTCATCGTTACTTCGCAGGCAAACTATTATTATGTGCTTAAACAACTGCTTAAACAAGACAAAACCTACACATCTCAGGAATGGTGGATTAGTGCTAATAAATTTAATCTATAATGTATTCCCATGTATCTGGGAAGGTTTAGTTTCTATTGCTTTAGCTCAAGAGTGGCTGACGGATTGCTTGTCTCCGTGCTACTCAGCCTGAATAATGCACTTCCTAGAGAAGTCCCATATCTAACATGTGGGTCCAACTAATATTTAAGGGTGTCAGCTTACAGATGGAGGCTGCTCTTGAGCCAGACAGTTGATGTCTTTCAATTGAGAGCAGGATATGGGAAAGTCACAGGGGTTTCCATCAGAGACTTGAAGGGTCTCACAATTGGAATACACAAAGAAAACCTGAGAGCAGTGGGGGAAAAAAATGACATTTTGTGAATGATTACTAAAAATAAGAAATCAAGCATGATGATCCACTTAAAAAAAATTGTGTGAAAATATCTTTAAGTCTAACTTTATTTACTCAATATTAAATTTAATTGAACCAATATTTACTCAGCAATGAAGGAATACCAAAAATATCATAGATTCTGCTACAGATTAACTGAAAATATCAAAATATATCTCTATATCTTTTCTAGATATGTATAAATATTTATAAATTCAACTTCCTAAATGGGACAGTAAGTATTAATAGCTGTCACAGAAGGCAGACATTCATGTGTCCAAAAAGAATCCATGGCATCATTTTATTTTGTCTGAAATTATGTGCTTTATTTCGGGTAGAAAAATGCGAATATAATTTTGTGACTTGCCAGATATTATTAATCAGTTTGATATACTATATTATATTTCATTGTTCTGATATTAACTTGAATAACCTTATTGTCTTTTTTTGTTTGTTTTTTTTTAGTTGGAGTCTCACTCTGTCACCCAAGATGGAGTGACAACTCATCACAGCCTTGACCTTCTTGGCACAGATGATTCTACTGCCTCTGTCTTTCAAGTAGCTGGAACTACAGGCACACGCCACCACGCCCAGCTAATTTTTTGATTAATTGTAGAGATGAGGTCTTGCCAAGTTGCCCAAGCTGGTCTCAAACCCCTAGGCTCAGACAATTCTCTCACCTCCACCTCCCAAAGTGCTAAGATTGCAGGCATGAGCCACCTTACTCAGCCTATTTTCTCTTTTATGTTTTGGGATTACTCACATATTATCACATTTCAAGGTCAAGAGAAATAGCTAACTATTAGCACACATTTTGAGCCTTTCCCCAGTCTACTAGGCTGCTCTGGCTGCCAAAACAGAATCTCACAGACTGAGTGACTCAAACAACAAGAGATTTATTTTCTTACAGTGCTGAAGTCTGCAAGTTCACAATCAAGGTGTCATCAGGGTTGGCGTCTGTTGAGGTCTCTCTTTCTGATTTCCAGGCTACCTGGCTGCTGATTCCTCACATGGACTTCTCCATGCCTGTTTAGGAAGAGAGATCTCTGGTATCTCTTGCTCTTCTTAAAGGATACCTCTCCTATTGGATTAGAGACCCACCCTTATGATCTTATTCACAGCTAAAGGCCCTGTCTGCAAATACAGTCACATTGAGGGCTGGGACATCGACACATGAATTTGGGAGCGAACACCATTCAGTCCAAAACATCCTGGTCTAACAGTAAAATTGGAATCAATCAACTAGCCTCCAATGAGCATAGTCATTTGTACGTTATCGTCTACTTAAAATATTATGTATTATTGTTCTTTATCGATGACTAGAACTTGATCATTAAGAGCTTATATCGAATGACTTAAGAATACTTGAACAGGCCAGGTGAGGTGGCTTAAGCCTGTAATTCCAGCATGGGGAGGCGGAGGTGAGAAGATTGCCAGAGTCCAGGAGTTCGAGACCAGCCTGGGCAACTTGATGAGACCTCCTCTCTAGAATAAGTCAAAAAATTAGCCAGGTGTGGTGGTGCATGCCTGTAGTTCCAGCTACTTGGAAGGCTAAGACAGAAGGATCGCCTGAGTCCAGCGGGTGGAGGCTACAGTGGTCGTGAACATGCCACTGCACTCCAGCCTGGGCGACAGAATGAGACTACAAGTCAAAAAAAAAAAAAACAAAAAAAAACTTGAACCCTACAGTCATAGAAATGATCTATAAAATATGAAAACTTTAAAAGTAACTTTGTGATAATCTGTACAACAATAATAACTAGGTGAGTAGACCACTGATTTTTAAAAAATTTTTTTAATCAATGAGGACAAAAACCAACTTGAAACAGATGCATAGATAAAAGCACTTGCTAATGAAGTGAAAGAAGCCACTTCAGATAGGAGGAGGAGAAGGATAGTGCTTGTGGGGGAACAGTCCCAAGACAACTGGTACTCGTCTGCCCTTCCCAAACTTACAGCTTGTGCATAACAGTAGGAAGTAAAAGTATTTTACTGAGAGGCTAAACTTGCATATGTGAGTATTTAAGCTAGAAATGAAAGGGAGTGCACCTAGTAGATAATGGCATTCCAAAAGTGTAGAAGATTCCTCCAAAGTCAAGATCATTGTACCCAACCCAGTAGCACTCACTGGTTTCCTTAAATCACTGTAATCGTCATCCTATTAGCAGAACTAGCATCCGCAGACATGGTTAAATAGGTTTTCCAGCACAGACAGCATAAAAGTATGAGCTACTAAAACAAATAATACAAAATGTATCTTAGGAAAATGAAAAAAATAAACCCGAGAAAGAAGAATGAATAAGATACAGGAAGAACGCAGTAAAACTTACAGCTAAATTCAATCATTTGGCGGCACAGAACATTAAAGGACTGGAACAATATGAATCTAAAATACCAGATAAAATCAACATGTAAGTGTCGTGACAAGAGAAAGAGTTCATTTGGAAGCTCTTTTCAAGACGTATGTAGCTAGTGATATGATAAACTTTAAATGGTGATGAAACGTGTTTAAATAGATATATTAAAATTTTAAGGATGATTGTCAGAAGAAATTACGTATATATCGTATAAACACACATACACACATGTGCAGATACACATCTCAAATCCCTGGAATAAACAATAAATGCATAAATAATTAAGAAAATAAATCTTTCAATTATGTCACTTTGAGTAGTATAGTCACTTTTCCAATATTAACTCTACTAATCCATAAACATGGAATGTCTTTCCAATTTTTGTGTGCCAGCTTTTATTTTATTAATCAGTGTTTTATACTTTCCATCGTAGAGATATTTTATTGGTTAAATTTATTCCTAAGTATTTTATTTTTATTTTTTTGTAACTGTTGTGAGTGGGATTGCTTTCTTGATTTCCTATTCAGTTAGTTTGTTAAAGGCATATCGAAATGCTACTGATTTTTTATGTTGATTTTGTATCCCGTAATCGTTCTTCTGGCAATTTTTAAATTAAATTGTGGATACTATATGTGAAAACGACATAAAATCCAGATTATATTATTTTTCTGTAAAGAATTTCTAACCTTTCTCCAACTAGGCAGGGTGGGGGCTAATTACTGAAAACTAAACAGACTCAGCGAGGGGGTAGAGCAGGGTTGTGGCTGGGTTTTGATCAGGTCCTAGATAACTCAGCTTAGTGGAACTCCCAAGTCGTGTTGTTCAGGGCATTTAACTATGACCCTTTTGTGTTTACTGGAGCTTCTCTCATGGGTGTTTCTAAACTCTGATCTAAGCCTTCTTAGGAGGGAACACAGCCATTCTGAGGAACTCCTCGCCACTGTTGTCGCTCCAGTTTTAGATTTTGACAAATGTCTTGAGAGAAAGCTCCTTGAGTATCAAGCTCAGTTTTCTGTCCCACCACTCTCACTGGCCTTATGACCTTTAAAATTCCAATTTTGTATTATCAGCTCCCAAAGATTGCAATAAACTGCTGTTTTTACTACCTCCCAGAGTGGTTGTTTGCCCGTGCAAAGCCCATATTCTCAGATGCTTACCCTGCACTCCAAATTGGCAATGTCCCTGAGAAAAATGCAGCTACAGAAACTCAGCTTAACTGGTTTACTTCTCTTCTCTTCAGGATTGTGGTCCCTGTAATCCTTAATGCTTCTCAGAACAACGTTTTATGCATTTTCACTAGCTAATTTTAGTTTCCTTAGTCAAATGTTTGTTTACCACAAACTCCTTTATTTTTTCTAAAAGTAAATCTTCTTGAACTAGATTTCTTCAAAAAAAAAAATTATCTAAAGAAATACTTGTTGAATGCCTACTGGATTGCTTACTATTTTATTTATTCCTCAGAATAAAGTTTCAGAGTATGTCTAATCTTTTCCATATATAATATATATTTTTTTGAGTCAGAGTCTCACTCAGTCTCCCAGGCTGGAGCGCAGTGGCATGCTCACAGCACACGCGGCCTCCACCGGCTGGGCTCAGGCGGTCCTTCCACCTCAGCCTTCCAAGTAGCTAGGACTACAGGCATGCACCACCAGGCACAGCTAATTTTTTTTATTTAGAGTACAGATGTGGTCTCACCAAGTTGCCCAGGCTGGTCTCGAACCTGTGGGCTCAGGCAATCCTTTCACCTTGTCCTCCCAAAGTGTTGGGGTTATAGGCGTGAACCACTGCGCCCAGCCTTCTTTTTCCTTTTTAATAGATGAATTGGAAATTGGAATTACTCCTAATTTATATAGTCTCTGAAAAGTGGATTTTAAGATTAACTTTTTGTCCTAAAAGGAAAACCGTGTGCTTTTACTGCTGTGTTATCTTTCCTGATGCCAATGAATGTGAGAAAGAGGAAAAACACCCTCAGAGGCCTCAAGTCCAAGAAATCTGTGACTTTAAGATATCTGCATTTGTTGCCGGGATAATTCTTGTCACTCTTTGTACTTTCTGTGTAGGTAAATGTACCAGAGAAGTTAGGGCCAACAAATTGTGGAAAAAAATGTTGTGGACACTGAATTACCACAATTGTATTATACCACCTAACATGGATTGAGAATTATGTATGAGGCCGGGCTCAGTGACCTGGGTGACAGAGTGAGATTTCAACTAAAAAAAAAAAAATTGTAAATTAAAAAATAAATATTTTTAAAAACATATATCTGGAAATGCATGTGAAAAATTATTACTTGCTTTGTTCTTTTTGTTTGGTATATTAATTACTTCAAAATTAAAGATTTCAAAGATGTAACATGTTCAGTACATTTGAATGGGAAAATATTGTTAGACACTATATCGAAAGATTTTATGCCAAATTGTGAGTAACAAACTCATATATCCTATATTATAGAACAGAACTCTAAAGTAATAGAAAAATGCTCCATTTATTGCTAATTTATTTCCATTTTCTATGACTTTCATTATTACAAGTAGTTTACAAAGGAATCATTATCTTAATAGTGAAACAAGTTCTGTTCCAAAGATCTCCTCTGAGATACAGCACACTGGAATTGTAGAAAAAGACCTATGTATCAGAGACAGTTATAACTGCCCCTTTCCATTTTTATTAAAAACCAAGTTCTGCAGCAGATGTGCATCAAAGATATTTTAAAGATTTAAGTGCGTAAGCATGGGAGAATTTCAGTGCAAACAGTTCCTTTAAAGTACTTTAGTGCATGCTGAGTTGTGGGAGGGACCTGGAGAGGCCTCTTAATCTTGCTTAGATCTTTCCATTAATAGAGTGTTATAAAATTACCTTCAGCACGATGAGAAAAGTGGTCTTACTGGGAGAAGCTTGCCTTCTTCCCGAATTATCTTTTGCTCCACTGAAGTTTAGTAAACCATCCTAAATAAAGAAACAACTCCAGCTGCAATGAATGAGTTTCAGCTTGGGATTATTTTATTAAATATTGAAGATTTTATTTTTTGAAAGCATATGGCATACAAATGTTGAGGATTTCCAAAAAAAGCCAACTTTTCATCGGAAAAGCATTCCAAGTTTTCGGTGCATAAATGATTGGTTAAAGTTGAGTATTTAAAATGAAAATATGTTGTTTGAGTCTTAGAGTACAATTGAATCACCACAAAGTGAGTGTATATAAATGTCTCTAACAAAGTCGATGCAAGCTCACCATAGCCGTACTAAGAATCATGGTGGTTCCAATTATGAGGTCATTAAAGTGAATAATGTATATCTGGTGTGACACATGCTTATGGGTGTTCTGTACGCCACATAAAGACAAAGTCTAGAGGAAGGAGGATTTAGGTAACAAATTAGCTGATTCAACAGAATTAAGGAAACTGCCAAAGAAAGATGCAAAAATTCTGTTATCCCTAGAAATGTCCACTTTTTAAATAATCAAATTCCACTTTACTTTTACAGGTAGGATTCAGTCTTACCTGTTTAGTAATGCAATTATTGTAAAACATTACAATTAATTAACAATTGCAAATTAATAACAATTATGCATTACAAATTAATTGTATATTAATTTGTTTCTAAGTGAACTTTTTTATATATAAGAATTAGATTTTTAGATGGCATCGATTTTTAACATTAAGTTTTTTTTTTTTTTTACTCTTACCTAACCATTACATCAAGTATAGAAAAAGCAAATAATGACAAGAGGTAGAAACAAAAAATGTGGTTTTCATTTTACAGGGAAATGAATGTATTTCTGATTTTCTCTCTTGCTTCCATTTTATCAGATTTTGTAATAGAGGAAGGGTCTCCTCTTAGTGATTACCAGTGTGACTGCCAAAAAAATAGACTTTTTATTTTAGAAACAGTCCTGCACACTATCCATGCATATCGGACACGATCGGCATGGTGAAGCAATTTCTACCTTGATCTCAGCTACTAACAAGATAATTTAGTATAAGAACCTTCATTTCAATGGATCATATCTGCAATACGAGGGTAATTATATGTATACTGTAATATATGTGAGGTGAAAGTAATGTTTTGAGGTAATTTTTACAAGATAAAATCCTATACAATTGCTGGTGGTTATTCCTACATTGCCAATCTAAAGACATTGCTCAAATTAGGTCATGGGAAGCCATTCTCCCTCCCTCTCTAGTTTATAGCTAGAGAGCGTTATTTCCCTCCACTTTATTTTATAGGGGGGAATCCAGCTGTGAAAGCCCACACTAAATTAGAAGACTAGAAAAACAAAGATTGGAATGAAGTTCCCATTCCATTGTCGCCACCCACCCAAGTTATCCCTACCATCACCCCATATTTATCACAAGGATTTTATGTGATGAAGCGTTCCATAAATCAACTCAAGGATTTACAAGAAGTCTTTTTGATTTCATAGATTTAAACATAGATTGAAGGCTTGGAAAAATATTGTACCATTTTTATAAAATACTAGCTTAACTGAAACACCATTAAATAGTAGAGAAACAATAAATAAACCAGCATTCCAACCCAGACATATTATTAAGGGAGGAAGCAATCAGAACTGTAAAGTACTCCTACATTATAGGAGGGTGAGCTCTTGCAAACCAGATGTTATGATTTTTGTTTGGCCTTTGTACAGCACAATATGTTCTAAGGTACTCTCATAGAAAAGCTTCACTTAACCCAAGTACTTTTGTTTCTCCCAACTCTGAATGATGTATGCAATTTAAAATGCTCTAGCATTGGCCTTCCATGGCCTCAAATGAATACTGTCTATCTGTTTTTGATGATTTCTTTTGAAATCAACAGTGTTCCTAAAGTAAAAGTTTACACTTTGTTATTTTTTTCATGTGCCAATTTTTTTTTGGTCTGATGTAAATTGGAATCTCAGAACTCTTTCTAAATTTTGATCATCTTTTAGACATGTTACTATTCCTAAAGCTTTATGAGGAAGACTTGATGTGAATCATTTCAGACATGCTTCAATAAAGTTTCACTTTGTGTTGGTATCTTTGTTAGATGTTTGGGACTGAGAAGTGAGTAAACACAGCAGCACACAAAGGCCAGAAGGCATCAACAAATATTTACCCAGAGTTTCTTGGAGGAGGTACAAAGGGGAAGTATTCTGACTTCTGCTTTGGAGGTAGTGATGACCTGAATGCACAAATGATCATGTATGAGCTTTAGTCAATGTAAACTCAAGATCAATATAAAGAAAACTGACTTCGAAATCTGTAAACCTAGTTTAGAATTCTCATAGCACACTTACTAGCTATCTGACCCTAGTAAATTATGAAATCTCTGTAAACTCTGGTTTTCCCAGAACAAATAAAAGCTAGTGTTATTAATGAACATTTCTGAGTGGGATTAACTTTTTTGTCTTAATCGCACATATGTCTGTCACATAGTCTGTGACAGGGAAAACCATCCATCCGCTCTGTTTCCTTATCAGTAAAATGCTAGAAGTTCCCTTTAAGGTGTTTCGAGCCAGCAGGAGGGAAAATACCACAGAAATCCAATTATTGTATGGAGAATGGTTAGGGACAGTGATGTTAAAGTTCAATTATAATTTAACAGTAGGCATGTGCTTTCAGAGAAACAGGATGGCTTTACTAATGTCTTTTTCAGTTGTGGAAATTAGCAAAAATCCAAGAGCAAATTCTGCTAAAAAAAAAAAAAAGAGAGAGAGATAGAGAATGATTATTAGTTTGCTACAGATGCCATAATAAAATACTACAAACTAGGTGGGTTAAACAACAGAAATCTATTTCTCCACATTTCTGGAGGCTAAGCAGACCAAGATCAAAGAGCTAGTAGATTTGTTTTCTTCTGAAGTCCTTCTCCTTTGCTTGGAGATGGCTTCTCACTGTATTCTCCTGTAATCATTTCTTGGTCTGTGTATTAGCTGCATTTTAGTCTCTTCTTCCTATAAGGACACCAGTAATATTAGGTCACGTTTCAACTCCATGATCTCTTTTTACCTTAACTAACTCTTTACAGACCCTATGTCAAAATATGGGCACAGTCTCTTTTCTTTTTTGAATTGTAGTCTCACTCTGTTGCCCATACTGGACTATAGTGGTATGCTCGTGGCCACTGTAGTCTTCACCTGCTGGGCTCAGACGTTCCTTCCACCTCAGCCTTCCAAATAGCTGAAACCACAGGCACGCACCACCATGTCCTGCTAATTTTTTGATTTATTGTAGAGGCAAGATCTCGCCATGTTTCTCAGGCTGGTCTTGAACCCCTGAGCTCTGGCAATCCTCTCACCAACGCCTCCCAAAGTGTTGGGATTACAGATGTGAGTCACCATGCGGGCTAAAATGCAGTCACATGCTGAGGTATGGGGGTTTAGGACTTCAACATATGAATGTGAGAAGGACAGAATTTTGCTTATAACAAATTGTTTTCCACAAAATCCTAAGGACAATGACACAGTAGGCAAAGTCCTAAGCAACCAATGATAGGATGCAAGTGACAGTGTGTGTGTGGTTGGAGGGTGTAGGCTTCAAGGGAAGGCAGTTGGCTTGACCAGAGCAGCTATTTTTTGCAGGACTTTTTACATTAACTCAACCATTTATTACTAGTCCATATTTATATGTAGCCACCATGAGATTTTATTCTGATGATCCTTTTTGCTCTAGGACAGCTCACATAAGTAGAATACTTAATATTTCTCCCCCCCAAGAAAAAATGAGCTAGAAATATATAAAGGAAACAGAGAATTACCTAAAACAAATTCTAGCTGAACAATGCTAATGTTACAATATAAAAATATGGATTTTTAGCACATATTGAAAATAAGAACCATGGGTCTAACTTAGTAGTTTGACACACGTGGATGTGCGAACGTTAATGTGAGAAGAATGTGGATGTGATTGGTTATACTTTGTGGGATTATAGATTTAAAAACAAAACTAAAATGTTTCTGAAATTTGTTTTATATTTCCTAGTATTTCCTAGTATTTCCTTTGGCCAAATATAACTTTTCTGTTTGTATTCATAGGTGAATTGCATTATCTTTATTCATAGATTTATGATTTTATACAAAAGAATAGCAACATGATTGCCATAGTGCTACATGTGCTGGTGTTATATTCTTCTATTAGTGATGAAGTAAGATGAACCATTTATTCCACCAAAGGAATTGATTTTTGCGATGTATAGCACTGTGATATGTCTGTGATTATGGATATGTTTCAAGTATTTGCGATCTTATTCAAAATACACAGGCAAAGCACTGAGCAAAAACTTTCATTGTAAAAAGTATGAGAAAGAATGGGCAGATACAGGGAATATGAGTTTTATATATTCTTATATTAAAATCAAATTTTGGAATATTATCAGGTATTTCCTCATGGTATTAAGTCATTAGCGGTATTGGGCTCTTTAGTTGACTGGGTAAATCAAGCATCTTTGCTTAATTTTATATGTTATTTGCATTTTTAATATTTTTTTATATATCATTTTAATCAAAGGTCAGAATAAACTCAATTCCGTGCAGCTACTTGTAAAATGCAAGATAAGAACATTTGAACTATATAATGATTCATAATTAGAAGTCTGATAAATGATTCTTTTGCATATTTTAAGATGCATCTTCAGAAAAGTTATAGAAGATAGTCTGAGCAATTATTTATAAAAATTAAGGTTGCTATTAAAATCTCTTTAAAAACGCACCATGATTTATCTGGATTGGGTTTTATGTCACTGTTGCCATGTGCTATGGGTTGAATTATGTCTCCACCTAATTTAAATATTGATGTCTTAACCCCCAGTACCTCAGGATGTGACCTTCTTTGGAAACAGGATCATTCAGATGTAAGTAGTTAAGATAAGGTCATAGTAGAGTAGATGGGTCCCTAATCCAATATGACTCATGTCCTTTTCAAAGGAATCCTTGTGGATAAGGGTACATATACAGACAGAAAACCACATGAACATGAAGACGGCAATCTATAAACTTAGGAGAGAGCCCTGGGACAGATATTTTCCTTGCAGGCCTCAGAAAGAATCAACACAACCCATACCATGATTTCAGACTTCTACTCTCTAGGATAGTGAGACAATACATTTGTGTTGTTTAAAGCCACCCGGTTTGTGGTACCTTTATTTATGTATTTTTTTAACAGCAGCCTAGAAAGCTAATACACCAAGACTCCAGTCTTGTGGGTTTTGTTTCTGTTTTCATTGAAGAACATAGCATTGTAAAGATAGTCACTGATGATATATTCTTTTCCAAGTTTCTTTACCATTGTGGAGATCTTGCCAAGATATCATAACATTTAAACATGTGAATGTTTTCCAATGAATATTCAGCTTTTAAAAATAGTCCCTAATTAAAATGCTAACTCTAATGAAAAAAAAAAAAAAAATTGCTAGATGTGGTGGCACACACCTGTAGTCCCAGCTACTCAGAAAGCTGAAGCAGAAGGTTCTCCTGAGCCCAGGATGTGGAGGCTGTGGTGAGCCATGATTGTGCCAGTGCACTCCAGCCTAGGCAACAGAGTGGCACCTCACCTCAAAAAAACATTTGTGTGTGTGTATATACATTTTTTACATTACATATACAAAAACAATATACATATATATAATATAAAAATGTCTCCAGGGAAGAATCAATTATGAGTTATTAAAAACAACACTTAGGTCAGGCGTGATGGCTCATGCCTATAATCCCAGGACTTTGGGAGGTCTAGGCAAGAGGATTGCCTGAACCTGGGAGTTTGAGAACGGCCTGGGCAACGTCACTGACCACATCTCTACAATACATCCAAAAACTAGCTGGGCAACATGGCATGCACCTGTAGTCCCAGCTACTCAGGAGACTGAGAAGGACGGATCGCCTGAGCCCAGCAGATTGAGGCTGTGGTAGCCAAAATCACACCACTGCACTATAACCTGGTGACAGAGTCAGACTCCATTTCAAAAAAAAAAACAAAACAAAACACTTAGATTGCTTGCTTGCAAATAGAAAGTCTTTGTTTCTTCTTTATGGTCTATTTTTGTAAAATGTTCACAAAGTCAAATTTCAAAGTCAAACAGAATTGCTTATAAAAATGACTGTGATGTGTGTGTGTGTGTGTGTGTGTGTGTGTGTGTGTGTGTGTGTGTGTGCGTGCGCACGCGCGCGCGCTGAGGTGTTAGGGAATCTCTTAATGTCCTTGAGTCTAAGGTGAAAAATGGATATAAAAATGCTTAATTTAAAAGATGACTCCGAGAAGTAAATCAGATAATTTAAGACAGCACCTGTTTTTTAATTGAAGCATTTTTTTAAAAGTTGAGGCACAATTTACATGTAAAGTGGACAAATCTTAACTGGACAACTTGATACATATTTACATATTATATACTTAGTGTCAGATAAAAATATAGAACTTTTCCATTATTTTATTTTTAAGGGTTTTTTTTGTGTTTCTTTCCTCTCAGTAGCCTTTATTTTGACTTTTATAATCATAGATTGTCATTATTCAATTTCACACAAATAAAATAATTCTGTAAATAGATACAGTATGTAGTTTTTTCTTGCTTCCTTTGCTCGTAACCTCTATTTTCTCATTTAGGTCATTGTATGTAAATAATTTTTGTATTACTGTATAGTATTTTATTATATAAATATGCCACAATATGATTATTCACTTACATATTGATTATAGAACTAAATATTAGATGAAAAACAATAAAGGTTTGCAAAAGAAAAGGCTTGAACTTAATTAAAATTAAAATCTTTTGTTTATCAACAATGCATTGCTAAAAAAGAATAAGCAAGTCACAGTTTGAAAGAGTTCTACAATACTTATAATTAAAAAATAACTCATGGTGTATACAGAACTCTTATAATTAATAAGGAAAAGACAAACGACCCAATTTAAAAAAATGGCAGACTACTTAAGCAAACACTTCTCAGAAGAGGATATTCAAATAGCCAGCAGTCACATGAAAAGTACTAGACATCATTTCTCAAGAAGAAAATGTGATATAAAACCAAAATGATGTACTATTATACTCTCTTCAAAATGAGCAAAATTTAAAAAGTCCGTTGATACCAACTGTCACAAGGAAAGTGGTGGAAATGAAATTCACATATATTACTGATAGGATGCTAAATTTGTTTGGAAAACTGATATTGTATAGTAAAGTTAAATATATGCCTACCTATATGACCTTACAGTCACATTTCTTTCCTATTTTTTTCAATGATTATTAGAATATACATTCACCAAAATGTATGTACAAGAATGCTTATAGAGCCATTATTGATAACCCCAATCTGGAAACAAATCGAATAGCCATCCAACTAAAGGGAAAGAAGAAACTGAAGCATACAGCAACTGTTAGTCCTCGTCACTACCATTATGATTTTGAGTTTTTTCTCCAAATGTATACTATCTACTAGATATCATGTTTTTGTTTTACATGTGTCCCTTTCCACATTTATTCTTTGGACGCGTAGGGGAGAAAGTTACTTAGACAGATTATCCTGTTGGGATGAGAAATGAACTTTTATAAATATCTGCACATTTAAAACAATAGCCACCCCTTATCCTAGACCTTCACTTCCTAAATCTACTTTGGTCGGTTCCTTTCATGACTCATTCAGTATACTCCTACTGGAGACTTATGCTATGCTTTCCTGTATTTATAAGACATTTTGCAATTGCAGTTGCTTTAGATGTGAATCCTGATATGTAGGAATCAGTGAGAGCAGACGAGGGGAATGACAGCTAATTTTCCGTAATACTATTGAACTATCTCATCCTATAATTATTTATTTTAAAAGTAAGATACTCTATGTTAGTAAATACCAAATGCCTGATGAAGTTTCCTCTTTTTAAAATTCCTCAAATTTTAAGGAATTCTTATAGCTAATATTGTATGGGATATCCTGTGATCTCCATCTGTGTTTGCTTTTCTAATTCTTATTTCAAGTTTTTGTCTCAATCATATCTCAAGTTCAGTTAACATTATCTCTTTTTGTTCATCACTGTCCCAGAGGAAGGGCTGTACATGAAAACAGTGCAGTTAACTTAGAAATGAATATTGGACACTCGTATGCTGAATGCCTTTCAGTCCCCTCCCACCAGCACAAATCCCTTACTGGACAATTTCATCTCCCAGTTTCAGCTGCTTGTCACTCATTAGATCTTTCGCTCTGCGACTCTACCCTTTTTCTCTTCTTTCTCAGTTCCCAAAATGGAATTTCTCTGGTCTCCTTGAGCTCATACATGACAACAGTCCTTTCCCCAATAATCCTTTCCCGAACCCTGGGCGAGTCACAAGACATTGAGATTTATATCACTTAAAGAATTTGTCTTTCAGCTGCCAGATCTGTCTCTCTCATCTTTGTGACTGGCCCATCCAACCATCCGGTCATCAGGGAGGTGAGAGACAAACTCCATCACCATGGCAATAGTTATGTGTCTAACCCCACCCATCTATCTGGTGTCCATTACCATGATGTCAGTTCCTGTCCTTTCCCGTCTCTTTTGTGATGACATAAAACACAGCACCAACCAATCACCTTAATGAACTGCACACATCAAGGGAAAGGCTTAAAAGCATTCAACCACAAGCAGGGCTTGCTTTTGTTAAGCTCTGACCTGGCCACGCTTTTCTCTAAAATCTGGCTCCCTCCCTAATCTTAGGAAAGGTGAATCTTCTCTCTTTCTCTCTATCTCTAATCTACTTTCTAAATAAAATATAGTTTCCACTCTAATTTCTGTGCAATTTTCTGCATCTTACCTGTCTCCCTGGCCTATCCCACAAATCGAACATTTCCTCTGTTTAATCCTGCACTCTTGCTATCTATTCTTGCTTAGTAGTTGTATCGGTCAATTTCTGTGTTGCTATAAATACCTGAGGCTGGGTAATTAGTAAAGAAAAGAGATTTATTTGGCTCATAGTTCTGCATGGTGCCAGCATCTGCTCTGCTTCTGGGTTGGCCTCAGGAAGCTTACAATTATGATGAATGGTGACGAGAGAGAAAGAATGTCACATGGAGAGAGCAAAAGCAAGAGAGACAGAAGCTGGTACCACGTTCTTTTTAAACAACCAACTCTGGTGTGACAGAGTAGACTGAGAACTCATTGCCTCCAGAATGGTACCCTCACGATCCAATTATCTCACACTAGGCTCCTCCTCCAACACCAGGGATTACATTTCAACATGAAATTTGGAGGGGACAGCCATCCCAACTGTATTAGTAGTCTTGCTGTCACATTTAAATTTTTTAAATTTTCCGTGTGGCCAGTCAGATGCTTACAAAATGGTAGACATTACAGTTGTAGGGGTGCAAGTAAATTCATCCCCCAAATGTGGCATTTCACCTCAAGGTCTGTCCCAAGCTGTTTCCTCTTTCTGTTAAAATTATCTATTGCTACGTCGGGCATGGTGACTCGTGCCTATAATCCCAGCACGTTGGGAGGCAGAGGAGAGGATTGCCTGAGCCCAGGGGTTCAAGACCTGCCTAGGCAAATTGTTGAGACCTCGTCTCTACAATAAATTAAAAAAAATTAGCCAACAAGGGTGGCTCATGCTTGTAATCCCAGCACTTTGGGAGCAGAAGCAGGAGGATTACCTGAGCCCAGGGGTTTGAGACAAACCTGGGCAACTTGGTGAGATCTCATCTCTACAGTAAGTCAAAAAATTAGCTGGGGGGCTGGCGCATGCCTGTAGTTCCGGCTATTTGAAAGCCTGAGGCAGAAGGATTGCCTGAGTCCAGCAGATCAAGGCTGTGGTGGCCGTCAACCTGCCACTGCACTCCAGCCTGGGGACACAGTGAGACCCTGACTCAAAAAAAACCCCAAAATTATCTGTTGCAGGTAAGGAAAGGAAGAACCCTTTTACAAAATAACACCTGTCTCAGGTTCAGTCAGCTTCCAAGGAGAACTATTTGCAAGTCATTTTCTGTTTCCCCATCCATTCATTCTCCCAACCATCTGTTGCCCCTCCGGAGAATTCCTCTTCCTCTCCCTTCCATAATCTTCATATGTTACTTAGATGAAGAACACTTCAATTTTCTTCTGACAAATACCAGAGGGATCAATGGCTGAAGAGGTAGTACTAAATACATGGAAAGATATTTACTAAAATTCAAGTCCCCACTCATTCTGTAATCTCAAGATGGTATTTAAGATCTTGAAACTCAGCCGGGCTCGGTGGCTCAGCCTGTAACCCCGCGCCTTTGGGAGGCTGAGGTGAGTGGATGGCCTGAGCCCGCGGGCTCGATGCCCGCCTGGGCAGGCGAGACCTCATCTCTACAATAAATAATAATAAAAAAAAAAATCAGCCGGGCGTGGTAGTGCATGCCTGTAATTCCGGCTACTCGGAAGGCCGAGGCGGAAGGATCGCCGGAGCCCAGCAGGTTGAGGCTGCGGTGGCCGGGAGCGGCCACTGCACTCCAGTCTGGGCGACAGAGTGAGACTCCAACTCAAAAAAAAAGATTTTGTAACTCTTTGGGAAGTTGGGTCTTCGTTCTGAAGTCCCCATGTACACACGTTAAATACATTGTGTGTTTCTTTTCTCCTATTAATCAATCTTGCCTTCATGCCAGTAAATTTTTTAGTGAACATTTAGGAAGTCAACAGCCACGTTCTCCACAAGGGCAATCTCTTGCCAAGCTTTGACATGAAAAATTTTCTTCTTCATTTACATCTAAGGAAAAAGGATATTTTAAAAACTTTTCCGAGTTCTACAGTCTATGCATGTTGTTCTCTCAGTGCCATGATAAACTGTCAAACCACTGACGTTTGATTATCTGGGCAGTGGGGAAATGAGTGGATAAAGAAATTTCCAGTTTAACCTATAGAGTCAATCACTGCTTCTACCATTAAAAAATATATACAAAGATAAAATTATATGGTTGAATTTATATTTTGTGTTCTTGTCCTCTGTTGTGACAGTATGACTGTTAGGGTATGGATGGACGGGGTGAGGGTGGATTGCTGGAGAGATGGAGAGGAGAGGTACAGGGAGGCTCAGCACTGCTGGGGCTGGCAAGCCGGAGGTGTGCACAGGACCCAGAGATCCGAGTAAATGCAAAGAATTGTGACACACAAAAAGGTTAAGAAAGAAAAGTTTATTTTAAAGTAAATTAGAGAGGGAGAAGGGAAAAAGAGAGAAGATTCACCTCCCCAAGGTGGGGGAGGAGACCAAAGCCAGGAAGCATGGCTACAGCCATAGCTCAAAGAACACATGGCCACACCACAGTCTAGCAAGGCAATGGTCACCGGTTGCGTGTGGTTGAGTCCTTTTAACCATTCCCCTCGATGGGGGAAGTTCATTAAGCTGATTGGGTGGTGGTCTGCTTCCACGTCATCACAAAGGGGCAGACAAGTGCAGGTACCGATGTCAGGTGATGGACAGCAGGCAGATGGGTGGGTTAGTCACATGATTGCTGCCATGGTGGGGCTTATCTGTGTCATGTAGGTCACAAAGTGTTGATTAGGTTAACCCTGGGGGCGGGATTCCTGCCAGAGACTTGCTAGACATTTGCAACTCACAATCTCAGACATTTGCAACCACAAATTCCTTGACCAAAGGTGGGTGTTCATATTATTACTTTTATGACTTTAGCCAGCCCAAGGGTGACCTTTGATCTTCAGCCTTGACAGGGAACCTAATGGTTTACTAGAGATTATTATGTTAAACCATGAATGGTTGGGCTGTCCTGGTCTTGATCTGAAGGAGATTTGCCAGGGAAATGAGATAGGCTGCTGCTTGTTCTGTAGTAGAATGTCTGACCACTTTCTAATGGTTATGCTGAGGCAAAAAGACTAAACCCTTTCAATGACCATCTAACTCTGCACCCTATAGGGTTTTAGACAGATTATAGGCTGAAGAAGGAAGATGCAAATCCTGAGTGATCAACCACTGAGTAATTCAGTGATAGCTGGTTTGAATTAAAACATACGGAATTCAAAGAGTAAAGATGAGACTAGCCCAAGGGATAGCTCGGAAAAACCTGTGGCAAACGAATTTGCCTGGCTGCTACAGATGCCATTTGATGCCCTGTGACATCTTTTCTTACTATTTAACCTTCTGTAACCATATATTTCCCTTCTGCACATTTTGAAATTAGCATTAAAAAGTCATGGCATAGTAAATGATTTTATTGCAATATTAAGGAAGGTTAAGGTTATGATTGTTTAAAAAACACTGGTACTTTAGAAATGTGGGAAGGAAGTGTGAAATCAAGATTGCTGTCGGCCATTACTTTTGTGCTATTTACTTTGTTCTAACAGGGTCAGCCCTTGGCAAAATCCAGAAGAAGATGTACAAGTTCCTTTACTTTTCTGATCACATTGCCTTTAGCATTTTCCATGTAATTCACCCAATGCTATGAAGTAAGTGCACTGCTCTGATTGTATTGTAAGTGAAGAAACTGAGATTTGAGGAGGTTAAGCAAATTGTCAAACGTCATCGAGCCAGTTAGTGACAGTATTATGCTGAAAGACTGGTCAGGCTACCTCTATAAACTGAATTCAAATCACTACCTCTTTCTGGTAGCTGGTCACCACAAGAGAAGAGCTAATTTAAGGCAGACACAGAAAGAGAGCAAGAGAAAGAGAGTGTGTGTATGTGAGTGTGTAAGATCTGGGATAAAAGTGTTGGTGATCCAGAGGAAAAACAGTAGTGACATGATACATGATGGGGCTTGGGAACGTTGGCAAGTGTGGGTAGCATAAGAGAGGGGTGAGGCTACTTTCTTTTTATTTCTCATTTCTTACAGTTTCTTATTTGCATCCCAGAAGTTGCTGAATGGAGAGGTCAGGAACGATGTCAATCTTTACCATGATATCTCTAAAATAATGCCTAACAGATAGTAAGCTGTAAATAAATATTTACTGAATGAATATTTTTCTTCATGGTTGTTATTATATACTGTTAAGTCACATCTCAGGAAGGCCTCCGAAATGTTAGATCAGACCCAACAGGGGCAAAGGGTCCGCACACCAGTGGCTACTCTGGTCATCTAAAATCCTGCACCACTATACTTGAAATAGACTGCTTTTATACCTAAAACTTTTATTGACCAACAAGTAAAAATGTTTCATTATCAAAGAGCAGAAGCTTGTGTTGACAACTACACTGAAAATAATTTGGTAAATGAAAGGACATAAGATGGAGTCAACAGAGCCAAAGAGCAGCAATTTTGACATTGCTTAGCTCTGTCGTGTTTTTCTAGCAACTCAATTTAACTTGCCCTGTAATCTCTAAACAAGGACAGAACGGATTTCTCAGAGGTAGCTATTGATAATTATTTCACAGCCCCCTCTCCAGCTTGTTTTGTAAGCAGGTTAACCTAATCAGCCCACCATGACCTTCATGACACAGACCCCATCAACATGGCGGCAATCATGTGACTAACTTGCCCATTTGCCTGCCTTCTAATATGGGACATCAATAGCCGTGCTTACCTGCCCTTTGTGATGACAAGAAACAGACCACCACTCATTCACCTTAATGACCTGCCTCCATCAAAGGAAAGATTTAAAAGCATTCAACCTCAAGCAGACACTGGCCATTGCTTTGCTAAGTTCTGGTCTTTGTGGCTCTTTGAGCTATGACCACCATGTTTTCTTAGATTCTATTCTCTCTCTCTCTCTCTCTCTCTCTCTCTCTCTCTCTCTCCCTTTATATTCTAAATAAACTATATTTTCCAATTTAACTTCTGTGCAATTCTTTGTATCTTACGTGTGACACTGGTTTGCAGACCCTTTGCCCCTGTTGGGTCTGATCTAACATTTCGGAGGCCTTCCTGGGATGTGACTTAACAGTATATAATAAGAACCATGAAGAAAAATATTCATTCAGTAAATATTTATTTACAGCTTACTATCTGCTAGGCGTTATTTTAGAGATATAATGGTAAAGATTGACATTCTTCCTGACTTCTCTGTTCAGCAACTTCTGGGATGCAAATAAGAAATAGTAAGAAATGAGAAATAAAAAGAAAGGCATAGGGAAGTTTGACACACATTTTAAAAATACCCTTTTTAATCTTGTGCAGTTTAGAAAGGATTCTTAAGGAAGTGAATAAATTGATGAAATTAAGCTTACATTTACTTAAAAAAGCAAGACTTATAGTTGAATATTATGCAATAAAGCCATTCTATTTCACTTCTTTCTTTAAAACCAAATAAAAATATTCATAAGAAAATTTACAAGGAAGCTGGGCTCGGTGGCTCAGCCTGTAATCCCACGCCTTTGGGAGGCTGAGGTGAGTGAATTGCCTGAGCCCGCGGGTTCGAGACCCGCCCAGGCAACTTGGCGAGACCTCACCTCTACAATAAATAAAAAATCAGCCGGGCGTGGTAGCGAGTGCCTGCAGTTCCAGCTACTTGGAAGGCTGAGGCGGAATGATCACTGGAGCCCAGCAGGTGGAGGCTGCGGTGGCCGGAAGCGGCCACTGCACTCCAGTCTGGATGACAGAGTGAGACTCCAACTCAAAAAAAAAAAAGAAAATTCACAAGAAGAAAAAGAAAAAAATCAGCATAACCAATACAAACAGGAGGTCATCACAACCTTAACCCTGTGCCTATAAAAAACGGTTGTCAAATACTGTAAAAGTTAGATTAAGCCAAAGACAGGCATGGGGAGCAGATATAGACCTCTACAAATTAAACAAGTACTATATTCCTCTGGCATTAGTGATATAAGAAATTCAACTAAATCCCTTGTCCAAAACAGTAATATCCTTGGCAGGTCATGGATAAGTCACAAAATTGTAAATCAGCACAGAAATACTTTATAGTTGCAAGAAAAGTTGGAGACAGGGAAAGTTTCTTGAGAGCCGAGCAGACCTCTCTTTCCCCAAAGAGGACAGCATTAATTATAGGTAACTCTGTAAATTTGTTGAGAAATTGCTCTAAACCAATATAAAAAGAAACAATATAAACATAAAAAATTAGAAAGAAAATGGAGGAAAAGTCAGAAAGAGAAAACAAAAAGAGCAAAAATTTAACTTAACCCTATATAAATAAAATGTAATTATAAATTATAGAAAAAAATGTTTATCTGAATAAATATAATTTTCCACAATTTGTTTACCAGAGCAGCAAAACACCTATATTGACCTAAGTGTCATGAAAAATTGAAAAGTATTTCCACAGCAATGCCTGCCCTAAAGTACCAGGCTATAAGGATTCGTGACGAATGTTAATAATTGTCCACAAACAGATATTTCTAGTGCTTTTAATTGCTTTCCAGAACGCAGATGAGAAAAGAAAAGCGTCACACATTTTCATGATGCAAGAGAAATAATGCAAAAACCCGAGAAAGGTAGTTTAACAAGTAGTAAAAAAATAAACAATGCAGAAAATTTCAGTAGTGAATATTTGTACTTTCCTAGGAAGGTAAAGAAGAGAAATCATATGTTCCTTTCAATAGAAGCAGAGGAGGAATTTTTACAATTTTTAAATACATACTTCATCAAGACTTCTACATAAAATACAAACAGAAATTCCTTCACAGTATGTAGAGTCACATGCAATATTAACGATAAAAATAATTACAATGCCAGTAACAAATATTTATTAAGTGCTTAAGTGCTTACTATTGTAATGGGGACTCTTTTAGCTACACTTTTTTAATTATTTTGTATACAAGCCTATTATTATGTCTGTTATAGATAGGTACTATTATTATATCTATTTTGCAGATAACAAAGGCATGCCACAGAGATGTCAAGTCACTTTTATAAAGTCAATAATCTAGTAACTGGAAGAACTGTGTGCAAACCCAAGTGGTCTGACATCAGAACTCACACATGGAATGGAAATCATCTTTTAGATAGAGTGGTCAGAGAGCACTTCATTCCTTCCCTGACAAATACTAAAAGGATCAATGGCTGGATAGGTGGGACTAAATAAATGGGAAGATATAGTTTTCTTGGGTAAGAAAACTTAATATTGCACATATACACACTTTATTTTATATCATATTTTTATACCAGTGTTTTTAAATAGTCGTGACTGGGACTATCCTGAGATTCATCAATAATTGGAAAATTCAAATAAATTTGCTATTGTCATACAACGGGATAGTATGCCACTGGTCTTTTTGTAATGGTTGTTAATGTGAAATGACCAAGATTTATTGGTCAATGAAATAAAGATGGTACAAAACAGAATGCACAAAACAAAAGGGTAATACGTCATTTACACAGATAGATATGCATAGGAAATTTTTTGTAATGATATACTAGAACTAATGTTTTTTTAGCTCTGAGTTCACCTGAGGTTTGAGTAACACAGGGACTGGGAAGAAATTTTTAATTTTAAGTATACTTCTGTGTTTTTAAAAACTATGTTATTGTCTTGTTTTTTAAAATTGATATGTACATGTACAGTCTTCCCTTCGTATCCATGGGGATTTGATTTCAGGAACTCCCAAGGATACCAAAATCCCACAGACGCTGAGGTTGCTGATATAAAATGGTATAGTATTGACATATAACCTATATACATTCCCCCATAATTAAATAATGACATGAGAAAAAGTCTGTACGTGTTCAGTTGAGACAAATTTTTTTTTTAAGTATTTTTGATCTGCTGTGGACTGAATGCACGGTTGCTGAACTCATGGATATGGAGGGTGAACTGTAAATATACTATGTATTTGAGTGAGTTAGCCAGATGAAAGGCTGGGGGGTGAGGCTATGGTGCAGGTGCAGAGAAGCAGCAAAAATTTTTTTATCTGGAATGACTCTGAAATGAAGGATATTCGAGTAAAACTTAGGAAATAAAGAGGTTGAAAATATGCTGATAGTGGTTTTCCAAATCGACCATTGTTTGGTTAAGTAGTTATATACCCCCAGAACCATCTCATCCTTATAACTGTCCCTAAAAGAAAGGTGAATGCTAGTTTCAATAATGCACCACTAATACTGTAATTTTCAAAATTACACTTTCATGACCTACTAATTTCTACATAAAAAATTGTCTCGAGGAATTCAAAAGTCAATGAAATCTATTGGCTATTTTTCAGTAACTGGGGAACAAGAATCTATTTTCAGAGCTACTCTCTTATCCAGACTACTCTAAACCTAATATATTAATTTGGACTTGAAGTGATATATGCAAAATGGTATTCTATTTGAGGAAATACGAATTTTGTAATGATGTCAAGCACATAATGGTAAATGATAGTAGGTTGATAGAATGTTGCCTGTTAAATATTCTAGTAAATGCATATGTTTGTTCTCTGCCCCTATTTGTTACAGCCTACTTAAATATAGTTCTGTCATGACAAATTTTTTAAATGAGCCTTCTAATTCCTGAAGGATCTTCTGAATTATCAAATATTTAGTATTGTTCTATTGCTATAAGTGTAATTTTTCTATGGTTATAAAATTTTATTTATTTTATTAACACTCTGAGGACTGCGAACTTAATCTTGCCATGTATGTTACTTTTCAGACAAACCACTTTATTAAGTAATCAGATAATCAGTCCTCCCGGTATGACAGTTATCTTTGTGGTAACTGTATATTTATTGGATTAAGAGGGAGACTTACAACTATAAACAATTTTAGTTCCCACCTCTCAAAATTGAGTGTATGCTAATTAATTAATTTTTAAAAATAAAATGTAGTTTAACTTCCAAAACTGAGATCATTCTAAAATTCGATGATTCACATTTCTTTCTAAATTAGTCTAGATCAATAATCATGATGAAACCTGGGGCCTCTGGTTTATTTGAAACATGGGCAATCACTGCATCATTGCCCAAATGCAGATGTAGAAACCAGAGAAAGGTGGGAATGTGTTTTGACAGCACAATGTAGTCTGGAAGGTATTTTTCTGAATAAATTCCAAAAATTGCCCAGGGGTATTTTTGTCATTTACCTCTTTCTTCTAGATGATGGTGCTGAATAAGCAAAATAAAAATAGCGATCACATCTCCTAAAAATTGAGTGTTCTGAGAGATGATATTTTGTTAATTTTGGTTTTACAGTACTTGGAGCTTGTTTATTTAAAAAGAAATACATAGATGTGTCCTTTGAGTTTTTGTTAGTACAGTAGACTTTTTTCAAGCCTCTTTTTTTCTTTTTTGCAGTCTACTGCAAAGAAGAAACATAAATCCAATCTCTAAATTCTAAATTAATGGATTTTGAGAAATAGTTTTCTAGTATTTCTTTGCTAAAGTGAATTTAGAATTTCAAGTCTATTAAGTTGCCTGTTACCTTTACAAATATAATTTTTACTACTTATTCCTTTTTTATACATCTAAGAACTATGCAGCTTTTATAGAAAGTTTTGAAAATATGTAATATGTGTGTATATGTATATTCATGTGTCACTTAAAGATGGGAATATACTCAGAGAAATGCATTTTTAGACAATTTCATTGTTGTATGAACAATATAGAATGCGATTGCACAAACCTAGATAGTATATCTATTACCTGCTTCGGGTATATGGTGTAACCTATGGTTTCTATGTGTCACACCTGTACAGTCTGTTACTGTACTGAATGCTGTAGGCAATTGCAACATATTTGCATTTGTATATTTAAAAATACATAAACATAGAAGAGGTAAAGGAAAAACACAGGACAAAAAGTTTTTAAAAAATGGTATGCCTGTGTTGGGAACTTACAAGTTGCTCTGGGTGAGAGAGGGGGTGAGGAAGGTATAGGCCTAGGACATTACCGTACACTACTGAGGACCTTACAAACACTGCAAACTTAGGCCACACTAAATTAATGAAAAATATTTACCTTATAATAATAAATTAACCTTAGCTACTTGCAACTTTTCTTTTGAGTTGGAGTGCAGTGAGACACTCACAGCCACCCCAGTGTTGATCTGCTGGGCTCCAGCGATCCTTCCGCCTCAGCCTTCCAAGGAGCCAGAACTAGAGGCACGTGCTGCCACACCTGGCTAATTTTTGATTTATTGTAGAGATAGGTCTCACCAAGTTGCCTGGCCTGGTCTCGAACCCACGGGCTCAGGGAACACATTTGCCTCATTCTCCCAAAGTGTTGGGATGACAGGCTGAGCCACCGAGCCTGGTCTGTAACTTTTTTACTTTGTCAACTTTTGAATGTTTTTTTCCCCCAAACTTCTTGATTCTCTTGTATTAACACTTAGCTTAAGACACAAACACATTGTACAGCTATGCAAAAGTATATTTTGCTTGTATTCCAATTTTATGAGCTTTTTTGTATTTTTTCACTTTTTAAACTTTTGGTTAACGACTAAGACACAAACACACACATTAGCCTAGGCCACACAGGGTCAAGATCATCAATATCATTGCCTTCTACTTTCATGTCTTGTTCCATTGGAAGGTCTTAAGGGTAATGACACAGATGGAGCTGTTATTTTTAAGGTCTTCTTCTGAAGCACCTTCTGAAGAACTTGACAGAGGCTGTTTTACAGTTAACTTCTTCTTATGTATGTAGAAAGAATATACTCTAAAGTAACAATAAAATGACTAGTATGGCAAATACACAAACCATTGGCATTTATTATCATTATCAAGTATTATGAACCTTATACAATTGAATGTGCTATACATTTATGCCACTCTCAGCACCGTGAGTTTGTTTACACCAGCATCATCTCCAAAATGTGATTTTATTATAATCTTGTGGGACCACCATTGTATATGCTATTTGTTGTTGACTGAAAAATCATTATGCAACACATGACCGTACATATACACTTTTTAGATACATACCGCACATTCTGCTAAGGACTTCATAGACCAACTCATTCCATTTTTTTTCAGAAGCACCAGGAAGCGATGAGCAATGAATGTATTTTCTAGATGCTCTGTAGAACAAAGCCTGTTGAACTCTAACAGTAACTGGTTCAAGATACCTAGAGGAACTAGTTATGTAACAGCAGAGTTAGAGCCAGATGATAAAAGAAAAGCAAACAATTTTATTTACAGACATACTTTACAGATATTGCTTGTTCTATTCTAGAAACTTCAATAAAGTTAATATCACAGTAAAGCAAGTCACACAAATTTTTTTGTTTTCCCAGTGCTTATAAAACTATGCTTACCCTGTACTGTAGTCTACTAGGTATGCGATAGCAGTAGTCTTAAAAAAAATACATGCCTTAATTAAAAGATACTTTACTGATTAAAAAAATAACAATCATTGGACCTTCAGGGAGTTGTAATATTTTTGCTGGTGGAGGTTCTTGCCTTGATGATGATGGCTGCTGACTTCTAGTCAGGGAGTGATTATGAAGGTCGTTGTGAAGTTTAGGATGGATGTGACAATTTCTTTTTTTAATTTTTTTTTTTTTTGAGTTGGAGTCTCACTCCGTCGCCCAGACTGGAGTGCAGTGGCTGCTCCCAGCCACTGCAGCCTTGACCTGCTGGACTCTGGCGATCCTTCCGCTTCAGCCTTCCGAGTAGCTGGAACTACAGGTGTGCACTACCATGCCCGGCTGATTTTTTGATTTATTGTAGAGATGAGGTCTCGCCAAGTTGCCCAGGCAGGTCTCGAACCCGCGAGCTCAGGCAATCCACTCACCTCAGCCTCCCAAGGCACGGGATTACAGGCTGAGCCACCGAGCCCAGCAGACAATTTCTTAAAGCAACAACCAAATTTGTCACATCATGTCAATCTTTTGATGAAAGATTTCTCTGTAGCATGCGATGCTGCTTGTTGGCATCTACCCAGGTTAGAACTTCTTTCAGAATTGGAGTCAAACCTCTTAAATCCTGCCACTCCTTGATCAACTAAGTTTAGGTAATATTCAAACTCCTTGCTGTCATCTCACCAATGTTCACAGCATCTTTACCAGGAATAGATTCCATCTCAAGAAACCACTTTTTTTGCTCATCCCTAAGAACTAACTCCTATGCATACCAGTTTTATTATGCGATTACAGCAATTCAGTCACTTCTTTAAGGCTCCACTTATCATTCTAGGTTTTTTGTTTGTTTGTTTGTTTGTTATTTTTGCTATTTTCATCACATTATAGTTCTGGTACTAAAGTCTTGAAACCCTCCAAGTCATCCATAAAGGTCAGAATCAACTTCTTGCAAACTCCAGTTAATGTTGATACTTTGACCTTTTTTTCATGAATCATGAATGTTCTTAATGGCATTTAAATGGTGAATGCTTCCCTGAAAGTTTTCAATTTGCTTTGTTCAGTTCCATCAGAGGAATCACTATCTATGGCAGCTATAGCCTTATAAAATATATTTTGCAAATAATAAGACTTAAAATTTAATGTCAATTTTTGATCCTTGGGCTGCAGAATGGATGTTGTGTAGCGGGCAAAAAAAAAAAAAAAAAGAATTCATCTCTTTGTACATCTCCATCAGAGGTCTTGGGTGACCAGGTACACTGTCAATGAGCAGTAATATTGGAAAAGAAATCTATTTTTTTCCTGAGCAGTAGGTCTCAACAGTGGACTTAAAATATTCAGTAAGCCATACAGTAAGCAGTTGTGCTATCATGCAGTTTTAGTGTTTTATGTATACAGCACAAACAGAATAGATTTAATATCTCATTAGGGGCCCTAGGATTTAAATGATAAATGAGTGTTGGCTTTAACTTAAAGTCACCAGTTACATTTGTCCCTGGCAAGAGTCAGCCGACCTTTGAAGATTTGAAGCCAGGCATTGGTTTTCCTCTCCAGTCAAAAAAGTCTTGGATGACATCTTTTTTTAATGGAAAGATTTGTCATCTACACTGAAAACTCTGTTAGTGTAACCTCCTTTGTCAGCTATCTGAGGTGCATCTTCTGGATAAATTGCTATAGTTTCTACACCAGTACTTGCTGTTTCACCTTATATTATCGAGGTAGTTTCTTAAACCTCATGAACTCTGCTAGCTTCACATTTTTTCCTTCAACTTCCTCCCTTCCCACAGCCTACATAGAGTTGAAGAGAATTAGGGCCTTGCTCTGGATTAGGCTTTGGTCTAAGAGAATTTTGTGCCGGGTTTGATTTTCTGTCCAGACCACAAACGTTCTCCATATCCGTAATAAGGCCATTTCAGTTTCTTATCACTTATGTGTTCATTGTAGTAGCATTTTAAATTTTCTTCAAGCAATTTTTCAAGCATTGCATTCTCGACATGGCTAGTCATTTGACTCATGAGACCTCTCTTTGGGCCTATCTTGGCTTTTGACATGCCTTCCTCGCTAAACTTAATCATTTCTAGCTTTTATTTTAAAGTAGAAGACATGAGACTCTGTCTTTCACTTGAACAATTAGGGGCAATTGTAAGGTTATTAATTGGCCTAATTTCAATATTGTTGTGTGTCAGGAAATAGGGGGGGGTGTGAGGAGAGGAACAAAGACAGGGAATGGATGGTCATTGGAGCAGTGGAAACATACACGACACTTTTCCACTGAATTCGCCATCTTATACGGGCTTGGTTTGTGATGCCCTAAAACAGTTACAATAAAACATAAAAGATCACCATAACAGACATAATAATAGTGAAAAATTTGAAATATTGCAAGACTAACCAGCATGTGACACAGAGAAGTGAAATAGACACACGCCATTGAGAAAATGACGCCGATAGACTTGGTCACCCCAGAGTAGCCACAGGCCTTCAATTTGTAAAAATGCAAGATCTGTGAAGCACAATAAAGCGAAATGTGATAGAACGAGGTTTGCCTGTGTATGTAATCTTTTAAAATATTTGTAAGTATTCACTGGGCACAGTGGCTCACACCTGTATTCCCAGCATTTTGGGAGGCTGAGGAGGGAGGATTTCTTGAGTTCAGGAATTTGAGACCAGCCTGGGCAACATAGCGAGATCTCATCTCTACAGAAAAAAAAAAAAAAAATTAGCCAGGTGTGGTGGTGTGGGCTTTTAGTCCCAGCTACTTGGGAGGCTAAGGTGGAAAGATCACCTGAGACCAGGAGGTAGAGGTTACAGTGTGCTGTGATCATGCCACTGCACTGAAACCTGAGCAACAGAATGTAAATTTACCTCAAAAAATTAAAAAAAATTCATTTACTCATTCATTCATCTTACAAATGCTAGTTTGTGACTAATGTAAGCTATTATAGTCTGAGTAACACTTGGTTGCTCTCCTTGATATCAATAAATCAAAGGGGCAGAGAACTGGTAGAAAGAAGTTTATTTCTGAGTTTGAATCCAGGGAGCAGAGCCAGACTTGACATCTTTCTAAAATGGTTCTGGTCAACCTCACGGTTTTTACAGTTCACTTTTTAATAAGTCCAGAGTTGTTAGTACCTAGACATTAGCCACATGACCAGCAGAACGTTCTATAGAAATGGAGTTTCAGCTGCATTTATCAATAGGGACATTTTTTTTGGTCCAGACTTCCTGGTGCCAGGTATCAGAGGTATCTCATAGCTTTTAACAGTAGGGCCTTGCAGAAGCGTTCACCAAGCTTGCCATAGAGTTACCAGGCCTAAGACATCATGCATTACATAAAAGTTATGCAAATCACAAAACTTAGGGTTACATTGATACAAAAGTTATATTCCAAATCACAGGGCTTATGATTACATTGATACTATATTACTCAAACGTATAACCACTCAGAAAAAGGTAGTCAATGGGGATTTGCATCTTTCAGTTGATTGGCCACAGACTGCAGGGTAGTCAAGGATTCCCTGAAACTTCTTACTGGGAGTGCATAGGAGGTAAAGGGAAGCACACCTGTTATTAGCTCTCAGGAATTTTGGTCATGAATGTACAGGAGCACCTGAATCGTGGCCATGTCCTTCTCTAGGGACTGTGACAATATGGACAGTCATTAGTAGGTCTCTGTATCAAAGCCAGGCTAATTGCTCGGTGCTGGTTACATCGTGATGGGAAAATAGCATATTTCTGTCCTATGGAGCTAGAAATTCAGATTGGGGAATTCAAAATTACAAAACCAAGGTTACGCCAGTGTGTACCTCTTACCCATTGCAATAAGTTATACATACTTCTTTTCTAACTGCTACATTCCACTTAATACAACATGAAAGTATTATTTTCATTCCAGTTCTCAGCTCAGAACTCTCCGGGGACTTCCCATCTGACTCAAAATGGAGTCCCAAGCCCTTCCCGTTGGCCTGTGGCACTGAGTGAGTGCTGGTGGATGGCTGCTCTATGAGGTTTCCTCTGATTGCTGCCTCTCTCCTCACCCACTTGGCAGTCCTGGCCTCCTTACTGCCTCTCCATCACGCCAAGCTGGTCAGCTTCCACATCAGGCTTGACGTTTCCTAGTCTCCTTTTTTTTATAAATAAAAACTGGTTTATTTATGAACCAATAACAGTATTGATTAACTATTAAATAAAGTACATAAGAAAAGTCTCATGGAAACATTACAAAATATTTTAAAACTATTGTCTGTCGACCTTTTTCCTTTGCTGTGTGTGTCCTGGCCCTGTCAGTTACCCTAGGGTGCCCTGCCTCCAAATGCCTTGGGGCCTAACTTGCTGTTTTCAACCCTGGGAAGTCTTCATTGGCCAACTATCTGGATAACCACACGTCCAATCCATGTTTTAATTTACTTGATTTTGATACAGAGACCCGCTAATGTCCATCCATATTGCCACAGCCCCTAGATAAGGGCATGACAAAGTGTCAGACACGCCCGCACATTCCTGAGAGTCTCCTCGTCTTTTATGCACTCCCAGAAAGTAGCTTCAGGGGATCCTTGACTTTTCCCTGCAGACTATGCCCAAAGATGGAAATTCCTGCTTACTCCCTTTCTTAAGGGTCATAGGTTTGAAGGATACAATAATACCATTGTAATCACAAGTCTTGTGATTTGTAAACTTTTGCATCCATGTAATTGGAAGTCTTGTGATGCATAACTTTTGTAGTTCATGATGTCTTGGGCCTTGTAAATTTCCTTGACTCTAAATATCGCAATCTCAATGTAAAATGTGGCTGTAACTTAAGTTCTGTACAGTGTTCTGCTGGTCACGTATCTAATGTCTAGGTATTGACAACTCTGGACTATCAAAGTGAACTTTGAGGCCTGAAGGGTGAGCAGAACCATTTTAGAAAGACCTCGAGTCCAGTTCTGATCCCTGGATTCAAACTCAGAAATAAACTTCTTTCTATCAGTTCCCTGCCCCTACGTTGATCAGTATCAAGGGTGAGCAGCCGAGCGTTACTTGGACCATAACAATTTTTCTTCATAGCTTTTAATACATCCTGGAACATTATATCTTCCTATGTTTATTGCCAGATTTTTCCTTCTGGAATGCTAGCTCTATGAAATTAGGGGCATGGCTCTATTCATTGCCTCATCTCCTATATCAAGACCTTTGCCTGGCACTCAATAAGCGTTTAATGAATATTTATGGAATGACTAAATGAACGAAAAAAGTAAGTGATAAACAATTTTCTAATCACTGAATGTTTTTATTTGTAGCGCTAGAATATTTAATAATATAAATGCATCATCATATTTAGCAAGTTTCTTACATTTAGCTAAGTTGTGCTAATTTTTTTCCCTTTTGTAGACATTGCTGCCATGAACTACACTGAAGTTAAATTACTTAGTATTATTTCCTTAGAATAGATTTCAAGAAATGAGATTTTTCAAAGCTATATAATTGTCTGGGCAACAGAAAATAATGAGAAAGTGTCTGTGATTGCTAAGGAAGGCATATGCCTGAAATAAACAGAAGTTCATTGAGGGGTTATTGGCTAGAGTCTTTATCAACAGCAAACTTCAACTCAAGCTGTTTTGGGACCGTTTTCATGTCTCTAGTCTTGGTTTCTTGGAATTCAAATTTTATTAAGTTTTCTCCAGTCTCAATTTTTAACCAGAGTTTGTCTAGGCAGGAAACACAAATGTGATTTTTAATGTGTAAAAAATACAGGCCTCGGAAATTTTTTAAATCTTACTTCTAAAAAACCAATCACTTTATTTTAAGAATCAGAATAGAAAACATAAATAACGACACCTATAGTGATCCATCCACAACGATTTGACTGGGAAGTAGATTAAAATCCTAAATTATTGCTGAAGTTATCGAAGTTAAAAAAGGCTCAAATATAAGAGCTGAAACCAATCAAAGTTTCTCATGTCAGCCGCACTATTTCCTACAGAGCTAATCTATGCAAGTAGTATTTATCATTTAAACAGTCTTGGTTCAAAGACCATTGATGATGTTATATTTCCAAAAGAAAGAACTTTAACTGACAGTTGATTCAGCAGAAGGAAAGAAAGAGGAAGGCTATTTGCATTTAGCTCACATTTTTAAAATAAAGAGAAAGTAAAGAGAACAGTTTCCAAATTTGATATCAACTCTCTCTCCCTCTTTTTATTTCTGAAGCACTGTTTTAGTTTTGAAAGAAAGTCTAAATTGACATTTAAATGGTGGCAGGGCAATTCTCCTTCTCTGCTTTGCGAAACGGTCTCTGGAAATGTACAATTACGCTGTCATCTTTAGCACTTCACGTTGGACAGAGTTTAATTATTAATGTGTTTCCCTCAGAGAATGACTCGATCATGTCACAACTCTAGACAAATACAGCTAATGCAAAATCATAAAATATTCACTTGAATACTGCTGAACTGACAGGAAATTAATTCTATGAACACTTTTGATATTACCAGAAAATTAGGTTCAAACGCATAAGACTGAAATAAATGTGTTCATAATTTGCTCAAGGGTAACGCTCATCTTGCAGTTGGTGTCTTTTTATAAATGTTACACGTATTCAACATGGCTTTATGATAAAGAGGACAGCTAATGTAATGTATTATTTGTAGACAGTGTCTTACTTGTAAACAGCAGGGAGTGAAGAATTGCTCGCTCAGAAATATTTAAACGCCAGTAATATTCTGCTATTAGTCATTTTGTAGAACTGAAGAAGTGCCATCAAAAAAATTTTTGTTAAGGTTTTTTTTTTGAGACTGGGAAGCTTTAGGAATGGCGATGGGCTTTCAAACTTTTCGTTTCAGATTACTGCCCCAAGTTTTATAAAATATCCGAAAGTGATTAGTATCTTAAGCGACTTGGTGTTCAGCATTGTACAAAGAAGCGGTTTGATAATTTTTGTAGGTTAAAGGTACCTCTCAATGAAATGTACTTCCTCTTCTGTGTTTGCTCAAAAATTAGCATGAATTTTGACATATGTTTTGCTATAATTTTTTGTGTTTCTATTTCCACGCTTGTTCAACTAAAAGTTCCTTGTAGGTAAAAACCTTTTGTCATTGAATCTCTAGTTCTAGTGTCTCATCTAGTGCATGATGCAAAGGCCACATGCATACGTTTGTGTGTAAATGAATGAGTGAAAAAAGTGAATAAATGAGAATTCTTATTGAAAACATCTCTGAGAAAATAAAAACAGTCAAAATATAGTACATTCACTTTACTATTGAAAATATCTCCAAAAGACAATTTTAATGTGTATTTCTAAAACTGACTTTTCTAGCTCTACACGATTCCTGCTTTTCTGTAAACTACTCCTGATACACAAAGTAAATTTTTGGTTTTTTTTTGAGTCGGAGTCTCACTGTTGTCCAGACTGGAGTGCAGTGGCACGCTCACAGTCACTGCAGCCTTGACCTGGAGGAGTCAAGCATTCCTTCCGCCTCATCCTTCCAAGTAACTGGCACTACAGGCGCACACCACCACACCCAGCTAATTTTTATTTATTGTAGAGACGAGGTCTTGCCCAGCTGCCCAGGCTGGTCTCAAACACCTGAGCTAAGGCAATCCTCTTTCCTCGGCCTCCCAAAGTGCTAGGATTACAGACAAGCCACGATGCCTGGTCAAAGTAAACTTTTAATGGACAAAATTTGCTCTCTGTCTATAGCTGATTGATCCATTCACACTAAGCTAATCAAATGTTTTGTCCTCCGAATTTGAAATTGTGGAATTGTTAGAAGAGAATTATATTTGACAGTATTCTACAGACAAAACCCTCTGCTATGTCGGGAAGGTCATACTTCCCTACCATTGTAAGTTCCAGTTTCTCTACTTTCCTAATAAATACCCCTTTTTAGCTTAATTAGCCATAGTCTGTTTCTACTATGAGAAACCAAAAGAAATTTGATTCATGTGATGATAAAGGATGTTTTGACAGTGTCCCACTGTACTAATTTTGTATTTTAAACATATAAAATGATCTAATCACTATGTCTAGAATTTTCAACTTTTATGTTTGCTTTCATATATGTGTTGTATAATTGCTGCAAATTAATTTTATGGCATCTGCAAAGATGCCATAAAATATTAAAAGGAGCATGACTATTAATGAATCATATCAGTAAATTTTAGTTTAATTGTTTTAACTTACTTTAAAAATTACAGGAAATGAGGTTGTTCATTATGCCATAAAGCTACTTCTTTTTTTTTTTTTTTTTGAGTTGGAGTCTCACTCTGTCGCCCAGACCTGCTGGGCTCCGGCGATCCTTCCGCCTCAGCCTTCCAAGTAGCTGGAATTACAGGCATGCGCTACCACGCCCGGCTGATTTTTTGATTTATTGTAGAGATGAGGTCTCGCTGCCCAGGCGGGTCTCGAACCCGCGGGCTCAGGCAATCCACTCACCTCAGCCTCCCAAAGGCGCGGGATTACAGGCTGAGCCACCGAGCCCGGCTAAAGCTACTTCTTATAGTGACAGAATAAATGGAGATCTGAGCTAAATATGACTGCATAAATGCAAAAAGGCAAAAAGATACACATCGAAGATATTCTTAGAAAGTGAAATATAGCAAATTAATTTAAAAATGCAGATTTAAGAGACAACGGCTGCATGCTTTTTAATTTCTATTTCTTAATATTTCCCTTACAAAGCTTAGGTAAAATGCATACTAAATTTTTATGCCAATTTTTCAGGAGGGTATATTTATTCAACAAATAACAACTGTCACATTCACTCAGTCAATGGGCAAGCAATTATTCAAACCCTATTTATGCAAGGTATCATAGTAGATGCTAGGAAGAAGGCAACAAAGAAGAAAAATGTCCTGCCTTCCAGGTACCTAGCAGGGAATAAGAAAAGTAACTAAAAGTGAACTTATAGATCAGAATATGACTGAATTTTAAGAGAGGTACAGACGTATGATAATATAGAATTTAAATGAAAGAAAAGAGAAATCGAAGGAAAGGCGATGATGAGAGGATTCAATAACAAGATAAATTGGGTCAGTGAGAATATTTTGAAAGGTGAGCTACATTGAGCCATCAGCAACTACAAGAGCAAAAACCTTGTCACTAAAGTACAGAGTGTAATCAAAGACCAGCATTCAGCGATAGTAACTGGAGTTTGGCTATGAAGGGAGTCATTACCTTCAAACAATAATCAAATCTTCTTATGTCTCCAGTGAAATTTATAATCTACATGTTTCAGCAAAACGAATAGAGTTGTTTTCACTTATTGTGCATATTTCCTCTCTTCTTATTATCTCTTACATCCACTCCAATCAGGGTTTAGTCTTTATTTTTTAACCAAACCACCCTTAACACCTACATTGTTACATTCAGTAAGCAATTATTCATTCATAATTTTCTTCAGTTGGTTTCCCAGTAACCCCACAGCCGTGGTTTTTCTCCAGCGTCAATACCTCCTGTTCCTTGATATTTTTGTTCATTTGTTTGTGCCTGTTTCTCAGCCTCTTTGTCCCGGAGTATCCCAGGGCTCAGTGCTTGGGTGGCTTCCTTTTTTGCGTATTCCCTTTTTGTGATATTATCGTTATAATGGATTAAAACATCAGCTGTAAACTGAAGACACCAAAATGTACATCACATCACTGATCCTTAATTCTAAACTCATGTCCAACTGTCCTCTTAGCATTTCAGTTTTAGCGATCTCTAAGACGGCACCTCTGATTTTTTACTCCATTCAAGCCATTTTCACTCAGACTTTTCCCCTTTTTAGTCAAAGGAAACTCTATTCTTCTAGCTACTCATGCCAAAATTCATGAAACCCTTTCGAATACTCTCTTTCACTCCCTCCTTTCTGCTAGATCCTCTTGTGACTAACTACAAAATACATCAGGAACCTGATAATTTTTCATCGCCATTGTTGTTGCTACCCTGATAAAAAGTCTGTAATCCCTAAGTGCTGTCCTTTTTTTCTCTCCCTGTTTTCCTGTAGTCTATTGTCAACACTACAGCCAGGTTGATCGTGTCAAGGTGTAAATCAGGTCATAAGCTTATTTTACTAAAAAACCATGTGATTAATCCCTGTTACTTCAGGGTAAGAACAAAAGTCCTTGTAACGGCTCACCGGTTCTTTTTTTTATTTTTTATTTGCTGGTTGTTTCTTTACTTGAAATTCTCTTCTCCCGAATATCTTCAGATACACTCCTTGCCATGTTCTGTTTTGTGTCAACTCCACTAGGGTACAGTACCCAGGCCATTCAGCCAGTCATCTCAGTGTTGTGATGGTATTTTTCAGATGTAATTAATGCCTAAAGTCAGCTGTGGTTATGTAAAGGAGATGATCCTTGATTACCTGAGTGGGCCTGATCCAATCAGGTGAAGGAATTAAAAGCAGAACTAGCCGGGCTCGGTGGCTCAGCCTGTAATCTCTCGCCTTTGGGAAGCTGAGGTGAGTGGATTGCCCGAGCTTGCGGGTTCGAGACCCGCCTGGGCAGGCGAGACCCCCATCTCTACAGTAAAATCAAAAAATTAGCCAGGCGTGGTAGTGCGTGCCTGTAATTCCGGCTACTCAGAAGGTTGAGGCGGAAGGATGACCAGAGCCCAGCAGGTCGAGGCTGCGGTGGCCGGGAGCGGCCACTGCACTCCAGTCTGGGAGACAGTGAGACTCCAACTCAAAAAAAAAAAACAAAAGCAAAACTGAAGTTTCTCTGAAGAAGAAATTCTGCTTTTGGATGCATCTCAGCTCTTGGCTGAGACATTCCAGACTGCCCTTTCTGACGTTCCTACAGCTTATGGAATTGCCTAGCCAACCCCAAAAGTTTGTAAATAATTCCTTGCAATCTTGCTTCCTTCCTCCCTCTCTCTCTCTCTCTGTCTCTCTCCCCCACTTTGTCCCATCCTCCCTTCCTCTGACTCTCTTTCTCATATTCAGTTCTTGTTATTCATGGTGATGATGGCTCTGTAAAGTCACTACAAACACTGAATTAGCCAATACTAAGCCATTACTCCTATGTGATATACAGTGTTAAGTGCTAGTCACACCATTCCCAGCAACGAATCAATACATGCCTTTGTTTTGTATGGGCTCCTGTTTGAAGGCATCTTTTAAGCTATGTATTGTTGATTCATTAATAAATCCACAGCCAATAGGAACTGTAATTCATGCCTGAATGAAACTTAACGAGCACACGTATTTTTCTCCACAAAACATGTCATAGACATTTTTGCACTCGGCAACACTAGATAACACCTTAATTCTATGATTCTGGGTCACTTTTAAACAGTGAAATCACCAGCAAAAAGGACAAAAATACCAAAAGAGTGGTTCAAAATAGCCCATGAGAAAGACTTGTTTACAGTGTGAGAGCTGAAACAAAAAAATGTAGTGCTGCCTTGTCCAACTTTATTTGGGAACATGTATGTAGGGTAACTCAAACTTCTTAAGACTGTGTATTTCTACAAATGACCATGAAAATGCCATGATTATTTATTCGTAATAATTATGGGATTTCAAATAAATTTTAGCAAGTGGACTAACTCACAAATATGGAATCTGCAAATAACGAGGGTCAAATGCACAGACAAACACACACATAAGCACATATATGCATCTTTCACTCTCTCATAGGGTTTTTATAACTTACCCATTCTGTTTCTGTGGTTGAAACCTGACTGATAAACTCCCCCTTCATTTTCTTCAAGTCCTTGTTCAGATTTCACTCTTAATGAGGTCCATTCTGAGCACTCCAATCTGTCTTCACCTGGTTATTTATTTACTTTTTATAGCACTTATCATGTTCTAACATTATATAGTATGTTTATGTGGCATACTTCTTCATTATTTATGGGGTTTATTGTTTATTGTCTATCTCCCTTGATTCAATGTAAACCTCACAAGGAAAGGATTTATATCTGTTTTGTTCACTGATTTATTGCCATTACTTAGAACGATGTTTGTAACACAATAAATGCTAGCAAATATTTTTGAGTGAACGAATGAGGTGCTCGATATAAACATTGAGCTTTAAGAGATTTGCTTACCGCTGCTTTCCATGAACTTAAAACCACATTGTTGCCTTTATGTTTATTTTTCTTGGAAATTCTGAAGTAAGGGGAATGAAGCCTACTTAAATATATCCAGTGACTATCTGTCTCTCTTTTTTTTTTAGTTGGAGTCTTACTCTGTCACCCAGACTGCAGTGCAGTGGCATTCTCACGGCCACCGCAACCTTGACCTGCTGGGCTCAGATGATCCTTCCGCCTCAGCCTTCCAAGAAGCTGGAACTATAGGTGTGAGCTACCATGCCCAGTTTATTTTGGGACTTACTGTAGAGACAGGTCTTGCCAAGTTGCCCATGCTGGTATTGAACTCCTGGACTCAGGCAATCCTCTCGCCTGAGCCTCCCAAAGTGCTGGGATGACAGACTTGAGCCATCGTGTCTGGCAGCAGTGACTATCTCTTTAACTAGTAATGCAATTTTGAGAAATCAGTAGCATATCCAGGTGGGATATTTAATAAACAAATTTTGCCATCAGAAATGGAACTAAGAAAAGAGAAAAAACTTGAGATAAAGACTTTGAAAAAGTTTGCATAAAAATGATTGCTAAAACTATGTATGTGTAAGATGTCTGAGGAATAATATCTAGATAACTTGAAAAAGGTAAAGAATAAATTAAAGGCGACCAGAGAAATTCTAAGATTACATATATGCAAAGAATAAGAAAGACATGAGTCAAAATAAAGTGAATAAAATGGTATATTTACCTATCTATTTATTTATCTGGTTGTGAGACAGATAGAGCTAGACAGAGATAGATAGATAGATGGATAGATAGATAATCTCTCAGTAAGGAAGACAAAACTAATGTCTGTTTTAATAGAGTGTTTAACTTTGATGACAGGGACATATATTTCTTCCCTCAAACATCATATATCTCCAATACAACTCCTGTAAAACAATAATCACTTTTGGTGGTCTAGCAGAACTTGTTTTCCATAATAAATATTTTTGAATTTGTGAGGCAGGGAAGTCGAAGCTAGTCCCAAAACCAAAGTTTTGTTGATGGGGTGGTTAAGAAATAACCTGTGTGAAACACAATCAGTCCCTCTTCATGGCATTTGACAGCCTAAATCAATTCCTGGTTTGATAGAAATAGTTATCCCCTCATCCTAAAAATTAACCAGGCGTGGTAGTGCACGCCTGTAGTTCCGGCTACTTGGAAGGCTAAGATGGAAGGATAGCCTGAACCTAGCAGATCTATGCTGGAGTGGCCGTGATCAAGCCCCTGTACTCCAGCCTGGGCAACTCCAAAGAAAAAACAAAAAGATAAGACAAATGAAAAAAGTAGATGAAGTATATGGAGAATTTAAACAACTATTGAAATCTATAAAAAATGAAGATAGGTCGTCTAGGATTGAAGTATTTGAAAACGAATTGGATGAGCTTAGCAACTGATGTAAAAAAAAAAAAAGAATTGAATTCAAAGAGCGATCCCTAGAAAATGTTCCATTGTGAATTACAAAATGAAAACAATGAATGGAAAGGAGGATGTAGAGTATAAAATACTGGGGCACAGGAAAATTAAGGTTTTGCTAGAAATTGTTACAAGAGCCAAAACTTAGTGTTTTAAAACAACAGCCATGCATTATTTATTCACAATCATGTGGGAAGACTGAATGTTTCTTTGAGTTTGGGCAGGCTTGAGAGATCTATCCTGAGCTAAATTTCATGCATTTGAATCTAGGACAGTTCTTATGTCTGGTATTTGACAGGTTGTAGAACGGTAGGTGCCCACTATTGACTGGGGTATCTCGTTTCTCCTCTTCCTGGCCTTTTGATTAACTCAGACTTACTTACACTTTGATTTCAGAATTGTAAGCATGTGAGAAAGGCTGTAATGCTCAAGTGCTTCCCAAGTATTTGTTTGTACCCAAATTGCCAAAGTCTGTAGTCGCTCATATAACCAAGTCCACACTTTATAAGTAGAGAAACAAACTTTACTCTTAATGGAAGAAGCGACACATTTTTCTTGCAAAAATATGTGGATGACCTGGATAACAACCAAAAAAATTGTGACTACTTTTGCAATCTCCCACAATCTGAAATTGAAATCTCAGAAAGGAGGGTGAAATAAATGAGATCAAATGTGACCTATAAAGAGTTAAAATGCTGAGAATTTTCTAAAAATCTTAAAAGGTATCAAATTCCAGATTGTTTTTTGAGTCAGAGGCTCTCTCTGTAGCCCAGGCTGGAGTGCAGTGGCTTCGACCCGCTGGAATCAGGTATTCCATCCGTCTCAGTCTTTCAAGTAGCTGGAACTAAAGGCACACGCCTCTATGCCTGGCTAATTTTTCTATTTATTGTAGTGACAAGGTCTCTCCAAGTTGACCAGCCTGGTCTCGATCATCTGAACTCAGACAATCCTCTCACCTTTGCCTCCCAACAGGTTGGGATGACAGGCGTGAGCTGCTGTGTCCGGCAAATTCCAGATTTTAAAAGACCAGAAAGCCACAAGCAGAATATTTCTTAAAAATTAATTGAACAAATCAAAACAAATACTTAAGTACATGTTGGTTAAACTGTTGAATAACAAAGACAAAGAGATCATCTTGAAAGTTTCCAGAGAAGTAAGAAACATCACCTTCAAAGAAACAAGAGTAAGATGATAGCTAACTTCTGAACCAATATTGTAAAAGACACAAGATAACACAAAGTATCTCTAAAGCATATACAATCAAGTATCTATTAGAAATGGAATAAATAACTGTTGATAAGGATGTAGAACAAGTAAAATGCTGTATACTGGTGGATAGACAAATTGGTAAAATCACTTTGGAAAGCTATTCAACAATATATACAAAAAACAAACATATAACCTTCCTGTGACCCAGTAATTTAACTCCTACTTATATATTCCTTCAAAACTGAAGACTCATGACCACTAAAATATATGTACAAGAACATTCATGGCAATTGTTTTCACAATAGTCACAAATTGGAAACAACTTAAATTTGCATCAGAAGTAGGATGGATAAATACATTGTTATTTTTTATATAAGAAATGCTAGTAGTGGGTTTTTAATGTTCACATTTACTCATTTTACACTGAATGCACACAGGAAGTGTGGTTCATAGAGAGACTATCTTTAATCACTTAAAAAACAAATAATGATTCTGTGGTTCTCTAAACCACAATTGTTACCTCTGGGATGGTATGGTGAAGGTAAGGTCAAATGTCCTTACACATAAAAATTATGAAGTCTATATTATATGCAAGAATGGAGAAAAGCGGATGTTTTCTTCTTATATACAAGAAAAAGAGGGATAGGCCTCCCTCTCTTCCCTTAAAAAAAGGGAGAAAAGGCTTTGTATCTTGGAGAAAGGATGAAAAGAATTTGGGTTGTTACTTTAACCATTTGGAATATAATTAGAAATCTCTCCAAGGGCCGCCGTATAACCAAGGTGTCTTCAGATTTTACAACCTAGAGACTTTGCCAAAGCGTTGGACTCCTTTTTCTCTTTGAATTGTAAACACATACCTTAGGAGCTAGGTAAATCTTTCTGGAGTTCTCTATCTATACAATTGTAAATTAACTTCCCAAGGCTTGGTCTCAGCTCAGAATCCTGTTTCTAGTAAAATTTATTCAGAAATCTCCCACTCTGCAGAAACATGAACATATTTTTTTCTATACTCCACAACTACACAGCAATACGAAAGAATAAGCTACTTTTAAAGTCTGTAAAATTAATGAATCTCGTAGATGAATAATGAGGAAAGGAAACAAGGGAGAAAAAAATATGTACTTTCTGATTCTACTTACATAAAATTCAAGGAGAAGAAAACCAATTTTTGGTGACAGAAGTCAGCATAAACGATCTCTTCCGGAGGGGGAGGTGAAAAGAAATGAGTACAAGAAAAGAATTTTATGTAAAAATTTTTTCTATCAATATGTGTGGTCGTGGCTCAGGTGTTTTACATGTGAAATTCAGAGAATTTTACATTTAGAGCTTGTGCATTTCTTTCAATACAATATTTCGTCTATTTCTATGAAAGTATTTTGGAACAGACTAATGTTTTAGGGGTCACACCTTTTTGTGGAATCAATCAGCATAGTTTTGTCATTTTTCTCCAACAGTGCTTGTTAGTTTTAGCATAAAATTTTTAAAAGATGAAAAGTTTGGTTTACCAGAGGGTAGTCACAGATCTTTCAAGATCTGATGGAGTTCTTATTCATGATGATTGCCTTTGATTTAAGTTTGATCATGTAATTCAGGCTAGGTGATAAAACTCGGTAGAAGAAATAGAAGATTAAAGAAGACCATATAAATCAGCATTTAATAGCCTTAAAATAACTTTGTTGAAAATTCTCTCTCTTCATATTCTTAAAAACAAGACATAAGAAATGTTTTACATTTCTCCGTTTCATAATTTTTTTTATTTTAAAGATGTGTGGTACGATTCAGGGTTAGGTATACAAATGTTCATTATGCAGGTACCCTTACTGATAAGGTGTGTCCCCTCTCTCCTGGCAGTTAACAACTACTGTCAATCCCTTTCTTACAGTATTATGATAATTGTTCAAAGTCCTCTTATGAATGAGAACATGTGGTACTCAGTTCTTTGTTTCTGTGACTGATCACTCAGTATTATAGACTCTAAGTCCATCTAAGTGCTGTGAAGTTTATAATTTTGTTCTTCTTTATGGCTGCGAAATATTCCATCATGTCTATGTACCACATTTCCAAAAATGAAGCCACAAGACTTAAATGTTGACATTGGGTACAGAGCTAGACTGTAGACAGTGGTACAATGACAGTGTCCTTGCCTAGAAATTCTTGTAGCACCATGCAAAGATTTTAAAATAGCTGAAATTATTAAATAAATTGTGATGCATATATAATATGGAGCATTAGTAAGTTAAATACATAAGAAGAGAAAGAAATATTGTTACCAAATAAGTATAAATATTAACTGTAGAGCTCCTTAGGTTGAATTTCTTAAAATCAAACTCTGAGGAGAAGACTTGCATATGGAAGGAAGGCTTTAAGAATTGCACTCAAAAATGACAACTTTAATAACTTGGGAATGCAGGCAAAGGAAGAAGTTAGTTTAGCATTCAGTGCAATATAGGACTTAGTTGATTCCACAGGGTTAGGGATTTGAGATGGTCATTGGAGTTTTCCAAACTAAGACAGGAAGTTTCGTCTTTTGTAATCCTATGTGCATTAGTTGTTGAACAATAGCACTCCCAGAGAAGGGAATTGAAACTTGGGCAAAGCAGCTTCCTCCAGAAAAGTGCAGAGAAATTTGAGGTGTGTTCCTCGAACTTTAAGTGTAGGTTTGTATAGACTTGCTTTACTGCAAAATAAGGGGAAACTCACTCACAGTAGCTGGCTGAATGAATGACTCGACATCTTGAAAGTGGACGATCTGTATGACCATGGACTCCGTTACCGTCCACTCATTGTGACCCATGGATCTATCTGTTTTTTGAATTTTTTTACCTACGTGGAAACAGAGTCTCCAAGACCCTGGTTTGTTTCTTTCTCCTAGGAAAACATAAAAAGAAGGCTAATGATGTAATCTAGGATCTTGTCACTGTCTCTGGCCTTGAGGCCAAAACTGATGTCCATCTTTTGCTTGCTGCACTGCCCAGGCTAACTTTCTCTCAGCTTCACGTAGCACCTCTGTTGGTCTGTGGGATTCACCTCAGCGCGTTACCCAGACCCTCCTCCCTGAAGGTCCCATTCCCTGGTCACCGTGTCCTTCTCAGACTGTGTGTGCTACTTATGCCAATTTCTCATCAAAATCAGGCAAGAGAGCTGTCTTAGTTCATTTGTGATGCTATAACAAAATATCTGAGACTGGGTAATTTACAAATAATAGACATTTACTTCTCCCAGTTTATAGGTTGAGAAGTCCAAGAAGTCCAAGTACTATCAGTTTTGGTGTTTGGTGAGGGCTACCCTCTCCTTCCAAGATGGCACTTTGTTGCTGCAATCCCTGGAGAGGACACATGCTACGTCCTTACAAGGTAGAAGAAATGGAAAGGGCAATTGCTGGATTCTCTAATCATTTTATGAAGTTGCTAATACCCTGCATCTCCTCAGTTTTCTCCATCCAAAGTCTTATGTACCATACCTTTCTAACCAAGGCCCTATTCTTGGGATAGAAGACTTGACAAGGCAGAGAATTCAACTCACTGAAGCTCTACGACCATTTTTATTAAGTTTTGGGCTTAATCCTTGCTCTTTGTTGCCTGCCAGATTTAGGAGATGAGAGTCTTTCTCTTTACAGGCTGCTAAGGAAGTTTTCTGGCTTTCACCTATTGATTAAATGGATTACTGATCCTCAGTCTCAGATGGTTTTTTTCCAGTGTATTGACCGCATCTACCGACAGGTGTCCACTTTTATAGTCCTTATTGTTATTAATTCCTCTGCACTTTTCAAATACCTGAGTTGATGTACCAGCCAAAACATTCTCTTATGCCTGATTCCTAGTCCAGTGTATAATCAATGAGGGTTATAACAATTGCTCTACTAAAACATGGCATGAGCTAAGTATTTCATCTATCATCCTCCTGCCAGCATCTAGGAGTCCTCACTGATAGGGAAGGAATTAGGAATCTAGCTTCAAAGTGCCATTTTCAAATCTGTTTTCAACCATTCCAGTTTGTCAAACATATATATATATATGGCAAAACCAAATACATAGTATTACCAATTTAACAGAATCTACATGAGTACTGTGATAACTTCTGCGTTTACAAAAATGGGAAAACACAGTCTCTATCTGCGAGTAAGTTATGAGGGTTGATAGACAAGTAATTTTTTTTTTGAGTTGGAGTCTCACTGTGTCGCCCAGACTGGAGTGCAGTGGCCGCTTCCGGCCACCGCAGCCTCGACCTGCTGGGCTCCGGCGATCCTTACGCCTCAGCCTTCCAGGTAGCCGGAATTACAGGGTGCACTACCACACCAGGCTGATTTTTTGATTTATTGTAGAGATGAGGTCTCACTGCCCAGGCGGGCTTCGAACCTGCGGGCTCAGTCAATCCACTCACCTCAGCCTCCCAAAGGTGCGGGATTACAGGCTAGACAAATAATTTTAAGAATGATAACCCCTTTAGCATTTAAACTTAGGAGAATATTAATGATAATATTATTAAAAGTTACTGTTTTGAAAAACTACTGTGTAGCAAAGCTGGGTTTCTGCATGGAAATCTATATGATCTACTCCTAAAAAAAATCATTTTGGAGAATGATGTTAAAACCAACTGGAAGTGAAAATACCCTCTATACTGTATGACTGATCATTTATGCTTACATATTTAAGGTAAAATAGCTAAGAAAATATTGAAAAGCTGGCCGGGCGCAGTGACTCAGTCTGTAATCCCAGCACTTGGGGAGACTGAAGCAAGAAGATTACTTGAGTCTCGGGGGTTCGAGACCAGCCTGGGCAACTTGGTGAGACCTCATCTCTACCATAAGTCACAAAAACCAGGTGGGTGTGGTGGCACGTGTCTTCAGTTCCAGCTACTTGGAAGGCTGAGGCGCAAGTATCACCTGAACCTCAGGTCGAGGCTGCGGTGGCCGTGAGCATGCCACTGCACTCCAGCCTGGGCAACAAGAGTGAGACTCCAACTCAAAAAAAACAAAACAAAACAAAATGAAAACCTATCAATACGTGGAAAGCTGTCTCCTCCAGGGAACTATCTAGTGACCAGAAAAATATTAGTTCATTGCCACCCATTTTGAAGAAATGGCAACCAACTGCTACATTTTATTTTTGCTTAAACTACACACTAGCTGGTAGAAGAGAAAATAAGGTGGGGGGGGAAGGCAAGGAAGGGATTTTCTTAAATTTACATTTAGGAGATCACACTGCTAACTTACATAAGTTCAGGATGTAGAAACAATTCTATTGAATAGGATTTAACAGCAGTAAATCTATTAGCTTTTGATCTTTGAAGAGTCAGTTAAACATTTTGTGTGTGTGTGTGTGTGTGTGTGTGTGTGTGTGTGTGTGTGTTGGAGTCTTACTCTGTCACCCAGACTGGAGTGCAGTGGCCGCTCCCGGCCACCGCAGCCTCGACCTGCTGGGCTCCGGCGATCCTTCCGCCTCAACCTTCCAAGTAGCTGGAACTACAGGAGCGTGCAACCACGTTCAGCTAATTTTTGATTTATTGTAGAGATGAGGTCTCACCAAGTTGCCCAGGCGGGTCTCGAACCCGCGGGCTCAGGCAATCCACTCACCTCGGCCTCCCAAAGTGCGGGATTACAGGCTGAGCCACTGAGCCCAGGCAGTTAAATATTTTAAAGAAGGTCACCAGCTTTGTGTCTAAGCCTCAGTTGGAAGAAGTGTAGTTGATCTGAGGAAAAAAAGGTTGTCATTCTCTGAGGTCATTTAGAAAATGCTTCCACACAGCACATATCTTCGAAAAGAGTTGTTAAATATGCAAATGCTAAAAAAGACAATATAGTTCCACCTTCCATCACCCCAAAGATAGCCCAGCTAGTGGAGGGGACACTTAACTCTGTATGTGGATATTTCAGTCCTGTTGCTCAGGTTGCTTAGTTAATTGTGTCTGTCAAGAAGTTCTTCGAATTGGTAAATTACATGTTTATTACTGTTTTTTATTTCAGGAAAAAAAAAGAAGATGTAATGTGATTGGAAGGTCTTTGTTTTCTTTTTTGACTTGGATTTTGAGGAACAAGATCTAATTTTCACCATGTAAACTTATCATTATATAATGCATATGAGTTCATGAGTTGAAGTTTTAAAATTACAATTTTGTATAGTTCACGCTTTCAGTTACAAAGAATGTTTTGCTGTATTTGTTAGGCACTCCTTTGTTTTGATGTTATCATGAAATCCCATTTCTCTGTTGTCCCAATTGCAGTATGGTAAACTGCTTCATTTTGGTGATTGTCTCTCTTTCCTTCTAACTGATTACAAGCCAAATTATAAAGTGCTGGAAGCAGCCAGGCTTAAACCAGTTTTCAACTTTAAAGCATGAAAGCCTGTAGTAAGGATTTAATGAATTTCCCTTTATTTCTTTATATTTTATACTAGAAGTTAAAGCCTGTAGCAGTTCTTGTTTGTCAGGTGAATTTAACACCAGATCCTAGATTACAACGTAAGTTTTCTGACTGAGATTCATCTATGCATTGCAAGTATTGCTATCGAGCCTCTTATAGTTAGAACTGAAATTTAAAAACAAAACTAGCTAAACAAAAACAAAAACAAAGCAAAAACCCCCAAACAGTATATTGCTTTTGTAAATGTGAAAAGGGGACTGTACTTCTTACACCGATAAAAAATTAAGAAAAGCAGCATATAATTATATGAGCATTTTAATGCTTTTACTTTTTTCCCTTATATATAATCAAAATGCCCTCATGCATCAGGAGACAGCATCATCACAAGGACTTTTTTTATTTTTAGCTTGGGCATTTGTGGACTCTATGACACACTGGCTAAGAAGAGTCTTTGGAGTCAGACCAACTGGGTTCACATTCTAGGTTTTCCATTTGCAGTCCTTGTGATCTTGAGCTAACTATTTTCTCTGAACCTTCATTTTATATTTGAAAAATAAGAACTATTAGGAATTATTAAGAGCAATAGTAACACAGATCTCACAGAATTGTTGTAAAGATTAAATGAGTTCCGGTACTAAAGCATTTACCAAATGACCAGCTCTTAATTTCAGTTCAGAAAAAGCCTTGATCTTGAGGTCTCTGTAGAGAAAATTAAATAATCATGTAGTAGATTGCAAGAAAGACTCTAAATACTCTTTCTTCCCTGTATTCTGTCTTTCCCATATAACTTCACAATACTCATTCTGACTATAGTCATGTGACTTGCTTTGGCCAATTGATGATGGCGAGTGCGATGTAATATGAGTCTTGAGAAGCCCTTGTGCAATTGGGTTTGCTCTCTCTTGTGTTCCTGCCTTTCCTTGTGAACATACATGGGCTAGCCTGATGGAAGAAAGGAAACATATAAAGCGGAGTCATTGTGCGCCCATAGCTTCGGTTGATGTCATTTCAGATGAGCTGAAAGCTAGCTCGTTTTCAGACATAAGGGCAAGCTAAGTCAAGCTCAGCAGAACCACCTACTCAACACCAGCAATAAGTACTCATTGTTATAGTTTTATTCTATCAAGTGTTTTGGGGTTTGTCTTGTCGTTTGGTTTGGTTTTTGTTTGACTGTGGGTCATGTCCATTTCTTACTTTATCATGTTGGGCATTATCATATGATCTAATCTAAATATCTTATTTAAAGGAGGAAGTTTTAGCTAATACAGTAATACTATTGGGTATATTGCTTATATGTCTTCATGCATTACTTCAAGAGAACCCAGTTTGAATTTAAATAGCAAATGAGCATGATACATTGCTAACCCTTAATTTTGGAGCTAACAATCGAACAAGCATTTAAACACACATAAAATTGCATATATATGTATATATTGCATATACATATATATAACAATAAGTTAGTGTGTCTCTAACTATAATTGCATTTTCTCAAGAAACGGAAATAGATCTAGACATAGAAACAGTAGTATAAAGTTTACAAAGCAGTTTTATTTTTATTATCTCATTATTTCTGGGTTTTTGTACCAGCATGATTACCAACACATGGAATATAACCCAGAATTATATATCACATGACAAAAAAATTTATTAACAAATATGAAAGATAACACCGACACGAAGATTGATGATAAGAAATTATAATTCAATATATCCCAACAGAATGATTTAAAACTCTTGAGATTTATTTTTAAATATAAATAACTCATTATGAAAAAATAACCAAGTGAATTGTAAAATTAGTTTTTGGATTGCTGAGTAAGAAGTTATTTCACATCATACAGTGAATGACCCTGGTTGGGATAAGGATCTTGAGCTAGACAGAGTGAGCTGACTTAAATGTATAGCTGTGGTGTTTAATGTAAACCTTGAGGTGAAGGAGGTTGTGGAATAAAATAGAAAAGACTAAAAAGTAGAACCCAAAAACACAATGATTCTTAAGAAGCGGGATGAGAAAGAAAAGCCAGCAAGTGAAACTGAAGTTTAATCGTTCAAGAACTGGAAGAATAATAGAAACAAAGTTGGAAGAGTTTTTTCAGACCGCCGATATAGCCATGACTTGACACATTGTACAATGAAGTCAGTTAAAATTATGAATTGGAAACGATCACCGTGCTCAGCAATCAGAGTAGTGACTTCAATAAGACCAGATTTAATGTAAAAAATATGGATCAAGCCGGGCTGGGTGGCTCAGCCTGTAATCCCGTGCCTTGGGAGGCTGAGGTGAGTGGATTGCCTGAGCCCGCGGGTTCGAGACCCTCCTGGGCAACTTGGCGAGACCTCATCTCTACAACAAATCAACTAGCCAGGCGTGACAGTGCGTGCCTGTAGTTCCAGCTACTTGGAAGGCTGAGGCAGAAGGATCACCAGAGCCCAGTAGGTCGAGGCTGCTCTGACCAGGAGCGGCCACTGCACTCCAGTCTGGGCGACAGAGTGAGACTCCAACTCAAAAAAAAAAAATGTGGATCATACTGATAGCAAGATGAAATAGTACAAGGACAAAAGCAAATGAAGACTGTAAAAATCATTTGCAAAAAAATGTAATGATAGACAAGAGCAAGAGTGCATTGCTGTTGGAAACGAGTTGTTTTTTGTTGTAGAAATAAAGATGGCTGGTTCATTTTCTATGATTTTTGAGAACCAGGCCGGGTGCTGTGGCTCAGGCATGTTATCCCAGCACTTTGGGAGGCAGAGGCAAGGGGATTGCCTGAGACTAAGAGATCGAGACCAGTCTGGGCAATTTGGCAAGACCTCACCTCTACAATAAATCCAAAAATTAGAGGGGCATGGTGGCGTGCACCTGTAGTTCCAGCTACTTAGATGGCTGAGGTGGAAGGGTCGAGGCGGCAGTAACTGTGAGTGTACCACTGCACTCCAGCACGGGCAACAGAATACGACTCAGCAACACACACACACACACACACACACACACACACACACACACAGAACAATTAGTGGAGATATATCATTGTAGATAGAGGAGAAAAAGAGTTAGATTTTGTCTTGTAGAGCTGTGATGGAATGAAGCTGGGCAATCAATGCTCAGGAAAATATTTGGAACCCAATACAAGAGGACAAATTATTCTGTTTCCTTTAAAAGGAAAAGGATAATACAGATGCAGGGGGGAAAGAGAGAAAGAGAGAAGGAGGGAGATGTGAAAGAAGATAGGAGAAAGAAGCAGAGAAGAAGAGAGAAAGGGAGATAAGAGATGTCAGGGAGGATTGAGAATCTAGAAACTCTAGAAGCTGGAAATAGAATGTAGAAAAAAAAGTGGGAAAGGTTTGAGGATTGGTCTTAGGAGAGAAGAGTCAGTTCAGGTATTGCTGAATCCCTCTGATGTCTCATTTAAGTTTGAAGCATAAATATTCAGTGCAATAATAATCTACAGGGTCATATGGACATGTCATATTCTTTAATTAAATAATTATTTGCAATTATTTGTATTTATTATTCATACCATGAGATGAGAATCTGGAAGATTTTGTTTGATTGTTTCCTAGATATTTTAATATAAGGTAATTTGAAAATGCTTTTAAAAATCATGAATGAGTCACAAAACTTTACCAGATGAGCAGAAAATAATCAGCTGTCTTATAAGTTTCATTAAGGAACACATTTATCACAGTAAGACAGACATTTATGGACAGATTTTTTTGGAATATAATATATATGTATATACAATTGTATTTTAGAAGGCGATCAGAACCTATGAATAAATATTTTTCCAACTAGAATGACAAAAATGATACTTATGATAGCATATGATTTATTAAGCCTTGTAAATCATGGAAATTTGAATTTAAAAATGTATGCATAGTACATATTAAAAGACTGGAATTTTCTTTCAAAGAGCTTGTATTCCAAATTTATAGCTCTTATTTAAGAAATAATAAAGTACTATGATAGTGTTGTTAACTACCAAAGAAATATTGCTTTCCTTCAAGTAATGAGAGCCAACTCAGAATACAAAAACGTCTGCTTAAGCAAAATGGCAAACATCTTTATATTTGGCAACATAAACTACTCGAATCATAGCAAAAATGTTTTCATTTTACCTCATACTAACACAATAATGAAAGTTTTCTGAATTGCTATGTTTATACAAATCTATGGATTTTTGAACTTACGTCATAATTGAGTCCACGCAGGTTTGCCTCTCATATGTGTTCATTAGTTTGGCTCACAACTTTTATCCAGAATTATAAAATTTCAACTAATCAGAAAAAAAGAATAAACATCTATCTAAATGACGTTCTTGATTATTTTTGTTTACACAGAGAGTGTCTGGGTGGTATGTTGGCTGATCGCATTGCTTTGCAAATGGTGGAATTCGTCTTTTATTAATTTGCGGCATCCTAGTTCCATGGCTTCACAGGTTTACAAGCTAAGGCTTTCTTTAAAGGTTCACAGGGAAAAATAAAGCTGATGAACAAGGAAGGTCCAAGCTTTAAAGTCACTTATATTATCAAGTGCATCACTAAATCATTAGCACTGAACGCAGTTTTGCTGCAGAGAGAAACACAAAAAGGAAAGATTTTTTTTCCTATCATAATCTCTCCTCTGTATGCTTGTGTTGTAAGTTCATGAGCTAAAGCATTGCAGTATCCAAAGAGGAGGAAGCAAATCTTGGTTAAAAAGAATAATGTTTCTCAAAGTAACAGAAACAAAGCAAAGAGCAGGAGGAGACAGAGTAGGGATAGGGAGGAACACAGGCTGCAGTCCGGTTTGTTACAGAGGCAATTCTGTCACTCACTCAACTACTGACCGCTGTAGTGTGGTCTGTAAAAGGGACCCTGGCAAATTTTGTCATGCTGAGTTGTGACTTGGTAACTGAGGGTGAGCCTTAGGCTGGGATGCGCAAGTACTCAGTGTACCTGTGTGAGGGAATAAGTTATCTCAAGGAACTCACTTCAGTAGGCCGGGAGACCAAAGTAGGTAGGGCCTCAGAAGTTACTTTCTTGTGTTCATTTGATGCTCCAGTCAGGCAGCCACTTATTAGGCGGCCGCTGTGTTCAGAACACAGCGATAGAGAATTGCTGTTAATGTGACCGTACGGGGTATGGCCCCACTGCCACTCATCCCTGTGACCATAACCTCAATCAGGGATACAGCTGCGATCCCCATCGCATGTGATCATAGGATGACTCCAGGCAAATTGGATGGAAAGGAACAAAAAAAAAAAGGTTTTTCTTTTGCATTCAATTTGCTATGGTTAGAGAGACCCAATCATTGTATCTTTTATGATTTGTTGAAAGGATTCCAGGTACAAGGGCTCTTGTGGCAGATGTCATACAGTATTCATAAGGCACCATATAGGGAGGTAGAGAGAGATGCCCAATACTCCAACCAGCTCGCTTGATCTCTCTACCCCCCAGCACTTTCGATATGTCGAGTGTCTTCGTCCTGGTGTCCCTTCCTCGTGAGAAAACACAAAAGGCAATGAATAACCCATTATCCACATAATAAATTTTAGACTCAGTTTTTTGTCTGTGAAAATGAATAGCTATCTTTGGAGCCAATTTTAGAAGTCATAAGTTCCAGGCCCTGTTGCCACTTACTATCTGAACTTGGACAAGTCATTTAACCTCTCTGAGCTCAAGGTGCTACATCTGTGAAATTGAAATAATAATAGCTAACTCGCAGGGTGCTGTGGGTCAAATGTAATACTGTAAGTGAGCAGGTTTCGGGAACTGTAAAGCTTAGTACAGTTTAAAGTATTACTGACATGAGTTTCTTTTCTCTGGCACACCAGGTAAGAAAAATTGGAATTAGTTCCATATGCTTCCTTCTGATAAGTCAACGTGAAGTTTATCCATGGAAAACTACACATGGATAACCATCTCATGACATAATTGGTTCAGTCTTTAAATAAAATATTCATGGATAGAGAGGTTATTGATTTTACCATGTGTAATGGGCTTTATTTATTTTGAGTAGGAGAATCTTGTTAGCTAAAGCAAGATGTTAAACTCTAGATTGTTGTATCACTTTTTTTCCTAGTCTAAGTTTAGGATTGACAGTCAAAATCAGAATTAGGCAGATTTACATGAGTCCTTTAACTATATTAAAAAAAAATAAGGGCAAAAACCTTTTAACACAATAATATTCCAGGTATTTCACTCCCATCACCAAGACTCTTCACTGTTTAAAGGCACAAATCTGTCTTTGCCTACAGAGATTCTTCTCTCTTACTTTCAGTCAAGAATTCTGTCATTGCTGGATCCGTTCTTGGTAGTTTGAGACAAAGAGAGATTGAGAGAGAATGAAAGAAAGTAAAAGACAGAGGAATGAAAAGGAGAAGAATAAACAAGAGAGGGGAATTAAAAAAGTGAGAGGAAGAGAAGATAAGATGAGAAGAGAACAGACGTGAACGGAGGTGAGAAGAGAAGCAGAAATGGAAACGAAGGAGTAGGTAAACTCCTCCTGGGAAAAAGAAAATACTAGTCATGAAGCGAAAAGGGGAAGGGTCAGAAGAGAAATCATAAAATAGTCAGGTTCTACAAAGATTTGGATTCATTGCTGAAAATGAGGAGAAATGAGAAGTTGGGAATACATAGCTACCACCAATGCGAAGTATATTGAAAGAGAAGGAGATAGGGACAGAGGGTGTATGGTATGTTTCGCTATGCCCATGGAACAGAGGTTTTATTTTGATTGTGCTTATTAATTTTTATATCCTGGGCTATATGTCTCACCTAAAAGATGGAATATTATAGAATCCCAGGTATCTTCAATTGATGCTTTAATATTTTCAATAAACGTCATTCAGACTGCTTCAACCGAAAATCCATGTGTCAGAGAATGTCCCTTAAGCATTTAAGTTAATGATGATTATTCAAATGTATAAAGCAAAGCAAGTAGGCCTTATATAGGTTTGTTTTGTTGACATTTTCCTTCTCATCTTCTTTGCTTCCTCACTTTGATAATCTCATACAAAAACTACAAACAAAAAGCAAAAATAAGCCAGGCTCGGTGGCTCAGCCTGTAATCCCGCGCCTTTGGGAGGCTGAGGTGAGTGGATTGCCTGAGCCTGCGGGTTCGAGACCCGCCTGGGCAGCAAGACCTCATCTCTACAACAAATCAAAAAATCAGCTGGGCGTGGTAGCGCTTGCCTGTAATTCTGGCCATTCGGAAGGCTGAGGCAGAAGGCTCGCCGGAGCCCAGCAGGTCGAGGCTGCGGTGGCCGGGAGCGGCCACTGCACTCCAGTCTGGGCAACAGAGTGAGACTGCAACTCAAAAAAAAAAAAAAGCAAAAATTCATTAGCAAAATTAACAGTGATCAAAATTACATTCTATTTTTTTTAGAATATATTTTACCTAAATGATCTATTTTTATATAACATTGTATTTCTCTCCACAAAGACCAATATCTGGTCACATTGCATTTGAAAATTTGATCTTATTAGTCTGGGAAAGGAAGGTGACAACACTGTAAAAGTCCTTTTTCAAATGCAATCTCTAATGTTTATTTAGCTCTTGCTACATGTCAAGTACCATTTATACAATATTTTGAAATCTTTTTTTTTGACCCCTAGTGGTCCCTTATTAAACTGAAACTAGGGGTTAGGCACAGGTTATTGGTACAGACAAAAACCCTTTGAGCTGAAAAATGTTATAAAAGAATGTTATAATTAAGAGTGGCTCCAAGATATAATTGCTTCTCTTTATTTTTCAGATAATTTGAAAGATATTCCATTGGTCATACCGTAAGTTAAGTCAATAGAATTATTTGTTTGTTTATTTATTTATTTATTTTTAGTTGGCATCTCACTCTGTTGCCCAGGCTGGAGTGCAGTGGCACACTCAGGCCACTGCAGTCTCAACCTGCTGGGCTCAGGTGATTCTTCTGTCTCAACCTCCCAGGTAGCTGGAACTATAGGCACGTGCCACCACACCCAGCTAATATTTTGATTTATTGGAGAGATGAGGTCTCGTCAAGTTGCCCAGGCTGGTCTCAAACCCGTGGGCGCAGGCAATCCTCTCGCCTCGGCCTCCCAAAGTGCTGGGATTATAGACGTGAGCTACTGCACCCTGCCAATAGAATTATTTTCTTTAGCTTTGAATAACCGGTTGGTTCGTAATGCCAATATTTTCTTGATGCTGCCCTTAATTCAAAGCATAGTCTTTCATTTAACTAAATCCAAGAAAAAAATTTTGTTGTCTATTTAGTGTTAGGGACCAAGGGTTGGAAATGACTGGTCATAGCCATACTGTTGAAAAAGTGTGCTTCTGATGATAATGAATTGACTTGATGACTCTTGTGTGTCTTGGGAGAGTCAGTAGATAAATTAAGGTCAGCTGAGAGCTCTATTTTTATACTATAACTCTTTCTAAGCTATCCCTCAATAAGATAAAAGTATCACACAGACAATTTGGCTTAAGAAACTAAACATATCGATCCTCTCGAACTTTGATTCTAGAGAGTTCAGAAGGCAAATTTAACCCTATCTATAGTTTAATCTTTCTTTTGAAAGAGGGACTTGATTTTACTGATTTATAAAAAACTCGCTTCATTGTTTCTAAACAGTTTCCATCTTAATGGATTATTCATGTTGCCAGTGCTGTTTTACTCAGAAACAAACTGGTGTGAACATGTTGTAAAGTCAACATTATGCAGTTAACTGTTACAGAAAGTTAAGTCAGGTGAGAAAAGGTATCTGGAAAGTCATTCTTCTATTTTCTGAGGTATATGAGACTTCACTGTTCTACTAGCTTTAAGTATATTTTTTTCAACCCATCTCAAAATAAGACTTTTTTCACTTTGTGTGGGAAGGAAATGACCTGACTATTGCGACGAATGTGGATAGAACTAGTAAAAGCAGATAGCCTGGTTTGTATTAAGAACAAAACACTGTAAATTTCATTCATGTGTGTTATCTAAAAATAAAAAGGTAATTTTATAAGCTGTAAAAATCAGGATCTGAGGATAAAAGTATGACTTAGTAATATGAGGAAGTCGTTGAACTGGATTTTCTTCATCATTGGTTTGAATACTTGCCTTTTGCACTCGCTTTTTTGAGATCTATAATGCTAACGGGGTGACAGGACAACTCTTTATGACTGAAGTGTGTCTTTTCTACAGGGGCTGGAACTTACTATTTTCCCGTTCTTACATTGTTCAAATGTTGTCAGTAGAGTTACTTAATGGTTATGGAATGAAGAGATTACTTTAAAGATACTTTGGTTGGCATTATACTTGCAATGAGCTTTTATTAGGAAATTATATCTAGAATGTGTGGGTGCATGGGTGAGAAGTAATTTCCTCCCTCTGGTTTTGAACCTGTGCTCTATGCTCCTTTGGGGACATTATACTTATCTGTTTATTCCTCTGTTTCCAGAGTCTTGAATCTTACTTCCTGTCTCATCTCTCTGTCTTTAAACCACACCTTCATAAAGCTGGTGTATTCTTCATTGATAATGTAAGATAAGATATCATAAAATAAAAAAATATTATTCTTTCTCACTTTTTATTTCGGATACTGCCTGAAAAAATATTTTTTTAACATCCTTCATGTCTTAATATCTCCAAAAGTCTAAGATCTGAACGTCCACACATTAGTAGCGCATTAGAAAGCACATTTGCAATATTCTTCCACATCCAAAAACTTCCTTTAAATCACTGAAATTTGGAATCTTGAAATTTTGACAAAGTGTTGGTCATGCTCTCTTTGCTTAAAATTTATTTGTTTAATTGTATTATGACACCAAGTTTTTTCTGATTTAAAAAAAAAATTTTATTCTTTCTCTGCTGAAAGCAAGTATTTCTCTGTACTCTTTTTTTCCCTCAAGATAGTCTTAAGAATTATTCACTTTCATCTCTAGTTTTGACCTTTCTGCTGTGTAATGATTTGCCAGATTTTTAACTAGTTAGGGCATTTATACTTTAATATTTAGCTGTCACTTTAAGTTCAACACTCTAGAACATAATTAACAGGATCTCTTGTCAAATTAGTTCCTTTTCCTTTTTTTTTTTTTGCTGTTTCTCTTTTCATCTCAGAGTTAACTCTGATGTCTTGCTTACAAATACCACCATATCCTGTCTATGCTTTTATTTTTAACTTCCATTTTCCTCTTCTTTTGGAAAAAGTTCCCATTATCACAGCACTAAATCAGTCAATTTTGAGTCCTGCTTCAATCATGTAAGATAAAGTATGTAAAGACATTGTGTCAAATAGCAACTTTAGAGTGGGACACAATGGTTGCTATTGTTACTGCTACTATTATAACTTCTGTCATCACCATAAAACCCCAATTTGTCTCTCCGCTTTATGTGTTCCTGTGCAAATACATTCTGCATTTAACTACCTGATTAATTCTCTGAAGGTATTCAGAATACAGACTGAAGCCAATATTAAACCTTAATGTCTCCCCATTTCTTAGCAGTTTACATTTCTAAAATTTATATTTAAGACCCTATAATAAGATGCCAGTCTACTTTCCTTACACATGCTTTTCTTCTTCTTCTTCTTCTTCTTCTTCTTCTTCTTCTGCTTCTGCTTCTGCTTCTGCTTCTGCTTCTGCTTCTGCTTCTGCTTCTGCTTCTTCTTCTTTTTTGAGTTGTAGTCTCACTCTTTGTCGCCCAGGCTGGAATGCAGTGGCACGCTCACGGCCACCATAGCCTCTATCTGCTGGGTTCAAGCAATCCTTCCACCTCAGCCTTCCTAGCAGCTGGAACTACAGATGCACACACCATGCCCGGCTAGTTTTTTTGTGATTTATTGTAGAGATGAGGACTCGCCAAGTTGCCCAGGCTGGTCTCAAACCCCCGGGCTCACGCAATCCTCTCACCTCGACCTCCCAAAGTGCTGAGATTACAGGCTGAGCCACCGCACCCGGCACATGCTTCTTCTTGAAAAGATTCCTGTCTATGCACCTTATAACAAATATACCATCTATAGGGCAATCTCTGTTATAAAATTCTGTTTACAGCATTTTCCATGACTTCACTCTTCTATGCATGATTCCAAAATTCTTTGCCACGCAGATAAAGGTCCACCTTTTTTGTACATACTATTCAAAGTAAGCAGTTGATACACTTACTGCATACAACATGGATTTCCAGCTGCTTGAAACAAGTAAACATTTTTTTTCCTTTTTCTTTTTTTGTACCTACTTTGGGATGCAACATCTGTTAGGTCTTGGTACTTTAAACAAAACTTGCATTTTAACTAGTTATTATACTATAAAGGTGGTTAATATCCTGAAATTTTTCTAATTTACTATCAAAAAGGTATTCTCCTATCTTGGATTCAAGCAAAGGAAAGTTTATCCACACACAAGCACACATATGTGGATAGACATATCACACATATGACTTATCATTATATTTAAAATGAGAAGACACAGACAAATTTCTTCATGAAATATGAAATAAAATGCATCTAAAAATCCATCTTCCAGGAAAATCTGCTCCGAATATTTTATTTTGCTGTGATACAAACAAAAATATTTCCCTCTCATGCATAAATAGACTCCCTTTCATTGTCCTCCAGCACTTGAGCTGTCTGCCCCTAACTCTCTTGTTAGGTACCAGAATCTCGCTGGGGCCTCCAAAATATTAGGTTAAAAAATCTCCTACTCGGGGCCACCAAATGTTAGGTCAGACCTGGGCGGGGGAGATGGAGAGGGGGTGGTCTGGCGTGCGATCTGGTGCGGTGCAAAAGATGCATAGAAATGTGCAGAATAGCTGGGCAGTGGCTCAGCCTGTAATCCCGCGCCTTTGGGAGGCTGAGGTGAGTGGATTGCCTGAGCCCACGGGTTCGAGACCTGCCTGGGCAGCGAAACCTCATCTCTACAATAAATCAAAAAATCAGCCGGGTGTGGTAGCGCATGTCTGTAATTCTGGCTACTCAGAGGGCTGAGGCGGAAGGATCGCCGGAGCCCAGCAGGTCGAGGCTGCGGTGGCCGGGAGCGGCCACTGCACTCCAGTCTGGGCGGCAGAGTGAGACTCCAACTCAAAAAAAAAAAAAAAGAAATGTACAGGATTCGAGTAGAGAATATAGTTTATATAGAAAGTAATTAAAGAGAGAAGAGGGAGGACAGTCACCTCCCCAAGGTAGGGGAGTGAGCCAAAGGCAAGAAACATGGTGACCATAGCTGTAAGAGCCACGTGGACATACCAGAATTTAACAAAGTGATGACCCAACAAATAAACATTTAAAAAATTATTTTATTTCTTCATGATGTCCTTGAACAGTTGGCTTTCTAAAGTTACTATTTCACTATTAATTAATGCATTATTTTCAAAAATAAATTTCCTACTTTAGGGTAAAATAGAAAAAACAACAACAGTATAATGGCATTTACATATTCATTTTAAAACTATAATGTGCTTGTTCAGTTAATAACCTTCTAAAATTTACTCTATTAACAGTGTAAGACTATTACTACAAAATTATTTTAGTTTCTATGATAGAAATATCATTCTGTCTATGTAATTCCCTACTGTAAGAAAGCTTCATGAGAAGGAGGAGAAACGTAATCCACGTCTTGCCAATCGAAAGAAATAATGAGAATTTTTAAAACCTGTCAAGATTTCTTGATTTACCTGGACCGAAAGACAGAAAGGAACCGAAATGATTTGCGCCAACTGACCATGACGCCTGGGTTAATTACCATTGGGAGCGAGGATACTCTCGTAATGCCGGTCAGCACTCTTGCAAAACCATGACATTGACTGGGCAGGGGACTGTGGGTAAGAGGACAAATCCATTTCCATTATTAGGGAAATGGCATAAAGCACCAACTTCAAAGACGGAGGCTCACTAATATCATTAGCGGTTATGACAGACAAGATGCTAATTCTCGTTACTTAGATTTGTCATGATGAAGTTATGCAATTCTGGAAAGCACTACCTGTTCTCAGAAGCACAATTCTGTGCAGCATTGTGGAGAAGATCCTAATTCATTTCTAGTACTTTCCTCAAAATAGGATATAACAATGGATATATAAGAATTTTACCTTGAATGAAAGGTTAATACTAATTAATTCTATGTTCTCTGTTCTATTACGAGTGCTCAGTTTATACTAGGGTATTTAATCCTCCAAATAATCCTATAAAGAAGTTATTACTATTATTAACTCTAATAAAAATGAATAGATTAAATTTTATTTCACTTTCCTAACAACTAGCACCTTTAAATACGATATTTTAGATACTCTTCACATCTGTTTATATAATTTGTATACTAAAATTACTATAACCTACAATACAACCAAACAGAAACAAAACAAAACAAAATATTGCCCCTGAAAGGAGGTGTGCAAAAAATTCTTTTAAATAATTCATCCTTGAATGAATTCAGTCTTTCTGGTATTTGGCAGAACATAGAAAACATTCATCTTTGGAAATAAGAACAGGACAGGCAGTCTCAAGGGCAGATTGAGTATGGAATCTTTTGCAACTCAGCACTACAAAGTTCCCCTGTAGAGAACACATGTGCCATGGAAAAAACAAGCTGTTTACGTTTTCCGAATTCTAGAATTTTTCTACTTTACTGTTTTCCAACATAATAAGCTAAAGATACATGAAAACACACAAAGAAATTTATGTAGGCGTAGAAGGTGGAAGTGGGAGAATTAATATGTCTAAAAATGATTGCACTTTTGCTACTTGAAATAGCAGATTCTTATGATAATCTGATACAAGTCTGAATACGTTGTATTGCATTGAGTGAGAGACTTATTTCCTAGTGATCATTGATGCCAATATGCTATGTGCATTGGCAGATTTTGAGATACAAATAATAAATGCTGCTCTTGTGTGTGTGTGTGTGTGTGTGTGTGTGTGTACACACACATATTATCAAGCAATTTATCAGAATACTTTTATTATAAGTTAATTAGTTAATCTTAGTTTTTAAAGATTTTGCACAGGTCACTACAAATTATCTTACGTTTCTCTATCTTATTATCTTAAATGTATATATCTAATTTCTCCTTCTCATGCAGTATCACAAAATACTTACACTTTATTTAATGTTATATTCTATATTTGAAATATAGATTTAAATATATTTTATATGTTTATTATATATATTTGAAATATTATATGTATTACTATGTAAAATATAGAATATTTCAGTTTTATATTAAACAAACCCAGAAGAAATTTTTTTGGTAACATATTGCTTTCAAATAATGGAAAGTATCTTGCTTAAATTTCTGAACTAATCTTAGCTAGGAAAGGATTGGACTCAGGAAAAACTTCAGTTTTTAAAGTTCATTGGTTTCTGAATTATTGAAGCACACTAAGTTTAAATTGAACTTAAAATTGGAAAAGTGCACTTATTTCCTGCTTCTGGCTTAAGAATAACCAAAGGGATTTTGCTCAGTTATGAGTCACTGAAATCCAAGAATTTTTACAAATGTCAAAGGTTAGCTTAACTCTAATGTTAACAACTTTGAATACATTCATGTAAATTAGAGAGCTAACACTAAAATGAAGTCACTTTTAGAGGCAAGTATAGCTACTTAATGAATAAAAAATTAGTCACTCTGTAGTTTTCCATGTTTTAATCTATAGTTGGGTAGTCCAAGTGGACTGAATTCTACATTAACCCAATTGGTACCACAAATTCAGTTCCCATCTTGTTACAACTGAAAGAAATGGAGAAGCAGATGTGTAGCAAGTAACATACAACTGAATGGGATTGGTCCTGTTTTTGAGGATAAAAGATAATAAGTGCTTTCAATGTTGAAGACGATGGCACTTAAATGTTAAACTCTCGTAGGGTGTCTTAAAAGACACCAAAAAACTATCCTTTGTCTCCCCAATTCACTGCCCCCTATGCGCCCATGTAGGCCAATGTCAGAAAATAGATGAGAGAAATCCAGATAGAATTGTCAGCCCACGAGGGAAAGTTTTGTGATTTATCCTCTTCTCTCTGTGGAGTGAGGCAGGGTGCCTGACCCCTCAAACTAAATAAATGGGCTTTGAGAGATCATTTATAACCACTGGGGGTGTTTCCTAAAGGAGGGGATTTGTATTTTGTCCATTTAACAGTAGATGTTTGCTTACCTCTAGAAACTGGTGAGCTTACATCAGCGCATCTGAGTGGGCTCTGTGAGAATTCTTGAAGGAAATTGTCATGTGGTCCCTAAAGTTTGGAGAGCCTGTGAATGGAGAGACTGCTGCCTGCCTCTCGACTATATAATTCTGAATAGGTGTGAAGTTGGCATCTACAGCTCACAATATTAGATTATGAGCACTAGATTATGAGAACTTCCGTCATTTGGCATGATGATGCTTCGGTTTTCCACATATAGGGGAAGCATCTTGAACGGCATCCCATCCAAGAACGTGGACTGTTGGGATGAGATACTCAGGCAGTAAAGATTTTGTAGAGTAGGAACTGCAGAAACAAAGGGGAAAAGGTCCTAAATGTTCATGATTTCATCAGGGAATCATGAACTACAAAATCTCTTGGAGGATTCTTGAAGAGTTCCATAACTGTATCATAAAAGACAGAAGATTTGAAAACTTGTTCTACAGAACACCAGTCACATATATCTTTTGATCCTTTCTCTATATGCTACCTTGGCATGACTCTTGATTATATCCTAAGAGAATCAGAAATAGCAGGTAGATTGATCGTGTCTTCCTATTTACAGAAAATCCATAAATCGTGGCTTGGACACTAGTGGGACACTATCCCACTAGATAGGGTGAGAACATTAATATGGAAATTACAAGATGTTTTGACTTCTGAAGGTTACTAGAAAGCTGTGGGATTTTCCTGAGATGTCATCGATCAGGGAAGAGAGCAAATCAAACATGTGTGAAGGCAGTTATTGTGGAAAAGTCAAGATCTTTTCCCCTTCTTCCTCTGATGAATTTGTTACACATATATAAAACATATTTTTTTTCCTATGTGGTCATTTCAGAAATGAGTATCATTGACCAAAATGAGAAGTGAATGAGAGAAGATGGATGGTTATTGCTAACTCATCACAGCTACAAAAAGGAAGTCGATGCATGGAAAACATACTAGATATAGGCAAGAGTGGTTATCGCCAGTTTTTCAAGCCCACTCAAGCAGTTTTTGTTCAACTCTATCCAATTTAAAAATCATTTTCTTTGATAGAGAAGAAGTTGAACAGTTATGTTTTCTTACTGTTATCTCTACATACTAATATTATGCTATTTTGCTTAGAAATATATCTCTTACCCACTTTCTGGTTTTGGCTTTATCTCTACTGCCAACATAACTCAAAGTTTTCTGCTTGTTTGTTTTCTAAGTATTTTTTTCCCCTCAGATGTTAACTTATTCTAGGATATATTTTCCTTTTACCATTCCTTAGAAAGTTGTGTTACTTTTTGGCTTGCCCTTCCATGAATATCTTTTCTTCTATAGTTTGTACATATTCTTCTAAAATATAAGCTTACCAAAGATTTATATGTATCCGAATATTTTTAAATAACCATAACTATTTATTTGTTCCCTATAATCATAAATAACTATTTCCGAATATTAGTTTTATAGCTGATATGATGCAATTTCCTTTTTGGCAATAAATTGCTAGATAATTAGTCTTTTATTTAAGTTTTTTAAAAGTTTTACTAAACCATAGGTTGTATGTGATGCCTAGAGATCCATTTCTATGTATATTTACTCTAATATTTTATATATGTTTACTCTAACATTGCTCTCATAAATATATAATAAACTCGAATACAATTTAGTAAATCTTTTCCAAATTTTTAGTCAATTCCATTTCACCAAAAGTTCTTAAATATTAGTTAAAATGAAAACTCCTGCATTTTTCTTTTGCATAATATGACCTGCAGAAGAAAAGTAAAATAAAAAATTGAGCTTTTTCATTTTTTAATTTGTGCCTCTTTGTCAGATTCACAGTCTCTATTCATAAAGTCTTATTTTCCATATGACTTGGTAGTCCTCTATATTTTCAAAGTTTTTCTGATATATTTCACACTTCTTTAATAGTTACCCAAATGTTTATACCCATTTCTTCACCTTTGGTTTCTGTATACTACTATAGGAATATGTTACAACTTTATGAAAAAGTGATTATACACATTTGCCCCCTCTAAAATTTTGATTTATTAGAATTCTCTTTTATAAATTTTATGTGGTCAGTGGGGTTTACAAAATTAATTATTATTATTATTATTATTATATTAAGGCAGGCTCTCACTCTCGTCACCCAGGTCTGTGGTGCAATACTGGCTCACTGAAGCTTGGACTCCTGGCTCAATTGGTCCTCCCGCCTCAGCCTCCCAAGAAGCCGGAACTGCAGGCATGCACCACCATGCTCAGCTAAATTTTTGATTTTTCAGTTATTCCTATACTTCATGGATCTTGCTTTTGATGTTGTATCTAAAAAGTCATCGCCACACCCAAGATCATCCAGCTGTTCTCCTGTTACCTTGTAGAAGTTTTATAATTTTGTCTTTTTTATTTACATCTATGATTCATTTTGAGTTAATTTTGTAAAGAATGTAAGGTCTGTATCTATATATGTGTGTGTGTGTGCATGTGTGTGTGTGCATACAGATTTTTTTTTTGTATGTGAATGTTCACTTATTCCTGCACTGTTTTGTGAAAAGGCTATTTTTGTTCTATTGTATTGCCTTTACTCTTTTGCCAAAGATTAGTTGGGTATGTTTTCATGGATCTGTTCTGGACTCTCTATTCTGTTGCATCGATCAATTTGTCTATTCTTTCACCAATACCACATTGCCCTGTATACTGTAGCTCCATAGTAAGTCTTCAAGTTTGGTAGTATCAGTCTTCCAAGTTGCTTCTTTTTAAATATTTCTATTTAAATAACTTCTTTTTAAAAATTTCTGTATGTTTCCAGAAAGAATGGTCACACCCCACATTCATTTCTGCATTCACAACTTTTTTTCAAGCTAATATGAAAACAACTATATCTAACTTTTTCAGAAAAAAAATAAAAAAACAAAACCTAAAATTGTCTTGGAGACAAGTTAACGGGAAGCACGTTTTGAGCCACTTTTTGTGTTCAAATATCTGAAATTCAAAGAAAAATGACTATGACAGATACATAACGAAACATTGTTAGAGAATAATGCAATTTTCTTTCTACTCAACCAAATGATTAATTCAGTTGCCTCTGGAGTAAAACAACATATTCAGACAAGAATAAATAGTTGATTGGTTCAAAAAGAAAATTTAAGAATAAATACAAATATCATCAAGTTATATTAATGATTCTGCTCATAACCAATTCTTTCTCTGTGAATAAACTATCAATTGTCCTACTCTCCTAAACTGTTACATCTGCTTACAGATATAGAGATGTTTTTGGGTTTTCATTTTTGAAACCTGAATTCAAGAGAAAAAATATCAGAGAGTTAATTTTAAATCTGGAAAATGTTTTCTTTTTGCTTTTATTGATAGTATACAAAATATCTTAAGAGTCAAATAGTTTATATATGGGAAAAATCATATAACGAGTGTATGAACAGATTTGGTCATTGTTTTCTGAATCATGTTGCTCCAAGTTGGTAAAATTATGCATTCTAAATGTAGAAACTATTGTATTTAAATTTTTACAAAAAATCAAAGCATTTTGTGTGTTTACTTCCAGTGATTTACTAGATATCTTGAGAGATTGACATATCCATATGTTGTGTTTTATTATCATTGCAAGATATAAAAAATCCTGAAGGTTGAGTTTGGTTGTAAGTAGAGGAAGGATAAGTAGACACTTATTTGTATCAAAACAGCAATATCATAGTTTGCATATAAGGGCAAAATCATAGCACTTATTTACTTATTAAATTTCAAATTTAATATAAATATAGTGGAGCATTTAAAAATGTGATTCAGAGAACCTAATGAATTTTAGGATATACACTGAGAAAAATATGCGCTCATGTAAAAAACAAAAACAAGAAACAACCATTGGAAAGAACAGCAGTTTTTAAGAAAAGAATGCAGAGCCATTACCTTGTTAAGTTATGGTGTGGCTTATGTGCTCTTTGAGCTTTGGTCAGGCAATGCTTTCTTAAGCTTTGATCCCCTTCCCTACCTTGGGATGGTGAGTCTCCTCTCTCTCTCTCTCTCTCCTCTCTCTCTCTCTCTCTCTCTCTCTCTCTTTCTCTCTCTCTTTCTAATTTAGTTCTAAATAAACTATATTTTCTAATCTAAAAAAAGGGAAAAGAATGCATGCATTTTATACATCATTTGGATTATTAGAAATTATTATTCATTCAAAGAAAAAATGTTTATTAAATGCTTACCAGTTTCCAGACAATGTTCTATGAACTTAAGATATATCAAATAAGGGAAAAAAAAAGGAAACTGTTCTCTTAATGCTTACATTATAGCCAAGGGAGAAATAGCAAACAGGTAAATTTTATAGTATGTGAGAAGGGTGTGCATGGCATGGAAGATAAAGAGAATTATCTCAGATAATTATATCAGATTAAAAATGAAGTTACAGAAGAGAAAATTGTAAGTTAAATTATAAATGGGACCTCAGAATCATTGGACTTCTTGGAAAGATTTCACTTGAACAGATACTTTAAAAAGGTAAACCGGGCTCGGTGGTTCAGCCTGTAATCCCGCGCCTTGGGAGGCTGAGGTGAGTGAATTGACTGAGCCCACCTGCTCGAGACCCAGCTGGGCAACTTGGTGAGACCTCATCTCTACAATAAATCAAAAAATCAGCTGGGTGTGGTAGCACACGCCTGTAGTTCCAGCTTCTTGGAAGGCTGAGGCGGAAGGATCGCCGGAGCCCAGCAGGTCAAGGCTGCGGTGGCCGGGAGCAGCCACTGCACTCCAGTCTGGGCGACAGAGTGAGACTCCAACTCAAAAAAAAAAAAAAAAGGTAAAACCATTGGCTAAATTCAGACAGAGGCTGAAGGGAGGAGCAGACCTGGAGGAGGCCATATATCTAAATGCATTGAACAGGGCGGAGATATGGTCAGAGAAGTAACAGGGGCGAGACTAGGTAGAACTTTGTAGCCATTGTAAGAACTCTGGGCTCTGATGATACTGGGCGATAGAAGAACATTTTGGGATGGGGAGTGAAGTGATGTGACAAGAGTTTAAAAGACTGGTGGTTTTGACAATAGCAAGAACCTGGAATCAGCCATGCTGTCCATCAAAAGAGGACTGGATTTAAAAAATGTGGTACATATACACAATGGAATACTATCGCAACCATAAAAAAGAACAAAATCATGAACTTTGTGGCAACCTGGATGGAACTAGAGTCAATAATACTGAGTGACTTCTTATAGAAACAAAGATCTGAGTATCACATGTTCTCACTCATATAGCACCTTGAACATCTATGGTAATACTATAAGAAAAGGACTGACATGGGTGGGAAACTATGGGGGGGGGAAGAAGAAGGGAGGTGGGATTAACGGTATTCAGTATCTGTCTGGGGATGGGGAGACACCCCTTATCAACAAGGGTGCCTGAACAAAGCATATTTGTATACCTAACTGTGCCCCACAATATAAAAAAAAATATATATATTATATATAAATAAAAGACTGGTGGTTGTCTTGAGGCTGTGAAATAGACAAGGGTGGAGGTTGAGTAACCCATTTGTGGATCCAGCTCACAAGGCACTTGACTGTGTTGGTAGCTTGGAAATGACCATGGTGGAAATATGTCCTCCTAGGAAATCAATCAAATTACAACTCGAGATTTCTAAGTCATCCGTAATCATTAACTAATTATACTTTCATTATTTAAAATACATGAAGATATTTTGCCTTTTTCTACTTTTTGTTTTCATTTGAATTCCTTAGTATTATAGACTTACCTTTGATATACTTCTTTAGCCCTTTAATCTCTGTTTCCATTGTTTTTTGGAATTGTCTATAGCTATGGGGGAATTCGTTTTAAACAGTGGCTTCAGGTTGAATGAAGCCGTCTAGGTTATTTGTGCAATGATTAATTATCTCTCACATTTTCTTTTAAACAGATGTTTAATTTTACCAAGCTAGTCATGAACATCTTTCTTTCTTTTGTTAATGTCAATTTAGGATTGAGACATAAGATGGGAGGGTGACATATTAACACAAGTTCGAATTAAATCCATTACGTGGTGAGATCTAATTAGATCCATTATATAGAGTATTCTCGCAATTTGAGGTGCATAGGAAGAGATAGATTTTACTTACTAGATGTTGTCTTATTTGGACATGATAATTGGAAATGCTATAGTCCCTTTGCATTGTTGCAGTGAGCTGTCCTGAAGATCATGCTTCCATGCTAAAATTACCAGACTGAAAAATGATGGGCACAGTTTGAGCCTCCCTTTGGTCCCCACTTTACCTGATTTGAGATCCAACTTTACCTGTACGATGACCACTTGTATACCTAATCCTAAATTGTACCCCACATCTTTAAAATAAAAGAGAGAGATAAAAAGAAAAGAATGGAAAGAATCTGGATTTCTGATAATGCCTCTAAGCAATTAAATTAATCAAAGAATTTCCCTATCTTTTTAATCTCATTATGTGGAATAATAAAAATTCTATATGGCCTAAGATAGGTTGAGTCAATGACTTATGACCAAGGTTTCAAGAGGTGTTTCTCTCACTTCCTTTTATTTAAATATGTTATTCAAATATCAACATTGTCAGTATCATTAGCAGTCTGTTCACGTATAGTTGGGCTTAATCCAAGATTTAGAACAATTTGATATTAATTATCTTAGAGAATCACAAATATTTTAAGCAAGTAGGTTAACACTATAATCCATTTTTAATGCAACAATTAACCTGGTAATATAGTGCCTACTTGTGTCTGTCAGTAACCTTTAAAATCCAGATTCAACAGAATTTACACAGAGTATGTCAAATCCTAATATTACTTTGATTTATCCTGGAAGTTTCATGTTTTCATTCCAGTTTACTGATTACAAAGGTGAGGCTCTAAGAGATAATTTGATGTGTAATTCAGTATTGACATTTGTGCCAAGTCCATTCACAGAATATGTAAGTTTAATTTGTTGCACTTAATAGATCCTGATTTGATATTCAATTATATTGCTGTGTAAATACCATTTGTGTAACCTTCTACAGTACAGATATGTAAGCACATGTGTACATGCAAACACAAACATACTTACAAGTTTCCAAAGTTTGATACTATTGTGCATATCGGTAAAAAATTGTAGATTGTTTAAGTACATAAAAAGAGGCTTGATGGCATAGTCATGCTGATTATATCAACACACTATAAAAATAATCAGCTTTGGTTTTTAATTCTTTATGATCAGTGTCTCATACTTTTATATGTGTAAGACAGAAAATTTTAAAGCTTTAAAAATCACTATCAAGTAATAAAATTACGGAAACTAGATTTAAGATAAAAATGTGGTACATAAAGTGTTGCATAGATTGTGATAATGTAAATTATATATATATAGACACAACTGGAGAATAATTTGCAACAAAATTATTTTTCTTAGGGACTTAACTTTTCTACACTTTCTTCAATTTTAATATCATCACTTATTTAAAAACTATAAATATTGCCTTAACTTTTTTGTAGATAATTTCCTATTTACACAGGTCTTACACTTCTACAAAAAAGTGGCAATGAAGTTCGGTAAACAATTTTTCCTTTACAAAAAAAAAAAAAGAAAAAATGGTAGTTTGGTAATATCTACATACTCAAGGTAGAATGTATGTTTTAGACTTTTATTGGAAAATTTGAACAGTGTAATACTCAAATTGAATAATTCAGGTCTCTAGGTCTCAAGTTCTGTCATAGTTCCCTATGTCCTTTAGATGATCTGTATAATCACTTTTATTCTGCACTTAGTCTCTTTCTTTACACACTGTCATATTGATCAAATACCCTGAAAAATAGATTTTCTGAAAGTATGATTGTTTATGTTTTATAAATCCTTTGAGATTATGTTTATCCAGAAGAAAGACCTATATCTGAAACTATATGATGCTAAACTGTCTAAATAAGACGTAAGGAAAATAAAATAGGAGAATGGATAGATGCATTCTGTAGTAATGTTCACGTTATAATTTTCCTTAGGCCCTGAATTTATTTGCTTAATTGTTCTCAAGATGACAGGGTTTGAAAATTCACTTTCACTAAACAGTGCTTGCCAGAGATCAAGAAGCTCTGACCTTCTAAACTCTCCTAAGACTTTTTCCTTATTACTGAAACAAAACCATTTCCCTAATCCTCCACAGAGGAGGCTGCATTGACTAGATTCCCAAACGAAAATATGAAACAAGCAAACAAAACAACAACAACAAAACACCTAGTATAACTTTGTACATCCTCCAAAACGCTCACTTAAAGTGATAGAGGCAGACATATATGTATCTTTGCATACCGTCAACAGATTTTAAGTTTTTTTAAGTACATGTAGCATCTCTATTATGTTTTAATATACTAATTATGTACATAATGGAAAATGATTTAACAGAAAACAATCATCAGTGAGTATGAACTCTTCCAACAGTATAGATTCCAAAAGTGTGCCTCAAAGAATTAATCTAAGGCATAATTTAGTATTGGCATTTGTGCCAAGTCCCACTAATAGACTTAATATATGTGTTTAGTGCTTCTTGGTGGTTCTTAATTGGATATTCAATTGTATTGCTGTGTAAATATTTTGGGGGGACCTATCTGTCGTCCAACATATTGCTACATGCACACACACCCACACACATACAAACTTGCAAAGTTTGCTACCATGATGTACATCAGTAAATATTAGTTGCTTAAATATATGTAGAGCCTTTAGGGAATATTTTGCCTAGCTTTGCCAAAAACTGTCAATGAATGCTACACCATATCATACAGTAGACTCGTCCTTAACAAGCCAAATACTCTCCAAGGGTGCTAATAGAGGTTGACCGCATACATAAACAACAAACATAAAAGCTAACTTCAAAAGTTTTAAAACATACATAACTCAGAAGTGTGACCTTGCAAAAATAAAAATACCTCCAAATGACTGCGATTATAGTCATTGCCTCTGAAAAGGAATGAGTCAGCTGGAGTCAGTAAAAGGAAGATACACTTTTCATTGTATACCCTTTTTTCGCATAAACTGATTTTTTAAAAAACATATATATGCATTATATGTAAATAAAAAATTCAATAAATTTTTTTTAAAAAGATAGCATGAATTTACCCTCTTTCTTTTTTTTTTTTTTAGAGCTGGAGTCTCACTCTGTCACCCGGACTGGAGTGCAGTGGCCGCTCCAGGCCACCGCAGCCTCGACCTGCTGGGTTCCGGCGATCCTTCCGCCTCAGCCTTCCAAGTAGCCGGAATTACAGGCCTGCGCTACCACGCCCGGCTGATTTTTTTTGATTTATTGTAGAGGTGAGGTCTCGCTGCCCGGGCAGGTCTCGAACCCGCGGGCTCAGGCAATCCACTCACCTCAGCCTCCCAAAGGCGTGGGATTACAGGTTGAGCCACCGAGCCCGGCTGAATTTACCCTCTTTAAAATGATGAAAGAGTAGTAGAGTCATAACTAGGATTTATAACTGCATAATATGATCTTAAATATTATATTTAGCATAATATATGTATAATACAATATGTCATATTTAAGATGCTTCCTTTACAATGCATATTGGTGAATAAAATATAATCCTTAACCAAGTTTTCCTTTTATTTTCAAAGAAAGTGTGGTAAATATATGAAGGATATATTGACTTTTTTAAATACACAGAATTGTCAGGAGTATTTTGACAGTAGAGATTTATAATGACTGTAATAATGAACTGTGAATGGTTTTGTTTAGAAGTAATTCGACACAAGTGCAATTTAAATTCATGAATACACTGTATTTGATATAAATGTAGAAATGAAAGACTAATAATGGAGACCATTTCGATTACCCTTACTTTTAGTTGCTGCTTTTTCTTTCTTTCTTTCTTTCTTTTTGAGTTGGAGTCTCATTCTGTCACCCAGGCTGGAGTGCAGTGGCACACCCATCGTCACCGCAGCCTTGACCTGCTGGGTTCAGGTGATCCTTCCACCTCAGTCTTCCAAGTAGCTGGAACTACAGGTTCGTGCTACCATGCTTGGGTAAGTCTTTGATTTATTGTAGAGATGAGGTCTCACCAAGTTGTCCAGGCCGGTCTCAAACTCCTGGGCTCAGGAAATCCTCTAGCTTTGGCCTCCCAAAGTGCCCAGGTTGTACTTTTTATTTCTTTAACGAATTGTCTACTTACGATCAAAGTAGTGTGCATTCCGATACCTTATTTGCAACAGATATGCCTTTTTATTCGTTTTTTCTATTGCTTCCATGAAGTTTCTGTTTCTTTGTTTTTGTCAAGGTGTTTCACTTTAGTATCAAACATATCCATCACAACTAAGTAGCTGTTAAATATGCAGACACATATATGTGCACATTATGTATCAGTTTATGATATTAAGGGAAATACTTGAAAAACCACTGCTGAATGATAATTAAGAAACCCTTAAAATAACACGAGCAGTCATACTTTTTTTGAAAAGTATTTATTAGAGAAATGCAAAATATGTAAGTTTATGGAAATCTGTAGCTGAAGAATTGGTTTTCCCTCTACCTATGCTATAAAAATATTTGAAAAAACTTAACATGAACAAATACATTACATCCTATAGGCAGAAGAACATCTGATGTTTAATTTTTTGCTACATTTTAACTTTCCTTTAAATAATTATTCCTTCACCTACGTTTTTAAGCTTCAAAATGTTATTAATTCAGATTAAATTAAAAATTAAAAACCCCGTAATTCCACTGTTATAACAGTACAAATTTTGCTTACTTTCTTTGCAGTCTTTTCCATATATTTATATTATGTATTAATGATCACAGTATCTATAACTTTCTTCATCCTACTGCATTTATTTTTCATTAAAACATAAGACTGACTATTTTGCATTGTGGCATAATTATAAGATCAAGTGACTGAACAGAATTAATCATGATTTTCTAAATTATTTATTTTCTCAAATCACCATGAATGTGCCTGACCACATCTGATCTTGTTTAATCAAACCAGAATCTGTACCTGAGATATATGAGATTAGAATATCTAGGAACACCCAGTTTTGTAGGATTTGTCTTAAAAGGCAACATATAACTCAGGGATTAAAAAACTGACTCTAAACCAGGCTCGGTGGCTCAGTCTTTAATCCCGCGCCTTTGGGAGGCTGAGGTGAGTGGATTGCCTGAGCCCGCGGGTTCGAGACCCGCCCGGGCAGCGAGACCTCATCTCTACAATAAATCAAAAAATCAGCTGGGCGTGGTAGCGCATGCCTGTAATTCCAGCTACTCAGAAGGCTGAGGCGGGAGGATCGCGGAGCCCAGCAGGTCGAGGCTGCGGTGGCCGGGAGCGGCCACTGCACTCCAGTCTGGGCGACAGAGTAAGACTCCAACTCAAAAAAAACAAAAAAACAAACAAACAAACAAACAAAACTGACTCTAGACTCGGAAGACACGGGCTTTGTGACTAACTTCATGACTGTGAAATCTGTGTCTCTCTAAAGCTTGATATTGTAATACATAATATTGGAAACTGATACCCATATATGTATAAAATATTGCCACATATTATGGTGTCATGTGCAACTTCTGAGTCACAGAGAGTTGGGTTTATATCCTGGTTGATTCAGGGACTAGTTTTATTACATTGGATGAGTAATTTTACCTCCCTGAGCCTTAGTTTTCCCCTCTTCAAGATCAGAATAATAAAACAAAACAGTGAGATTCTTTTTTCATCACATGATCCAACCCATGTTAAACAATTAGTGTGTCTGACACATGATAAAAGCACAAAAGATTTTAGCAGTGGTTGTGTTAGTAATAGCAATAGTGACATTCAATAAATCGTGTTATCAAGTCCCCAAGGAGATCAGTATTTACCAATGGTGTTTTTTTCATTTATCTAAAATGCATAAAGTAATGCTTTTTTTTTTGAGTCAGAATCTTGTTCTGTTGCCCAGGTTGGAGTGTAGTCTCACTCTCATGGCCACTGCAGCCTCAACCTGCTGGGCTTATGTTATCCTTCCGCCTCGGCCTTCCAAGTAGCTGGAGCTACAGGTGCACACTACCATACCTGGCTTAGTTTTTGATTTATTGTAGAGACAAGGTCTCACCAAGTTGTCCAGGCTGGTCTCAAACCCCTGGGCTCGGGAAATCCTCTAGTTTTGGCCTCCCAAAGTGCTGGGATTATAGGCTTGAGCCACTGTGCCTAGCCCATAAAGTAATTCTTATAGTGTGTAGATTATTTTGTCATTTTGGCTTTTAGAATGAGTGTGCTATATTGTATAAGCTTTTAGAAACTGAACTACTGGATCAAGTATTGTAGAGACGAGGTCTCACCAAGTTGTCCAGGCTGGTCTCAAACCCCTGGGCTCAAGAAATCCTCTAGCTTTGGCCTTCCAAAGTGCTGGGATTATAGGCTTGAGCCACTGTGCCTAGCCCATAAAGTAATTCTTACAGTGTGTAGATTGTTTTGTCATTTTGCCTTTTAGAATGAGTGTGCTATATTGTATAAGCTTTTAGAAACTGAACTACTGGATCAAGAATATGACTATTTTTAGGTTCTGGAAAATATTTCTGAAGTACTTTTCTAAGTCACTACACCAGCAGGGACAGAATAATAAAATGCCAATTTTACTGGCCTTTAGTAAGTTTTGATGACAAGACAAAATGGCAGCTCATGGCTTTTTAATCATTAACTTCTTTGATTAATAATGACTTTTAAATGTTTGTTACTGCTTTTTGAGAATTGATTATGTCTTCAACTACCGTAATTTATACCATTGCATGTTATATAACAAATATTTTATCAGGACACTTAAAATTTTATCTTTCTTCCATAACTGCTAAACAGAAGTGATTCTAGTTTGAGGCCAAACCAGGCAATAAAAATGAACGGAATCAATTTTCATAAACAATGGCTAAATTTGCTATGGAATTATTTTTAAGTCCACATTTTAATAAACCATTCGTAACCAATTTATATTAAACATTCATTGATTATAGAAGTAATTGGAGGAGCTTCAACTATTACCCTATTTCTAACAAATTATTATGACTCATCTCATTCTTGTTTATAAGACACATAGGACTTCATTATTCCATGCATGTATTCATAGACTTGAGCTCAAGTGGGTCGATACATTCATGAGATGAGACCCCGAAATATACCACAACTGCAACTACACATTTAGACTAGAAAATGGACATCACTATGTATGTTGAATTCTGAATAATGATTTAAACAAATGCTGTCCTTCAAACTCTGGTGTGCATGCCCTTATCCCCAAGGAGATCAGCACTGACTAATCTTATGCAAGAGCAATCCTGAGGCTACTGCCTGATCCCTCCAGGCAGTGTTTTGAGTTCTCTCCTCTGTGTTCTGCTCTTACCTTGTTCATAGCTTTTTCATAGCGCTTGTCTGCAAGTTTTTGCTTGCATGTCTGAATCTTCACTGGACACCTAGCCTCTGGAGATTAGGTCCTGTCTCTTTATTCATGTATCCTCAGTACCTGGCATGACACCTCATTGAAACATGAATAAATGTTGAATGAACGACTGACCACTGAGATAGCACAGACAGAAGAGCTAATAAAAAAAAGCAGCTTGGGTTGAAAACCTATTCCTGTACCTGAGTCTAAATAAAAACTCCATTAGACATCAGTGAAAGAACTATAGCTATTGATAGCATCGGTCTCGCTCCTTTTAGTTTATTTTATATTCTCTTCTTTGTATATTTGCATTAATAATTTTCTTTTATTATATATCCTCCATAAAAATAAAATTTTAACCCAAACAAACTAATGAATATAAAGCTCTTCTATGGTCAAGCTAACATAATCGTGGTTAATAACTAGCATCAATTTTTCACAGAGCGAGCTGATTTGACCTGTCCTGAGGCTAAGCTTTTTTGAATCTATAAATGCTCTGAGGTTTAAAGTCTGTGACCAGAGGAGCTCCTGTATTATCTGAAATCCTGATAGGAAAATGCAGTATGTCTTTCTAACATAATTAGTCACTGCAAATGTAGGCGACAATATATCAACGGTAAGTTTTTTACATTGCTAATGACCTGTTGAAAAGCTAAGAAGAAAATTAACTTACAAATAATGGCTCTACCAGAACAGATAAGGTTAAATCAAATTCCATTTTCAAAATTACCATTTTCTCTCTGACCTAAATAAGACATTCTCAAAAGCAGACAGATTTGGGAGCACATAGTGCAAAGAAAACCAGAATCATAAAGAAACCATAATGTGCTTTTATTACTTGAGGTTTTTACAAACAGTTTTTGGATAACTCGATTGCATTATCACCATTATTGAGTAAAACATGTAGCACGTACCATAGGAACGGGAATACCTGCTAGCAAAGCTGTTAAACTGCAAGTTTTCCTATTGCTCAATTCAACTAACAAGCTGCTTTAAACTGCCTCCTAATGTCTATGTAACATCAGTAATTTTTTTTGTGTGGGGGAGGGACCACTCTTGGGCATATTGTAGAGAGCTATTCATCAATTATCGAGATTCTTTTTTATTCTCCAGAGAAACCAAAAGATTGTAAGCTAGATTATAGCAGCAAAATTTCTAACTGTATTTACTTAGATATAAGTACATCATTACACGTATACTTTACATTCCTTTGAGAAATATGTAAGAAATCATAAATCTCAGTTAGAACCGATCTTGAATGTTGCCAATATAATCTTTCCATCATATAAAATAATAAATCTGTAGCTTTGAAAGCTGATAATATTTCTAGAGTTTCTTGCTAATTGATGCTACTATTATTGCAAGTTTAAGTATTACTATTCATCCAAAGAATATTGTCGCTGACAGTCACTTAGGTAAGGTTAAAAGTCAACGATCATTTTTGTTACGTTTATAATCTTTGCTGTATATCTTCCCTTGTTGCCTAGATATGCACTGGGAAGTTGAAAGGCAGCATTTGCATATTATATAATTCTAAAATGTAAACTGCACTCCTTAATATTAATGTGACTTAAATGACACCAGTTATCTATGTCTATGATTCATATTGCTGAACTGTTCTCCTTCCCCAGAAAGATGTACTGTCACTGTCCTATTCGTTTTGAATGTTGTATTCATAAGGGTTTTGTGACTAGACATCCCTGTAAATCAACATTATTAGACTATATTTTCAAACAAAACATTTACAGAGACAGTCATCCCACATTCCATACTCAGAGTGCAACACTTGCTTGAAGGTCAGATCAAGTTGCCATCAACCTATGGATTAGTTTACTGAAAGAGTAAATGAAACCAGCAAGTTTTAGAATACCTCAATAACAGGCTTAATGTATTCCTGCTTCACTCCAGAATCCCTAATAGTCTTAAGAGCTCTGCTAGAACTGTAAAACAAACAACATTAGGAGAATGAATAAGCACTTGAGGTTGTCTTTCCTCATGAAGCACAGGAAATATTCGTAACAGTATTGGCTTATGTCATGACTTTAAACTGTGTGGAAATATTAGTCATGACACAATTTATTTCGAAATAAGCACAGTTCAGTTATGATCACTTATTACTTGCTGGGTTTGTATTCATAGTTGATACACAGAATTAGAATATGTTTTAGTAGAATAAACTTACTGCTTTTCAATTTTTTTTAATGTCAAGAAGTCTCTTAATTGAGGCAAGCAATCCTTTATTTTTGCAATAATTTGGTGTGATGAAGGTCACAGATAGTTTGCGGCTACTAAATACTCTTATATAATGTTCTGTAAGTTTTCCTTCCTCTATCTTCATTTTCCTTATTTATATAATTTTAAAGAGAGGACATATAATATGTAAAGGATATGCCCAAATTATTAACCTATAACTGTATTACAAAAAAAATCTGTGTGATTAAACAGGAAAAGAAAATTTAGTCTCAATAAGATTTTGGCATCATGAGTACTGAATTTAGATTCTCTTGCATAATTTGGACTTTCTATACATTAACCTAGAAGATTCTTTAAAGAGAAAAATAAATGTTTTGTTAAAGGTGTTTAAATTTTAAAAAGTTCTTTTTTTCTAAACAACTAGTAAAATGTTATATGAAAGAGATAGAACTTTCTAAATTCCTATTCTTATTTCTTTACAATGATAGCAAATTTGCAAGATCTCAGAAAAAGAATTTTAAAGTTCCACCATAACCAACAAACTAACCAAAAAAAAAAAAATGTAATTAAGCATCACTTTACTATCATACAGAAAGGTTCTCCTTAATAATAAAATGTACAACTTGCACAAATTAATAAATGAACAGTCATTTGGCAGGTAGAATAAATTAATTTTGTTTGGAAAATTGCAATGTACTACAGGTAGGCTACTTTATCTTAAATTCAAGCCCATATTTTATACCTTGATGACATTCATCCATTTTACATTCCGGTACGGCACTTAGTACAGGGAATGCTGCACTCGTCCATCAACTTGTACCATAATCTTACTTCCCAGTTATGCTTCTTGGGGGGCTCAGTCAGAAGAAGCAGTGGAGATAGACATCAGAGCTTTAATGAAGGAGCAATACTTACAAGGGTTTCATAGACAAAGAAAACTAAGAATAAAGGTAGTCTGCGTCTCGTGCATTTTAAGGTCAGCTTGGCGAAGACATGCTATGAATGAACATTTGCTGGTGGTAAACTGTTTCTAGTCTTTAGTTTGTTGGAATATTCACTTACTTTTGGATGCTATTTGAAGGGGCAGACGTGTGTGTGCACACGTGGCGGGGTGGGTGACGGAAGAGATGAAGTAAACCAAACAGCAAAACCCAAAACGATCCTACTCCCGCTGTTGACAATAAGCCCTCTGGAGAGCTAAGAAGGAATCTGTCCATCTGTAGATTTCTTTCAACCGAGGCAGATTCATTTTATTTTACTCGTTTACAACTATTATAAGGATGCCGTTCTTACAGTGTACTTCACATCAGTTCATTGCTATGCAGTACAACCACCTCTGGAAGGTAATGTGCACTTCACAGATGAAGAAAGCAAAGAAAAAAGACACCTGCTCTCTTGCCTAGGGTTACATTATAAGTTAGTGGCGAAATGTGTATTAAAATTCAGGTCTCCCGAGTCCCAGTGTTTTAATTAGCTTAATAATCCATGCTAACTTTCATGATTGTTAGGGCTTAGGTTTTGGTATTCTTTAACATTATTCTCAACACCTATGAAAAATAGCTGCCCTTCATAAGGTTAATGCAAACTATGAGTTACACCAATTATGCAAATCCTAATCTTTGTAACTTATCTACCTCCAGGGTGCGTAGTGCAGTGCGAGCATGTTCTTTATTTTTTATTCAAAAGAGCTTTCACCAACTTCTGTGAGTACTCTTCTTTTATACTATTAACAACAAAAACAAAGCCATTAATTGAATGTTACCACATTTAAACTTATAATGAAGGCATAATTATCCCAACTGTATTAATAAAGAAATTAATGTTCAGTGACTTGGCCACAGCTGCATAGCTAATAAGAACTAGAATGGGAGCTTAATTCTGAGACTTATTTCAAGTGTCACAATACCTATCTTTGTGTGTAAGGTCGATTGTTCAACGAAATAACCTGATACTCCTGGAAAAAATCAAATCAGTAAATGGATTTGAAAATCTATATATTTTGTCAAAGACCTTCATATGTAGACGTCTTTCCCAGTCTCATCTTACTTAGTCATGATTTATAGCCTACCCTTGATTCATTCTTTCATTCATTTATTCAGACGGTCCTTTGAGAAATTTTGAGCTAATTTTTTGGGGAGGACGTAACTCCAAAGGTAACGATTTTAAGCTGTGCCACTACGGTTTGAAAGCAGGGCTAAGAAAGATAGTACGTTAAAGTGAACCAGCTTATGTGGACTTTGCAGCAACTTGGATGGATTTGGATTCAATCATACTCAGTGATCTATCACAGAAGCAAAGAACAGAGTACCATGTGTTTTTCACTCAGAAGTGGAGCTTGAACAATTGCAATGCTATAAGAAAGGGATTGGCAGTAGTGGGAAACTGTCAGGGGAGAGGGAGTGAGATTGGCAGTTGAGGGAAACTGCCAAGGGAGGGAGGGGCACACCTCATCCACAAGGGCACCTGCATAATGAACATTTGTTTTCCTAACCCTGAATTGTATCCCACATCTTTAAAATAAAGAAAAATAAATAAATAAAGTGGACCAACTTTAGATGGTGTTGTCAAAAAGACATCTCTTGATATCTTTTTTTTTTTTAGAATTCAGGATTTTTTTTTTTTTTGAGTTGGAGTCTCACTCTGTCACCCAGACTGGAGTGCAGTGGCCTCTCCCAGCCACTGCAGCCTTGCCTGCTGGGCTCCAGTGATCCTTCTGCCTCAACCTCCCAAGTAGCCGGAACTACAAGCGCGTGCTACCACGCCCGGCCAATTTTTTGATTTATTGTAGAGATGAGGTCTTGCCAAGTTGCCCAGGCAGGTCTCGAACCCGCGGGCTCAGGCTATCCACTCACCTTAGCCTCCCAAGGCGCGGGATTACAGGCTGAGCCACCGAGCCTGGCTGAATTCAGGATTTATTGAGAGGACAGAGAAGCTCCCACAGTGGGAGGGAACCCAAAGGAGTTGCCCTTCTTGATATCTTATGATATATTTTCCCATACAGACAGAAGTAGTATTGTAACTAATGAATTGCATATTCTTGAAAAATGCAGTGAAGAATATTTAGCAACACAGAATCATAAGTAGGCAACATCAAACTGGAAGAGTTCAAATTTTATATTTTAAAAAGTTTACTTTCCTGGTGTAAAGCAAAGCTTATAATCGACCCTTAATGTGTTGTGTAAATGTATAGTATGTTTTAAGTAGCCTTTGTATTGCTAACTTGGTTTTTCTCTTCTTCCTTCACTGTTTCTAATTTATATTGTGGTTTTCCATTTTCTGACTCATTCAAAAAATTAGAAAAATCATATTTAAGCAAAGTTAACTAAAACTGAATAATCTGACAAGAAATAGACACATAGAAAAGATACTTTTATAGGCTTTCAATGGCTCCATATATTGTAAGGTCTATTATTGGCAATGAAGTTGGGTTCATTAGATGAAAGTAACACGGAAGTTCCTCGTAGCTTTCAGACTTTTTGGCAGGTATAGAGGGCTATGAAGAAAAGAGTTTTGAGAATATTAGATATTGTTAATATTGCCTTTGTTAATTCAAAATCTCTAAATAATCCTTGGATCCGACAAGCTTCTCACACAACTTATTACTTGCAGAAAAGAGATGTTCTTTTTATGCTGATTAAACAGATTAAATTTTCAAACTCACCCCTAGGCCAACTGCTGTGGGAAGAATCGAGCCTGTTCACTTAAGTCTTAAGTGATTGCCTATCTGAGAACCTGTCTTCATGGAAAATGAGATGAAATTGACCGATAAACTTGCATCAAGCAGGGACCCCACTCAGGATCTGGGGAGGGACCCCTCCCATTCAAAGCTCACTAGTTGCTGTGCAGGGTGAGGGGGCAGAGTGCCACAGATGCTAGAACATCATCGACGTGACTGCCGCTTGCATCGAGTCGGATGTGATTAGCCCCATACTAAAGAATGAGAGACTGAGGCGCAAGTCTCCCCGAAAGTAGCAACGTCAGATTTTTAGCCCAGATTTTTTGGCCTCAGGTCTACTGCTCTTATCCCTATTTTCCACTCATTCTCTTGTGACATGATAAGTAAATTAATCTCACCTTCTAATAAAATCAGTGTTTGGGGATGGAAACAGGAATGATAATGAGAGGAAAAGGCTCTTTGCGGAATAATATGCCATCAAAGAGGAAAACAACTAGAAAGGAGAACTCTAGGTTGAATTCTTTAAGACAATATTTGACTGCCATGTGCATTTGCCTAGTTCAGGACCTTCAATTACTCAAGAGACAGCAGCTCCGTGGTAGATTGCAAAATCTATGTCATGAGAGCATTTTTGCAGATTCACTATCCCACTGTGACTCTTTCCAGAACAGCTCAGACTCAAACAAAGAAAACAAATTCCCATGAAAATCTAACTAAAAGGTCACAGAAAGGAGAGGCAGAACTCATTAATTTTTTTTCAGGGCCTGAGGGTTCATTCTTTAAAATCTGTGCCACATTGGCACGTGCAGTTTGCATGACGATTTTCTTTTCTATCAGAGCGCAATCACTCTAGGTTGAAATACCCTGATGCCTGGCTGGCTTTTGGCTCCATGCCCTAGGGTTCGCTGAGGCAGCCTTGTAAATCCAGAAACACATTTTCGGGTGTTCTTCAAGGTAGATCGGCCTCATGACAGAGTTGACTCCTTAAATAACCTTAAAGTAGTTACTTCCTTTGTGAACTGTGTACCAATAAGTCAAAACAGTAATGCCTACATTAATTGGTAAATGATATTTCCAGTGGCCACTTCATTTAAATTGGAGATATGGGGCTGCTATTTTCCCCAGAAAAAAAAAAAGCAGAACATAATATGGCAGTAAGTAATCTCTGGCTTTCATCTGTTTATTCAGGAGTTGATGCAAGACAGAAAAAATTGAAGGTGTTCATAACCTGGCTGAAATCAGTCTCCTTTCTCTGCTGTCAAGAAACATGATGAATGAGAGAGAAAGAAAAGAATGAAAAACAGGTAAAGAACATTCACCACTGCCTGTGTTCTTTTCCTTATTGGAAACCTGCTTAAGTTTGGGAAGGAAAGTAGAGAGAACTTGTGACACCCTTTCTAGATCATAGTCTAGGATGAAGAGGAAGAGGCAGCTATTTCCAATTTTATTTTTCTTTTCTAGAAACAAACTTTAGAAGTAAAATGAAAGCGAGCCAATAGTTTTTTATATGCAAATAGTCGTGTGCTTGTAAAAATCTTTGCAAGATATATGTGTATCATAATAGTAAAATATTTGTGTTTTGTATAACGTATACAAAAACATGAAATTAGACTGGGCATGGTGGCTCACGTCTATTATCTCAGCATTTTGAGAGGCAGAGGTGGGAGGATGCCTTGAGCCCAGAGGTTTGCAACCAGCCTGGGCAAGATAGTGAGACCATGTTTCTGCAAAAATAATAAACAAACCAATAATAAATAAATAAACAATTGGGCATGGTGGCACACGCCTGTAGTTCCAGCTACTCAGGAGGCTGAGAAGGAAGGATAGACTGAGCGCAGGAGGTTGTGCCATGATCATGTAATACACTCCAACCCGGATGACAGAGTGAGACTCTGTCAAAAACAGCAAGAAAAGAAAAGAAAAGAAAGATATGACATTAAAAAGGGTGGAATAAATAGCATTTTTAAGAAATGTTTTTATGTTCTATTTATTAGTGGTGCTAAAAACTTTTAAACATTTTATTAAAATTGTTTGGTGTTTGCAGTGTGATTAAATATATATCATCCTCATAAAAATCTTGACTTAAAACTTCGTGCTAGAATGATTTGCAAGTCTGGTCCTAACTTATTCTATTTTTTGAGACACTCTGTTTATCAGTTCAATGATTACTTTTACTAGAAAAATCAAGTGATTTTTCAAAATTCATAGATCCAACTGGAAAAAATTCATATTGCTTGCATTTACAAAATCTTGAAATTCATATTTCAATCACACCTGCTAATAATGCAAATATTTTGCTGAAATAAGCTAGTAGGTTTTGAGCTTCCCTGATGTTCATCAGTTGTTTTTTCATGTTAGAAAGTGTTACGTTTCCATTGCCATATTTTTATAAAATACACCCAAAGTCGGTCATAGCAATCCATTGGGAAGATTCATAATCAGATTAGAGAATTTAAGTTCTAAGTTTTTAAAGAATACCGATATGAGAATTTCTCCAAGTGGCGTTCTTTGTTTTCAGGAACAAACTTACCTAAAAATGGGCATATTCACAAATGTCATTTTTCAAAATGTTTGCTCAATTTCCCCTAAAGTTAACATCTTACAAAACCGTTGGTGTCTTTTTCAAAAGTGTGAAGTTAACATTAGTACAGTACTATTATTGAAACTGCATTTTTTCAATAATGTCTTTTCTGTTCCAGGATCCAGTCTATTATACCATATTGCACTTCATTGCCATGCTCTCTTAGTCTCCTCTGATCTATGATCGCTTATCAATTAAAAATTAATAATCTTGACAGTTTTGAAGAGTAATGACCAAGTGTTTTGTAGATTGTTCCTTGATTTGAGCTTGTCTGATAGTGTCTCATGGGTTTTGAGAAGAATACCTTGGAGATGCGTTGCCCTTCTCATCACATTGTGTTATGTGATATCAGTATGAGTTGTCACTGGTTGTAAATCTTGACCGATCACTTGGCTATGGTAGTGTTAGAGATATTTTCTCTATAAAGTTACTCTTCTTTCTTTCTTTCTTTCTTTCTTTTTCTTTCTTTCTTTCTTTCTTTCTTTCTTTCTTTCTTCCTTTCTTTCTTTCTTTCTTTTTGAAGATAGTCACCAAGTGAAGTTCACACTCAAGGAGAGGAACATACTCTACTTCAGAAACAAAATAGCCTGGGATGGTATTTTGAGATTTTTGTGAGGATTTCCGGAATTGACCTTGGTTGTCAAGCAGGATACATCCCAAAGTTTCTTTGATTCTCAACAGGCACTTGATAGAGTGTACCAGCAAGGCTTCATAGAGGCTTTGCAAAGGTTAAGAGGGACTGTATCTTAGGATACACCTTATACATTTCCTCCTGGAGATAGGGTAAGGACACAGCTGATAAACCAGTGGTTAGCCATGGTATAGATAGCCAAGTGAAAGCCCAAGTTAGACACACAGATGTCCAAGGTGTCACTCTATTACTCTTCAAATGGCCTGACAAGATACTTTACACATGGAAGAAAATGTCAGAAGAAAAATGAGACAGAGGAAGAGAAAAATGATACTTCTATATTCAAAGTTCTAAAATGGCTTCATCTCAGAATTTATTCAGGAAGACTCACTGAAGATAGAATTTAGCACTAAATGGACTAAGTTGCAAACCAATAATAACTATAAATCACTGAATCTGGCCATGAGAACTCAGATTAAGTAGATCAAATTTTCTGACTGTGCTGTAATGGAAACCCATGTTAGAAATTTAGTCGAATAACATAGCAATAAAGAAAACAAGATTTTACAAAAATATATCAGAGTTGTTACTGTCAGTTTTATTCCTTTCATAACAATTTTGTAGTATTATGGATACAAGCATAAGACTGTCAGTATAAGCCTCATAGATGATATGCAAAGCAGCACAAGATAGTAAAACCTTGATTCCTGGTTAGCCTAAACAGAGTATATTTTTATTTTGTTTATAATCTGGACAGACATTTCATAATGCCATTACATAAGACTCCTTGGGCGTGAAAGTCCATAAATAAAAGAAAAAGTATCATTTACTGTTGAGTATATGTGTTAGAGTCAGAGAAACCAACGTCTCGTTTCTAAATTTCGCTATTCCCTAACTCTGTAATGTTGCTGAATTTACTTAAATTCTTTGGGCTTCAGTTTACTCATTCCATAAATGGAGACAAAGATGCCTGCTTTATGGGATGATTATGAGAATTAAATGAAACCGCCTATGTGCAACATTAAGCACAGTGTACCACATTTAATAAGTCTTCAATACATCATAGCTAGCTACCACTTTTTCTTTTTATTGTTATTCTGAATATCTATTTTGAATTCCCAAATTATAGGAAATTAAAACCAAATTAGTGAAGTCTAGTCATAGCTTGAAGTAACCAAGGAGAAATGAAATTAAAATAAGAAAAAAAGTTTAGAGGATATTGAGAAAGAATAGGTCAACTGAAGCGTACAATTTTCATCAGGAAAATCACTTCAAAAAAGACATACGAAGAAAAACTGACTGCGGGTTGACTGAGTTGATCGTTTATACAGACACCCAGGGCTGCTCTCTTGAGAAGTAATCAACACTCAAATATAGGACAACCCTTTATTTCATAGCTAAAGTAATTGGAATTTATTTTACCTTACATATTTTAATTTATAAGTGCTAATTAGCATTGTTTTACAAATATAATGAGGTACTGCATGCCAAACACAAATTCATATAAGTACTTTGAGATTTCAACATTTTATTTCTTGTGGCTGACCAAGCATAAAGGATTAGCAGAAGTAAATTCTTAAAATAATGCTTCACTATTAAATGAAAGCATAAACTTTTCCGATCTTTATTATTATTGCTAGATAAACAGTTGTCTTTCCGAAAGGAACCCTGGAAGGTAGTTAATTTATCTTTATGCTTAGGGTTCCAGACTTTTAAATTTGTGGGTCTATTTCAGGCCTTATTTTGCTATTAAGAAATTTTCACTATTTCCTTCACTTTCCTAAGGGCCAGAGATGTTGCAATATAAATTGAAAAGGTAAGGATAAGAAAAAAAAATTCTTAAATTTTCATTACAGTTATACTTTTCTTTCGTCAAAGGAGCTCAGAAATTCCCTTGCTGTATCAGTATTACCAGATAGTTAATTTCTCTGTCCAAACAGGATACACAGATATGCTGACATAACAATACCCAATGTTTCAACCTCCTCAAGGATATTAATAAAAAGCTATTTCTTATGGGAACCTTGGATTTTCTTTTCCCCAGGAAAGATTACAGATCAGGATTTGTTATCTCAAAATATTAAGGTAATTAGTGCTAGGTGAATTTAAAAAAAAAAATGCAGCATTCACACTGGTCCAGATAAATACCGAAGTTTGGAGGATGCTTACTTGAACTTTATCAAAACTATGGAAATTCTGTTGTCTGCAAATTTGAACTGCAAGTCTAGGGGGAAAGGCCGATCTTGCAAGATTTTGAGAGCATCATGTTGCTGGTTGGACTGAAAATACTACATGCATGGCGGTTCCCTGCTTTTTCAGCATTCTCTGGGTCGGCTTAAAAAGAGAGGAAAAAACCCAGAAGTGCAGAGACATTAAAAAACCAAATGTGAGCTTTCAAAACCTTCTATGTGAGGTTTGGTGTGGGGTTTTTTGTTTTGCTTTGTGTTTTGGTTTTCCCTAGCCTTCCATTGGTCTTTATTTTAAGGAAAGGACAGTGAACCGAGTCACTCGCTCTTCAGTCCTTCCCTCTCCTCCCCTCTGCCATCTACTCCATTCTTTTGTCTGTTACAGGCGTGGAGGCCCTTGGAAGTCCACAGGAGCTCAGTGCTTGCCTCAGCTCAGGGGGGGATCCGGAGCAAGGTGAGACACAGGCCTGGAGACTGCAATGGCAGATTGAGCAGATTGTGCAGTATCATTTCACGTGCTATCGTATCCCCTTATGCCACATTTTTCTGGTGCCGACAAGAAATCAGCTAAGGGCAGAGTGAGGGAAAGCTGGTGCAGCAAATGGTCTTCTTGCTGGTTTTAACAAAACAGCCACACGAGTGGAGAGCTGCCTTGTCTTACATTCTGCTTCCACCGTCTTGAGTCCATTTCTGAACCCCAGCCAACTCCCAGCTGGTAGCAGGCTACAATGCTGTCATGTCATCAGCCGAGTCAAGATGTTCCAGCGTTTGTGTGTGTTGTGTGTGTGTGTTTGTGTGTGTGTGTGTTTTAAAACTTGCCAACTTGGCTGTTTCCCATAAATTGCATGGAATAATAATTTCTTAAAGAAAGCTTAGCTTCTACATACCCATAGGTGAGCAGGTTTTTGGATTGCTCAGTAAACAGAATTCAGGTCAAAAAAGTGACAATGAACAGGCACTTATATTTAGATATTCAATGACTTGTATTTGAATATTAAAAACCCCATATAAGGTAAACTATTATCAGAAGGTTTTAACCTAAAGGGCATTTGATATCACAGATAAACTGACGTATTTCACTATGCAATAACTACTTATCTTTTGTCAGTTTTTTTTTGTGTGTGTATATATACTTATGTATGTGTGGGCATGTGTTTCCTTTATAAAAGCTCTTCTGGCAAAAGATCTACATATTATCTGTAAAGTAATTGAGAATAACGTGTTCAGAAAAAGAAAATAGTTTTCTGCCCAACAATGCAGAAGTCAAGATGGTTTATTTGAGAGAAGCTTGGGTTTGTTAAAAAGAAAAACAAGAATTTGTGGATATTTTTAATAATATGAACATATGGTCTGAGCAGAAGCAGAAAAGGCACTTTTTAAACTTGATGTCAGATCACATCACATTATGTTGATTTATACTGCATAATGTGATATGCTGCAGATTTTTAATAAATGGGCTTTCTTCATGTTTTCAACTAGGGAAGATTTTGGGGGATGCACATTCAGTGATCCCCCTTGGGGTTCTTGAGTACCTCTCCACTGATACCATTTCAAGATCTTAACACAGAATTTTTTTTTTTTAATGTTTTACTTGTTCCATCGGGTAAGGCGACAAACAGATATAACGAAAATGAAGTTTTAGCAGGAAAAAAAAGTCCTAATGAATTAATTTATTTTTGCATCAACCGGGGGAAACAAAGTTTCTTTATCTCGGTCAGGAGAAGAAAACTGCCCAAAGAAAAGAGCAATTTTCTGGTAGGGGTGTTGTTAGGGGAAGTAAGAGAAGATGTAGAAGGTAAGAGCAAGAGAAAAACAGCAGCATTGCTGTGTGGCAGCGCTGATCTGAATGCCATTTGTCCTTGGGTGCGCACCCAGCTAGTCTCCTGATGTGCCCTGTTTTCTGTGAGAACTGTCTCTGAGAGAGAAGCTGCTAAGATTTTTGAAATACCCTTCATTCGTAATATCCAGACTGTGTTTCAAAACACACGAACAAAAAACCCCTCAAAATCTTTTTTGGTTTTTAAGAAGAAACAGAAACATAAAAGATTTCAATCTAAGATTGCACTAGAATCTGACCTTTTGGGAAATGAATATAAAAACGACTACTTTCATACCATTATTCTACCTTTCTTTTTCTCTCTTTTATTTCCAGATTGTCATTCAAATCATCGGTTGCCTTTAATTAAATGAACATCTTTGAAGCACTGCACAGTCACATACACATACCTAGAGAAATAAATTAAAACAAATTAAACAGTAATGCACCATTTACCTAGATGATTACCAGGAGACAGTGTAGAAATGTAAAAAGATACGTAAGAAAAGCACAAAACACCTGAAAGAATATCAAGCCAGTAACGCACATGAATTATTTGGCTAGTGAACTTTATATGCAAACAAGCAAACAAGAAGACATGATGGTAGGAGACAAGAGTTATTTGTCAAATACATGAATTAATGTATCCTATGTTGTCTGTAAATGGGAAAATAGCAGAAGATTGTATTATTCTTTTCATGAATGCCAGGTGGGAAAGAAAATTCATTACTGTTTTTAATTAGTGTATATGGTGCATTTATTCTAGCAGGGCCTCAGTTAATTGCTTTAAATGGATTATTTTATCTTTATTAATATCCTCATTTTAGATTTAAGAGGAAAAAAGATGAGGAAATTTAATTTTTTGGTAATTCATCTAAGCTCATTAGCCACTAAATGGTAAAACTAAAGCAGCAAGACCTCTGAGCCACCACACGGTATTGCCTGAGAGCTTTTAAGGGGACAGCAAAATTGCTGTAGTAGTAAAGTAGCTATTGTTTCAGATCACCCAGCATGTATGAAAAGTGGACATCTTTAATGGTATAAATTTCAGGGCTAGAGAAAAATGCAAAAGGAACAAAGGAACAGCTGGTGAAGTAGTTAATTACATTAACTGTGACTTAGCCTGAGATGGTTTAACCAAGGACACTGAAGCACAGGAGGGTCTGAAGATTCAAGTTCTAATCCAAATGTTATCAGTAACAAAGAGTGAGGCATCATGATAAGGTCATACCATGCTGAGGGAACCAACAAAAGATGAATAAAGTAATTCAGCAAATAAATGAACATCCCAACAAAGACTATGTCTCTGGAAAGGAGGAATAGAGACCTAGTAGTCAGATATTTTGCTGAGGTTTAATTCATTTCTACCTGCTTTTTAGGCTAGTGTTTTTACGGCAAGTCCATCTTATCCCGAGAAAAGAAACAGTAAATTCATAGATCAATCAGAATTTGTTTGGGTGATGAGAAACAGGCAAAAGGAATGACTTACCCAAGAAAGACTATTTCATTTTCCCATACAAGTCAAAAATAGATGGACCAGAGTGGGTATGGTGATTTGCTCCCCAGTGCCCTTAGAATATCAAAACCTTTCAGGCTTACTCTGCAGGGATCCTCCTCCACTTCAAGGTCAATTTGTAATCCCCAAAGAATGCTCCCTTCCAGCTGTCTTGTTTGTAGTCCAACCAGCAGGAAGGAGGGAGAGCTGATGACGAAGGGACAAATTGCACACACTGCCGCCATATTTTAAGGAAGGTAAGCAGGAGTCACCCGAGACACCATTTCTTATGTCTCACCAGCTAGAACTCAGTCACATGGCTTGGCATATTGGGCAGTTACAAAATGTATTTTTCATAGTATTCGGCTAAAAATAGGCAGTTTCACAAAGATTACTGTGGAATAAGAGAAGAGTAGATGTTGAAAGGTGATGAATAGTGTCGTCCAGAGTTAATGATTATTATAAAATGACAACATTTCTTCTTTTTATTTTTCTTCTTTCATTTGCTTCTTCTTCTCCTTCTCCTTCTCTTCCTTCCCCTCCTGTCTTCCTTCTTCTTCTCTGAATTATTTTAAAGCTCACTTCCAGAGACATCTCCCCATATGGAGAGCAAAGATAATCTGCTGCTGCTTCCAATATGGGTCATGAGAATTTCTTGGCTATATGGACAAGTTTTGCCTCAGACACACCAAAAAACATGCCACAAGCGACACCACAGAGGCATCCATGAAGTCCTGTGTCTTTTGCCATATTTTTCCCCATACATGACCTTGGTGCCACTTTTTGTAAGTTCAGCAATATGCTAAATGACAAATTCAGACTGAATTGCTTCTTAAAATAATATTATTTGGGATCTGACCTAGCTCATCGTCTTTCCCCAAACCTGTTTTTGGTTTTGTTTTGCTCCACCTTGCTGTCCATTTTGCTAAAGGGCACCGCCAAGCCACCTGAGGTCGTACTTATTTCTTATTCTTCATCTAACACATTCAATTCCTGTTGACTGGACTCATTCTATCACTGAACTCTATCTGGGTCAGACTGAGATTGAAAATCATTTTCCCACTGATTTCTACCCATCCACCACCACTTTAGCCTCAGTTCTGCTCTGTCTCCACAAGAACCCTTTCCTCTCTCTTCTTTGGACGCTAAGAAATTCTACCTTTGCTATCCTTAAGTTAGGGCTGTTACCAAAAAACATTTCTGAAAAAGAAGTAGCCAAAATGTTTTGCTTTGGGGTTCAAAAGCATAGATGGCTGTGATGATAGCAAAAAGGATTCCTTGAATGTGAAGCATGTGCTTTTTAAGGCATCTGTACCTGTTCACATCCTATACCTAAACAGTGGGTACAGAAAAATGGTGAATGTTTATACACTATAAATATGGCTTAATTCAGGGAGGGAAGGAGGAATTTCCAAGAGAAAAGCATTTGCATTAGTTACCATCACCTGTCTCTGAAAACACACTCAGACTCTTTCGGTGTCAGACCCACAGGATGCTATAACCCCTGAAGAGATTTGGGCATCCAAGAACACAGGGATAGTTTGCATAATTATCTTGCTGTAATCTAGGAAACAAAAGACTTTTGAGTTTTTCCCACCATTTTGGTTGTCAAATAGTAAAACAGAAGGAGTGATCCTAGCAAGTATATTACAGATAAGCCCTGAGACAGAGCCCAAATATTCCAATGGTCCGGTGAGCATATCAAACTCCTTCTGCCCTTCTAAAAACATTAAGAATTTGCTGAAAGAGAGCACAGCCTAAGAGACCTTATAGTTGCACAAGCAGTATTCTGCTACTATTTGATTAGACTGAGCTACTGTAGGGCATAAGGAAATATATCAACAGATTTCAGTGTAAATAAATGGAGAAACACTCAAGACCATTACTCCTAACTCCATCATCTAGTAGCTTTGGAAGCTCAATGAAGGCACATAGTGGGGCGTCCACAGCTGAGTCTGGAAAGAAATAAAAGCATAGGAAAGAAGGAACTTCTTCGCCACTGACATCCCTGTACCCCTTTTCCCTAAATGAGTTGCTTTTTAAAAACTTTATTTTATTATACAGATGTGAGGTACAAGTCAGGATTAAGTAAAGTAATCGATGTGCAGGTGAAGTCTGGTCCTCCAACTGGTCCTCACTTTCCCTGGTTTAGGACCAGGTACTTTTTGTGCTGTTGCATACCCCCACCCCACCTCTGACAGTGCTCCATGATTGCTGATTCCTCCCTCCTGCTGATGTGATTAATGTTTAGATCCACTTATGAGTGAGAAATGTGATCTTCAGTTCTTTGTTTCTGTGATAGTTCAATAAGTATGATTGTCTCCAACTCCATCCAATTTGCTGAAAAGTTCATGATTTTGTTCTTCTTTATGCTGTGTGATACTCCGTCATGTCTATGTACCACATTTTCTTTATCCAGTCTAATTTCGATGGGCAACAGGGTTGGTTTCCTGGTTCTGTTATGGTGAATAGTGCAACAGTAAACATGCGTGTGCAGGTATCTTTTCTGTAGCAAGATTTGTGTTCCTCTGGGTATATTCCAGAAGAGGGATTGCTGGGTCATATGGAAGGTCAATTTCTAGTTCCTTTAGAAATCGCCATGCTATTTCCATAGAGGTTGGACTAGTTTGCACTCCCACCAACAGTGTAGAAGTGTCCCTTTTTCTCTGCACTCATGCCAACATCTGTTGTTCTTTAATTTATTAGTGATGGCCATCCTTACTGGAGTTAGATGGTATCTCAATGTGGTTTTGATTTGCATTTCTCTGATGATTGGTGAGGCTGAGCATTTTTTCATGTATCTTTTGGCTGCTCGTATGTCTTCTTTCAAGAAATATAACTTGCTTTTATGTCCGCACCAACTCCAGCTTTCCCAGAATGCAGATATAAACCTAGGGTGAAGAGAGAAGAGTCAATTTATTGTACCAACCTAAAAACTTAGTTAAGATATAGGTTATATTTAAGAAATTCAAAAATCAAAATAGTCCCAAAATACATATTATGAAAAACTATGCATAGATATCAAATTTTTTTTGCAGCAAAATGAACTTATACTGACTTGGAATAACACATCTGAACAGGCTCTAGTTTGAGGCACTGTAAAGGATAAGAAATCAGTTTGAAGAAAGACACTATCAGAGCAACATGAAATCTAGTCAATTGATAAAAGAACAAACATCAAATGTACGGTGAAACGTGGGTGGACAAATAGCAAAATAACGGATGCTTTACAAAAAGTTTATGGGGAAATGTCCCGAAGAAATCTGTTTTTTACAAACGCATATAACTTTTAAAAATTATTTTATTTTATTTTGTTTTTTTGAGCCAGAGTTCACTCTGTCGCCTGGGCTGGAGTGCAGTGGCACACTCATGGCCACTGCAGTCTTGACCTGCTGAATCAGGCGATCCTTCTGGCTTAAGCTTCCAAGTATCTGGAACTACAGGTGTGCCCCACCATGCCTAGCTAATTTTTATAATTTATTGTCGAGAAGAGGTCTTGCCGGGTTGCCCAGACTGGTCTCAAACCCCTGGGTTCAGGCAGTCCTCTAGTCTCAGCCTCCCAAAGGGCTGGGATTACAGGCATGAGCGACTGCACCCAGCTATTACTTGTTTTGAGAAAGAACAAGATAAAGTTGTAGACAAAGCCCACAGTATCAGATCATCCACATCAAATTATGATTAAAAAAATTCATCTTGTTCATGTCCTAACTGAGGAGGACCAATGCAGCACAAACAATAGCCAACAGCATAGAAATCTCAATTGGTTCTGCTTGCAAAATTCTCAATGAAAAGCTGAAGCTGAATGAATGTTCCACTCAACGGGTGCCAAAATGGTTACACCCAGATCAGCTGCAAACAGGAGCAGAGCTTTCAAAGGTAATTATAATAAGGGGGATCAAACTGTGAAGTATGTCTTTGAAGAATTATAGCCGGAGTTAAAGCATGGCTTTCCTGTTACAATCCTGAAGACAAAGCACAATCCAAGCAATGTCTACCAAGAGATGGAAGTGGTCTAATCAAAGCAAAAGTGGACAAGTCAAGAGCAACGATCACAGCAATAATTTTTTGGAATGCTGAAGGCATTTTGCTTTTGACAAATAACATCGGCTTTTTTGAGAGTGTTTTGAGAAAGTTAACCAAAGCGTTCTCAGAAAAACACCTGGGAAAGCTTTCCCAGAGAGTCACTGTCTGCTGCGATGGTGATCCTCCTCATTCCTCTCATCAATGCAGGGTAATTTTGTAAGAATTTTAATGGGAAATCATTAGGCATCCTTACAGTCTTGATTTGACTTCTTTGGCTTATTTTTCATTTTCTAATCTTAAAAAAAATCTGTAAAGGACACCCATTTTCTTTCAGTTAATGCAACAAAGACTGCATTGACAAAGTGAAATCGTCAAGATCCTCAGTTCTTTAAAAATGGACTAAATAACTGGTATCATCATATACAAAAGTATCCACCTTGATGAAGTTTACGTTGAGAAGTAAAGTGTATGTGATTATTTTTATCTTTTGATTCCATTTTCCCACAAACATTTTGAAGTCACCTTGTGTATTGGTATGCATATATTACAGTCAAATGTGTAAAATAAGTGTCTATTACCTATACATTTTTTCTTGTAATTATTACCTCTGTCCTAAATCAGGTCATCATGATAATCTCTCACCTAGAACTCAAGAGTATAGCTCATGGAGTTTCTCTGGTGCCTGACCTGCAAACACCTCTTCACAGGTTACCAGTAGTGAAGAAGAGGGGTCTATCTTTTGATTCTTTTGCTGTGAGTTCCAACCTGCATCAAGTAATGTTATTGGCATTGCCCAAATCCTTTTCAATAGAATCTCTTTACTATTTTGCTCATACACTTGTTTGGCTACAATGGTTGCAGTTTAATGTTATACTATAATTAATGTTTACTTGTTTACTTTTGAATGAATGTTTACCAATCATGGAGCCAGCTAATAAGGGTTAGCTATAGATGTTTTTTACGTTTGAAAAAAATCTAAATAACTGAGTAACTTTTATGTGACTAATATCTTGTATAATACTTGCATATAATAGTTTAACTCTTTATGTTGAGTCAAACATATATCTAGTCTTATAAAATTGCCATACACATAGAAGAGAACAAAGTGATTTCATTTTATTTAAATAAACATATAAATCATATTTAAAAAATATAATATATAATATATCAAACACAAATATGTAAACACAATTAGAATAATAATAACAAAATGGACACTCATGTATGCACCATTTATGCTAAGAAATATAGTTACTGTTTAAAGTTAGATATTTTTCATACAGATTTTGTTAACTGATTTAAAATGACATTATCAATTTTCAGTATTTAAGCAAAAACTAGTTGTACTCCACATCTCCTTAAGAAAATAAAGTTATATAAAAAAAGAAAGTTGCAAGTGTTATATTTAACCACCAAAACAAATGTCTTCGCTAATTTAATTTAGCTCACTTATGCTACTTGTCTCATCAATAGTAATAAGTTGGGGTAAAAAAAAAACAAAACCTTTGAATTAAGGAAAAAAGTCATGGCCAGAGTTTGTATTATCCTTTACAGAGTTATGTAAATAACTGTGTAATAGATTTAAGTCTTTGAATATTTAAGGGTAAACTGTATGTCAAAAAGATAGCTCAGGGTGAGTAGAGAAAATAAAATCAAATGAGACTTGAATGGTTTGCATTGTTATTTGATGTGTACTTCGTTACATGTGACCATTTCATGTTTCAGTTCACTATTCTGGCTTGCACTTCATGGGTGAAGGGTGAAGTGCTAAATGGTGTTACTCAAGGATTATCACTCAGACTTAGTAGACCTTGTTAAATCTCATGCTATACATAAGAGGATCTTCCATGTCTTCATTCCACCAAAAATTGTGTCAGAGATAATCCCTGATTTTCACTAAGGCAGTTTAAGTTAAAATCGTAAGAAGATATAGAGGATCTTATGAAGATGTTTTATAAAAGCTTATTTCAAAAGAGTTCATTTTTCCATTAAAAATGTTTATAGATCTTTAATAGATAGCCCCTCAAGAGTCATAATCTTTATTGAGTCCATTACTTTTTTTATACCTTCAGGCATTTGGTGTCATTTTCATTCAATGTAAATTTTTGAAGGAGAAGTAATCATAGCTGAAGTCCCTGGAAAAGCATCCAGTTGTTACAATTAAGATGATTGCCAGTCTATATTGTTCATATAAGAAGAATAAAATTTGCCACTTTGTGAATAACTCGGCAATGATGAATGACACTCAAGTTAGCATACATAGCTGTGTGGTTCACAGAAGGCTTTTTTTCATTACAAATATCTGGCTTTTGTTTTGCCAAGCATTTAATGAATGAAAAAGTCCAAACAATTCCCAGCCCCATAAAAGATAGAAGGCGTGGGTTTGAGGCAGCAAAAAATAGAGTAAAAGCAATAAACTGTGTCCAATTCACTTTCTTGGGGTTCATATTAATGTCATGTAAATAATGAGAACTCTCACTTTCTGAATTCTGTATTAAATTGGATTGCACATATTTTAAAATTAGGTTTAGTTTAAACAGCAATCGTTAAGCAATCAAAGCAATAAAAAAAACCATCTTATAAAAATAGATGAAGCAGAAATTTACACATTATTTTAAAGTCCTGTACTCAAATAAAGAATAGACGGCTGTCTGCAAGAGAGTTTTTGTCTGAAGTGTCATTATAGTCTTGATGATACTCTGAAGTGTTCTCATCATCGGATCGTCAGCATTCCATCAAGTTCAGAGTATTGTTTGATTATTTCCTTTTTATCTGTGAAATGGGGGGGAAAATACAACAAAGCACATCAGATTGCAATTAATATGAAAAAAACTATCTTTTTTAATGCAATGGACTGCTTTGACAACATAATTCCAAGGCTATTCATATTTGTTTTAGTGATTTATTGCTGCGTAAGGAACCATACCTTTCTCCATCCCCCAACTTAGTGGGGGATGTATCATCAATGTACCATCTTTAGTGATTCTGTGGGCTACCAGACTCAACTGAGTGATTCTTCTGCTCCATGTGATGTTCGGTGGGCCTGCCATCATCTTAGGCCTCAGGCTGAATGTCCAAAACTATTCACTCACATGACTTGGGAATTGATGCTGACTCTTGACTGGAAGCTGATCTGGGATTGTTGATGAGCATTTCAGTTTCCTTCCAAATTGCTTCTGAAGATGGCTTGAGCTTCTTAGAGCAAGGTTGGGTCTCAAGAGAGGGAAATTCGAGAGTAAGCCATTGAAGATGAAAGATGCAGAACCTTCTCGTTGTCTTAAGACCTGATGTCACTTAATTCCCAGGATGCCACTTTCCACCACATTCTATAGGTCTAAGCAACACACATGGCCAACCCAGTCCAATCCACGAAGAGACATAATTCCATTTTTGGAAGTGAGGAATTATGTCTGTGTTCAAAGATAGGAGGAAGTTCAGGGCCACCTTTGAAAAATAACTACCTCAGACTCATGTGCTAAAGTCTCTCAGCCTCTCCCCTACCAACTTTTTTCTTCTAAATTTGTTTTACCTTTAAAATTGAGAAAAAGGCTGGGCTTAGTGGCTCAGCCTATAATCCCAGCACTTTGGGAGCCCGAGGCAAGTGGATTGCCTGAGCCCGCCAGTTCCCCGTTAGAGCTCAGTCCTGAAAACTTGGCGAGACCTCATCTCTACAATAAATCAAAAATTAGCTGGGTATGGTAGCGCACCTATAGTTCTGGCTACTTGGAAGATGGAAGTGGAAGGATGGCCGGAGCCCAGCAGGTTGACAGTGGGGTGACTGTGAGTATGCCACTGCATTCCAGCCTGGGTGACAGATTGCGACTACAACTAAAAAAATAAAAATAAATAAATAAATAAAATTGAGATAAAGCTTGAGCTTTGCTTGAACATCTACCATGTGGTAGACATAACTGGATATTGTGAGAATGTAGCCTTATCAGCCTATGTCTATATAAATGGCATGGTTTGAATGTTCAAATTATTATAGTTAGAGTTCTCACTACCCCATATGTCAAAATTTGTACTTCTTAACAATGCCCTATGCATTTCCAGGGATTACCTAGAAAGCTTCATCGATCCTCCAGAACAAATCTGCCCTTGTTCCTGACTTCTCATGTGGCCACCACACTCCTGCACTTACCTCAGATTATCTGCTAAATGAGATTTTTTTGTCCCTGGTCATCGCCACTGATAACTTCATTGTTTCACCTAGTTTTTCACAGCATAACTCATACCCAAAAGCAGCTTGTATCAAGAATTTGTATAGACTGATACAAAAATAAATACAACATAAAGGTAGTTTAACCCAAGTACCAGCAGGGGCTATTCTTAGGTCCCACAGACCAAACTCTCAAATAAGTCACTGCCTAACTATACTTAGGACTTGACATGCTGGACTTACCTCAATCAAAGGAAACGGACATTATCCTCATGCATGGAAGACTAGGCCCAACTTTATGCCCAGAGGAAAGAATATTCTTCCTGAACCCCTAACTCCCAAGAGTCCAAGTTCCAACTCATTTCCAGCCACATAACTTACTTTCAGCATGACTGGCAGTGATGCCCATTACTTTGAAATATAATGCCAACTTCTATGAATATGGAGGGGTCTGAGTTAAACGGTCAGCAGTAACTGACCATGTATTCCCAAATCTGATATGTTTTATTAAATAATGCCCTGTGTGAGATACCTCATTCTAGCTCTTTTAATTGTCTTTCGACTATTGAGACTTTGAAAGGAAGTCAAATATGGGCATCTATTCTTGCTAACGTATTTAATAAAAACAAAGCAATTGATTAAACCAAATTTTTCTCTCTCTCTTTCACACACCTCCAAATACCACAGAGAATAGATATATATCAATTATCAGATAATTTAAGTCCAGATTCAGAAAAAAAAAATGAACTGAACTAAAAAGAGTACTGAATACTTCATATTAGTTTTCTAAAGCACCTTTAACAAAGTACTACACACTTAATGTCTTAAAACAATGGAAATTTATTCCCACAATTCTAGAGTTCAGAAGTCTGAAATTGAGAACTGGTTCTTCCTGAGGTCTTTGAGGGAGAATATCCCTCATACTTCTTCTCTAGCTTCCTGTGGTTGCTAGAAATTCTTGGAGTTTCTTGACTTGTAGACACATCACTTCAATCTCTGCTTTCATCGACCCAGGCTTTTCTTCCCTGTGTATTACTGGGTCCAGATCTCTCCTTCTGTAAAGACACCTGTCATTGGGATAGGGCCCAATGAGTATGACATCATGTTAACTTGATTGCATCTGCGAAGACCCTATTTCCAAATAAGGTCACATTCACAGGTTCAGCATATCTTTTGGGGTGACACAATTTAACTCACGACTCAATATTTATATCCACAAAAAGTTGTCGCCTTGTAGATACACATAAGACATCTTACTAAACAGTCCACTTGACATCTATTACAAAAGCATCATAATTTGTATGACCTCATTGATGCAGAACTTTTTAAGACTGGTTTAAAAAGTGCTAACCTGCCGGGCTTGGTGGCTCAGCCTGTAATCCTGCGCCTTTGGGAGGCTGAGGTGAGTGGATTGCCTGAGCCACTGGGTTCGAGACCCGCCTGGGCAGACCTCATCTCTACAATAAATCAAAAAATCAGTCGGGCGTGATAGCACATGCCTGTAGTTCCGGCTATTTGGAAGACTGAGGCAGAAGGATCGCCGGAGCCCAGCAGGTCGAGGCTCCAGTCTGGGCGACGGAGTGAGACTCCAACTCAAAAAAGAAAAAAATAATAAATAAAATAATAAAAATAAAAAGTGCGAACCTTATTTGCCCAACATCTGTATGACTTAAAAGGCTGGATTATGCAAGTTACCCCTCCAAGAATAAATAAAATTTGCCCCAAGATAAATATCAATTGCTAGCCATTGTGACAGAATATATGTTTAATTTTCGATTTTGGCAGTTTTCTAATTTCAAAAAAATCGTAAACTCCAGCCTCCACTGGTCTCCTGTTTGCAAGGATAAAATAAGTAATAGAATGAGAAATCCCTCTGTGTTCTTAGGAAGAAACTGTGATATACAAATCCAGGACAGTTTTATTATTCTCTTTTCTAGATCCCTGGATTTGTGTTCTCAGTGGGAAGTCTCCTCTGTCTTCCTCTTTTTCCACATTCTTTTGCAAAATGGAGCTCATTTTTTTATATCCCCCTCACATATATTGTTTCATTATTTCTAAGAGTAAACTTTAAAAGAACCTGGATACTGGAGCCACTGCTACTCTGGAGAGAATACCAGACGGAAGAAGCCCTCCTGTCAAGACTCTCCTTGAGGTTGATGACCTGGTTAACTGTGCAGAGTTTTTCACTGCCATCGGTTGGCTGGGACCCAGAAAGACCACCAGGGACTCTGAGAGCCTCAGCTAGAGAAATAGCCTTCGTCACCAGTGCAAGAGTGTGGTAATTCAGACTATTGTCTCTTCCCTGTGAGTATTTACAAAGATTAAAATCTCTTTACTTCTAAATCTTTTTAAATAATCAATTCTAAGTGAATTGAATCTTCCACTCCAGAGTGGAAGATTGCCAAAGATTAAGTCTCAAACTTACTTTTTTTTTTTAACTGTGAAATAATGCTAACATAAAATAACTGGAGAAAACTATGTAACAAACTCCACTGTGAATTTCCTGTTCAGTTGCATTCCCTGATTTTCAATTTTTGCAGCATGGCTTGAAGAACACATTTTTAATTTATAAAATATACTCATTAATTTATTCTGCTTTTTTCTTTTTGGTTTGTATTTTTGTATTTTCTTTGGGGAAATATTTTCCTTTCTGGAGGCCATAAATATATTATTTTACATTTTTTAAAGAATGTAAAATTTGTTTTTTACCACTAAAATGTATTTATATCTACGTTTTAAAAGTGGAAGACAGGATATATATATATATTTTAACATAAGAAGGGTAACTGGTTTTCTCAGGCCTGTACATTGGATCGTCTGTATTTTTTTATTTGAGTTTTGCAGAAGCAACATGTACTGAAATTAAAGAGCTGATTTGATCTAAATCAGTGCAATTAGAAGAAAATTAATTGATGAGGAACATCTCTAAGGTAAGAAACTGGGCTTGCGGTTTTAAAGAGGTTGGTAACCAAAAGCGTCCTGTGGCTGTCTTGGAGAGTCATGAGAAAAGCTGCAGAAGCGTCTCATCTGGAGCTGTGCTTGGGCATGTTTTGCAGTTAGGCATTTTCTGGAACACAAAAATGTGTGGGAACAAAATGGTGGGGTGGGGAATTCCCTACCTACAGCTGCCTTCTGGACTAAAAGCTCAGATAAAATTCAACATTGGCACTTACCGAATTCCTGATGTGTAGCAAGTTTTCTGCAGGCCTGAGCTGTTTCTAGATGACCACTCTATTCATTGGCCAATATTGTCCCTTCATAATTATAATAGCTTTTTAATAACTTTTAATCTCTCTCATAAGGCGAGAACAGTCTTGTTCTTCCCCTTCAACATTATCTTGGCTCTAACTTCTTTGTCAAGGTCCAAGAAACCCAGTTATGACTTTTATTAGTATTATTTGAATTTATAGATTAATTTTGGGAAAAAAATGGCAGTCTTATCACATTAAGACTTTCTATACATTAAATTAGTTTGTCTTTCTACTTATTCAAGTTTGCTGCCAAATAAACTTGAACAAACTTCAACTAAATCTGAAACACAATATTTTTTTCTCATTTTTAGTGAAATCTAGTAATCAACTAAATTTGAAATCTGTATAGTGAATATTTCTATATATGATAAAATTAAGCTCACACTATGTGTGTAATTTTATATTCTACTCTACTCTTTTTATATTGTAAATTTTAAACATACTGATATCGTGCCATTGTATAGATTTGGTATAATTACTCTTTTTATTTCCACTGTATCAGGAATTTTGGTTGTATTTAATCTTTGACTATTGTAAATCACATGTTTTCAGAATATCTGTGTAATAAATCTTACTAACTCTGTTTAATTCCTTAGGACAGAGGTTGACCACTTATGGCTTCCTGCCTGTTTTTACAAATCATATTTTATCAGAACACAGCCATCCTCCATTGTTTAAATTTTGTCTACAGCAGCTTGTTTACTGCAACAGCAGAATTAAAGAGTTAAGACAGACCGTGTGACTTATGAAGCCTAAAATATTGCTACCTGGGACTTTACAGAAAAAGATCTCTGACTCTAACTTTAGGGTAAAATCTTTGGCATGAAATTACTTAGTTGAGGTATATGTATGATTTGATAATATCTAATACACTGTACATTTTCTTTTTGAAGTCTGTGGCAATATTGTATGAGTGCTTGTTTCAAAGCAAAATTACCAGGATTAAATGTTTAACCTTAAACTTTTAGAGAATACCTTTTATTCTTCTTCCTCAGTGGATTTTGCAAAAATTACGATCAAATTATTTACTCCTATGTTAAAAAATAAATGGATATTTCCTTTTTCCAAGAGATATTTTGATATTTTAAAACCACAATGCTGACTTGTGCTTGGCCCTCCTTAAGGGGCCTTGGCCCTTACTTAAGAATTCCTCATCTCAACTGATACCACAATTCCTTTAAGACGTCAAGTTACTCTCCAGCAACATTCACTATTTCCACCACCCACTTCCACCCTGGACTGGAAGAAAAGGAAACTTTTTCATGTGTTCCTTAGGCGTTCCAGTGAAATCACTGTAATGTCGGGTGATACTCAAAGTTCTTGACAGCAGCCAAGGGGATCATTATTCATGAGAAAACCAGGGCTGCTTGGGTAACACCCTTCCACTGTATGCAAGCGCTGATCCCCTGGTATATTCCAGTAAACACTGGGAAATTTGTCTCTTTTCTACTTCCAAGAAGATCTTCATCCTTCACCATAAGTTTTGCTACACTGAATCACCAGAACAAAAATTCTAGAACTGTATATTCTTTCCCAATAGTTTGTGTCTCACCTTCTGTAAAAAAGAGTAGAGAGATATTTATGATTCTTTCTGTGTCCACCTTATGAAATCCTGCACCCACAAGATTTATATCTATATACTTATACTTAGAATAATTTTACTTATTGACAAATAAAAAGCTAAAATAATGGGAAGCTTTATTTTCCTTTCAGTTGACATAAAAACTCTATTATACCCTAATTATCTTACACAACAAAATTGTTGAGAAAATGATGTCCGTATAATATTTTGCAACACATATTTGCATCAGAAAGACAGGAGGATTTTTTCCTTATCCATTAATTTCATCTTACGGTGATTTTTAAGTTTATAATTTACTTGTTTTTCCTTACTGCCAATTCTTATTTAATTAGAAATAAATTCTTAAAGGATTGCAATTTTGTATATAATTAGAAATAAATTCTTAAAGGATTACAATTTTGTATTACCATTTTAAGATGTGGTGATAACTATTAGTTTGTGTTAGGCATGAGATGAAGGGATATCACTGGAATGTTTTAGAGACAATACATGTCTATTGCCATTTGATCTCTTGCTTTTTGTCATGAGACCACATAAATCCTTTCTACTTATTGTTTGACTGTGGTATTTATTCGCGTGATCCTCAGAATGTGGGTTTTTAGTGAGAATTAAAGAATGATGATGAGTTTCTATGAGACTACCAGGTGATGGGAAAACAAAGATATGGGTGTATTAAGAATCCCTCATCTGGACAGATACCACAGTTCCTTTATGACATCAAGTTACTTTCCAGCAACATTCACTATTTCCACCACCCACTCCCACCCTGAACTGGAAGAAAAAGAAATTTATTCATTGTGTTTGTTGTCTTTGCTAAAGAGACGGTGCTAAGGGATATTCATTTGTGGAAAGTGGGAAATGGCCCAAAGACAGTCATGGCCTTGAATAGAAGTTTTTTTTTTTTTTTTTAATTACAGAGATGTGGGGAGCAATCAGGATTAGCTGCACAAGCAGGCTGCATGCAGGGGAAGTTTAGACCTCCAACTGGCCCTCACCTCCTCTGGTTTAGGACCAGGTACCCTTTGTGATGATGTGTGTCCCCTGCTTTCTTCCCTCTCCTGGCCGTGTTCATCACTGCCAATTCCTCCCTTGTGCACATGTGATTAATGTTCAGGTTCCACTTATAAGTGAGAACATGTGGTATTCAGTTCTTTGTTTCTGTGATAGATCACCAAGTATAAGGGTCTCTAGCTCGATTCATCTGATGCAAATTCCATGATTTGTTTTTCTTTATGGCTGTGTAATGCTCCATCGCATATATGTACCACCTTTTCTATATCCAGTCCACTTTTGATGACCAGTGGCCTTGGTTCCATGTATTTGCTATTGTGAATAAAGCAACTATAAACATGCATGTGCAGATGTCTTTTTGGTAGAATGATTGATGTTCCTCCAAGTATATTACCAAGGATTGCTGGATCATATGGTTGGTCAATTTTTAGGTATTTTAGGAACCACCATACAGTTTTCCATAGAGCCTGAACTAGCCTGCACCCCCACCAACAGTGTAGATGTGTTCCTTTTTCTCCGCATCCTTGCCAGCATCTGGTTTTTTTTGTTTTGTTTTTTTTTTTTAGTTGATGGTGACCATCCTTACTGGAGTTAGGTAATATGTCATTGTGGTTTTGATACACATTTCTCTGATGATTAATGAGGCTGAGCATTTTTTTCAAGTATCTGTTGACTGCTTGTATATCTTTTTTTTTTGAGAAGTGTCTGTTCATGTTTTTTGCCCACTTTTTGATAGGTTTTTTTTCCTTTCAGTTCATTTAAGTTCTTTTTAGATCCTGGAGGTTAGGCCTTTGTTAGATACACAATTTGCCAATATTTTTTTCCCCATTCTGTTGGTTGTCTCTCCACTGTCTTGATGATTTCTTTTACTGTGGAAAGCTTTCTTGTTTGATGAGATCCCACTTGGCTGTCTTATCTCTTATGGTATATGCTTTTGGGGATTTGATCAAGAATTGGTTGCCTACTTCAACGTGCATAAGAATATTTCCTATGTTTTCTTCTAGGATCCTTATAGTTTGAGGTTTTACTTTTTTAAAAAAAAATGTAGAATGCTTCATGAATTTTCATGTCACCTTTGCACAGGGGTCATGCTAATCTCTGTATCATTCTGATTTTAGTATATGTGTGACAAAGCGAGCACAAAGAGGAAGCATTCAGCCTCAGTGGTCAGCAATGTGTTTGGACTTTGATTTCACTGATCAGAAAGACTTGATGACCTCATCAGTGTGTTTCCAAATGTGAATGGGAATCATCTGTGTCAGAATTGCACCCTCACCAGTTTGTTAGTTTATACAGATTCCCTTAATCCAATGAAAGAAAGATCTCTGGACTTGAGCCTATTGATCTACCCTTTTTTTTTTTGAGTTGGATTCTCACTGTCACCCAGACTGGAGTGCAGTGACCGCTCCCGGCCACCGCAGCCTCGACCTGCTGGGCTCCGGCTATCTTTCCACCTCAACCTTCCAAGTAGCTAGAACTACAGGCTCACACAACCACACCCAGCTAATTTTTTGATTTAATGTAGAGATGAGGTCTCACCAAGTTGCCCAGGCGGGTCTCGAACCCGCGGGCTCAGGCAATTCACTCACCTCATCCTCGCAAAGGTGCGGGATTACAGGCTGAGCCACCGAGCCGGCTGATCTACATTTTTTACAAGTGTCCCAGAACATTTTTTTTTTGAGTCGAAGTCTCACTCTTGTCGCTCATGCTGGAGTGCAGTGGCATGCTCATGGCCACCACAGCCTCGACCTGCTGGGCTTAGGAGTTCCTTCCACCTCAGCCTTCCAAGTAGTTGGAACTACAGATGCACGCCACCATGCCTGGCTAGTTTTTGTAATTTATTGTAGAGACGAAGTCTCATCAAGTTGCCCGGGATGGTCTCAAACCCCCTGGCTCAGGCAATCCTCTCATTTCAGCCTCTCAAAGTACTAGGATTACAGGCTGAGCTACCATGCCCAGTCTTCCCAGATAATTTTTATGCATACATAGAACTATTAATAAAAAACTGTTTTTCAACGCCCTCCTTTATTTTGGAATTTGGGTTTTTGAAATTATGATGAAAAATTGTGAGATCCTTACACATATTTCATTTTTCATAATGTGTGAAATAAGAAACTTGTAACATAGCTAATATATAGAACATATACAGAATACACTTAATATACAGTGCCATTGAGTGGAAAATTTTTGCGGTTGTTGATTTAAATGACAGAATTTTGAATTCTCTTTCAGTTTTCTAAATTTAATTCCTCAACTGTAAAATGACATTAGAATTTAGGTCAGGGCAACCCCTTTTGGGTCCCCTCCCACTGTGGGAGCTTTTCTGTCCTCTCAATAAATCCTGTTTTCTAAAAAACTTAAGTCAAGGACAATGTCAAAAACATCTTTTCATTTCCAAGTTTCTAGTTAGTGTCTCTTACCCTTTATCACTCTGCACACATTCACTCATATTCTCCCTACACATGTATGAACTAAAAGATGACATGCATTTGGGTGTACATGCACAGACATAAATGCCTTACATGGAATGAGGTGTAATCACAGAATAGACTCTTCTAGTTTGAGCTTTGTAAATTTCTAAGAAATTAACTATTCTAATTTGAGCTCTGTACATTTGTGAGAAATTAACTCTTCCTGTTTGCGATCTATAAATTCCTAAGAAATTTTACTTAGTAAAATTTATCTTCTTTTCCCTGAAATTCCTATCATACCAATTTTTTCTTATCTTTCATTCTCAAAGAAAATCAATCATAAATAGTCATTCCATGAACTTTAGTTTCGAGATGAAACTAGGAAAAAATAACTGCAAAGCAAATTTGTGGAAACAATCTCCACATTAAGAACATATTAGTGAATACTTTTGGTCTGGCATAAGGAACTTTCCATTTTTCTTACTACTAATCAGTAATACACAGTTTAGCTGATATGCGAGGACACTGTGATGGAATAGACTATGAAAAATCAATTATTTCCAATGCTGTGATGGTAAATGTTCAAAACTGACTCTCTGGGATTGTAAAAAGAAAGCAAAAATCTTGATGTTTACCTTTGGCTCATTTCTGTAGTGTGAATACTCTAGTCAAGACTGGTTTATAATTAACCCTTGAACTTGGACTTGAGTATTGATGAGCAAAATCAGCTCTCTCCAGCAGGTACAAGCAGCTCCAGTCCACCACTGATGGACTCAGCTCCCTTGTCCTCTAAAGCAGATAAATACAGCTCAACACAAAGAAGCTCCAGGAAGGATTACTCTCTTTCTTGACTTTTTAGATGGTTGTGGTGTTTGGCAATATTTCCATTATTAAAGAAAGAGTTCCTCTAGAAATTAGACTATATTGCCAGAAAAACCATTTCCCCAGTTAATGGTTTCTTTAATCTGTGACATCAAATTTGCCTCAAAGCTGTCTCATCAAAATGCCCACAGAGGTAATCTCACCTCAACTCTGTAATATCTCTTTCAAAAATGCTGTCGTGCAACTTATCTGAGACTCTTTCCTTTCCCCTGAGGTGGATACTTTTACTAAATTCCTTCTTATTCTGGGAAGAACTTTGTGGCTGTACTCATCTGTGGGAGTCAGTGGTCTGCTAATTGAGAAAGAATTTCTGACTTAAATGTTCTTTTCTTCCACCTTCTCTTTCCCTTTCTGTCCTCTGTTGTTTTCCATCTTCTTCCTACTCCCCATCTTTCTCTCTTTTCCTCCTTCACTTTTCCTCTTCTTCCCTGTCTGCTTCATCTCATTCTTCCATCGTTTCTTTTGGTCTTTCGCAAATCTATATTAAACTCCAAAAAGAGTGTGTTGCACAAAATTGGATCACAATACGTGTTGAAATAAGTGTGTGTATAAATAAATGGCGATTATGCTTTTTAAAAGAAGGTATTTGTCTCTGGCTCACCGGCACATTCACTCAAGAATACTCTGCTGCAGTTCAACCGAACCACAGGTTTCGTATTGAGTGACTTGCCAAGTTAGGTAGGCTAATTCGATGACTTGATATGGTCCTTCAATTTTACTTATACAGTAAGCCAAGCTGACGGTATTTTGGAAAAATGTGCTTGTTTTAGCTTTCAAAACCCTTAGACAATGCATTGAGGCAGATATTGCCAAAATATTTGATTACTTAAAATAATTTCTTGCAAAATATTTGAATGTAAGAATTTAAACATTATTGTGTACCACACATTTGTTGACACTTGCTAACTTTATTATTTTCATTTATATCTCTTAAGTGCTTTTGTTCCTGTCTTTTAATAAGAAAGTTAAAATATCTAGATACACTGAAGAAATAGACATAAAAAGTGATTCTAGTTCTCCTAAACAAATAATTTTAAGTTTTACTAGCCCACTTCTAGTTATTCTGAGACCTTAAGGTCCAGAGCAAACAGTTACTATGATGATGTCTAATGTGTCAATGCTATGAGGCTAAACTGTAGTCGCTAGAATCCCCTTTGTACAATGTGTTCAGAATTATTCTAGGATGTTATGATATGCTACTAGAGATAATCTCTTGTGAAATTTGGAGGATAGAAGGGTGGCCATGGCCATGTCGAAGCACATGCATACCTTGAAGCATGTGCATACCTTTTCACATCTATTCAAACACTAAGCTAGATGCTACAGTGAAAAGATTTTACAGACGTAATTAAAGTCTCTAATCAGTTGACTTTAAGTTAATCAAAAGGAAGATTATCCTGGGTGATTCTGATTAATCAGTTGGAAAGATTTTTAAAGAGGCCTCAGGAGCTCCAACAAGCGGTTGAGACAGAAGCTTCTTACCCTTTCATCCCATCTCTCTTCCTGACTGCCTGTTGACCACAGTGTTCAAATCATGTTCATGGGATTTCAGCCTAATTCTGATCTTTCCTTCCTAACTGCCTGACCTACAGACTTTGGATCTGCTTAGCCAGCTCCCACAGTTGCATTAGTGAATTCCTTGAAATGAATTTCTACGTATTATCTTACTTATTTTGTTGTCCTGGTTGAATACAGACTAATATGCTACCCAAAAAAAAACCATAATCCGAACCTGAAGCTTCTCTCAGAGATTGTTATTCAAATAATTTCATTTTTAGCTATTCATCTATCATGAAAATTATTATTTTAAAGTTTATGCAACAAGAAAAATAACATGTGTGATATATGACAATTGTTTATTTTATGCAGAATATTGTGTCAGAATGTAGGTATGAATGAAAAATTTGAACATGTTTTCACACGGGATGATAGTTTAAAAGAATAAAATAAAACTGGAAAATTATATGTTTATATTAAAAATTGAGTAAATGAGTTCAGTAAACAATATATTTAGAAAAAAATTTCTTTAAATATATTTAGAGAAAAACATTAATGTGTTTTTGGATGTTCTTTGGATCAGGATTGCTGAAATGTCTCATGTATAATACAGTAGATAGATTACCTTAACATCACTTTTGCGATAGGTAATCACTTGCTATTCAGCCAAGGTGTATATATATATATATTTTGTGTGTGTGTGTGTGTGTGTGTTGTGTGTGTGTGTGTGTGTGTGTGAAGCCACTTTTCCAGCTAGAACTTCAAGGTATATTTTTTATTTAAAAAATTAGGCTAATGACACAGTTATCCTGATTATCTCCCAAAGAATTCACAGAGTATAACAAAAATATAGTTCTGAATTAGAAAAGTGGCAAAAATATATATTTTTGCTTCTTATGGAGAGAATTTGTTGCTGAAGGAGTCACAAAGAACAGACATATGAGATAAAAAATTTTTAAATAAAGTCTGGTTTCTGTATTTAAAAAATGGGCTAAGTTCAATTATATAATAAAGTCTATTTGTGTTTTTATAATATTAATGTAAGATCTGTGTATAAATGCCCAGTGATAGATCAGGAACCTCTGGGATCCTTAATAACCAACACTGAGGTCAAGTATATGGTCTAGATTCTGTTGTAACTTAGTAGGGAACAACTTTTAAAATATTGATTGAACACGTACTATGGCCAGATATTATTCTCAGTACTATGGGAAAAATAGACATAAAAAATAAGGTTTCTAATTTTAAACCAAGTATAATCTAAAACTCTTTGGCTTTCATTTGCAAATCCAGAAAATCCTATATTTCTATATAATTAGCTAATCAAGTATTTTCATGTAATCTATCGAGTAATAAAATGATGTAAACAGCCATCTTTGCCCTGAATAAACTTATGTTTTAGTAAATAGATAAAGTAAATATGAATTTAAATCATAGAAGAGATTCTTAGAAATTGTAAGTAGATATATAATTTTCATTAATATACGGCATAACACAATAATTACTGAATGTTTCTAGTGTTTACTAGAATTTTTATATTTGTTAAGATTTGGCTCAATAGATGTAATTCTTTATGTATCAGGGAATTTAATTTATTTTTTGTATTTTTTTTATTCCATAGTTGCTTAACTTAATACAAGCTTCTCATATAACTTTTTGGAATCTCTGATTTTCGAATGCTTCTGACCCATAGTTGTCTAAAATCTGGAAATATCACTTATAAATGTCTCTGGTTGTCACCTTTTATAAAAGTTCTCTATAGTAAAAGCAAAAACTTATTCTTGAATTCAGAATTTTACCTTTGAAGGTGAATATTGGATCCTTTGCTACATATAGAAGTCTCATTTTCTAGTATTTTCTCTCAAGTGAATCATTTGCAATATTGTAGACACTTGGCATGATGATCCTTATGCTCAGAATTCTCTTGCCTGAGGTTTGTTCAGCTGGATCCCATTCAGTATGCATTTAACGTGAATCTATTCCAAAAATTCTGCTTTTACTGTTTGACTAGACCAGGGGTTGGCACCATGGCTCATAGGTTAAATCCAGCTCACCTCCTGTTTTTATAAATAAAGTTTTATTGGAAAACAGCCATTTCCATTCACTTATATATTTTTTCTGGCTGCTTTTGCACTACAGCTTGCAGAGTTGAGTACTTGTGACAGAAACCATATGGTCTTTGAGCTAGGCAGAATCCTAAAACGGCCCCCTAAGATTTCCTGCCCTAATTCCTGGGAATGTGAATATTGAGACTGTCGGGCTCGTCCCTCTGTCCAATTTGGCTTTTCTTCCTTCCACAGGTTTTCAGGCAAAGAGTATTTCCCAGTCTGCTTCCTGGAAGTCTTAACTTGCATCACAGAGGTTGATCATCAAAATCACTCATTTTCAACGGTCGAGGCTGGACCTCCTCCAAACCTTTTTATCCTCGTCACTTGCAAGAGAGTGACAAAACCTTAACCATTTGCAAGAATATAACGATTTGCCTTTGAATGGCTTTCTTTTTGCTTCAGTGGGGACTTTTTCCCTTGGTTAATATTTTTTGTTTAGGAAATAGTAAATTTTATGGTCATAATTAAGACTTGTAATGCTCTGAATCTTGTAAAATTGAGGTGCGGGTTAGGAGCTCCTTAAGAAAAAGTCCCTACAGGTAAGAGACCCTGGAGCTAAAACGCTATTTAAATTCTCCTTTGCTCACCTGGAGTTTGAAAGGGACCGAGTTAGCTCTTGCATATTTCTCTTTTTAATATTTTCTCTAGATCAGCAATCTTCAAAGAGTACTGATTTGGAGACAGAAAGCATTGGTCAGAGACTAGAAGCATACAGGTTTGAACTCAGACCTTTCCATACTAGATGCATGATCTTGTACAGTTTACAAAATTGCATCGAACATAATTTTTTCAACTGTAGAGATATTAATATCTACCTTATTGTTTTCCTGTGAGCATTAGATGGAAAACAAGAATGTACAAAAGCACATAGACACTGCCTAGCACATTGTAAGTCCTCAATAAAATGCAATCATGCACCACATAAAGGCATTTTGGTCAGTAACGCAGCACATATATGACAGTAGTCCCATAAGATTATAACAGAGCTGAAAAATTTCTATCACCCAGTGATTTCATAGTTTCTAGCAGAAATAGTAGTTTGGAACCATTCTATTTTATTACTCTGACGCACAATTTGTACTATGTTTCCACAAACTTTTTTTTTACTTGAACATTTAATTGATTTTGACTAACAGTTGATATAATGATCTTAGATTTGACTATTGATTCCACCATACTGAAAACAACCTGGCAAATTTACTGTCTGGTGAACACAAATAAAAATAGTTAATGTATTAATAGTTAATATACTGATAATTGTAAGATATAGCTGCTATAAAAATGTATGTATGTGTTTATTTTCATATTTCATTTTATTATTACAGCTGCACGGCCCTTAGTTGAGACAACAATTATATGAAGTTACTATATAAGTAGTCTAAAGCATACTATATAATAGTCTATACTATATAAGTGAGTTTTACATATTGAATTTGGACTAAACATTTTATTATGATGTACCAGAAACATGTATAAGGCTATTGCATTGCAGACATACAAAAACAGACTTCGCATATGTATTAAACCTTTGGTCTCTGTAACCTTTGTTCTTGATTGTCTAGGAAACGACAAAGGCAGGTAGCATCAATGACTTTTTTTTTAGTTGGAGTCTCACTCTGTCTTCCAGACTGGAGTGTAGTGGCATGCTCACAGCCACCACAGCCTCGACCTGCCAGGCTCAGGCAATCCTTCTGCCTCAGCTTTCCAAGTAGCTGGGACTACAGATGCACACTGCCATGCCCAGCTAGTTTTTTGTGATTTATTGTAGAGATGAGGTCTCACCAAGTTGCCCAGATTGGTCTTGAACCCCCAGGCTCAGACAATCCTCTCGCTTTGGTCTCCCAAAGTGCTGGGATTACAGGCTGAGCCACCGTGCCCAGCCATTAATGACTTTTAATGATTTCTTTTCAATCCACATCTATATATTATATTGGAGTTCCACTAAAGTTGTTAAGAAATTACCCATTTTAATGAACAGAACATTTGTTTCCTCAAAGGTTTAAAAGATGATATTGTTTAAGAGTAATGAACTATCCACTGACATTTTGAATATACAGACTATTTCTTTATTTTTCTTGTGCAGAATCATAGAATCTGCCTTCAGTAAACTAATCCAAACATATACATATTATCACCCAATACTCTTAATGTTACCACTTTCTAGGTAACCCCAAAGTATTAGAGTTTATGAAGTTACTTATAAAGATTTCAATGAAATGTTTTAAAGTTCAATTTAGGAATTATGTAAGTAGTCTAAAGCATGCTTGTGTGAGTTTTACTTATTGAATTTGGAATAAACATTTTATTATGATGTACCAGAAATATGTACAATAAATATTTTATGTCAAGTCATAAGTTCTGTTATTTGTATTTATGTAATATAAAAGATTTTTTCATAAGAAAATTTATATAAAGGTATATTTTTTCTTTTTGTTTAAAATGCTGAGTTTTTTTAATACATGAGTTTACTATAATCATGCATACCTGATATGTGTCATTCATGGCCCTTCATAAAATCAGTATTTAAACTCTTGCCTAATGCAAGGAAATTTGATTTACTAAATATCCACCTTGATTGCTGTAGGAAAATGTTTACAGAGGTTTTGCAGAATTAAAATTGCATTCAATTTCTTTGTACTTACCTGTAAGGAGAATGCAGAAAATAAAGATGAATGATTGACTAATCTGAAGACTCTATATTTATAAACATATGACACACTGATAAAATGGGGATGTCATTAATCTACTCTATTCATGTGCAGGTATTAACTTTCTGTGTTTCTGATGATACATAAAAGCAATTATTATAATAGTAGAGGTTTGTTGCATCAATCCTAATACTTAGCCAATAGTGGGTTTCATGGGCCAGAGAAGTCTGTTATTGGAACACCACAGATCAATATTAAATATGGACATAATAAAAAAAACACTGCAATGCTTTTTCTTTCTTATCATTTTTCATTTCGTCTTTTGTGCTTTATTGAACCAATCTGGGCTCAAAGCACCAAATGAATTGAAAAGAGTTTTTGAAAATAAATGATTGAGAACTTAGCCAGGGATATTTGAATAGATAATCAGTTTAATACTAAGGCAACATTTTTAAAAATTTTATTAGACGCCGTTGAGTACTTTCTTTCTTAAAATTACATTTTGTTTTTGTGTGTGTTTGTTTCTTTGGTTAGTTTCTGCTACATTTTCCTTTTTTAGTTTTCTTATTTTATTTTATTTTATTATTTATTCTAAAGATGTGAGGTACAATTCAGGTTAGGTATATAAACATTGATCATGCAGGTACCCTTGTTGATGAAGTATGCCCCTCTTTCCCCCAGCAGTTTCCCTCAACTGCCAATCCCACCCCGCTTCCCCTGACAGTTTTACACTACTGCCATTAGCTTTCTATTTTTTATTTATTTATTTGTTTAATTTTTTTTTTTTTGCGTTGGAGTCTCACTCTGTCACCCAGACTGGAGTTCAGTGGCCGCTCCCGGCCACCGCAGCCTCGCCTCAGCCTTCCAAGTAGCCGGAATTACAGGCGTGCGCTACCACGCCCGGCTGATTTTTTTGATTTATTGTAGAGATGAGGTCTCGCCACGTTACCCAGGCGGGTCTCGAACCCGCAGGCTCAGGCAATCCACTCACCTCAGCCTCCCAAAGGCACGGGCTTATAGGCTGAGCCACCGAGCCCGGCTGCCAATAGCTTTCTTATAGCATTATAATTGTTCAAGGTCAGCTTATGAGTGAAAACATATGGAACTCAGTTCTTTGTCTCTGTGATAAATCACTGAGTATGATAGAAGACTCCAAATCCATCCAAGTTGCTGCAAAGTCCATATATTTGTCCTTCTTTATGACTGCATAATATTCCATTGTGTATACGTATCATATATTTTTTTAAAACCAGTACAGCTTCAATGGACAACACGATTGATTCCATGTTTTTAGTTTTCCTTTTCCTTTTTAAATCATAAGCCACTCAATTTTCTTCTCCACAAAACCCTCTCAACCCGCTCATTCTTGACAGTACCCTGTTCTCTGTCTCCTTTCACTCTTCTGCTTGTGCATACTTACCTTGGGGAATTCTACGCATTTCTGTGATTTCAACTATCTTTGTGGATGAATCTGAAACCTATAATTTCACGTATTTCTTTCAAAATCCAGACTTTTGATATTCAGGGCTTCGAAAAAAATATCTGTTTTGACATGCCAAAATAACCTGAAATTCAATTCTGTTCTTTTGCTGTTCTTTTCCCAGTTCTGTTCTTTTCTGTTCTTTTGCTGTTCTTTTTCTGTTCTTACAGAGGGTAAAGGAGTAAATCAGTCGTGCTAGCTCTAAGGGCCTTTAATCAGTGGAGAAGTAAAAGAGAGGTGGGAGAAAAGAAAAGATGCCCAGAATTTCTGGCCTATGGGAAGAAGCCTCACCTTCAGCAAGTTGGAGAGGTCTAGAAGTGCTCCAGGTGGGGTAGTGAAGCATACCTGATTTCTGCAAGGATTTTTTCCACCACAATCCTAGATAAAGTCGATACCCTGGACTTTGCTCTTTCTCGTTGGACAGGCAGAAGCAAAGAAACACCAAAAGGCACAACCCTTCTTTGACCATGATTAAAGAAGGAAGGGGGATGACCCTTTCCAAGAGTTCTTGCCACGTGCCCAAAACATGGGACAGCAAAACACCACGTAGACTGCAAATATTCCCAGCACGCTTTGGAATACGTTGCCTGTTTTATTATGCTTTGTGCTGCCATAATGCCACCTTGATGGAAGCACTGAGAAAAAGAAATACTCTTATGGTGGTAGCAGCAAGTGCAGCCACAAAAACCAACAAGTAAGGCGGCTCCCGTATGTGGAGAAGAATTACTTAAGCTCAGCACTAATGAACTAGTGATTTCAAAAAATACGCATTGCTGTCTCATACGACTGCCTTTCTTATTCTGTCAAAAGCCAGAATAGATTGGGAAAAGTGGGAACTATAGCAACCCAAACTGCAGGAGAAAGTGTAAATAGCTTATTTACATTAATTAACCATACTACCACCATAGTTCTTCCATAGACTGTTCTTAGAGGACAGCAGTGCCGTGCACCTACTCAACCAGGGGAGACAAGTTAGCATCATTTCAGGTCCCTTCTAGACTCTCTTCTTGCTGTTTCTGTTATCAAGAGCTATTTATCTCTAAAACGTCTCTGGGTCTTCTCTTGTTCTGCTTTGCTCTGACAACCCAGTGGCTCAGAGTTGCATCAGCACGACCTGGAATTTTTACAACAGCTTGGGTTTGCTGGACTCTGAGGTTACATACTTCTTCATCCATCCACATTCCTGCTTGTAATCTTTCTACAATGTAAATTTAATCATTTCTTTTTATTTTTTATGTTAAATTTTTTGTTTTAAAGATGTGGGGTACAATTCAGGATCACGTATACAAATGATCATAATGGAGGTACCCATGTCGATGATGTGTGCTCCCCACCCCCCCCAGCAGTTTCCCACTACTGCCAACCCCTCCCCACCCCTCCCCTGATAGTTTCCCACTACGACTAATCCCTTTCTTACGGTATTATGGTAAATGTTCAGGGTCCATTTATGAATGAGAACATATGGCACTCAGTTCTTTGTTTCTGTGATAGATCACTGAGTATTATAGATTCTAAATCCATCCAAGTTGCTGTGAAGTCCATAATTTGGCTCTTCTTTATGACTGCATAATATTCCATCATATATGCACGAAATTTTTTTAACTCAGTCCAGTTTTGATGGACAGCATGGTTGGTTCCTTGTTTTTGCTATTGTAAATAGTGCTGCAATAAACATGTGTGTGCAGGTATTTTTTGTAGAGTGATTTAAGTCACTCTGGGTATATTCCCAGAAGGAGGATTGGTGGGTCATACGGAAGGTCAATTTCTAGTTCTTTTAAGAGTCGCGACACTGTTTTCCATAGATGCTGAACCAGTTTGCATTCCTACCAACAATGTAGGAGCATTCTCTTTTTTCCTCACCAGCATCTGTCATTTTTTGTTTTCTTAATGATGACCGTTCTTATTGGAGTTAGGTGTTATCTTAATGTGGTTTTGATTTGCATCTCTCTGATGACTAGTGAAGCTGAGCACTTTTCATGTGTCTGTTGGTTGCTCATATGTTTTTTTTTTGAGAAGTATCTATTCACGTCTTTTGCCCACTTTTTAATGGGGATGTTTATCTTTCTCCTCTTGGCACGTTTGAACTCCTTATAGATCCTGGATGCTATACCATTGTGAGATATGCGGTTGGCAAATATTTTTTTCTCGTTCCGTGGACTGTCTCTCCACTTTATTGATGGCTTCTTTTGCTTTGCAGAAGCTTTTCAGTTTGATGAAGTCCCACTTGTATATCTCATCTCTTATGGCATGGGCACTTTGGGTTTTGATCAAGAAATGGTTGCCTATTCTGATTTCTGTATGGGTGTCTTCTGCATTTTCTAAGATTCTTAAAGTTTGGGGTTTTACATTTAGGTCTTTGATCCATTTGGAGTTGATTTTTGTGTATGGTGATAGGTAGTCTTCTGCACATGGTCAGTCAGTTTTCCCAGCACCATTTACTGAATAGATTCTTCTTTCCCCAGTGGTTGTTGGTGAAGGTTTTGTCAAAAATAAGTTCAGAGCCTTCCACCAACAACCTGTGGGTGAAAAGGGACAACTGTACTCACTTTAGCACATGGAAAACTCTAATTTCAAAGTGTTATAAAATTTTGTTCTATTGAAAAAAAAATGAGTTGGTTGAGGAATTGAGGTTTTGCTTCTGGAATCTCTATCCTGTTCCATTGGTCTGTATGCCTGTACTTGTACCAATACTTGTAGGCTTATAATAAAGTTTAAAGTCTAGGAGTGTGATACTACCTGCTGTGTTTCTTTTGCTAAGAATTGTTTTGGCTATTGATGGTCATTTATGTTTCCATATGAATTTTCTGTATTGTGGTTTTTAGGTCTGAGAAGAATGATGTGGGTAATTTAACGGGTATGGCTTTAAACTTCTATTTTGTCTTTGGTAGGACAGGCAACTTAGTAATGTTGATTCTTCCAATACATGAGCATGGAATATTTTTTCATTTGCTGTGTTATCTTTGACTTCTTAGAGCAGTGTTTTGGAGTTTTCGTTATAAAGGTCTTTCATGTTTCTGGTTAGGAAGACGCCAAGGTATTTCATGTTTTTTGTGACTATTGTGAATGGGACTGTGCTTTTTGTTTCTCTGTCTATCTGTTATTAGTGTATAAGAATGTGACTGTCTTTGGCACATTGATTTTATACCCCAAGACTTTGCCAAAGTGCTTTATCAGTGCAAGGAGGTTTTTGACAGAGTATCTTGCATTTTCGAGGTATAGGATCATATCATCAGCAAACAGGGATAACTTGTTCTTCTCCAATTTGGATAACCCTGATTTCTCTTTTCTGATTGCTCTAGCTAGGACTTCCAACACAATATTGAACAGGAGGGGTGAGAGTGGGCGGCCTTGTCTTGTTCAGGTTTTCAGGAGAAATGCTTCCAATTTCTGTCTGTTAGAAATTTGTTTGCTGTGGGCGTATCATGGATGGCTCTAACTATTTTGAGGTGTGTTCCCTCTATGCCTAGGAGTTCGAGGGTCTTTATCAAGAAAGGATGCGGGATTTTATTGAAAGCTTTTTCTGCATCTAATGATACAATCATGTGGTTCTTGTTTTTACATCTGCTGATGTATTTAATTACATTTATGGTCCTATGGATGTTGAACCAGCCCTGCATCCCAGGGAGAAAGCCTATTTGGTCATGGTGGATGATTTTCGAGATGTGTTGTTGAATTCAATTTGCTAGAATCTTGTTGGGAATTTTTGCATCTATGTTCTTCAGGGATATTGGCCTGTAGTTCTCTTTCTTTGTTGGATTTTTATCTGGTGGGTATCAATGTGGTGTTAGCTTCATAAAATGATTTGAGGAGAGTTCTGTTCTTTCTTGATTGCCTGGGAACTTTCTTTCTTTCTTTCTTTTTTGAGTTGGAGTCTCACTCTGTCACCCAGACGGTAGTGCAGTGGCCACTCCCGACCACCACAGCCTCAACCTGCTGGGCTCGGGCGATCCTTCCGCCTCAGCCTTCCAAAGAGCCAGAATTACAGGCACGCGCTGCCACGCTCAGCTGATTTTTTTGATTTATTGTAGAGATGAGGTCTCGCCAAGTTGCCTAGGTGGGTCTTGAACCCGCGGGCTCAGGTAATCCACTCACCTCAGCCTCCCAAAGCACGGGATTACAGACTGAGCCGCCGAGCCCTGCTGGATCAGCAGTTTTTGACCAAAAATGGCGTGACACCAGTGCCCTACTTTTCCCATTCACCTGATCTCACCCTCAGTGACTTTTTTCTGTTTCCCTAATGAAAAAAGTCCTCAAAGAGAAATGTCTGGATCTCTTGCACTTGTATAGTCATCTCTCTGGCCAGATGAGGGAAATTTTCTTGAATGACCTCATGGAATGTTTGTTCCAAGGTGTTTTCCATTTCTCTTTCTATTTCAGGTATTCCAATCAGACATAGGTTTGGTTTCTTGTTAAAATTGCACATCTCTTGGATAGTTTTCTCTTTCTTCTTAGGTTATTTTCTATATTTTAATAGATTGGTTTAATTCCGTTTTTTAGTCTTCCAACTATGAGATTCTTTCTTCTGCTCAGTCAATTCTGCTTCCCATGCTTGTCAGTTTGTTATTTATTTCTTGAATGGAGTTCTTTATTTCTGCCATTTCTAAGTATGCTTTCTTGTGTTTGTCTAGCTCTGGTGTAATTTCATTTCGTTTTAACCCTTATATTGTTTGATTTTTATTTATTCTATCCACTGATTCTCTGATCTCTGTAAGTACCATCTAGGTACTGTCATTCTGGGAGGTAGACATTGCTTGTGCCCCAGTAGTTGTTCTTTCTAGCATTGGCTATTTGCTGAGACTCTGATGGTTACTGGCAGTTTTTCATTGTTTTCTCTTCATTTGTAGCCATTCTCTTATCTTTCTCTTTTATTCCATTGCTCAGTGGAAAATGGAGAAGTAGTCACTCATAACATCTGCTCTACCTTTTGTCCTTCCTTGAGCTGGGGTTCTGGGTTTGTTCAATTATGAAGTAGGGCAGGGAGTAGGATGTTGTGCTGTTTACAATTTTGAGCACTTACTAGGGGATGAGGAGGCTGCATGGATTGGCAGGTCATAATGTTTGCTACCTGGTAAATGGATCAGCTGGGACTTACTCTCCATCTCTGCACAATATGATCTTACAGTGGGTATGCTTGCATAGTCCCTGAGCTCAATATAGGGTATAAAGAGAAAAAGAGGAAAAAAGAGAAGGGAGGTGAACGAGTGAAAAAGAGGAAAAAACATAGAAAAAGAAAAAAGAAAGAAAAAAAGAGAAAGAACAAAGAAAGAGAAATAGTAGACGGAAAAAAAAGAGAAAACCAATCAACACACAAAGCAACCAAATGAGATAACGAAACAAACAAACCAATACCCCCCTCAAAAAATGAAAAATAAAAATAAAGATCCCCCCAAAAAAAATGTTGATAAAGAGTTCTCAGCTTTAGTATGTCTCTTTGAGGTAGGGGGCTCCCTCTTTTGACAGGATCTGTGACTGCAGGGCTGTTAATACAGGTTCCCTATTAGTTGTTGGAGCTTAAGATATTAGAATCTTCACTTCCTGCTGTCTGCAGTTGGTAGCCATCACATACCTGTGTGAGGGAAGGGAACTGAAACAACTTGACACAGCGTCTCTTGGGATCTCACTCCCTTCTTTCCTCTCCCAGCTTTGTCAAAGCTCCCAGGGCATCCAGTACGTGGCAGGGGAATGGAGCCTCCTGTCTCTGTTCTGTCCTCTGGAACTCTTTCACTTGTTGCTAGGGGCAAGGATGGCGGAGGGAGTCAGTTAGGCACTCACCAGCCTCCTTTGTGAGCAGTTCTGCTGTCTGTGTCTGTAGCCCAGCAGCTGGCTCGGGGTTGAGGGTAGATTGTCTGGGATTCTGCATTTGCAGTTGCTGGTCAGGGCTTGTACACGGGGGGCAATGTTCTCTGAGGTCACAAAGAGCAACCCCAGTGCAACACAGAGATAGTACCTGGGCCCAAGATGCAGTTTTGTTGTTCTGCAGAGACTGCCCTGGAGTGCTTAGTCTGCTCAGGCACTAGAGAGTCTACTCAGTTTCTCTGCCGGCTGCCATTCCTATCATCAATGGGGTCAATAGCTCCCTCTCCACCAGTTACCACAGCCTCCAGATCTTGGGACCCATGGCAAGGCTCTGGAGTCCACTCCACCCTCAGAGTGGCTTCTCCCCACTGTTTCCTTGGGACTCTGTCTCATGCTTTCTTGCTGCACTCCCTCCATGGTCTTTGCTGCCAGTTTTCAGCCTGGTGTTGTGGTGGGCCATCACTCCAGCTGTTCTTCCTGGGAAAGCTCTGCTGATTTTAGAAAATGGCACTCAGCTTCTGTGCTCTGGGAAGTGCTAGCGTCCACCAGGAGGGACCTCGTCACTTGCTCACGAGTTCTCACTCAGCCTCCCGCATTCCCACTTAACACACAAAAACATAAGCAGAATTGTCCATAGGATCATTCACACACACAGGGATTCACATAGTCTGACTGGTTATGTCACCATCTTCCTGGAAATCTGATTTTTTGTTCAGCTTTCTTGAAATTTGCAGATTATTTTTTACCTTCAACAATTTGGAATTTAAATATTCCGTCTTATACTAAAACTATTTGTGTTGATGTATTATTTTAACTTAAATTATATTTGTATGTTGCATATTGACTTTTGTTTTCTGGTTATCCTACATGTGTACATTATGCTTCTGAAACTAACATATTTTCAAAGAGGCCAGAGCCCTAGACAACTTTTAACAAAGAAACAAATGGGACTAGAAGTCAAAAAAGTTTAGTAAATGTTGGTTGGATGAATGAAAATGGTTTTCTTTTGAGTGTCTCAGAATGGAATGTTAATAAAATTCCAGAAGTTCATTAGACTGCCGTTGACTATGCTGATCTTTTCTTTGTTCTTAGCTGACTAAACCAGGAAAATTTTGACTGGATACTGCTATTCATAACACTAAGTCAAAAACGTGATAGCACTTTTATTGATTCTTCAAGTTTCAAGAAAAACCTCAAAAAGTAAGGGCAGAAAACACGGTCACCAAATATAAAAAGCAAATAAAAAACTGGAGAAAATATTTGCAGCATAAATGTCACATAGTAATAACCTTGATATATAAAGATCAGTAAAAACATGGACTAAGGACATGAATAGACATGTTATAAAACAAGAAACATAAACAGTCCTGCACATAGAAAAACATGTAAAAATATCTATAATAAATTACTGCATGTTGAAATATTCAAATGCTACTATTGACCCATCAAAATGGTACATTTAGAAAGGTTTGATGAATAAATGTTGGGGTAGGGGCCCACTCACATGCTGTTTGTTCATAGAATAGATTAGTATATTATTTCCAAAGAAATTGTGACAATATATTTCAAAAAATTAAAGTACATTGTACACTGAAATCTGATAGCATCTCTAAAAATTTGTCCTACTAAAATACTCAGTGACAATATGCTTTCTTATTAACTAATCTTTTGTATAATTAATATAAAAAATTCTAATAATCACAGACTAAGAAAATTATCAAAAATTAAGATATAAAAATACTATTCATTGGTAAATGTCACTAAAATCACTTGCAATGAGTATTGAACCAAAGACATTGCAAATATTTTTTAGATAATGATGATTATTTAAAACATGAGATGAGTTTGCAAAACTGTATAGAGTCCTATAAACTTATCTTGTGTGGTAATATTGGGCATTGCCAATCTTTGTTTATGTCATACCACTCTCCACTGTGAACAGTGTTATCCAGCCATGATCTGGAGCCTTTTTAAATTTGGAGCTGGAGATTGAGATTTGGTAGTCATTCCATATAGATAATAGTTTAAATTGTATGCTTTTAATCATCCATTATTTAATAGAGCCAAGAATATTAACGATCTAGGGGCAAAGATTAATGTAGAGTACAGGCAGGAAGCTGTGGATTGGATAAAGGTCAAGTGTGTGAGGGAACACAGAATTTTGAGTCCTGACTAAAATAAAATAGTTTGTCATTGTAAACTCTCTGTTCTCAGTCTGCTTTCTGTCAAGCTAAATAATTGCGCTGTTTATGCAATGATCAATGATGACTTCCAAAATGTTACAACAATGATGATTTCTAAATTCCTAGTTAGAAATTTCTGGAACTAACAATCTTTACTTTTGTCGAAACCTTCCACAATTTTATGAATATTTCTTTATTTTGTCCCTGTGTTTTGGCAAGGTATCCTTCCTATGTACCTTTGCAAATTTATTCAATGAGCACACACTTTGGTAAATGGCTGATTTCTCCACAGAACACAAATTGAGTTTCCTTTCCTTAAATGAAAGAAGTGATAGTTTCAAAGAGAATCTTTCACTGATAATTTCCAACTTAAAAATCAATTCCAACCTAATAATCGTCTAAATATATCTATTAGAAAATTCAACTGCATTCATGATTAAGTCAACTTGATGTTCTTATCTAAGAGATCTTTATTATTATTATTATTATTATTATTATTATTATTATTATTATTTTTGAGTTGGAGTCTCACTGTCGCCCAGACTGGAGTGCAGTGGCCGCTCCCGGCCACCACAGCCTTGACCTGCTGGGCCCCGGCAATCCTTCCGCCTCAGCCTTCCGAGTAACCGGAATTACAGGCATGCGCTACACGCCCGGCTGATTTTTTTATTTATTGTAGAGATGAGGTCTCGCTGCCCAGGCGGGTCTTTAACCCATGGGCTCAGGCAATCCACTCACCTCAGCCTCCCAAAGGTGCAGGATTACAGGCTGAGCCACCGAGCCTGGCATTAGTATTATTTTTTTTAACATAGAGGCTTTTGTCTCAAGCTTCTTCATTGTTAGCATACCAATTTTATTTAATTTAAATGTTTTGCTTTTCAAAACATCAGACAGTAACCCACAGATTTTCAGGTTAAGCAAAATATGCACCATTTGAATGTCATTTGGGCAAATTGAGATTTGCTTCTTTAAGTAATCATCTTTGTAGAATATTTCAAGAATGCTTTTATTCAAGTTTGGTAGCAACAATTTATGGGTTATTAAGTGACCTATCTGCTACATTCATTTAGTAGTATATCTAGGTTAAGTCATAAAGCCGAAAAAAAATACTGAAGTAACAGAAAAACTACTATGAAGGAGCTTTAATAACAGATTTCATGAGAAAATATACAAAGTTTATTGTTTTACCAACTTATTTGTCTAAATCTCCACATCACTGATAATTAGCATCACAAAGAATTCAGTTTTCCACCCCACCTGGTATCAGGTCCTAGCTTCTCTAAAATTATCCGAATGGCACACCTTCAATGCTTGTCTCCTTTTTCTCTATTTTCAGCAGACAAAAATCGTCACCAATATTACTGAAAATTCGCTTCCTTAAGCACTTCTACCTTATCACTTGGGCAGAGATCTTCCTCTCTGGCAGTTGATGCACCACAGAAAACCAAGTCATTGCAAGAACCCACAGAGAGAGCTCTACGCATGGGGCAGGCATCAAGGGTTTCCAGCATCCATGCCTTCTTTGGCAAGATACAAAGTGGTTCCTTCCTCTGGTCCATGGGGTTCTAGGAGAGTGAGGAGCAGAGCACTTCTCCTGTGAAGTTGGCTAGGGTGGGGATTGAAATTCAAATTTTTTTTTTTTTGAGTTGGGGTCTCACTCAGTCGCCCAGACTGGGGTGCAGTGGCCGCTCCCGGCCACCGCAGCCTCGACCTGCTGGGCTCCGGCGATCCTTCCGCCTCAGCCTTCCGAGTAGCCGGAATTACAGGCATGCGCTACCACGCCCGGCTGATTTTTTGATTTATTGTAGAGATGAGGTCTCGCTGCCCAGGCGGGTCTCGAACCCGCCGGCCCAGGCAATCCACTCACCTCAGCCTCCCAAAGGCGCGGGATTACAGGCTGAGCCACCGAGCCCGGCTTGAAATTCAAATTTTGTGTGTCCTCCTTCTACTTTCATTTAATGCTTTTTTGTTTAATGTGCACTAGTACATTTTATTTGTAAATTCTCACGAACGACGTCTGTCTTCAATGAATTCAGGGAAGGAAGACATATGCCCATTTCCATCAGAAGCCGCTACACTCCCTGCCTGTGAGGGTAAGAGCAGAAAAGTTGAGAGGAATGCAAAAACGATAAGCATGGAATCAGGGATGCTGAGAAATCCATACTGAAAAGAATTCTTCCTTTAAAGGCTAGAAAGGATGTCTTTTTTAAAGAAAAAAAACCTCAGTTTTACAAAGACCATACGATTATATCCTCATCCAGAACATAGGAAGAAGTTGACATTTATTTTATTTTCAGGTTTAATGTTGCTACATTTGACTCATTTTTCATGAGTCAATGTCTTTCAAAATTCTTGACTCTGTCATTGAGCTTATTCAGTCACGTCTTCCAGCCTTATGTACCGATGTGGCCAGTGTGTCACCAGTGTCTTTATCTAAATGTGACTTCTATTAATTGAATACAGCCCAGTGGAATAACTGCAGAAAACTCCACTCAAATTGATATGAATTTTATTATCTGGCATGCTCTTTGTGTGTGGTCATTCAATCATGAATGGCACAATATAAAGTTGTGTCACAAATCCAAACAATTCTATTATTGTTTATTCCATACAGCTCTTTCTGAACCACAGGAATATCTTCTGCTAATTCGTTAATTGGACATGTGAGCCAGGTTGTCACTACCTAAGCAAAATCCAGATGTCTATGCTACAAATCTGTCCGAGACAAGATCTACAGCAGAAACTGATTATGTGGCATCATTGCATGAGCACAGTTTTTAAAAATAATGAATGTTTTAGTCTTATTTTTGGAATTATATTTATTAAAATATGTAATTTTAATTATTATATCTAATGGAAAACGTTCAACCTATTAAGTTTTTAACTTAAGAGATATCGTACTTTGATTTTTGAAGACTCTGATGCTTGTGATTTTTTTAAAATCCACTTTCATTCTTAGAACATTTCTTTCTTATGAGCTATTATTCATTAAACATAATATGCCACTAGATATAAAATAAAAGAGGTTGAAATCAATTTGCATCTGTCTTTTTTGGGGGCAGTACTTTTACTTCAGTTGCTTGGGAATTTAATAGAATAATTTTTCCTAAGGCCACCCTGTGATGTTATTTGTCATATTGCTATAAAAAGGCTAAAACTGACATATCAATTTATGGTTGCCAAAATAAGTACCATTCATAACAAGTGTACTTTTTCTTTATTCTTTATGAGGTTAGAAGAAAAAAGACTATGTGAAAGTCAGCACTGTGCAATATCTACCTATTTCACCTGACAGATTTGTACTAATAAATGTACTTGTATTTAGTGCCACATTTATCAGCAAAAATACAATTAACTGCCTTTTTTCTTGTAAAGACATGATCTCCCTCTGTGCTTAAGCTTGTCTGTAACTCCTGGCCTCAAGCAATCCTCTCACGTTGACCTCCCAAAACACTGGAATTGCAGGCACGAGCCACCATGCCCATCCTGGACATGTCCACTTACTCTTCCTGCCATAGAGCCAGAAAAGGGACACTAAGAAAAAGGAAGAGAAAAATAATTAAGGACGTAAGTAATGAAAAGGAGTAAGAAAGAAGAACAGGAGAAATTAAACTGACATTTGGATTTAGAATTGAGCAGAAAAGACAAAAATGTAAACACACAGCTGCATCATAAGCTATCATAGAGGGTCTTGACTTTTGGGATTCCACAAAAAAGAATGATTATGTCCGGGTGAATCAGGGTAGCTTTCACAGGTGAGAAAATTCTTGAAATAGACTTTGACTATGGGCAGAAGTTCAACAGGCAATCGAGGGGCACTCTGGGCTTTCTAAGTAGAGGGAACAATGATCACTAACATGGAGGCGGGTGGGAGACAGAGTGGTAAATTTTGGACAATGTACACATTTCGTATGGCTGGCCTATACTGTAAAGTTTGGAAAGCAGTGATGTGAAAGCAGTGAGTGATACAGGACTCCGATCGTGAAGAGCCATAGAAACCATGCCATAATGCTACCTTTTTAGCTAGATTTACTCAAAAGATCCTGAAGAGTTTGAATACAGAGAAGTCAGTGTCATTCATGCGGCAGTCCCTCCTTATCTTCGGTTTCACTCTCCACAGTTTCAGTCACATTTAACCATATTTCAAGAATATTAAGTGGTGAATTCCAGAAGTAAAGAACGCCTAAATTTTAAGTTGAGGAGCATTACAAACTCTCGCATTGTACTGCTCTGTTTCCAGCCCCACCCCATGTGAATTGTCCCTCTGTCCAGCGTCTCCACACTGCCTTAGCTTGGTCACTCAGGAGCCTTCCCAATTATCAGATCCACTGTGGAGGGATCCCAGAGCTTGTGTTCAAATAACGCTTATTTTACTTAATAATAGTGCCCAAAGCACAAGAGTGGTAATGCCGGCAATACTGGTATGCCAAAGAGAAGTTGTAACTCACTTCCTTTAATTGAAAAGATGAAAGTTCTTGACTTAGTAAGGAAAGAAAAAAAAAATCACAGGCTGAGGTTGCTAAGATCTATAATAAGAATGAATTTTATATCTGTGAAATTGTGAAAAAGGACCAAGAAATTTGTGTTAAGTTTGCTCCTGCACCTCATACTGCAAAAGTCAAGCCACAATTCACAGCAAGTGTTTAGTTAAGATGGAAAAGGCATTATATTTATGGATAGAAGACTTGAATAGAAACATGTTTCAATTGACAGCAATCAGGTTTGGTGTTATCCCCAGTTTCGAGCATCTACTGGGGTCTTGAATCCTATCTCCCATGCATAGGGGGGAACTACTGTATCTACATATTTACACTTACAATGTCACATTTACTTTGCATTTTATTAGTATCCCTGTCCCATCTCCCACTTGTGGTGGTGCAGAGGAAGGAAGAAAAAAATAATAAGGGAAGATGTTCTTTTCAACACCACAATGATGCAACTAACTCTTAACCAGTGTGATGAATCTTGATGCTAAAGATGTGCTCATTCAATCTGAGTTTTAAAAAGTCTTAATTTAAAAAGGTAAGTAGGACTGCTATTAGTTACTTCTGTTTCCCAAATAGGTTTCAAGAGACACTTTTTAATTTAATGACTTACTGGGCTGCTATGTGCTCCTTCTGAGAATAGCTCCTTAATACTGAGAGCTGAGTTGGTTTTTTCTATTGCCAAGATCTTTACAAAAATTTTTAAAAACACTTTCTATCACTATATCCTAAGGCACCTTCCCACCAGTGCAGCTGCCACCGTGTTTTTCCCCAGCATCTCGCCTTGTTTTCTCCTCCCTGTCTCAGTAGTTTCATACCTGAGGCCAATTTGTAGTTCTCTCCTGTAGTTCAACCAGCTGTTTTGTAATAACATTGTTGGTTTCTCTGAATGGATAGACCAGAGAGCACTTTTCCATTATCATAACATTTGTAAGACATGAGCCCTAAAGGATCCGAGAAAGTCTATAGAGTAGAAAACTTAGCTTTTCTAATTTTGAAATGTTTTGTGAGGATAAACATTTAATAGTAAGAAACAATGGCAGTCATTCACCCATCACTGATTCTGAGAAGTTTTGGTGTTTAAAGTCAGATTTTAAAAAATGAATGTTGGTTCCCCAAGGCTGTGTATCTGTTTCAAACCCTGTACAATGGCAAGCAAAATAAGAAAATTGGTAAAGTGACACTTTAGCTACTTAAATGGAAAGGTGTTAGCTTTTATAATCTGCATAATACAAGCCGGGCTCCGTGGCTCAGCCTGTAATCCCGCGCCTTTGGGAGGCTGAGGTGAGTGGATTGCGTGAGCCCGCGGGTTCGAGACCCGCCTGGGCAGCGAGACCTCATCTCTACAATAAATCAAAAAATCAGCCGGGCTTGGTAGCGCATGCCTGTAATTCTGGCTACTCGGAAGGCTGAGATGGAAGGATCGCCGAGGCCCAGCAGGTCGAGGCTGTGGTGGCCGGGAGTGGCCACTGCACTCCAGTCTGGGCAACAGAGTGAGACTCCAACTCAAAAAAAAATAAAAATAAATAAATAAAAATAAAAAAAATAATCTGCATAATACGTGAGGAGTAAAGATACATTCAACTAGCACTAATATTGTGAAACTATATTTTATTTCCATTTTTTCATTCATAAAACCTATATTTTAAAGTTACATGTAACACTTCTTAGCTAGATATAAAATCCTAACCATGTCTATATTTTGCTTTATTGAAAGGATTAACATCTTCGACAAATATTACATTGAATTTTCATGTGTCTCTCAAAAAACTGAAAATGAGAATAATTTTGTTCTAGGTCTTAAATATAAAAATTTTGTGGCATATACTGCCTCCAATTTAAAAGTTGCTATAGAATGCTAATCTATATAATTATATATATTATATAACTTAACAAAGTTAGAATATTTCATTAGAAACTATATTTTACACAAAAAATCACCATTTTAGATTATTTTATCCCTATGTTCTGTTGCTGACTAATATCAAAATGAAATCTACTCCACTGGAGTTCATAAAATGGTACAGTAAGCCCTTTTATATTATGATTGATGAATTACTTGAAGACACTGCTCATCTCTCAACATATGTTCCAGATGTTGACTATTATGAGCAATCTCTAGCACTTACAACACTAGTAAGCACCTTAGGAAGGGACTATTATTACATTTTAGAGAGGAAATCCAAAACGGAGGACAGATTTAACATTTATTTAATATTTAAAATGTACTATTTTCCATCGGTACATTATATTGGGAAGAAATCATCTAGTTGAAATCATCTAGTTTTAATACATTTTGTTGAAGCATTGAGTCAAAATTCTCCAAGTCATTTGTGACAGTCCAGTCAAATCTGTCACATGAGCAGGTAGGAAGGTCAAGAGCCACCACCTACTTCCTTTCAACAGAGATAATAGAATTTTCATTTGGGAAAGAAACACTGCCCTGCATCTGGCTTGCCTCTTCACTCACAGAAAATTTTTTTTAAAAAGTCCTTCTCATTTAGATTCTGTAAGATTTTTGTAGATTGGTGCATTCCTGTATTAACACTATCATTTCCCCATCCTTTAAGATTTTTACACTTTCAAGGAAATAAATGTAGATTAGCTTAAGGACACCACTACTACAATGTTTCTCAAACTTTTGAGGGCCTCCAAATCATCTAAAGGGCTTGTTAAAACAGTTGACTGGGCCCCAACCCTAGTGTTTCTGGTTCAATAAGCTTGAGAATGTGCCCAATAACTTGCTCATACAGGGACCATACTTTAAGAACAACTTTGTTAAATAATTGAAAATACATGAAAATTTATTAATTTGACCACCAAATGGCAGCTTTTTCTTGACACGGAGGCATGCGTTTTCCCCCCTTTTCTTGCGTGTGATTCATGGATTTTTACCTAATGACAGACATCATGAGTAAAGGCAAAAGACATGAAGACAAAAAGAAGAATCTGGAAATAGGCTTGTTTCTTCTTGTCAATCTGTCAGCATTGGGGTTTGAGTATGTTTAGTTAGGAGATGATCTGGTTTGGGCTTATTGTTACTCTGGTTCCCTTCAGATCAACATATGCTTCGTACACCTTGAATGTTGTCTTGTGCTTCGGTCTGGGACTCTAGGGTTCTTTTGTTTTTGTTTTTTCTCAGTGTTCACGGTCCACCCTCAACTTTCAGCATTTCTATATGCCCATGCCAGCCACAGAAGAGAAATCTTGTCCATAATATTTCTATTTCCTGAGGAGCTGTTTGCTATTGTTTATTACTTTGTATTTGATAGACTGGTGGTGGTGACTGAGAGGATCAAGCTTTCTGTTTTCCTGGTCCACCCACAAATTTAGGCAGAACCTGAGTGCCTGGGCCTACCCTCTCGAACCCCCGCTTGTGGAGCTGATCTCTTAGATTGTGACGTATTTGGGCAGAAGAGGATTTCTTGCCCCTTGTCTTGATCCTACTTGTGGTAGAATAGTGCAAGGGTGTTGGTACAAAAGTGTTGGTTTGTCTCCTGTTCCTCTTCCAGGTGCATGCTTGTGTGTGTGTGTGTGTGTGTGTGTGTGCACGCGCGCGTTGGCTAGTGACTAAATGGGAAAGTAAAATGAACTGCTAGAAAAAGGTGACAACTAGGCAGTGTTAAAATGGCTACTTATCAGCTGTATTGACTCTATGTTATGTTCTTTAATTTCCCTCTCTTGTAATTTAAAATATTCTTATTTGTGCCTGGGAACAGGGATGAAGATCAGTCTTCTATAGCTACTTCTTGCTAGGTGGGGGTGTAGAGATGTCCCTACTTGTCTAGAATAAGAGGAAATGACGAGAGGACAGAGATAAATGGAGTTGCTAAGTATCTTTATACAAAGCACTGTGTACAAATGTATCACACACACACACACACACACACACGCACAGAGAGAGAGAGAGAGAGAGAGAGAGAGAGAGAGAGAGAGAGAGACAGAACTGGGCATAATTACCTAACCCTCCATTCTTGGGAATGGAATTTTCTTCATTGCTAACATTTTTTTATAAGGCTTTTATTTTTAGTTCACTGAAGAATATTTGTTTCTTTTTATTGTACATTACTTAACACATATTAATATTGAACTGCATAACCACCTGTTTTCTCTTTTTATTTAAATGATTTTAACTTAAGAAGCATTTAATTATTCTTGAGAGTTTTGAGAATACCCCTATAAAAACATCTGAGCCTGTTTTTTTTTTTTTTAATTACTTTAAATGACATGATGTCCCGGCATAGGAGTTTGAAATGTCCTTTTGTTTTGTTTGTTTTGTTTTTTGGGTCAGAGTCTCACTCTGTTGCTGGAATGTAGTGGCACTGTCATGATTCACAGCAGCTTCAAACTTCCAAGCTTAGCCAATACTTCAGCCTTCCAAGTAGCTGGGACTACCAGCATGCACCACCACACCTGGCTAATTTTTTGATTTTTTTTTTTTTTTTTTAGAGACAAGATCTCAGCATGCTGCGTAGGCAGATCTCAAGTCTCCTTGGACTTCCTAAGTGCTGGGATTCCAGTCACCATGTCCACCCAGCCAATGTCCATTTTCTTACTTTCGATTGATCTGTTACACTTTCCAATGTCCTCATACAGTTTTGGCAATGTACATCTTTCTAGAAAAGTCTGCCTCTTTTAGTTTTTTCTGTGTGTTTTTACTTTTGTGTATTATTTTATGAATTTTATTTTTGTAATATGTGTAGCAATTTACCCTATTTCATCTTTCATAGCTAACTTGAGTCTTCTTCAATTTGTGTCAGTTTGTGAGAGATTTGTTTATCTTAGTAATTTGTTCAAGGAATCGGACATTTGTTTGTTAGACATTTAAATTTTTAATTGTTATTTTATGCTCTGCTTCACTGATATCCACATTACTTTTTCTACTTCCATTCATCTTGGTCTTAAGCAACCATCCTCAAGGTTACTTTTTGTTTGTTTGTTTCCTTTGACTTATCTATATACTCCTTCTGGTTTTTTTCTCCCAGAGACAAAGTATCACTCTGTCACCCAGGCAGAGCGTGGTGGCAGGATCATGGCTCACTTCAGGCTCAAACTCCTGGGCTCAGGATATTCTCCCGCCTTAGCCTAGTAAGGAGGTAGAGTTGTGCATCACCAGTCCCAGCTAATTTTTAAATTTTTTGTGCAGAGTCTCACCACAAGTTTGTTCACAAACTTCTGGCTTCAAGTGATCTTCCCAGTTGGCCTCCCAAAGTTCTGGGATTACAGGCATGTGCTACCATGCCACTACCATTCGCAGTCTTGATTTAAGTGTCTTCTTAATAATTTTTAAGTTTTTGAAAAAATTTTAATAAATATAAACAAAATTTATAACACTGTCATATATTTATTTCACAATTTTGAGCTATAATCTTTAAGTGTGCCATCATGTACTTTATATAATTTTGTTTAAAGTGTTATTTTAAATTATACTTTTAAAATTTCCAGACATCAGAGGTTTTTAGTGATATTTTGTTATTGATTTCTAATTTGATTACATTATAGTGGGAAATATATAGTGTTTTATGATATTGATTATGAGATTATATTAGGCTTTCTTGCTGAATTGGTGCATATCTGGTTTTTGCGAGCTTTCTTGTTGTCTCAGGAAAAAATTGTGTTTTGGGTGGATGGGCTTATAGTTATTCTTATTACTATTAGATTAAGTAAATTAATTATATTCAATCTCCCATATGTTTGCTATTTTTCCTATGGGTTTTATCAGTTTTTGAGAATGATATAAGAAAACGTGTACCAGTTTTGATTTCTGAAGTACTTTTCAGTTATTTTAGTTGTTGTTTTCCAGTATAGAACATCTAAATTTTCCTTATGATGATTTACAACTTAAATTTTTATTTGATTGTTAGAAAACTAACTACCTTGATTGTTTTTTTTAAAAATTGATTCATAAATTGCTTATCAGTCTTCCATTTTCAATATTTCTTTATCCTTTTGTTTTAAATGTGGCTTTTGTGCATAACATATTGCTACTACTTTACGATTACATTTGGATGACTCTCACATCTTTGACATTTTGACATGGTCAACATATATTTGCATTTTTTGTAACTCAATCACATCAGGAATTATTTCTACTATCCCATCTTACGTTGTTTATTTGCAGTACATTTTTCCTGTTCTTTTATGTCTTTCACTCTGCAGACAGAATATTCCTCTGAATTTAAAGCCTAATATTCTATTTCTTCTCTGCTGTTGGCTAGCATTACTTATTAAGAGTCATAAGTATGCTTTTTTTTTCTTACTGGGTGAAGCTTTTTCCTATGTATGTATTCCATCTGAACAAGAAAAGAATGTTGGCCCACAGTCATTCCCCTCTGATTGTTTCTCCTTCCCTGGTCTCAGTGGTATCGTCCGGAATTCTGGTTTTGAGTTGATACGAATGCACTTGGACTTGTTTCTTTAGCAAAGAAAGCAGCAAAGTCGCTGCTTCTTTAGCAAACGGTAAACCTCATTATGCACTTTTTATTCTCTTTTATTTCCCAGATCATTTCTTTTTCTTTCCCCTTGGTTTATGTGTAGCGTTCCTTACGAGAGTACAAGTTTTTTGTTTCTTTCTTTAAAACAAAATGAAAACAGTCTTGGTATGCTTTATGATCTCTGGTCTTGTTGCCTGTGATTTTTAAATTTATTTTAGCTACATTTGATTATTTTCCTGGGGATGAAATTAAAGGCACTTACTTATTGGTCTTCTCCCACCTCTCATCTGACTATTTAAGATAACTGATTTTAATCAGCCGGGCGTGATAGCGCATGCCTGTAATTCTGGCTACTTGGAAGGCTGAGGCGGAAGGATCGCCGGAGCCCAGCAGGTCGAGGCTGCGGTGGCCGGAAGCGGCCACTGCACTCCAGTCTGGGCGACTGAGTGAGACTCCAACTCAAAAAAAAAAAAAAAAAAGATAACTGATTTTTTTCTGAAAGGAATGAGATTGTTTTGTGATGTCGATGTTTTAAAATGTCCATATCTTCTTTTTGTTTATGATATATATCATCCCATTTGAATCCTGCAAAATTTTTCTATTTTCAAAAATTTTCAAGGTCTTCACTGATACAGGTTAGCATCTGTTGGGTTTCTTTCTTAGTGCTTGTACATTTCAGATGTCTTGTAGTTTTTTCTTATGAGTTCATCTTTTATTCCTTTGAAACTATGTTTTTGCTAGTGATAGCTCCCTAATGGTAAGGAACACAACTTGGATTCCAACTCTTCCAGATTTGGAGGATGACAGGAATAGGGAAAAATATTTTGCCTTGGGTCTGAGAACCTAAAGATTTGCAATTTGGGCTTAATCACTTCTTGTTTTCTTATTTCCCATCCCTCAAGAAAACTGCTGTATTTTCATCCTAGCAATCATATTCACTGTTCATATTTGGCACTCCTTAGGATAATTTCTTTATCTTTGGCAAGGAAAAGAGAGAAGACAGAGAATCCTCAGAGATCTGCTAATTCAGAGCCTTGATCAAGGATAAAGATACTGCATAAATCTAGGCTTTGTTAGAAAAACATAAAGGCTAGTATAGAAGTTAAAATGTAAGGGAAAATTCATTTACCTCTAAGATGGAGAGCTGGCATCAGTTGCTAATTTGGGCTCCCTAAAGAAACCCTGGCATGCTACAGGAGTGACAAAACATTATGATGCTCCAAAATGTAGTGAACAATTTATTAAAATTCTGAGGAGACCAAGGGAAAATAGCAGCCTGTTGAGTTTCTGGGAAACGGTAGCAACTTGGAGCAGATGTTCAGCAGTAGGTTGGCAGAGGCATCTCTTTCAGTCCAATCCACCCTTTTCCCACACATCCTTCTGCCTCTCTTTGGTTTCTTTGGTAGAACATTGCACAACCAGATAGAAGGAAATGAACTACCCCAGTAATGAGGGAAGTGGGGTGATAGATAGGCCTCTAATGGTTCCCTCTCCAAACTTCCCCAATCTGGATCTAATCCACTCTTTATATCTATTTATTATTTTTCATTTAAAATTTTTTAATTTTAAATATGTGGGGTACAATTCAGAGTTAGGTTTACAAATGTTCATTATGCATGTTGATGAAGTGTTCCTCTCCCTCCCCTGGCAGTTTCCCACTACTGCCAATTCCTTTCTTATAGTTTCATGACAGTTGTTCAAGGTCCGCTTATGAGTGAGATCATGTGATACTCGGTTCTTTATTTCTGTGATGGATCACTCAGTATGATAGCCTCTAAGTTCATCCAAGTTGCTGTGAAGTTCATAGTTTTGTCCTTCTTTATGGCTGTATCACAATCTATCATGTATATGTATCATATTTATTTTATCCATTTTTACAATGATTTCTGCACCTGCCGTCTTACTTTACATCTGTGGGTAAATAAAATTTCTCTTCTTTTTTTGAAGATCTTTCTCTTTATCCTTGAAGTTTGAAAGTTTCACTACAACATATCTAAGCACCTATTAATATTTGTTTCTATTCATTCTACCCAGGATTGGATGTTTAATTTTAATTTTGGGGGGTTCTGTCATTCCTAGTTTTTTTTTTCTCTTTTAATTTTTATTTTTAAAATGTGGGGTGCAATTCAGGGTTAGGTATACAAATATTATTGATGAGGTCTCCCCACCTCCTCAGGCAGATATCTACTACTGTCAATCCCAACTTCCCCCTCACCCCACACTTCACAGTTTCCTGCTACTTTCAATCCTTATTTTAATAGTAATACGGTAGTTGTTCAAGGACCACTTATGAGTGAGAACATGTGATATTCAGCTCTTTGTTTCGGTGAGAAATCACTCAGTATTATAAGCTCTAATTCCATCCAGGTTGCTGTGAAGTTCATGATTTTGTTCTTCTTTATGGCCATATAATATTCCATTGTGTATATGTGCCACATTATTTTTATCCAGCATGGTTGGTTCCATGTTCTTGCTATTGTGAACAATGCTGAGATAAACATAAGTGAGCTGGTATCTTTTTTATAGAGTGATCTGAATTCTTCTGGCATATTCCCAGTAGTGGGATGTGGTGTTATATGGAAGGTCCATTTTTAGGAATAGCCACGCTGATTTACACAGAGGTTGTACTAGTTTGCACTCCCACCAACAGTGTAGAAGTGTTCCCTTTTCACCGCATCCTCTCCAGCATCTGCTATTTTTTGAGTTATTGATGATGGCTATTCTGACTGGAGTTAGGTGGTATCTCAGTGTGGTTTTAATTTGCATCTCCTTGATGACTAGTGAGGCTGAACATTTTTTCATGTATTTGTTGGTTGTTGGTATGTCTTCTTTTGAGAAGTGTCTATCCATATCTTTAGCCCACTTTGTAATGGGGCTGTTTGTTTTTTCTTTTCAGCACGTTTGAATTCCTTGTAGATCCTTGATGTTAGGCCTTTGTCATACATGAAGTTGGCAAGCATTTTTTCCCCAGTCTGTGGGCTGTCTCTCTGCTTTCTTGATGGTTTTTTGGCTTTGCAGAAGCACGTCAGTCTGATGAGGTCCCACTTGTCTATCTTATCTCTTATGACCTGGGCACTTTAGGTTTTGATCAGGAATTGGTTGCCAGTTCCAACTTTCATAAGAGTGTCTCCTGCATTTTTCTAAGGTTCTTATAGTCTTGGCTCTTGTGACTAGTGCAGCGATGAGCATAAGAATGGTTATATTTCTCCAAGACCCTTATTTCGATTACTGTGGATTGTGGAATTACCAGCTCATAGTTCTATTTTTAATTTCTTGAGGACTCCCAGGCTGTTTTCCATAGCAGCTGCACCACTTTGCATTCCCACCAACCGTTTGCAAGGGTTTTATTTTCTGCACATCCTTGCCAACATTTATTTTTTATAATAGCCATCTTGACATGTGTGAAGTAGTATCTCACTGTAGTTTTGATTTGCATTTTTCTGATGTTTGCGATGCTAAGCGATTTTTCATATAGGCTGTGATCTCCTTAAATATTCCTTTCTTTCCAGTTTTCCCATTCTGTAGTTCGGGAACTCTAACCAGATGTATGCTAAATCTGTCCCCAATTATCACACAGTTATCTGATGGAACTATAAAACTCTTCTGATGTGATCAAAGACATTAGTTAATCTACCCGATCTCCATTTTTCATGGATCTGTCTCCCCCAGGGCTTTTTCCAGCCTCCACGTTTTGCTCCTTAGGTGTGTTGTGTTGGCTGTCTTCTTGTTTCTGCATTTCTCTAGCTTCGCAAGTATTCTCTTTCTTCTCTCCTATATTTTATTTCCTGTTTCCTGGACTCTGAATTTTCATCTTTCTCTCTTCGTTTCTTCATTTGATGGACACATCCTCCAGCAGCGACCTTATAAAAAGTGCATCAAATGATCGAACATGTTTTAACTTTATACTCATCTTTGCTGGGTAGTTTCACTAAGCCTTTCAAGTTGAAAAATATTTTTTCCTTTGAGTTTAAAATGCCGTTTCATTGTCTTTAATTCTCAGTGTTGCTCTTTGGAAGTATGGTGACATCTCAGTTGATTGTTTCTAATTTATGCACTCCATTTTTCTCTTTTTACAACTTTTAGGATCTTTAATCTGTCTGTGATATTCTGAAAACTTATCATAATGTGCTTAGTTATAGATATTTTTTCATTCATTATGCTAGAAAATTAATGGGCCATCAACATGAAAATTTCTACTTATTGTCATTGGTGTTTTCTTTCTACTTCTGATACAGTTAGATATTTGCTTTATTTTGATTATTGTTCTGTCATTTTAATATTTTTAGAAATTATTTACTACTCGCATGTTTTAGAATTAAAGGCAGTAGCTGAATCCATAAAGTTACAGCACCATCATAGCCATAAGTTATTCTAAAAGGTTTCCATTTGTTCCTTCTGCTCTCTTCCTCAGTCCTCCACAGTGATCTTTCTAATATTTGAATGTGATTATGTAACTCCTATGCGTGAATTATACTTCAGAAGTTTAAGAGTTTGTCAAACTTTAACTTTCTTAATAAAGAAGCCAAAACCCAAATTTCTTAACATAGAAGACAAGACCTGTCATGATCATTCCTGTATAGCTCTTTCTTTACGTGCTATTCAATCCTTCCCTTCGACATACTCAACTTTCCACCACACCTGAATTTATTGCGTTTTTTCACAAATGACTGCCCTCCCACATGCTGCTCTCCCAGACTATAATTCACCTCTAGATTATGCCCATGAGTTTTTGCATATCAGGTAGGATTTAACTCAAGCATTGCTTCTTCTAGACAGTGTGACTTGACTCTTCAATCTAAACTAAATGAGCTCCTAATAACTCGTGTGTGCTTCTGTTATACTTTCTGAAAACTTTAACTTTGGCTTGTTTGTCTTTCTGGAAAACTATAGACTCACTGATGTTAGAGACTATGTCTTGCCCATTACTACTTACTTAAAATAAATAGTACCTACAACATAGTAGACTACTGCCTTTAATGCATGTTTTTTGAGAATGAGAAAAAAGGATGAATTTGTTAAATAAAGAGGATAAACACCAACTTACAAACATGTTTATTTGATATCTGACCCAAGTAGAAAGAGTTCCCAGTAAGGATATAATATTGCAAAAAAAAAAAAAAAAAAAAAAAAGGAGAAAAATTGCAAAAAATAGCTTCATCCTACCACCTTGCTTTAAAGGTTGTTTTACAGAATAAAGAAAAACACAGATTATTTTCACCAAAGTCTTGTATGCATACTAATTACTAATTGAAAATTTGAAATTCTTTTCAAATCCCAGAGAAAAAAAGGAGAAATCTATTTCAAATCCGCAAATTACATAACTTCTAAAAGCTGCAATTCATTGAAAAATGTTAGTCATTTAGAATACAAGTATGAGGAAAAATATAAGAAATTTAATGAGAACGTTTGAACAAAAAATATTTTATTGCATTTTTCAATATAAAGAATGTCAAATTATTGTTATTACATAATTACATATTTTGCTTTAAATTATTAAAGACTAATGCTTAATTGTTCCACTTGCTATACTTTTACTATTGAGTATAAAGTATGATATTGCATTTTCTTTTACCTTATATATAATGGTATTATTTTAACTACTTGAGAAGAAAACTACAAATAGAATCTCTGGTTTTAATTTTTTGTTCACATTCAATTCCCTTTTTCTCTGTTAAGTATACTCAGAATTTGATCATCTATTCCTCCTTTTCTGTGTCTTATCATATATAGGCTTCAGGGACACTAACACCTCAAAGTACAAATTAAAAAACAAAACAAAATTTTAACCATAGCTTATAAAGGAAATTAGTAGAGTAAAATGCATGGTTCTTAAATTCTCATTAGCCTTGAGAGAAATGGGCCAAGATCGGAACAAGTTGGACTACACACACCACGGATAGCATTATAGTAGAGAGAGTTCTCACTCCTGCAATAACTTATATATTTCAGGAACAGAGGGTCAAGGAATAGCCACGCAGCTGTGTAACAGTGAAGTGCCTTGTGTGAAAGTAGTGACCTCACTAGAAATGGGAAGCCCTCCAGAATTCAGGCTCTGGTATCTGCTTATTCTGCCAATTAACTCAATCAGATTTGCTCAGTGTGCTCCAAGCCTATTTCTTGCTAAGTTACTGCAAGTGGGCGAAGGAAACAAGTCTTAAGTCCATTGCATTTCTCTCTTAAGAGACAGTATTCATGGATTTGTCCAACAAATTTTAATTAATATTAAATTTAATAAATTTTATAAAAATTTATTTAATAAAAATTTATTTTAATGAAAAATTTATTTAATAAAAATAAATTTAATAAAAATAAATTTAATTTAATAAATTTTAATGTCTTAATCTTAACGCATAAACCAATGAAGACACTCTAAACATATACAAATATTTACTAGGTACTTAATATGTGCCAGTCATGGATTGGATCTAGAAACTAAGAATATAGTAAAAAACAAAACAGATAAGGGTCCTATTGTTATGAAGCTTACATTCTTCTAAAAGGAAGCAATGGGGTTACTAATTAATTAATGCATAACTAAAAAATTAGGAAACCATCACACATAATTTAGTAAGATAGGCTTAGCACACCACTGAAATTAAGTAACATATTACGTAACTACTTCGTTAGATGATATGCTAAATACTTCCAGTCATCCCTAATATTCAGTTCTCCTCTTCATTCTGGGAAACTACTAAGCCAGGCTCCCCAGCTTCTATTGTTTAAAAATTTTTATTTGAAAAATGTGGGGTGCAATTCATTTGGTCTTCTCTTATCTTTAGTGTGACAATGCGACTGAATTCTGACCAAAGAAATGTGAGGCCTAAGTGATGAGCATGACCTAAGATGTGGCCCATATAGAATTCTTTGCAATGATCCATAGACTCTCTCTTTTCTAAAAGTGATAGAAACCACATGCAGAGATTTCTGGGAGCATCTTCGGCTCCTATGCAATGTTAGAGCCACTAAACTTAAAAAGTTGCTGAATAACTTTGTGGAGCAGAGCAAACTTCTCCCAACACACACACACACACACACACACACACACACACACACACACACACACACAAAACTGAAATTGAACTATGATATGTGTGATGTGAGTGGAAAATAAACGTTTTTTGTTTGCTTGTTTGTTTTGGTGGTAGGCCACGAAGACTTTGGACTTATTATGACTGATAGCTATACAAACATGTAAATTTAAATGAATAATCTAAAACATCAGCTATCTATGTAAAAATCACGTAAGGAATAATCTTCATAGTTAGAAACTGGTAGAACTCCCAGACCATGAAGAATGAAGAAATAGTACTTGGTTCAGTCCATATAGGGAAGACTGATCTGGCTTATGAGAGTTATGCTTTAATGATAAGGTCAAAGAGATGGGGTTACATTACAGGCCAAAGCAGAATAAAAGATGATTTTATTTGAAATAAGGTAAGAGATGATTGGATAATTTAAATAAATAAGTGATACTCTGAATAATATTTCTAAAATATATTTTTTTTATTGTAAACAAAAAAGAATTGATAAGATACAAAATGAGCCGGGCTCAGTGGCTCAGCCTGTAATCCCGCGCCTTTGGGAGGCTGAGGTGAGTGGATTGTCTGAGCCTGCAGGTTCGAGACCTGCCTAGACAGTGAGACCTCATCTCTACAATAAATCAAAAAAATCAGCCGGGCGTAGTAGCGCATGCCTGTAATTCCGGCTACTTGGAAGGGTGAGGCGGAAGGATCGCCAGAGCCCAGCAGGTTGAGGCCGCGGTGGCTGGGAGCGGCCACTGCACTCCAGTCTGGGTGACAGAGTGAGACTCCAACTCAAAAAAAAAAAAAGATACAAAATGAAAAGCTATTTAGGAGGTTTTGGTGATGGTCCAAATGAGAGAGGTAGTTTAGTTTGGGTGGTCTTAGTAGAGACTGAAAATACTAAATGGATTTTATGTAAGTTTTAGAGACATAATTAATAGGATTTGCTGGTGAATTGGGTGTATATCATGATATAAAAAGAAGCATCAAGAATTCAGAGATTTTGGGCTTGGCCAACTGGTTATAGTGATGTGGTTTCCCGAGGAGAAAGAGACTCACAAAAGATCGGGATGGTGTAGATGTTCTGTTTTTCATGTCATAAGTTTTAGGTGGTTGTTGTTCATGCTGTAGACACCTGCTGATAAGCATCTTGAGCTCTGAGGAGAAATCAGGGCTGCAGAAAGAAGTATGAGATTCATTGATATAAGTTGTTACTGATGAGATGGAAGGGAATGAGGTCATAGGTGGAGAGTGTTCGTATAGTGAAGAGGTGACTGAGACAAGCCCAGGAGGCACTCTGACTCTCCAAAGTCAAGCAAAAGAGCTTGAGAAGAAGTAGCCTGTCAGCTAGGGCGAAAACAAAGAACACTTCTTGTGACAGGTAAGAGAAAATGTGTTTCTAGAAAGAAGGCATGGTCAACAAGGTTAAATGCTGCTCAGAGGCCAACGGAGGAAAAATCAGGGAAATGACCATTGAATCTGACAAGCATAGAGACTTGATATTCTTGACAAAAGTAGCTTCTGCAGTGTGGGGTCCTGAAACAAAGAAGTGGGTTAGGAGAGAATGTCATGTGAGGAAGAGGAAACAGCAATAATTAGACACTGTGTTTTAAGAAGGGTTGATGCAAAGGAGAATGAGTGATCTGTTGGCAGACTGATGAATAAGAAAGTATTTTTTTTTTTAAGATGGGTATTCTAAAGCTTGGCTGTGTACTGAAGAGAATGAGTAAAAAGGTAGACATTTAAAAAAATACTCTGGAGAGTACAAAATTGTACAGAGTTCAGTCACAGAGAAGGCGAGGGAAGATTATTTCTAAAGTGCAAATGGGGAGTTTGACTTTTGATGGGAATAGGACACTTGCTTCAGTGTAACAGGAGGAATGAACACATTTACACATGGTTGGAACAAATAAGAATGACCTGGAAAGATATTTCTATAACTACTACTACCTAGATTCAGGAAGGTGCTCTGGGTCCTTCCTTTACAAAGTTTGGTTCATCAGCACTTACTTTGACTCTGAATTAGGTCACAACCTGTCGACAGATTTCCTTTTACTTTAGTTCACTAGGCTAACTTTCTTTGGCTTAGCATAGGACACCCTAAGTAATAGGAAAGATCAGTGTGATGTGAAGATATCCATCTTCATGAAAATTTCGGAAACATTAGGTAAAAAGATCCCTCTATTCTAAAATACCTTCTGAAGCTTCCTAGTATAACGTCCAAGATTCTAGTAACAGAGAGTGTACATAATTGTCTTAAATATTATATAGTTTTTCATATGGTTGCAGAGGACTCATTATGCATGGAGTATAAGATAGTTAAGGTCAGTTAGACAGATTATGAAGCAATGAACTGGCTATTTCTTCTGTCTCTCCATTTAAATAAGCAAGAATGAGTTACCAGCCTTAATTTAGGCTCTACTAACAAGCATAAATGCTATCTGTCATAGAAAAACATTTTCTGCAATCATGGCTAATGTTTCAAAGCAGAAAAATATCTGGGAGGTGGATTTATCCAGGGTACTGGTTTTCCTGCTGCTTTAGTGATGGTGCTGATTCTACAAATGAAAACATTCAAAAACATTTTCTGTAAATTTAGAAATAGAGCAGTTTTGCTTAAAACTGTAAATCTATGTGCTCAAAGTATTTATTTAGTATTTAACATGTGTGACACAACTGAAAATACTTAATATCTGTGCTTTTGATTGTACAACTATGGCTACACTTTGAATAATGTTAGCACATGCTTAAAAACTCAAAATAGGTAATACCTATCAATTCAACAAATCATATGGATTATTACATGCTAATTGTATGGTCTTTAAAAATTTCGTGGCCATTGTTTTTGTTAAGCACTGGCCAGGCCATGTGCTCATGAGCTTTGGTCGCCATGTTTCCTCAGTTTTGGCCCCCGTTCCCTACCTTGGGGAGGTGAATCTCCTCTCACTCTAATTCACTTTCTGAATAAACTATGTTTTCCAACAAAAATTCATTATTTGTATTTCCTCTTCCTGACAATGCATAATAACAGTATCCAAACAAAGGTGAGAGTGGTAATACCACAGTCTCCCTCAGCCCACGGTGAACAAAGTTGATTCAAAGCAAGATGGGTTGGCCCACTTTTCTCGGGAATTCAGTGTGTGTGCTTCAAACTATGAGCTCAACAGAGAGCTAGTTTCTTAGACAGGAAAGGGCATTATTTCAGTCAAGAATATGGGTCGTCCAACCGATCAAATTTTTTCCTGCAACTTATGGTGAATGTATTTGCATCCTAAGAGGAACCTTTATGTAGACATGAACACTTATTACATAGTTATCTTCAGAGGTGACCATGGAAGTTGGAGATCTTCAGAGCTGTGTTCTTAAAAAAGATAATTAGCTATGGCATTTATTTAAAAAAGAGCTAAATCAACATGCCCACTCTTATACACAGAACCATTTATCAGAGAACAGATGGTCCCCTAAAAGTGAAACTAAACAGTTCTTGAAACATGACAATCCATTTATCTTAATGTGAACATCCTCTAGCAGATATCAAAAAACAACCGAGGCAGATTTATAACTTTTGGAGTGCATTATGCATACACTCGAAATCCAAGAAGGAATGTTTGCATTTAATAATCTGATTCATATTGATACATGGCACATGAAAATGTATAGTAAAACAGTGCTTAAATATTTTGATTATATTCAAAACTACATTCGTAGAAAAGATAACATTTATCATCAATATCTCTCTAAGCTTTCTATTCTGTTGTGTGGCAAAATTATTTCAAATTCTCTTCTGAATATCTCTCCTAGATATTTGAAATCTGTATATCTTTTGTTGGGTTGCATACTTTTACATTAAATTGAATAATAAATGTACATATTCCATTTTATCTTTTTTAATTTATACAATCACTTTTAATTTATGCTGCAAGCAGTTATAGGACAACTGCTCCGAATGGTGTCAGGAAATGGAAATAGATAAATCAATGATCTTTATCTTTGCCCTTAAAGATCTCACAGTGTGAGAGGGAGAGACAGACATGTAAACATATACAGTCATGTGCCACATAATGGCATTTCAGTCAGCAATGGACTGCATATACTGCAGTGAGCCCATGAGATTGTAAGATGGCATTTTTGCTGTATCTTCTGAATGTTTAGATAAACAAATGTTTACCATTCGATTATAATTGCCTATAGTAGTTCAGATAGTGGCATGCTGTACAGGTTAGTAGCTTAGAAACAATAGGCTAGATCACATAACCTAGGTATGTAGTATGCTATACTACATAGATTTATATAGGTACACTCCATGATATGCACACTATAACAAAATCTCCTAAAAGCCAGTTTCTTAGAAAGTATCCCTGTCACTAGGCAGTGCATGACTGTAATGATAATAAAGTGAAATAAGCGTTCACAAAATGTGGTAGGGGAATAATATGTTAGAAATATTAACTCACTTTTTTCCCTCCCTTATTCCCAATTCCTCTTTTGTATCTGTTTTTTCCCACCTTCTCTTCTTTCTCCTCATTCTATAAACTGGGATCTTCTTGACTTTTGAGATTTGATGGTGTATGTTCTCAAGAGAAGAAAGAGAACTAAGAGCTTTGACAAAAGACCAAGAGTAAACTGAATTTTAAAAGAGTAGGGTCTACCTAGAAAATGACTTACTGTATTAAAGAGAGAAAGAAGGCAGAAAGAGAAATGGTAAGATCAGAAGAGGGTGGGTCCCTGTGAATGTGTCTTTTCTTTGTTTCTGGGAGGGCTGATCTAGTGGGGCAAGAGATGAGGAAAGAGATTTTCTAGAGAGTTCAGGAAAAAAAATTACATATGCAATCAATTGTGCCACTGTATGTATGCCTTGCCCTGGGAGAATCATAGGCCCCTGTATCAGACCCAGGTATGGACTGAACCAAGTACTATTTCTTCATTCATCATGGTCTGGGAGTCCTACCAGTTTCTAACTGTGAAGATCATTCCTTACATGATTTTTACATAGATAGCTGATATTTTAAATTATTCATTTAAATTTACATGTTTGTATAGATCGTTTGTTGTAGTAGGCAGACTTTTATTCTTGTGAAGTTTCCTATATAGACATGTGATATGACAGCAATAGACATTTATTAATTAATTCATTTTTGTGTTTCTTCAGTCAGTGGTCCAGGAACTATTTTTAGAACTTGGTATAGAGGCATTGTGGTAGGCAGGATTTAAAGATGATCTCTGGTAACCTAATATAATCTTCTCCCTTCCAAGTACAAGGAAATCCTGTGAATATGATGACTTGACTTGACTGTGTTACTTTAGAAGGTAAGAGGCAGATTATCTGGGTGAGAGTAATCTACTCAAATGAGAGTTAGGAAAGGAGAGTTTTATCCATCTAAGAGCAGGAGCAGAACCCAGAGAGATTCTAAGCATGAGAAAGATTTGACATGCATTTACTGGCAAGAAGATGGAAGTGGTTACATGACAGATAATGTGGGTAGTTTCTAGAAGCTGAGAATTACCTCTGGTGACAGTCAGTAAGGAAATGGAGACTCCAACCCTACAACTGCAAAGAACTAAATTTGCCAACAGTGGAAATGAGCTTGGAATCAGATTCTTTACCAGAGTCTCCAGATAAGAGCCAAGACTGGCTGACATCTTGGATTTATAAGACGCTAAGCAGTGATCCCAGTCAAGTCCACTCAGCCTTTCGCCTTCAGAACTGTGAAATAATAGAGTGTAGCTGTAAGTCACTAAGGTAATTGTGGTAAATTGGTATAGAGCAATAGTAAAAAAAATACATATGCAATCAAAAGAGACAAAAAACTGACCCCATTGAGTTTAAAATCTAACGGAGAGAGTTAGATAATAGAAGATGAAAGTTATGATGTACCCTTGAAAAAACAGAATTCAAATTATGGTAAGCATAATTGGAAGTAGACAGCAGTTACTCTTTCAGAGAAGATGACTAAAGGGTGTCACATTGAGATGGTTATGCTTAAATTATAATTTGCAGGAAGGGAAAAAAGTTAGCCATCCATGTATCCAGGGTATGTGAGGTCTAGGAATGGAAGAGATTAAATTCAGAAGTTCTAGAATGAACATGTATGAATTATAGCAAGGAGATTAGGAGTGACTAGAGCAACGTGGACCAGGAGAAAATTAGGAAGTGAAAGCAAGCAGTTAACAGGCGATGAGACCACACAGGGCATTAGAGAGCAGTCTGCATTTTGACATTTCCTCTGAGTAAAATGGAACTCCAACCAGAGATCTGGGGAAAGGAGTGACTTTTTAAGTCAAAGGCATTATTTTAGCTGCTAAGAAGCAATAGAAAGAGTATGATAGACACATTGATGAGAAACTGTTAGACCTAATAGTATCTTACATGTAGGAAAACTCCCAAGAAACCTATAAATACCGATAGCAAAGGATCAGACAAGATTATAAAGTTCTCAAGAAAAAAAAATGCTTTCGAGGAGATGTCCACTAGAATGTAAGCTGTATGTGGGCAAGGTTTTGTTTTGTTCTTGCTTTTAGCCTGTTTTCTTCTCTGGAGTATTACTGGAGCCTGGAATGGAATTCCACTCTATAATTAATTGCTGAAGAAATAAAATAATATGCAGATGAATCAGCGATCACCGAAAGGCACTCACTTAACCACTTTGCCTTCCAGACTTGGTGAAGTTGGGTATGTGAAAACTGATTGAACATACGTTTCTGCCACTGACATAAACACATATTTTTATTTTTTACTTTTAAGGATGTTACTTTCCCAATATTGTTAGAACCAGTATTGAAGTTCCTTGAATGAGGACTATATCTCAAGTATGATTATAACCTCAGATGCTCCAGACTGCTTTATACATTATAGATAGTCAAATAGTTACATATATGTAAATTGATATATATAAATTCATGAATAGAGTTCTGTGATGAAACCATCTGTTTAGTATGCTTTATAAGATTCTCAATTATTACCAGAGAAAAAATATGTTCATGAGGCTCCTTTTAACACACAAATGCTAAACTTATGGCACAATAAAAGCAAAGAAAAAAAGTACAGTAGCCTCCCATTTATTTGGGGAAATAAATTGCAAGACCTCCATTGAATGCCTGATCTTGGATAGTATTGTACCCTGTATATATATTATGATTTTTCTTACACATACATACTATGATAAAGTTTAATTTACAAATTAAGCTTAGTGGGAAATTAGCAACGAGAACTAATAAAATAGTAAAACACTGATGATGATAATATGCCAGCATCACTATTCTTCTTGACTTGGGAGCCATTACTGAATAAAGTAGGAGTTACTTGAACACAAGCACTGCCAGACTGCACAGTCTATCTGATAATCCAGTCTGCTACTAAGTAACTAAGGGGCAGGAGGGGTAGACTTGTCGAGTGGGATGATGGATGATTTTGTCATGCTAATCAAGACAGAGTGCAATTTAAAACTATGAATTGTTTATTTCTGGAAATTTCTATGTAATATTTTAGGACCACGTTTGACCATGAGCTACTGAAAGCGCATGTAGTGTAACTGTGAATTAAGGGGAGACTGGTATAATCCCTTTGAGTGGGGGAATTCTGTCCTCAATCACAGGTATAGTGACAGAAATACCGACGGACACAAAAGGTGTCCTCAAAGAACAGAAGGGAATGATCGGATGAGTGCAAAGACGAACGAAAAAGAAAAAACAGAGATCTAGTTTCCATTCATTTTCAGTTAAGAAGTTGTATTTTCAACTAATTAGCTAGACACTGCAATGTTTGGTTAGTTGATGTGTAAGCTTTGTTCCAAACCTGGAAAAGAAAATAAAAATGTGTCAGTCAATAAAATGAGTGGGTTTATGACAGTTGGCTTGTAGGATTTGCTAATATGTTACAGGTTGCTTTCTTATTTTCCCTCGATTCTTCTTAGCCATACTCTGAGTAAATATAGACATTTTAGTGGGGGAAAAAAATCTGTATTGCTGGATAGAGAAGGCAGGCCAGGAATGGGGAACACAGGGGAAGAATTTCTGCAGGAGAAGGTCATTCTTATAAAGAAATGTGTTCATAACAGGAATGTTGGTATCTTTTACCTAAATTTTGTTTACTGATGTCTTGCAGAAATATTGACCATGTGATTTATCTCTATTACCCGATCCCCGTGTATAACTAGTCAGAGCCAAGCCCGGCTGGCTTCTTGATTTTTGTTTTATAACAATCTAAGCAGTGATCCCTGTCAAGTCCACTCAGACTTCTGACCTACAGACCTGTCAAATAATGAAGTGTACTTTAAGTCACTAAGAAGGTGGTAATTGTGATAATTATTTTTTTGAGATAAGATCTTGCTCTGTTGCCCAGGCTGGAGTAAAGTGGTGTGATCATAGCTCTCGCTACAGCCTCTAACTACTGGCCTCAAGTTATCCTCCAGCCTCAGCCTCTACAACTAGTCTTACACCCACCCCAATTTACTCTTCACAGCCTGCCAGCCATCTGCCTAAAAGTAAATCTAATTAGATTACCATTCTGCTAACAGAAGTTCAATACTTTTTGCTGCAATAGCATTAAAACCAATTTCTTCGCCAGGAAATAAAAATATGCGTAGTTTGGCCTTCACGTTCAGACTAATTTGGTAACATCCTTAACTTAGTTCTTTGTCATACACAGTCTACACTCTGGCCTCAAGACATTTTGATAATGACTCCTTTTTTTAAGCATTATATCCCCTCTTCCTGAAATGACCCTCTTCTTTCTTCACCTTACAATGTCCAGCTCATCAGTGAAGATTCAGGCAAGACTTCCTTTATCTCAGAGATCTTTTCTTACAATTCCGAGTGAAAGAAATTGCAGTTCTACCATTATGTTTCAATAGAACTATTTTAGCAGAACTTGTTCATGTTCCCCAATATATCTTGCTTCCTTCTTCTATCTGGCAATATAACTCTCAAATATTTATCAAATAGACACCAAGATAGACCTGTCAACTCTCCTTTGAGGTGAGGTGAGGTCCGTCCAGGGACGGTGAAGAGAAGTTCTATGGGCAATTTCTAGGTCTCATCCTAAAAAGGAAGTTGCTTTACCTCCAATTTCTCGTCTTTCTTCTTGTAAGTTAAAATATAGTAAGAACACCCTAGCGAATGGAAAAACGTGATAGCTGGGATTTGGGTTACAGTTTCACTCTATGGAGTGGTGTTTCCCTACACGTAATGGGTTGTCTATCAGCTAGAACATTTGTGGGAAAGTAAAAATAAACCTTCCATCTTGTATTGACTCATGCTGTTGGGGCGCTATGAAGCAGCTAGACCAATGTCATAATATAATACATTCATACTAAGATAACACACTCGTACGTTGTTGACCATTGAACAGCCCGGGTTTGAACTGCACATAAACATTTATACTTGGCTGTTCTTCTACCCTTATCACTTCTGAGACAGCATCAACCTCTTCTCTTGCTCCTTCCACTCAGCTTATTCAACATGAAGGTATGAGGATGAAGATCTTTCTGATGATCCACTACCACTTAATCATTAGTGGATATATTTTCCCTTCCTTGGGATTTTCTTTTTTTTTTTTTTTTGAGTTGGAGACTCTGTCACCCAGACTGGAATGCAGTGGCCATTCCCGGCCACCGCAGCCTCGACCTGCTGGGCTCCGGAGATCCTTCCACCTCAGCCTTCCAAGTAGCTGGAACTACAGGTGCACACTACCACGCCCGGCTCATTTTTGATTTATTGTAGAGATGAGGTCTCACCAAGTTGCCCAGGCGGGTCTCGAACCCGCGGGCTCAGGCAATCCACTCACCTCAGCCTCCCAAAGGAGAAGGATTACAGGCTGAGCCACCAAGCCCGGCTGTGATTTTCTTAATAACACTTTCTTTTCTCTAGCTTACTTTATTGTAATAACATGGCATATAATACATATAACATACAAAATATGTGTTAATTAATGGGGCATGGGGGTTCAAGCCTGCAATACCTATGGTTTGGGAGGCCGAGAGTTCAACACCAGCCTGGACAGCATAGCATGACCTCATCTCTTCAAAACATTTTTTAGATGAGAAAAAAAGAGTTTATTCACAAAGTAGATCAGGAAAAGAGTTTATCCAATTCCCCAAGAGAGAAGGGTGCCAGACTCTAAGAGAACAGCACAGACTACAAAACACATTTTTAAAATGGCACGTGACTGTAGTAGTCCTAGCTACTCAGGTGGCTGAGGTGAGAAGATCATTTGAGCCCATAAGTTTGAGATTACAGTGAGTTATGATCATGTCACTGCGCTCCAACCTGGTCAATAGAGTAAAGCCCTGTTTCTAAATAAAAATCAAACAAATGAAAATCCAAAGTATGAGTTAATCTATTGTCTATTTTATCAGTAAAGCTTCTGATCAATAGCAAGATATTAATAGTTAAGTTTTGGGGAGTCAAGAGTTATATGTGGATTTTTGACTGTACATGAGATTGGCACTTTTAACCCCTGCATGGTTCAAGGGTCAACTGTACATTATTGTACTTATTAATCCATAGAAGGCTTTTGGTTGCTTAAGGAAAAAAAAAGAAGCACAGATTGATTTGAAGAATAAAAGGGTATTTCATAGAACCCCAGGGATGTGCATCTAGGTCTCACAAAAATCTAAAAATATGTAGTGGAAAATCTGACCAAAAAGTCAAATTGCTATTCTTTGAGGTTTAATCGTTCTTTCTGTGTGTCTTACTCTGCTGTCTATGAAAGTCTATCTTATTCTTCTTCATGGTAATTAGACAGTTTTTTCCTTCTTCCCATACATGGGAGAAGATGTCCTTCTCCCACCTTCTCCAAAATATATCACTTAAATTTAAGCAAAATGCTAACTTGAATTAGATCTTTTAAGTCCTAATTTCAACTATATTAATAAAGAATCTCAGTGGTTGAGCTCGGGTAAAGTCTTCAATCCTAGTCTAATCATAAAGCCAGAGAGGAGACATTATTTTTCCTCAGTGGGAAAAATTAATCGTGTGTGAACCTTCATACTGTGAGATGTCTGCTGCTGGTGTCAATATTGGAGGGCCGTGTCAATACTTTACTCATTTTGTTATCCTCTGAGCCTAGTTCACTGCCTGATTTTTTTTTAAAGTGTTTATTGAATGGAGAGAAAATGAATGAGTCTGGTCCAGCTAGAACGTGCTGATGTGCATCAGCCAGAATTAGGTTTATTATTTTGACTATACACATACAACTTCTTGCTTATAGTCAAGAAGTTAAGTCCAGACAATGTGGAACTCAAAAAAAGTGTTTTCCAGAAGCAAATTCATCACTAATGGGTCTCAACACAGACAGAATTGCCCTGGAAGTAACCTCATCACCCCGTGCAGATCACAGTTTTCTGTGTGTGCTCGTTTTTAATATATAAATATATTTTTAAATTTCATAAAAATAATTTTAATTTTAAAATTATTAACAATCTGCAATTCTTTCTTATTCTATTGCAGAAAATATCTCTGTTCCATTTCAACAAAAAAGTACAAAATGAAATATTTAAGTGCATAAAGGTGACATTGATAAATTATGAACTCTATTTTGATTCCTTGGTCTTGATTCCTCACAGTCTTTTGTCGATGGAATAATGATCTAAATTATTTGAAGTAGAAAGCATAATCACCTTGGCTAGAAAGAGGAAATAGAGGATTCACTCCAAGATAAAGACATTCAATCCAACTCCTCATGTGTCGGAAAAATCATCTCATGGATGAGTATAACACATCTACCATAGCAGAGAATGATGGAAGATGGAAAGATGTCGCTTATGTCAGAACAATCCTGAACAGGCAAGATAACAAAGCAGTGTATCCCTGGCAGTGTGTTTAGACCTTCCATTTCCAGGGAGGATAATAATCAGAGGGTTAATCCTTTAGACATTTGGAAATGAATCCATGCTTGCAGATAAATCATAGTAATATCTTATTCTGTATTTCAGGTCTAGCACATAATTTTTACTGTAAACTTTCTAAGAAGAAACAAAGTGATATTGCTCATTAATACCCTGACTACTTTATTTTGAACTTTTATTTTAAATAATCTCAAAGTCAGATTACAGTTTTGTTAACTGTACAAAGAACTTCTATTTACCCTTTAATGGCATTCCCCAAATGTTAAGATTTTTCCATAATTTCTTTATACTACCTCTCTATTTTTTCCAGTTATTTTGTAGTAAGTTGACAAACTGACACACTATCACTCCAAAAGATGCTACTATTTGATTAAATAAACCAAACTCACTCTCCTACATAACAACAATTCAACCATCAAAACTAAAAAATTGACATTGATATGTCATTGCCGTAAATCTTCAGACTATATTCAGATTTCAGCACTTCTTCCAGGCATGTACTCTACAACTAAAATATCCAGTTCACAATCACACATTTCACTTAGTTGACATGTCTTTTTGTCACCTTTCCATATGGAAGAATTTCTTAGTCTATCCTCAACTTTCAGGACCTTGTTACTTTTGAAGAAGAATATGCCTCAGTTTGGGTGTGCCTGATGTTTTCTGCACATTTAGCAGATATATCCCCAAAAGGAATGCTGTGTTCTTCTGCATGAATTACTTCAGGGTGCATGATGTCATGTTTATTTCTCCTATTACTGGTGATAGTAGTTTACTTAGGTCAGCTTACTTAGGCCACTTCATTATGGTGGTATTGGTGTCTAACAAGATTTTTCTTTTTCTCTGTGCAGCAAATAAGTATTCATGTAATTGCCTTATTATTTCTCAAATTTCACTCTCTAGTTTTAATCTCCATTGATTCTTGTCTGAGACTGTTTTTACCCTGACCCTTTTGAACACAAATCACAATAAATTATTTGACACTAATTTATTCATTCAACAACCATTTATCAAGAATATATTATATGCCAAGTACTAGGCAAAATTCGAAGGATATTCTACAAATCAGGAAAAAAGCCACTGCTAAGTATTTTAGAAATTTGAGATTTACTTCAGGAACTATACCTTAAACAAATGTAAAAGATTCTACAGAAGTGAAAGGCTGAAAGGAAGTAGCAGGAGGATCTGATAAAAAGTCACGAACTCCTTTGCCTGGACAGATTCAGGGCACGGGAACAATTCAGAGCTTCTAAGTAAATCCAAGAAACTGAGCTTTGAAAGTGCAATCACAAAGAGAAAACTTGGGGAGACACATAGAGAAACTGTTCTGGGGAACCTGTTGCATTCGTGTAGCTTTTGCCTCTGTGGTTACCAGCCATAGACAACTTGATATAACACAATCCAGTGTAAATATCTAGTGACGAGGACTTAGTTTCTGCTTACTGTGAGCTTGAAGCTTATTAGTGAAGAGAGATATTGTAGAATTAATAATAAACACATTAAAATTGGTGCCCTGAGAAGTACTAGACAGAGCATCATATGGTACTATGAGTTAAAGAGATGTGGCTTTCCGAGACAGTGGTACTTGGGTGGAAATCTGATGAAACTGGCTTCAACAGCATGACTCTATTTGTACTGCTTCTGAAATGTGAGCGTGTCACTCCCACATCAAGAGATAGAGCCCAATTCCCCTCATCTTAAGGTTGGGCTGATCTTAGTGACTCATTTATAGTAAAATTAATTTATAGCAAAATTAATGTTGCATGACTTCCAAGGCTACGTCAAACGTAGCTTTGAAGTTTCTGTCTTGATCTCTTGAAATGTTTGCTTTCCAGATGTTTCTCTTTGGAACTCACACCATCATATAAAGTTGTTCTGGTTGACAATATCCATTGAGCCCAGGTTTCCTGTTATCTCTGTTCAAGTAAGTGAAGAAGTCATCTTAAACATGAATCATCCAGCTCAAGTTACTTTATCTCCCAGCCATTCAAAGCACCTCCAGTCACTTAAATTTTCCCTTCTTCCCCACTATTTGATTCTTCCAAGTCATAGAATCAGGTATCTTTGAGCAGACAAATGTCATTCCTATGTATCTCCACCTGAATTCCTGACATATAGAATATGTGAGAATCACAAAGTCATAAAATTGTTGTTTTATAGTACGAGGATTTGGGCTGTTGTGTGCAGCCATAACAACTAGAATAATCAATGATGAGATTATGTCATTAACCAAATTTAAACTATACTTTATCTTTTACCTGATTGACCTTAATGGAGATGAATAAAAGATGCCTGAGAAATAATTACAAGTTAAAAGTAAAATTGACTTAGTGATAGTTTGAGAATGATGGGTGGTAAAGCAGATGACAATATTAAGGTTCCTAATTTCTCCAAGTCAATGGATAGTGGTGTCTTTCAGCGAGGTAATTCTCATCATATTAAGTCTTCCTTCCCTTTCTGGGCACATAGAAGACTGTCATCCAATGTCTTTCTGGTGAAGTTCCCCAGCCGATGAGTTGTGAGTAATAAATAATTATGACTAAGGTCATGACAAGTCTTCACATACCTTTCCCATTATTTTCTTCTTCTTTGGTGCCAAGCGTGGAAGCAGACTGAATTACTGAATTACTGTCACAGCAGGAATGACAACTACCCCGGAGAGCCATGAGCCATACAGAGGGCTTTGTGTAAACAAGATGCGAAGCTTTATGCATTAAGCCACTGGGCTAATGAAGGTATTTGTCACCATAGATTAGTCTTGTTTATCCTGACAGATCATATAAGGAATGTTAAAGGAAGACTTTTTGCCACAGAAGATTGGTTAGAATCATGTTTCTTTTTTTTTTTTAATTAAATGAACATTGCCTCCATTGTAAGGTGACACAGATTAACTAGCAACTATTTTATTTTTCACATATTATTTCATAATAGTCATTTGAAAATCACTTTACAGCATCAAAATATATCCCAGGCACTATTTTAGGTAATATATGATATGAAATATATATTAGCTTGATAATATGTATATTAGCTCCATAATAGAGATTAGCTTGATTTTATACATATATACACATATATGTGTATATGTATATGTGTGTGTGTGTGTGTGTGATATATATATGTATAATATTGATATATATTAGCTTTAAAAGGCATAAAATTTACTGGAGACAGAAGTGCTACAAAACTGTTCAAATACGATGACATGTTTGCTCAAGAAAGTCTATAAATCCTGAGGAGGGTGGGATTATCTACAAAAGCATACACAAAATAATATGCCTCAAGCCTGGAACAATAGGAACATATTTGAATACGAAGGGGAACCGTTTGTGCAGAGTTCTGGCATAAACACGGCACGGGCTGCATGGCATATGTAGGGGTAATAGAAATTAATGCAGTCAGGCTGGGGTTCAAAGCATAGAAAGTGAGTAGAGAAGAAAATCAGAAAATCTGGTAGAGCGCTAGAGTGCAAAAGACTCAAAGACTAAAAACATAGATTGATATTTTATTTTGTTAGGCAGAGAAATGGGTTATGAATATATTGAGCAGAGGAATTATTGAAAGAGACTGTATTTGGTGAAGGAGACTAAAAAAAAAAATATTGTATATTTTTGGCAGTAATCAAAGCAAAAGGCATTGAGAACCCAAAAAACGCCGAAGCGGTTTGAATAAAGAAAGAGACAAACCGGGCTCGGTGGCTCAGCCTGTAATCCCACGCCTTTGGGAGGCTGAGGTGAGTGAATTGCCTGAGCCCGAGAGTTCAAGACCCGTCTGGGCAACTTGGCGAGACCTCATCTCTACAATAAATCAAAAAAAAAAAAAAAAAAAAAAAAAAAAATCAGCCGGGCGTGGTAGCGCATGCCTGTAATTCCGGCTACTTGGAAGGCGGAGGCGGAAGGATTGCCGGAGCCCAGCAGGTCAAGGCTGCGGTGACCGGGAGCGGCCACTGCACTCCAGTCTGGGTGACAGAGTGAGACTCCAACTCAAAAAAAAAAAAAAAAAAAAAGAAAGAGACATAGACAAAATGTTTTAATGAGAGCTAATTAGATCAAAATAATAATTACTAACACGTAAAACCCCTTACTTGGTGTCATCAAGCAGTGTCTAGTTTTTTTGTCTATCTGTCTGTACTAGACGGGTTATCCAGACACACCACACAGAATCAATAGGAGAGAGACAGAGAGAGAGAGAGAGAGAGAGAGAGAGAGAGAGAGAGAATTTATTAGAGGAATCAATTCATGCAATTATAGGGTCAGAGATGTCCCATAACAGGTCATGTGCAAATTGAAACAGGGAAGCTGGGATTGTGGCTCAGTCCAAGTCCTAAAGTCTCAGAACCAGAGAAACTGATGGTGTAACTCTCAGTCTAAAGCAAAAGTCCTGAGAGACCAGGGGGCTGCTGGTGCAACTGTCAGAGTTCAAATGTTAAAGAATCTGGAGTTCTGATTTTCAAGGGGAGGAGAAGAAGTATATCTCAATTATCAAGGACAAGAGAAGGAGGCTGTCCCAATTCCAGAAAAGAAAGAGAGAGAGAAAGAGAGGGGAAGGGTGTGATGGGGTGGGTGGAGAGCGAAGAGAGAGAATTCATTATTCTTCTGCCCTCAGAGCTGTCATCATTCATTGATGAGATCTGACAACGAAGTTCGCGAACTTGCCACCTTGCGCTTACGTTGGCAGCATTGGACAAACAGCTGTATCGGGACACCCTCCCTACTCACCTGATCTGGTCCCTGATGACTTCTTTCCTGATCCGAAGATACAGGAAATATTGAAAGGAGGACATTTGGTGATATTCAGGACATCAAGGGTAACACGCCAACAGCTCGAATGGGCATTCCAGAAAAAGAGTTCTAAAGCTGTTTTGACAGGTGGACCCAGTGTTGGCGTCAATTCATAGCTTGCCAAGGGCAGTATTTCAAAGGGGACCCTAGTGGTATCCAGCAATGAGGTAGGGAGCACGTTTTCTAGAATGAGTTTGTCAACTTAATTGTCAAGCCCTTTGATGAGCAAGAATTCGCCTCTAATGCATTGTTTTCACCTGTCATCTTATGAGGCTGTCACTTTTACCTGTAAAACAAAAGTAAAAGAGATCAGAGAGTTCTTTTCAGTACCATTTTCTCACGCTTCTCTCACACACACCTGTTCTGTGTTCGGGAAATAGGATTAATAGAGCTTCAGGGTTGGACTATGTAAGGTACCTTGCTTTTCTCCCCTCCCCTCACATCATAGAATATATTGTTCTGTGAACAGCAACCGTTATTTATCTTCATTGCCATCTCATAAAAGCTAATTTAATGTACGATATCACTGAAAAATTACTAGATTACTGCCTGTGCTCATTGTACTACACAATGATATTTTAATCCTTCTATTCGCAAATTCATATTTGTTCATTGAGCTGAGAGCCTATGATACCATTTCGGAAGGATTTTTATTTTCAAAATATTACCAAATTGTAAGCTTAAAAGTATTCATTTTGGAAGATGGCTCTAGATTGGGATTTTCATGGTTTGTTTCTTCTGGAGATGCAGAAGTTTTTCATCTTGATTTAGAAGGCAGCCTGGTGTCCTGGGAAAAACCTAGAAGTCAATTGAAATAATCTCTAATTCTAGTTTTATCTTCTACTCCCTCGATGACCTGGGACTAATCCGTTAAAATCTTGTAGGTCTTAGTTTGTAATTTAGTAAAATTAAATAATAAAATAGATAAGATAAAAATATTAACAGCCTTTTCTATATCTAAAAGTATCAAAGATATGATAGAACTTTAAATTTAAGGTAAAGTTTTATCATTGATAAAGCTATCTGTTGTTGTATGTAATAATACAAATGCTGACCTATTACTGCCCTCACCCATTATTATTAGACTAAAATGAAATTTAATACACTTGACAGGCCAAACCTTTTTTACACTGAATCAACAAATCCTTCAATGAGTCCTCCAAGGTTTAATATTTTAATACAGAGTAAATATTTTTGAATGACACAACTACCACAGAATTTTTCAATGTAAAACCCTCAATGTGAGAATGAAGAAAGAGAACTCAAGAAGTAAAACATTGTGAGGGGAATTCTAAAGTCAAGATGAAGTGGCTGTCTGTACGTAACACATTTCAGCACATTTATGTGAAATTTGAAAGTGCCAAATTCAATAAGTAGTAAAAAATTTACTAATCATATTGAACATTTTTTGTTTTTTGTTTTTTGTTTTTTGAGTCGGAGTCTCACTCTGTCGCCCAGACTGGAGTGCAGTGGCCACTCCCGGCCACCGCAGCCTCCACCTGCTGGGCTCCGGCGATCCTTCCGCCTCAGCCTTCCGAGGAGCCGGAATTACAGGCATGCCCTACCACGCCCGGCTGATTTTTTGATTTATTGTAGAGATGAGGTCTCGCTGCCCAGGTGGGTCTCAAACCCGCGGGCTCAGGCAATCCACTCACCTCGGCCTCCCAAAGGCGCGGGAGTACAGGCTGAGCCACCGAGCCCGGCAAGTATTTTGTAGTATTTTCAATAATCACAGTCTACTACAGTGTATTTTAACCTAAAAAAAGAAATGGTGTCTTTAAGACTAAATAAATAACATAATAATTATCACACTCAAGTATTGTCGTGAGAATGGTTTCTCTATGCTACGTGGCATACAATAGTTGATTTGTTTAGATAAATATATGTAGGTATGTTTGGTAAGTATGTATATATTCCATATTTGCTCAACTTCAGAAACTGCATTTTAATAATGAATTACTATGTGAAAATTCATATATGCTATGTAATTCAATTTGGAATGAATGGATACTTGAGTGTATTCAGAATATTCAAGTTTAAGTGTCGCTGACTTTGGCAATCAGAATGTTTCAAGGTTCCATGGTTACTGCTGGAGTTTTGAATAGCTCTGCTCCAGAATTACTCATCTCTAAACATAATAGCTATTATTTAATCTAAAAATAATGTTGACTTAGTAAAAATAGTCCAATTTTTAAAGCAAGGATCTCAGCCTTCAGCATATGTAGGTCAAAATTGAGTAAACAGTATGGATCATATTATTTATTTTGTGAACTAGCTGCAGGCTTTAAATTAATTTCTACATAATTTACTTCTATGCTTTCTATGTAAGCAACTTTGCTTAGATATTTTCTTCATGTGAACAAGAGCCATTTAGCAGGATGTTCATTAATATTTGTTTATTTTTTTAAAAAAGACAAAGGTATGCTAAAATAGTTTAAACACTATTTCGCTGAATGCTATTAGGAATTTTCAACAACTAATTACTCCTGGTATGCAAACTTAGTGAAATGTAATTAAATAAATATCAAATCTATGGATCTGCCTATTAAACAAATGTTCGTGTCTATTTATATCAGTCTTACACACACTGTGTTTATGGGGAAACTTGTTTAAACAGGTGATAAAAGTAAAACTGTAAAGTAAGTAATCCCCTTAAGTACTAAGTAGTAAAATAAAACAATTATGTCCATCTTGAAACTCCACACCTACTTTTTTTCAACTCTTAATAAAACAGGTTAATTTTTAAGTGGATATATTCCAAATAAATATGTAGGATGTTTATGGAGTTAGACTATCTTTGAATTATCACTTTATGAAGTTTGTTATGTGTTGTACAACAAAGGAATACTTATTCAAAGTCATAAGATATATTTTTGAATAATTATAAAGATTTCCTTCAAATACTGAAATCCAAAATGAGGAAGACATAAAAATGTATAAGTATTTACAGTGATTATAAAATCTTATCTCAGTCTCTAAAGATATCTTAACTAGCGAGATTCCATTGATCTACTATAAAGCTTTGTCAACCAAAGCTTTATTTTTTAAATTGATTCTCCATTTTGTCTTCTCATTTTCTCAACAGTGCACAGCAGGGATCACTGTCTACAGACAGAAAACAGGATCTAGCTGTAGGCATACGTATAAAACAAAGAGGCCCCGATTAAAGAAAGAAAGAAAAAAAAACCCGCCAAACTGCTGTCTTATTTGATCTTCAAATTATTGATCTTGTCAATCAGTTACAGACACAGAGTCCAATTTAAATCTGTAACAACTGTAATGTTACAGCTATATTGCTGATCATTTTAAAAGTCAGAGAAATGTACACAATGATGTGATATCAAATTAATGTTGCTTTGACAATCTATGGTGTATCAGTACACATTCTATGTTACAAATGTAAAATTTGTCAACAATCACTTGAAATCAGAAAATCAGGGAATCTGTCCAGAGCTTAGCTCCATGTGGTTTAAGTATAGGGAGGTTTGACTTGGGTGTCCATCTGGTCTACCTAGATTTCTTTAGCTTAAAAGGAGAACTTTTGCAATGAAGAAAACACAAGAGAGGAAATAAAAGATACTGGACTGAGCTGCAAATTGAATTTGGTTTCTAACCATGTCCAGTACCGGTTAAAGCAAAGAGGGAGAAACACAACCAGCATCTTCCTGGAAACATGCAGTCTTCATCAAATGGGGACCATTTCTGGTGCATTTGTAGCAATTCGGTTTGACAGTATTTCCCCATGACTTATATCGACGCCCTCTAGTTCATCAGAGGAGCTGATCTTCTGCTTACAAGGCTGACTCATTTTACTCTGCCCGTCTTTTCTTCATACAGTGTGAGAGCTTTACTGTTTCTTTTCTAATAGGGTCAATAGCACTTTGGAACTTACTTTCACTTAAAATGCACTGAAAAAGCAGAGACCTATGTTCATCCCATACGGACAGAACACACATGAGGTCCTCATTTGATACCCTTCCATGCTTTCTGCTGCAGTTTGAATCTTAATCTCATGCTTAACCTCAGGAGAAGCATGGTAATTGCCACTAATGCTACCACAGGTCTCAGAAAGTTTCATTAAAAAGGACCCAATTATTTTTTCAAGATGTTCCTTGAAGATGTAAAGTGTCAAAGTGAATAGATCTGGAACTCATCAATACCCCATAGAGTATGTTTCATTCTGTATTTTCAGATATTGAAATTGTGAACAATTGCTAGTATCATCAGTATGAATACACAAGCAGGGAGCCAAGAAAACCCGGAATTTATTGATAAACAATTGCGTATTTATTCTTACATGTTTAAACTTCAGTCACCTTCAAAGTACTCTCCGTGGGATGCAATACACCTATCGAGATGCTTTTTCCACTGCTCAAAACAGTTTTTGAACTTGACAATTTTGATGCCTCTTAGTGCTTCTGCCGTTTTTGGTTTCACTTCTTCCACATCAGCAAAATGTTTCCCTTTGAGGACTTTTTTCATCAGGGGAAATCAACAAAGAAAAGTTACTCAGGACAAGATTGAGTGAATAGGGAGAGTGGGGTATGGGGGTCATGACATTTTTTGTCAAAAACTGCTGAACACTCAACGAGGTGTGGGCAGGCTGTTTGTGTAAATTACCCTTCAAAAAATGAGCAAGTAAACATGTTGAAAGAATCTAAAAAAATTCACTGGAACTGAACACAGCTTCTCACAATAATGCTAGCTGGTACACTGATGCCGATGGATTCCTAGAACACTTACTGAGTGGGGCTAGCCTGTATTACAAGGGTCCTGCTCTCCAAAAGATAATTCCATACGCTTGATATAAAGGGTACTTATCAGTATTAAAATCAAATCTGTAGCCTGTGAAAACAATATTTGCAATAGCCTTAGTAATTTTTACCAAGTCTCACTGCAAAGATAGTTTATGTTTGTATTTTTTCCCAATAGAAGATGTTCGTCTCTGAAGATAAAATGTAAAACCAGGTCATTCTGTAATTAAAGTATGCTTTTCCATCAGTAGGTGGAAAAAAATTAAAATAATTGTATTTTATTAACTTCAGTAATAATCTCAAAGGAAAAAAAAATCAGAGAAGGTTAGCAACTCTGGTTTCATAGCATCAGGTAAAAAAAAAAATCACATGAACAAACAATCCTCATTTATTAGTTTCCCTAAATTTTACGTAGGGAATTATGTACAAAAGCAGCCTCAAACAAATTGTTTGAGCTTAATTTTATAAACAGAGATTTATATCTGTATAATAATTTATAGTTTATAAATAGTTATTATGTATGCCTTTACATAATACAAGTTTGTGATTTACCTTTAAAAATATCACCATTGTCATTTTATACATAAGAAGGAAAGTGATAATTAGGAAAACTATGATTTAAACAAAGCAATTGTACACCTGAAAAAGTAGAAATTTCCATTTCTTTTTACTCCTACACAGAGGTTATTTCCACTAAATTACAATGCTTTCCCATTTATGGCATAATTATGAGGAACAACAGGTAAATGCTTTGATTTTAATAGCTACAAAATTTGCTGTCCTGAGGAAACAAAGAAACACAGTTTGAAGTGCATTAAAATAAATGAACAGATTTCTAAAATGTGATTGAAAAAAATGCATACGTGATTATGTCCTGAGTTCATGGCTTTGAGATATCAGAGAAATTAGTGTTAGTGTGGTTAAAAATATGTAACCTGGGAAAGAGAGACAAGACAGGAAGGAGACTGGACTATCCAGAAGAAGGTGGATCAATTACGATAGAAATTGATAGCAAGAAAGTCCTAGTAGAAAAGAGAGCTCCACAAAGCAGAGAAGACCAGAGCTGAGAAAATAAAAAGAAAAGAATGAGGATATGAAAGCAACAGACAGAACATAAGTGAAGCACATACTGAATTGTAAAGGAAAGAACTCAAACATAGAAAATACGATTAAATATATGTTGGTATGAACACTGTCACTCTACATGTACAGTAACCAAAAAAAAGAAAGGAATATGTATTTAATATTCTCTTACAATGAAAGACACTGAAAATTTGGGCCTCAGACATTTACTGCCAACTGAGAATGGATATTTCTGTTCCTGGAATCTCTAGGAAAATGAAACCCAAGAGGAGAGACACACCACCAAGGGCAACCTCGAAAGAATGGCAGGAACCTGCAGAAAGATTATCAAAAAGGCTAAGCCACAGAGTGAGCCAAGGCTTTTGAAAAGCACTAAAGACAATTTACATATAATTTCTAAGAAAGACTGAGCAAGGGATAGGCCAGCTTCCTGGACCAGATGGTGTAATATTAGCAGATGACATTGGAAGGACTAAACTCCTATTTTGCTTCTGTTTTCTCAATCAGGAAAAAGATGATCTTCAAACTCAAAGAGGGTAGGACAAACAAGGAAATCCAATCCCTGGGTAAGTGAGGAGATAGTAAGAGAGCACTTAGCTACTGAAATGAGCTCACATTACCAGGCCTGGATTGATCACATCCCCAAGGACTGAAATGACTTGTAGCTGGACTCTGACTCATCACATGAATTTCCCTGTTCCTTGCCATCTCCGCGGTCACTCTCCAGCCCAGGCACGTATCATCTCTCCAATGGATTGTTTTAACAGACTTCTATTAAATCCAGATCCGGCTTTGCTTCACTGAGATTCCTTCCATACTGCTACACAATGAACTTTGCAAAAAAACACATCCATGACCATGCTACTCTCTTACCTAAACATCCTCCTGTATGTCTCCATTTTCTATAGAATACGTTTCTTAGAACGCTGTATCAAGCCTCTTGTTGCAGTGTCACGTTGCCAATTCAACACCATCTTTCATTTCTTGGTCTCTCATTCCATCTAGCCTATCTATGCCTTAGCCAAAATGAACTTTACTTGATTGGTCATGAATACATCTGCTTCCTTGCCTGGCAACATGCTATCCCTTCTGCCTAAAATATCTGTTCCAGTTCCTCTGATCACTTGAATCCTCCAAGGCACAGGTTAATGATAACTCTACTTTATAACCTGCTACAGGTCTCAAAGTAGAATAAATTCTGCACCTTTCTGACTTCCTGATGAGATAGCGTATTTCTCAAAATGATCAAGGTTTATCTGTATTCAAATCCTGCAGGCCAAATGTTAATGTTTGCTGAATTAAATATAATTGTTATCGTGCAACCCAATATTTCCCTAAATGTTTAAGAATCATGAGAGATTCTTAAGATATCATTAATATTCTTGATTCCTAAAAGTTATATGTGGTATTTTTACAGTAACATATTTTCATCACAAAAATTCAAATATGATATAGGTTCAAGGGGTATAAACTAATAGTCTTATCCTCCCCTCTCTTCATCATGTACCAATCCCTGTAACTGATGGGTAACCAACCAACTGTGTGTGTGCGTGCGTCAAAGTTGACACATAAATGCATGTAAAGCTGTTTAAAAAGTTGCATGATATTCCTTAGAGAGGAACACACCATATTTTATCATTATGTAAGAAAAAAGAGAAGGGGAAGAGATTATTATGTGCATACTGTGGGCCTTTTCAATTGGACCTGATTGACCAAGGAAGTTATATTTAAAAATAAGAATGCCCTAGGAGAACCAAATCTGCTTTTCTCTTCGTTAATCTATTTCTCTTGAAATTATCACAGAGTAAGCATCTTGCTGCACTGAGAAGGAGCCTATTATTTAAGAGATTTTCACTTATATGTGTACTAACCTAAGTTCCACCAAATATGCAACTCTATTGTACAAAATTCCTAAAATGAGTACTCTTATGTATATATATATATTTATGCATTTGCGTTTTTATTTTTGCAAGGTGAATGCCTAGAAATTAGACTGTGAGTCAAAATATAGATTCATTTTAAAGTTTTGTGCTTGGGAAGAACCAGACCTGATTTAATGATGGCAATCAGATATTTGGGGTTAATGAATGGATATCCACCCATAAAAGCATTTCTAAATGTGTGCATCCAGTTTCTATTAGCTCTCAGTTTTTAAGTTCTTATATTAAAAAGATAAAAAACAAACTAATTAAATAACTAGGTAAGAAAGAGAAGAAGCTAATGCTCTGATAGAATAGCAAGGCAAAAATATCTTGGCAAGTTTGAATGAAAAAAAAACAAAAAATAAAACAGGAGTCAATGAAAGTATATACAGAGGTTCACAAACACCTCGGTGGAAAATGTTCAGGAGTTTCAACTGACTTAATTTCTGCCCAGTCATCAATATGCAATACATTTTTAGATTATATTGATATTAGTATCTAGAATGTGAATGGCACAGATTTCACTTCTTCTCAGAAAACCGATTTCCCTGAAATAATGCCTGTCATCCTCTGTAACCACATTTTAGGACTGGCACCTTCAAACTAAAACACACTGAAAGAATAAAAATAGTTTAATAAATGGGTATGTGTCTCCTTAAATGAGAAGAGAAAATATACACAAATAATTCAGAGGTTTCTGAATGTTTGAAATCTGTCTTTAATGAGAAAATTAATGTAATCTGTGAAGCTCCCAAGTAATGGATAGAAATTACAGAGACCAATTTTAACTCACTATATTTAAGGAATTTAGCATGTAGAAGTGTCCTGAAATGGAAAAGAAAAAGGTGTTTTATGAAGTAGTGAATTGTCTTCTTCTCTAGCAAAGCCACACATTTCTAATTTTGTAGTCGGTGCTCTAATATAGAGCGTTAGTTGGGGCCGAGTGAATTTTAATGGCCCTTTTCATCCAAGATTTGAATATAACTGAAAATAAGCATAACAGTAGCTAATGTTTACAGAGAGACTGCAATGTTTCTGTCAAGTATTCTTTAAATCTACCTTATGAAATATTTCATTTAATCCTAACAATTACCCTGTGTGGTAAGATTATTATCATCCCTAACACTTAAAACAAATCACTATACTTTGGCCGTAGTCTTGCAACTGGTAAGTGGCTGCCACAAGACTGGGACTCCAGCTACCTGGCTCTGTGTTGCTGCTTTTAGGCTTCATGGTGCACCATTTGCCACAAGTGGAACACACAGTGTATCTTGTGATGAATCTCTTCTTAACAGTTTCAGATGTGTGAATGCTAGCGATTGCATGTTGTCTTTTAATAAGCCCCAGTGCCATTTTTGTTCCACTGTATTTATTAAGCATCTGCTTTGTATGGCATGTCCTAAGAATAACAGTTACTTGTACCATTGTGTTGGAGACCCTAACAGTCTCTTTAACCCTTATAACCTGGTCCTGAAAATTCACCTCTCAGGTTAATTATGTCCTTTCTGTCCCTGATTTGCACCCAATAGTAGCTCAGGAAATATTCATGGATGCACACTACAGCTCAGTTATACTTTGGAGTACAGGTTTATAAAGACAGCAATGGTTTGAAATTGTTCCCTGCCAATCATCATTCATGTGCTTTGGGTTAGATCTTAACTTCCCTGGGTATAGTTTTCTTCACCTGTGTAATGGGAATAATATTAGTTACAACATTTAGGACTTGTAAGGTGGATTAAATAATATAGAGTTAGAGTGAGAATTACAGGAGGAAACACATAGAAGATTCTTAGCAGCGTAGCTGACACATGGTAAATGCTAGATAAATGTTAGCTATTATTGTGATGATGGAGATGATGACATCTGTCAGTATAACGCTCTACACTTGAATTTCACTGGAAACAGAATGCACGTGAGCACCCGTGCACATTGCAAATCTTGGTAATAATAAACATTATTATGCATACGTGTCTACAAAGCAGTTAGCATAAGTTCCATATTGCAATGATTTCTAAAACGTCCTATAACCCAAAAGTAGAGTTCTCAGTGCTAAGCGAAGTTCCATACATCATTAAAAATTCCCATCCCTACCGAGTCTCTCTGTGACACCTCCAGCAGCTCAGCAGTCATTCAGAGGCCCAGCAGCTTGAAGGTCAGGGATACAGTCTCTCCAGGTGCCAGGGTCGCTTCAGCATTTAACCCCTGGTCCAAGCAATTGAAGACTACACAGATTTGTTCTCTCCTCTGAGACAGGACCCAGCAGGGTCTTATCAGGTGGTTATCTCCAGGGAACAGAAGCTTACTCCAGGACAAGCTAACCAACCACATCACATAAGGGCAGACGAGGGACAGTCCTCTATGTCCCACATGTGAATACTCTAAGAGTTATGAAAAGGCCTTGATAGTGTCATGATAAATACGGCGAAAATAACACGAAAGAGGGTATTGGGGATGGTTTAGCAGACAGATGGGCCACTGTGGTTGGTCGTCAGAATCTTGAGCAGTTTCTTAAACCTTATGGCCAGAGTAGCAAAGAGTTTCAGGGAAAGGAAACTGGCTCTGGGAAGGTCATCTTCTCAGACAGATATTTATGATTTTAAGGATCGCATTTGTGGTACTTTTGTTACCTGTTTACACACAATGAAGTGAAAGCTGAAAGCCTAATCTTCATTCCTTTGCATAAACACCGCAGGCATTCAAGAAAAATAGCAGTGAATTAAGATTTAGAATCTATCATTCGCGTTCCTACATGCCCTTTCCAGTTTGTTTATTGTAGTCTCAAATAATAAACTTTTTATTTGAACTTGTATAGGGATTAGAGCAACTTCAACTTTTGACTTTTGTTTTATTTTAACTATTCTTTTCAATCTATGAGTTAGTCTGAAACTAACCCACGAAGATGCAATGCAATAAGATATGAGACACCCCTTTCATTATATATAAAACAACTTACTAAATTTAATGCTTTCAGAAAAAATGCTAGGAAGGACCTGGATATATGGGCATGTTTGTTTTCCATATATATGCTATTTTTCAGACTTACACAAAGAGGGGATGTATGAAATATCCTAGGTAGTGTTACTTTGCATAAACTCAAAGGTTAAATGATCGATTCACATGTGCTGACATTACTGGGTGGTGCTAAATCTATTACAAAAATTAAAATATTCAGCAAGCATCATATACATTTGCAAAATAGAAAGCTATAGAACAGAGTTCTGCTCTTCCAGGTTGTAATAGAATTTAACATCTTAAACAAAAGTATATTTGAATCTTTGGTGACTTAAAATCCTCGCAAAATAGAAAGTGTAACTTTTCAATCAGGTTCTACATACACTTTTTTTTAAAGCTCTGATATCCTAAGTGACTGCACATTCTGCTACTGGCTATCTTTCATTTTAACATTGATGAAATAGAAACATGGTAGTCACCACAGTGTATTCGTTTCAGTGCTGTGTTGATAGGTAATTGTAGGAAACAGAGAAATGTCGTCTGTCTTGAGATTAAGACAATACCCCGTGACCCACTTTGATTTCCGCAAATGTTTACTGCTCTCCCATCCGTTATGTGCTGGTTCCTTTGCTATCTACTGTGTGACAACTGAAGCGTTTCTTGCTTTCAAGGATAGAGCTTATGCTCTTCAAGAGGGGATTTGACAAGTATACAAATGACTATGTACAAAGTGTAATCAAAATGGGTGCCAAGGAGAAGCCTAACGATGAGAGCAGAAATAAACCTCCAAAATCATCCAGTCTAACCTGCCTCATTTAATAGACAAAGAAATGAGATTGAGAGTAAGCATCTACTTTAAGGTCATACACCAAGACTAGAAGTTGGGTTTTTTAACATCAAATCAAGAATTCTTTTCCATTTAAACTGTACTATCATTTGCGGGTCGTTAAATAAATTTAATTGTTCTTGGGCTTTGGCACGTTTAACTTTAAGGCAAGCATATAAAAATAATGTATACCCAAACTCTTTCTGGACACTGTAAATACATGGAATGAGTTAAAATTTTGGCTTAGCAAAATAAATACCATTTTACAACTTTTTAACCCCATTATTCTTCTGTCTGATACATTTTACAAAGTGGTTGTAAAATTCAAAATTTTCAAGTGCAGCAAAGCAACAAACTCCCATAGTCAGGTCATGACAAGAACACTACTTTTGTTGTTCATAGGTATTTGAACTTTAACTTGGATTCATAAGAATAATGGTTGCCAACTCTTTAGAACTTTGTGAACCTTCACATGAATGTAGTTGCATTCTTAGTGAATGTTGATTGGAATAAATATGAACTCATAAAGTGTTCCTATTAACTCTATACTGCTTTTAAACTATAAAGCACAGAAAAAGCTATGCACGTCTGAAGAAAAGGAAGGCAGTGCGTTTATTCTGTCATATATATTTCCTCAAAAATCTTTTCATGAAGGTGATATTAAGCTCATGCATTTATTCATTCCTCATTGACTCATTCCTTCAAGGAAACTGATCTCACTGCAGCCATGAGACACAGTATTAATAAGGCATGCATTTAAAGGTTTTCTAAAAAAATGTTTTACAAATAGTTTATCAATCTCTTAATATTCTTTTTACTGGGCCTTCTTGGAACAAGAATGACAATGGCTGCAGAATTTGCTGTGGAACAAGGTGAAGGATGAAAACATGCTTCTTTAGCAAGAAACGTTCATCAGCTACATAGCTAGAACTTTTCTAGTATCTTCTACATTAGATGGTACAGATCACCTCTATCAAGTATACTTTCAGTGAAACAGACAGTGAATAGCATGGACTGCAATGTGTGCTCATCACTGACCTCTACTGGACTCAAATGATTTGTAAATAGGTGGGTAGGTGATTCCAAGGGAAAGGAAGCTAGAAACATCTATGTAATACAAATAGGCATTTAGCTTTAATTCAGATTGGCTGGGCATGGGGAGCTCTTTAAAATCAAGAGACTTTAACTCTAAGATGTGTAAGGCTCACTTGGCAGTGATCCTTTTTTTTTTTTTTTTTAGGTTGGCATAAAGTACATTTACTCCAGTTCCAAAATCCTAGTAACATCTGTTGCTAGGAAGTGTTCATTTGTTTTTGATTTCCAAGTCCTTCTAGTAGATCAACATGCATTTTAAGCCAGCTATGTTTTGAAGAAATGAACAGCCTCATAAACATTCCATAGTTATTTGTTCAGAGATTTCTTTTTCTTTGCTTGGAATTTTGGTTCCCTGGTAACTACAGCAAACCAATAGAAACATAGGTGAACGCTGGGTTCAGGACTCATGCCTGTCATCCTAGCACTTTGGGAGGTGGAGGTAAGAGGATTGCCTGAGCCCAGGGGCTCAAGACCAGACTGAGCAACTTGGCGAGGCCTCGTTATCTACAGTAAATCAAGAAAAATTAGCCAGGTGTGGTGGCAGGCACCTGTGGTTCCAGTTACTTGGAAGTCTGAGGCTGAAGGATCTCCTGAGCCCAGCAGGTTGAGGCTGTGCTGGCCTTGAGCACGCCACTGCACTCCAGCCTGGGTGACAATGAGACTCCAACTTAAAAAAAAAAAAAGAAACATATACAAGGCCAGACCATGAACATGAAACTCCATGAACATGAAAACTCAAACACACACACACACACACACACACACACACACACACACACACACACACACACACAGACACACAGACACACACACACACACAATTATACATATATACGAACTATATTCAGGTTTTTTTCTGTGATAACTAGGATATATTTACATATAGTTTACACAAACAGTATTGCAATTAACTGTTTGCTTTGTCTTTTAATCAGGTCATTAGATCATTTCTAGTCAGTTGTCTAAGCATGAGCAGTTGCGTTCTCTTTCTAAAATAAGTGTAACTGAAAAGTAGCTCACTGATTCCAAATCATGTCCTTCACATCGCACTTGGGTTGGGATATGTGGAAGATCTTTTTGGACTGTAACAGATTATGGGTGCCCTCTAGTGACAAGACACTTCTGCTGTTTCAGTTTAGGTAAAATAGGACATGTTTAAAACAGATGTCCTATTTTCTACTCAATCAGTGGGGCGTAAGAAATCTTTATACAGAGAATACAATACACACATTGTTAATTATGCTGAAAATTAATTATGTTCTAGGAAACGCTGATAAATATGAAAAGCATACCTGCAGGAACATATTACTCAATCGCAGCAACTTTGCCAACATATATTTCTACCGAAGTCAACCATTTTTAAGCGCAACTGTTATCAGTTAAATGATCCTGCATTATTTAAAAAACCGTAGAACAATTTTAGGCTTTAGAATGCAGAAAAGCTAATTATCTAACAGCACTGCTAACTATCGAATCTTCCTCTTGCCTCCCTAAGATTTCTCCATCATGCTCTCTCTGGCAAAGAGAACATCCTCTGTTCCTTTGACAAGCAGTTTGTATTTCCAACTAGCTTCAGAGCAATTGCTTCTTTTTTTCTAGTTGCTAAAATGTCTGGAGCTGTATTTAGATCATCACACATGCCTGGGCGCATCAGGACACATTTAAAATTCAACCAGCAAGACTCTAACTGCCCTGATCAATAATCATGAAGCATAGTAATGTAGACCATAACCATAAGTTGAGTTTCTTATTTTGTATCACCTACGAGGTGCAGCATGACAATATTTGACCTGATTAATTTCAAATTAAAGAAAAGTACAACGAAGAAGAAAAGGAAAGGACACAGCACACTTTGGCCTGTTGCTCATAGTGCTGAATCAAAATAAATCTCATCGCCAACCAGACCAGAGAAAATTCACCTCTTTGAGGGCTGACAGAAGAACAAATCATTTTTCCTTCACACCACCTCACCTTTTTCCCCTATCCCCAAACCAAAAGACATTTTCTACAAGGTATGAGTGTTGCTCTCTTTTATAAAAAGTAACTTCGCACTGCAAGTGTGAAAACCTAAAAATCAGGTAACCGTACAGGGAAAAAAATCTTTCGGGTTTGTATGAAATGATAAATCCTTCCTTGTCTAAAATATAAAATGCATATGACCCTGGATCTAATTTTAATTTGTATGCACACACACACACACGTTCAGAGTAGAAATGCACTAAGAAAAATTGTAGAATCTCAATTGTTGAAGTATCTAATGAAAAATATTGATATTAAAAGAAGTTGACTAGATAATCTACTCTGGCTTTCCACATGGTCAATCATCCAAATGGCTTTTTGGATAATCTGAAACTAATAGAGTAAATCCAATCAAGGGGCCAATTCTGATTTGGATATATGTTTCAAAACTTTATGAAAGGACAATTTGTTTTCTATCTGTTCTCATTCCCTTTGTATAAAAACACACTTTTCCTTATGTACAATAAAACCAACAGCAAAAGTCTTTTGGGGAACCAAAACCAAATTCCCTGGGTTTTGTGGTTACGTTAAAATGGCTAAAATCCACTGGCCGCAGTACCAGTATCTGGTTTTCTGTTCATCCCTATAATTCCTGGAAGAAAATACTCAGTTCATTTCAGTTTAGTAAATATTTGTGGAGTTCTAATTCTGCATTCTGTACTGAATATACAGACAAAATCAAATTTCTGCTCCTAATGACATAAAAACAAGTACTTACAAATTGATGTTTTCAATCATAAGTATATATGCAATATACAAAAACGGTATAAAGTCGGAACTAATTCTCTGCAGATCAGAGATTAGAAGTGATGACCCCATGTTGACTGGGTCACCATTTTAAGGTACAAATAGGAGATCTGTTGAAAGGGATTAGAAAAAGTCACTCCAGTTGGACAAAAAGACCATTTTAAACATTTCATAAATTGATTCTGAAGGATATTCTATCATATCGTATCGTAAATTTTATCTATAGTATTTATATCCCCAAACCTGTTGTAGTTTAATATACGCTGACTTCAGTAATCAGTCCCTCAAAATCTGACTGATCCACTAAACTCTTACTTTATGCCACACACTGTCCTAGATGCTGGTAAAGACAACCAAGAAAACATGATGCATGCCCACAAAGTGCTGATGGTTTATGAAACATGCAATGCCACCAAAGTTGTCGTTAGTTCATATGGACAGAGAGAAGGGAAGAAAAGGCTACCACAAAGGAATGACTTCAGCACATGTTTGGAAGAGAGGCAGCAAATGGAGAAATGGTAATCTGGCAGAGTACAGCAAGTTACAGCATAAATGCCCAAAGAAGTAAATAGCCGAGAGAAGTAAGGCATTTCACCCTTGTGAAACTCTGAGAACCTCAAGGCTTGAAAACTTAGGTCCTGGCAAAGATAAGTGTCAAGCTCACACTAACAGCAGGGAATGTGTTGGGAGTTTGCAAAGGGAGGAGATGGACCACACCCAGTTGCACAACCAGTATCCTGTGCACAGTAGAGGAAAAGGTGGAGGTCTGGGTTAAAAACAAAAGGGGGGGGGAAGTAAAATCCATGTGCTAAAATGAAACCCTTAAGCCTCTTTCCTTTCCCACTTTCAGAATGTCAGCAAGCAGGTAGGAGATGCAAAGATTTTTCTGGAGAAAAGACTTCATACGCTGACATTTTAAAGAACAAAATAATTTAAAAAAAATAAGTCAATTCAACTGACCATTCCACGGTGAAATTCACAAGTTAATAAGCCTCACCTCCATACTCAGAGAACTGTCAGCTATTTAGTGCTTTTTGCGTGAAATGTAAATAGTCAAGTACAACTAAACAATTTTTTAGAAAGCCTTCAATAAGAAAAATAACAATCTCTCCTCAAAGGAAACTCACAGTGAAGACGTCAGGCCAGAAATAGAAGTCAATAACCATACTCTTAATATATCACAAAAATGAGAGAAAATATATTGTCCGTACAGCAAGAAAAGAAGGAGTGAGAAACATTTAGAGAATATGAAGAAACTCTGGAAATCAAAATTTTCCTTAACAAAATAGCAATTAAATATAAAGGCTAATAGGGTCAAAAATCTCCCCCAAAATAACACATAAAGATAAAGAACTGTAAAGTAAAACTAGAAAAATATGAACATTAAGATCAATTCAAGAAGATCAACTTTCCATTAATAGTAGTTATAGAAAAAAAGCTGGAGTTTTTTAATTGGGTAAAATATCAAGTCAATAATATAATAACATTTCCCAGAGTTAAGAAAAGAATTATTTTTGAAACTGAAGGTAGTGTTAGTGGTCCAGCATAATACATTGGAAACACATACAGACACATGTAGAAATCAAATATTTATACAAAAAATATGAAAAAAAACAGATATAACTATAGGGGAAAAATTCACAGACAAAGGCAAGGGAATCATAATGGTTGCTTTGAAAATAGTGGGACAATTCCTTCAAAATTTGATAAAATGAGATTTTTGATCTAGAATTCTCAAGCCACATAGCAGAATAAATATATCTCCAGATAACTTTAAGCTCAAAGAATCAATATCCTATAAAATCTTTCTTAGGAACTTGATCGAGGATGTTCTTACCTTAATTAAAAAAAAAATCCTACCCTCAAAAAAGAGGAGTTCTTTGGAGTCATTGAATTGAGAAAATAGGGGGAAAAAACAAAAAACAAAAAAAAACAACCCTAGGAATTCCCAGGGGTTAGATATAGAACAAGCCTAAAAGATATGTGCATGGTAGAGGATCAGAAAATAAAGTCTTCTAAGAGGAAACTTAATTGAAATTCTAATTTATAAAGTAAATTTAAGAAAGTCTTCATAGAATTGAGGAATTATTTAATACTTGTTGAAAAATTATTTCTTGGTCCTTGAAAAATAGTGATAGATGCTTACAATTTTAAGAAAATGGGTAACATTTTATACAAAGATGGAATTGAATGTCACTTAATTATATATACATATCTATACAAAAATAAGAAAAATGGAGACAATAATAACAAAAATTAGAACCAGCAAAACAATTGTCAAGTGATAAATAGCATATTAAATCTGAGAAAATTTACATTGGAAGGCAAAATTTGAAAATCACACCACAAAATATCCTGAAGTCTCTCAATTTGTAAAGAAAAGTTATTTTTAAATATACATACAGAAAAATTAAGATTCTTTGAAAGATTGATTAAGAAGCAATTAGAATTTTAGATCCTTTACCCATTTGTAAATTTATGGGATTGTGTCATTCCAGCACGGAGTGTGTGTGTGTGTGTGTGTGTGTGTGTGTGTGTGTGTGTGTGTGTGTGTTGTGTGTGTGTGTTTATTTCTTTGGTGATATGAAAACAATTCTGTATTCATGACTATTGTCTATATTTGAAGGTGGGCATTAGGTGTATTTTAAGGGACTAGATAAATTATGTGGGCTCCCAGCATTCCTAGGCCCAAGACATTATCCTCCACACAGAGACTGGAGGATTTTTTTCCTGAGGAATTTGACCGATCCAAGAGGAAAGTCTTTGAAAGATTTATCTACAATGAAGTTAATAGTTGACAAGATCTCTCAGAGTTTCTGGTCAACATTTTCACAACGGGGTCATGACTCAAGAGAGTACAAACAGTTTTGAGATGCTGGAAATCCCTTTCTTGAGCTAATAGCTGATTATCCAAGAGTGCTTCATTTGTGAAATTGTATCAGGCCGAAGACTTAGATAGTATTCCTCAATACCAATTAAAAATAAATGAAAATTTATTAAAAATAAATGCCAGTAAAAGGACCAGAATAATCCAACCAGATGTTAAATTTTATTTTGAATTATTTGTTTCTGTCAGAAATGGTCCTGAGTGAAGAAAAACTTTGATGTCAGTTGAGAGAAAAACTAAGGTCCAGAAAGTTGCAGAATCTTTCTCCTAAATGTTCATGACAGCACAATTAGTACAATCAAAACTGCTAGTAGGACTCTGACTCTCGTAACCTTCTGGAAGCTGCAATGACAGTTCTTTACTATGTTCCAAATTGTTTTTCGAATCATAGAGTCCAAAAACACATTTTCCTAAATTCCTTTAACCAATGACAACTGTATGCACATGAATTTGACACTACTGAAACCTTAATCCCACAGAGATTTCACCCATTTGTTTTAGAACTACCTTCTAATTCTAGAACGTTGGATTTAAGATTCACATAGGATTACTTTAGGGAACAACCAGCCCTTTGCCAAGTACCATCTGGTAACCTTAGACGGAAAACTCGTACCGTTTAAAAACTGTAAGCACAGTGCTTGTCATCTGGACTATGACTTACTAAATAATTTGAAAAGGAATGAGGAAGTGTACAATGTTCCATGCTTTCCTTGCAAAGGAAAATAGCTGAACTGAAGCATTTCTATATGAAGTTGAAGATAAATATCTCTGTGTACTGACGCTATGTAGATTAATTCAAGTGCGCTGTCGAAGATTACTATCTAAAGCAAATAATGCATGTTTATTCTAGCACTTAATTTCCTCACCGTGGCAAATTTCGCCACATTTGGACTCCAACAGGACTCTCAGGCTTGGACTTTAGACCTGAGAAAGGCTTATGACTGCACTGTGCCCTGTTCTTTTTAGGATACAAACCCAGCCCTGGTAATTTTTCAGTGAGCCCTCCTGCTGGAAGTCTGACAAAACTCCAAGACTTCCTTGCTCAAGGGGCTTTCCTGCTGTGTGCCATTAAATATGGAAATGTTCATATTTTGTGGATTCTGCTAAAATTAGATGCCTCTGAGCTTCGAACATCTAAGAGAATATGCAGGTCTTCTTTCTGAAAAAGCCAAAGATAGTGCTGTGTACACACTACTGTTTTCAGGCTGCAGAGATAGCAAAGTACAATCTCTTTTGCTCTCCCTTTAAACAGCAGCATTTTATTGTGTGAATCAAACTTGATCACTCCTCTCATAAAAACCTATCTCGGGCATCCTAAATATTCATCAAATAGAGCCTATTTCACTGCTATCAGTGTAGCACACTCATCACGTACACAAGAGAGAGCCCACTATCCTGTGTGGCCTGAGTTTTCAATTTTCCTTTTGCAAGCCATGATGTTTACTGAGTATGCTAAGTACCTAGACAGGTATTGCAATCGTTATGCTTTGGTACAGTTATGTTGGTGACTTGTAGATAAGTTGTATCCTACCGGTAGTCAGGATAACATCACTGATCCAGTGTACATTTTTATGACCAATTGCACAAATATGGGTAAGACCTTTTTTTTTCCTCCCTGGGCCTAAAATCCTGTTAAAAAATGGCTTCAACAGTCACAAGTGGATTCCCGAGAGCTCAGGAGATCCTAGGGTCGAATAGGCAGGACTTTCAAGAAGCCAGGGGAAGGGAAGTTTTTAAATCTCATATTCAAACATCCCTGGATTTGTTGAACCATTTTATCTGACTCTGAGTCTCTGATCTATCGAGAACTTGTGTGGCCTGTAAGACTAGCAGATCGGCAGTTTTGACACATTCCTGAGTTCACCACTTCGATACTAGCAATTTTCTAAATTCCCATAAAAGAAAATTTGAAATCTAACTTTCAGAAAGATCTGAAATGGATTAAAGCAGTACATCAATTAAAAAAAAATCACTCTCTGTTTAAGACTGAAATGACATTTTTGATTCTATTTTCTTGCTTAAATTATGTCCAGTCACATTGTTCCATGTATCTCATCAAGGTTTCCATCATGACATAACTGATGACCTTTATATAATAGCATGGCAAAAAAATAGAGATGATTCAAATGTATAATCTCATCCTATTATCAAATGTCCAGGCATAAATTAATATTCCAAAAGTACAAAATCAAATTTTATAAGTTCAAAAGAGTTAACATCTGAAATAAAATCTACTTGATTTTGTAAATTAAATGTTCACGACATGGGAATTCAAAAGTCCTGGAAATGGAAATACAGAATTTCTTTCTTCTTCCGGTATGCGTGCCGCTCACTGTCAGACCAGGGGTTTTCAACTAGATATTCCAGTAGAGTTAGTTTGGGCTGTATTGCACATACTCTGTTAGTACTGCTGCAGTTAGCTATCTAAACTTTCTGATGTTGCTAATTCAGAATTTCATATTGAAAATTAAAGGATCCATAGTATCATGACAGAGTGTCCCCTCTCATTTTATTTACTTATATATATATTTTGTTGTTTTTGTTTTTGTTTTTGTTTTTGTTTTGAGTTGGAGTCTCACTCGGTCGCCCAGACTGGAGTGCAGTGGCCACTTCTGGCCACCGCAGCCTCGACCTGCTGGGCTCCGGCGATCCTTCCGCCTCAGCCTTTCAAGTAGCCGGAATTACAGGCATGCACTACCACACCTGGCTGATTTTTTGAATTATTGAAGAGATGAGGTCTCGCTGCCCAGGCGGGTCTCGAACCCGCGGGCTCAGGCAATCCACTCACCTCAGCCTCCCAAAGGCGCGGGATTACAGGCTGAGCCACCGAGACCGGTTTATTTACTCATATTTTTAATAATTTATTTTTTTATAGAGTTGTAGAGTACAAGTTAGTGTTTACAACATAAGTGGTACATATATACAATGGAGTATCACATAGTCAAAAATCTTAAGACAAGCCTATTCACTGTTCCTAAAAATGTTGGCACGAACAAAATTATGCTTCAGTAATGCAGGACTTAGTTGCCAAAAAGCATGATAAAAAGGATACCAGAGTGAAAGAAATTAGGTTCCAGAAAAAAGGTTTGTCCAGCTGTCAATCTCATCAGGTTTCCAATTAATCTATGCCAATGCTCCAGAATCAATCAGCTATAGTTCTAAACTTATTTGGTAAAAAATGCTCATCAAAATGTATATTTTAGTATCTGGAGTAAGTAACAAAACTACGCTATTCCCTGTCTCAGAGAGTAGCACATTTGAGACATGGCTGCCTTTTGCCCAAATTGTAGACATTTGAGACACCTTTCTTTTTCATTCATTACCCATATGTACTTCAATTAAAGAGTAACCCTCAGCAGATTTTTAACTCAAGTTGCTATTAATTTTTCTGAAATGTGCACTGTTGCTAATCAGAAAAGAAATCATACCTTCTCCTTTATACCTTCCTGCAATTTGATAAACCCATTGAAAAATTAGTTTTCCTGTTTACTAACATCTGACCAGGGCCTGGGGGTATTTTATTATAGCTCTACAAAACATCCCCTCAATGCTATGTATTTGCTTCTTTCAGTGTAAATTATCTTACATTTTTCCTCTTTGGGCTGCTGTAACAAAATACCATAAACTGGATGTCTTATAAACAGCAGAAGTTTATTTCTCACAGTTCTGGAGGCTGGGAAATTAAAGACAAAAAAGCCAACAGATTTCTGGTTCCTAGACAGTGGCTTCTAGCTGTGTCCTCACATGACTAGCTAACTCTCTGTCGTCATTATAAGGGCACTAATCCCATTCACAAGGGTAGACACTAATCCCATTTATGAGGAAGGCCTCATGTAAATTACCTCTCAAAGGCCCCCAATCCTAGTACCATCACCTTGGGGGTTAGGATTTTAACATATGAATTCCAGGAAGACAGAAATATTCAGGTCATAGCAGGCATGCTGCCTAGAATCAATGAAATGGCATTTCATTGATGTCACTCAAAAATATTTTGTTTTTTTATGTTGACCTTCTCTGTCTCCCTTTTACCTGTTTAAACATTCAAAAGATGCTTCTTGTACTGCTATTGGAATATTGCAGAAATTCTCCAATGGAAGTTTTGAAAGTCTTCTCTCTTCTCCAATATCCTTCTAAAAAATGCTTTACTCAAGTGTCTTATCGTTGTAATACATCAGATCTGAAGAAAAGGGGAGAAAAATGATTTAACTAGTATATCTTCAGTTCCTTCTCCAAAGTTTGCTTGCTAGATAAGACACTCCTCCTCTCTGGAGAAGTAGTTGAGAGGACAGTTATAGGTAAGACAATGACCAAATACTATTGCAATTGGTTATAGAATGTCAGGGGGAATCAACAAAATAAAAACAAAACGGTAATTAGACATCCTAGAAAAGTAGATAACATCATCAAGAAAAACAAAGTTGTATGAGAAATTAAAAATTTAAATATGAAAGAATCTTTAAAAATTAGAAACAATTTGGTAAGATTCAAAAAATAACAGAAATAAGTGTATTGAGAAATAAGCTGAAAGTATTACAAATGTGATTTTAAAAAAAAGGAAAGCAAAACTGCTCTTAATAACAAGAAATCAAGTCATTTTAAATATTCAAACCATCAAACAGAAATCAGTGCATGAGGTCAAACTTCTGAGTAGCTGAGAACAATGGCAGCAACAAGTATCTCCACATGTTTTTTCTAACTCATATAAGAAAAGACATAAAATCTGTAAAAAGTCATGCCTTCCTCATACTTTGAAGACAGAGAATGTCAAAAATAAAAAAGATTAAAAAGTGTTAATAAAGAAAATAAAATTACTAAATCCCAATGTACGATCACTCATACTTCTGCCTCACATTCAGCCAGCCTCAATGTACCATGGTCACCAAAGGCAGACTTTTAAAAAATGCAAGAAGGCAGATAAAAATGGCTGACAAAAAGTTCTAAGTGTGGTCTGAATGAACACACTAAAGTCAAAGATACTGAAAAAGTGTTTGGGCAATTCAGAGCACACACTACAAGAAAGATATTTTACATAGAAAATCAATGAAAGGGTCATGGATAAAAAGGGTTATCTGAAAATAGATACTCAAAAATTCATTGATAGGTTTTGGGGAAGAAAAAGAAAACAAACAGGAAGAAGTGCCCTTTGATAATTGGTAGTGTCTTGTTAGACTAAAGAGATTGATAAAATCAGAGGACTCATAATTCTTTCTTTACCATGAAAGCAAATGAAAAACAAAGTCTTCTAAAATATCTGGACCATGCAATACTGAAAGAAGAGGATGATCTTACACTGGAAATAGAGTAAAATTCCCTAAACTATAAACATGAACAGATTTAAAAAATGAAATCTTTATAAAACTTTTGAAAAAAATCAGTAAACAAAGTCATACATATTAATGGAGGAAAATATATTTCTTACCCTAAAAAATGACGAAGCAGACAAAGTGTTTAAACCAACATCCCAAATATAATTATATGCACTCAAACAAGCATTTAGGCTACATAAAAAATTCTTTAATTAGAAATTTAAAAGTAAAAATGGATTTTAAAAGGCAAAAATAAAAAAACAGAGTGAATTGAACTCTGGAAAGAAATGAAAGAATTAGGAAAAAAGCTCATAAATTAAGAACAAATTTCAAGAACTAAAAGAAAATAAGCACAAATTAAAATGCAATGAGATAGTAAAGAAAAATAATACAGAAAATAAAAATAATTAAAAGGAAGATACAGAGATAACACAAAAGATAAAAAGGATCTAAGAGTAAGTAGTAGAAATAGAAGACAGACTAAACAGAAATTGTATTATGATAATGAAAGTCCCTGAAGAAAGAAGATAAATCAATAAGATAGAGTATATATAACCTAAGTAAAGCTGGGCTCGGTGGTTCAGCCTGTAATCCCGCGCCTTTGGGAGGCTGAGGTGAGTGGATTGCCTGAGCCCGCGGGTTCGAGACCCGCCTGGGCAGTGAGACCTCATCTCTACAATAAATCAAAAAATCAGCTGGGCATGGTAGCGCATGCCTGTAATTCCGGCTACTCGGAAGGCTGAGGCGGAAGGATCGCCGGAGCCCAGCAGGCGAGGCTGCGGTGGCCGGGAGCAGCCACTGCACTCCAGTCTGGGCGACAGAGTGAGTCTCCAACTCAAAAAATAAATAAATAAATAAAATATATAATCTAAGTATACAAATACAACAACATTAACATAATTATGAAGTATAGTAATGAAGTTGAGACTAAATATATCTGTCATGTGAATAAATGTGAATAAGTTTAATTTGTCTAGTTAAGAGAAAAACATTTCTATTTGGGCTTACAAACCAAGAATCTATAATGTGCTAAACAAAAGAAAATACACTAAAAAAAAAAAAGATTCAGAAAAGAATGGAGAAAGTGTACCAGGAAAATGGAAATAGAGAGAAGGAATAGGGATTCTTGTATCTATAACAGTCAACTTTACAACCATTAATATAACAACAAACAGTACTTTACTGATTGGTCTTGTACTAGAGGCATCAGTCAAAGCAATTAGACAAGAAAAATAAATTAGTGAAATATCAATGGGTAAGAAAAAGCCAATCTATCTCTATGTGAACATATAATGGTATATTGAAAAGTTCCAGATGATCAATAATAATAAATAAAACAATACAAATATTTAGAAAAATATTTGGTATAAAATTAACATGCAACAATCAATAACCTTCATATGTAAACACAATAAATAGCTAGATGACATTATGGTAGAAAAAAAACACATTTACGATGGCAAAACAAAGGTTAAACATTAATAATAAATTTGACATAAAAATGCACAAAACCTAATAAAATTTTTATTATAGTCTTCACACCAAAAAATACTAGACTTAAAATCATGAACCATTATAGCCTCTATTTTCAAAGAGAATAATTAAAATTATAGAGATGTCAGTTTTCACTAAGTTAATATAAAAATTCATTGTGATCACAGTAAAAATAGCACCCGGTATTTTATCAAGTCAATTAATTTGATACTAAAGTGCAGTATGAAAAATCAAGCACTTAAAATATATTAAGGCCAGGCTCAGTGGCTCCCACATGTAACCCAGCACTTTGGGAGGCTGAGACAAGAGGACTGCCTAGTCCAGAAGTTTGAGTCCAGCCTGCGCAATAGGCTGAGATACCATTTTTTATGATTCACTCTGGCAAACATTTTAAAAACCTATGACAAAACCTTGCATTGACCCTGGTGTGGGAAAATAACACTCATACATTGCTGACAGGAAGACAAATTGCTATGAATATTTGGAAGGTCAATTAGGAGTACTTATATAACTACATTTGCAGTTACCTTTTGACCCAACAATGTCACGTCTAAGTATTTACCCTTAGAATACACATATAATAATATAACTTTATGTATGCCCATGGTTATTTATTGAAGTAATGTTTGTAATTGCAAAATGCTAGAAATAACTGATCTATGATAACTTATTATAAATATATAATAACCTATATTTAATATAAATGTATAATAACCTATATATATGTAAGTGGCTAATCAATTTTAATGCATCCACCAGAACCAAACCAACCAAAACAAAAAACTATACAACTGTAAAAACATGGAAAAGATCTCTGCATGGAGGCTTTTAGACACTTTTTCTTAATTGACCCCTTATAAAATTTCAATATCACACATATACTTTCTGTTGTTTATGTAGTGTGTATATAAAAAGAGCAAGATTTTCTTTTTAACTTTTTTTAATCCTTCAAGAACCAATTTTTGCCCCTGTTGGGGCAATATTACTTTGGTTGGGAATGCAGGCATTAAGTGAAAAAGCAAAGCACGCACACACAAAAAAGTATGGTATGCTAATATTCGAAGGAAGAGAACATAAGAAAATATGCACGTACCTTCTCCCTTATGCAAAGACGTACAAGAAAATTCAGAAACTAAAGAGGGCAACTCCTTTGGGTTCCCTCCCACTGTGGGAACTTTTCTATCCTCTCAATAAATCCTTTCTCACTTAAAAAAAAAAAGGAAAGAAAAGAAACTATTCACCGAAGTTGAGTGAAAAAGAAAATAGAAAGGAGTGGTCTGCTGGCGCCTTGATCTTGAACTTCTCAGCCTTCAGAAATGTGAGCCACAAATTTCTATGCTAAAAATTGGTGCTGAGAAGTGAAGTGCTGCTATAACAAATACCTAAAAATGTAGAGACAACTTTGAAATTGGGTAATGAGGAGAGGCTGAAACAGTTTGGGGGTACATGCCAGAAAAAGCCTATACTACCACGAAAAGACTTTAAAGAGAAATTCATGGGAGAATGAAGGAGAGATGCAGAGAGAATGTCAAACTTAGAGATGACCTAAATGATCATGAATACAATATAGGTGGTAAGGGCTCTTCTGGTGAGCTCAGACAGTAATGAGGAACGTGCCATTGGAAACTAAAACTAATTCTTGTTATAAAAAAGTAAAGAACTTTCCCAAATTGTGTTTGTGTCTTAGTGCTTTGTGGAAAGAAGTACTTATTAGTGATTAAATAGAATTTGGGGGGAGGAAATTTCAAAACAAAATATTGAGATTATGACATGGCCTCTCTTGACTGCTTATAGCAAAAATGTGTGAGAGAAACTCATTGAAAAGGGAGTCTATTATCGAAAGCGAAACTAGACTTACAGATCTGAAAAATGCTCAGCTTGTTAATAATGAGACATCACTTTCAAGAGAGAACACCAAGGGTGTGGCCAAGTGAACTTTTGATAAGGATATTATTATAGATGAGAGGAGCTCTGTACAAAAACAGCAAAAGAACCAACTAAAGCCATTTCAGAGATCTTTAGGGCTGCCCTGCCTATCACAGGCTCAGAATGCCAGGGCCTCGAGAACAGAAGGATTTCAAGGCTCAGCTCTCTACAGTCTGATGCCATGTTCTTTGGCCACCTCCGCTCTAACTCAAGTCTTCCCAGGTTTGACTCAGGCAGCCACTCTGAAAAGCACTGATGGTAAGCTATAATGACATCGGAACAGGGTCATCTCCATGTGTGCACAGAATGTATGTGTTGTTGAGAGATGGCTCTTCCATCCTAGATTTCACAGAAGCCCCAGAGAGCCTCAAAGCTTAGACAAATAATTGCTATGGGGCAGGGTCACCACAGAATACCTACTGGAGCCATGGGAGTGGGGTGACTTCCACAACCTCAGACTGGTAGAGCCACTGGCGTGCAGCTTTATTTTCTGGGAGAGCCATAGGCATGTAGCTCCAACCCAGGAAAGTTACAGCTTAGGCTGAGTCCAGCAAAGCCATAGGGACAGGATGGTACAGAGCTTGGGTACACAACCCCGATTTAGGTATGTCTAGAAGATGAAATATGGAATCAAAGATTATTCTTTAGCTTTAAGATGCAATGTTGTAGTCCCTGTTGCATTTTGGACTTACTTGGGACCAGTTAGCCCTTTCTTCCTTCAATTTTTGACTTTTGGAATGAGAATGTCTACCTTATGCCTGTTTCACCATTTTGTTTTGGAGGCACGTAACCTGTGTGATTTACAGATCCACGCTTGGAGAGCAGTTTGTGTCAGGATGAATTGTATAGTTTTGACTCTTAGAATCATTGTAATGGTTCTCATACCATAATAAGTGGATAAATAAATAAACAAGCAAATAAATAAATAGTAAACAAAATCAACACAAATGTAGGGGGAACCACAGTTGAACATAAACAGCAACAAATAAACCTTAATATTTTACAAAAACAAAACAAAAATCTATAGCCACACCCAAGGGATGGAGTATAAAATACCTAACCTAAATAACTTTGGAGAACTGCATTTTGATATGCTACTTATGGTAGCTATCACTATAAGGCCAAAAGATAAACTATGCACAGACCCTATACATGTACTAACACTATACACACACAAACACAGACATAAATCTATTTTCTATAGGGACACATGTTAACAACATTCTACATGTATTATGTGAATCCTAAGACTGAAAAAAAAATAAATATACTGTAGATAACGAGAGAGCTTTTTCAGATAAATTTGTTGCAAATAAGTAAGGGTGAAGCCTGTAATTATCCATATTGGTAGAAATTGGGGGTATTACTGTTAGTTCACAGTTTTTAATATGATAGATAGATGATAAATAGATGAAAAAAATAAGGACTATGAGTGTACTTTGTTAGTATACATATGTACATGTCCTTTTGTTCTGTGCTGAAATGCTGAGAGAACTTGAAGACATGCTGTCCTAGCAGCTATGAGTACCTAGTGCCCAAATCTCGATTACAAAATATCATTCTCTAGTAAAAGGAACTCAGGTTCCTTGTAAAAACCAACAAACCAACAAAAACCTGATTCCAGGGATGGAGCAGGGAAAAGACAGGTACCCCCGGAACACCTTGTCATGCCAAAATTTAAGTAAGTGCTTGAGAAAGGGCGGAATAAAGTAAAAACAAAAACAAAAAACCCTGCATTCCACTGAAAGAAGACCGCAGTGGCCAAATATTACCCAAATAAATAAATAAACACAAATAAACTTGAGCATCCAATTAAATAATGATTTCATTGTATGATAAGTCACAGAATAAAATTAATATCCTTGAGTCCACACTAATACAAAAAATAGTGTAATAACTAAATAGCAACAAGGGACAGCACCTTCATGCAGACAATTTACATGAAAATGTTAGGAAGAATGATAGAGCTATAATACCAGCATTAGGAATAAACACTGCATTAATAGCCATAACAACAACTTTCACTGATGGATGTTATAATTGGTGGCTAAAAAGTAGAGGAGAAATTGGATATGTGTAGCTCAAAGAATCTCCTACAAAATATTTGCCAATTGCAAATGAAAAAAGTAATTCTACAGTGCTGAAACTCATCAGACATTATGTTAAACATGTGATTAAGGGCAAAATCACTGTTACTAAACCATATCGGCCTTCTTGACACCTGGATGAGTCAATAAGAACACACATGAGTTCTGGGCTATTCTTGCCAAAAATGCATACATACAGTCTACTTACAAGGAAGCAACAGACGCCCAGTTTGTGAGACATTCTGTAAAATGACTGACCAATACTCTTGACACATTTTGAGGTAAAGAAAATTAGATACTAAGGAACGGTTTGAGATTAGAAGGCTAAGGAGACATGACAAGTAAATGCAATGTGGGATGCTAGTTTATAAATGAGGGGAAAAAAAAGAACATTCAGGGGAAAACTGGCAAAAATCTAAGTGTCTATAGTTTAGGTAAAAGTATTGTAGCAATGTTAATTTCCTTGTTTGGACCATTGTATTGTGGTTATATAAATTGTTAGCATTAGGAAAGCTAAATGAATGGTGCATGTGAACTCTCAGTATCAGTTTTTCAAAATTTCTCAGTCTCAAATTATTTTAAAATAAAAAACTTAAAAAACAGTACAAGAAAAGCATGATTCAAATATGAAGCGAATTAAATTGGCATGGTTTTGAGCAATTAGTGAACTGTAGAGAATCCATTTGAGCATTCTCATTTGAGTAGCACAGGGATTAAGGCATTAGAAATTTAGAGAGCTTGATATATTCATATCAAAATACCTGTTCCTGCAGTGAATCATAATTACATAGTTGTAATAATATAAATGATATTGATGCAATTTGAGCATTTGGGATCAACCTATAAGACAAAGAATTGAAGGCTCGATTAGCATTATAAAAGATAGGGTAAATATTTCCATTCTTGACAGTATAAAACTAAAAAACAAACTACCAAAAATTTAGGAGATAGAAATGAGGAGAAATAAAGTATAGAGTACTAATTTTATCACTCAACAAGTTTGCAAGCTATGAAAAACTTTCCATGGTTGTGAGTGGATGGTAACAGTAAAGCAGGCAATAGAATGATATTACTGTATTGGGAATACAGGACGTGGGGTGAACCAAAGAAATTCTTCATTTAGCATGGTCTAAAGTTAGGAGAAAATATCTAATGTTGGTAAATAAAAATCATATTTAGATACTATAACCACCAATCACATTACGAATAGTGATGATCATAAGTAAATTCCTCATGGGAACAGGACTGAAACTGGACAGACATGGGCTTAGTGCTATATTTTGGTATTTGTGTTTTTTAAAAACATTTTAGTGAAGTGACATTTTATGCTATTTTTAAATACTGAAAAGAAAATAGTGATCACAACTTTTTAATATTGTTTATTTTCTTCAAGTGCATAATTATCATTAATCTCGTTTGCATTGCTCAAAGATCATTTTATTTCCATCCCAAAATTTACTGAGGGAGAACTATGTGCCCACAAAGCTATTTCTTACTGTCCAAGAAAGGTATACTATGTTACTGCTCTGTGCTCTTATTGTAAACAAAGAACAGTAAGAGCACAGAGGAGCAACATAGTATACCTTTCTTGGATAGTAAGAAAATATATTATAATTGCTCTTATGACAATTTTCCTTGCCAGAATGAGTGGTTCAAGAGCAGTTGCTATGTCTTACTCATGTTTGTACTTCCAGTTCATAGAGTGACTGAATATTTTCCCAATAAGTCAATATTTATAGATGCTGACAATGGCATTCTGCCTCTTGAAGGCACTAAAGAGCACCCTCACCTAGAACAGAAGGCATTCAAATCCTGAAGACATTGTCTTGATGCCATTATTTCTGTGCTCATATCCTTCACTCATTCCCTCTTCCATGTCAGAATTGAATATACTTTGGAATAGAATAGTTAATATTCAGTGAGTGTCTGTTATTCTTATCCTGGTTGCTTTCCATGTTCAATGATGGCGAAGGGGAAAAAACACTAGGTCATCCAGTATAAGCACTGTGATTAAATAACCAATTAAATAACCAATTAAATTACCCCCCCCCAAAAAAAATGTTGGCTTTCTAATCCCTGTACTTATGAGTGTGACTCCAAATGAAAGTATTCTCATTTGGAAATTTCCTCATTTGAAAATTAGCTCTTCACAGATGATCAAGTTACAACAAGGCCACAAAGATGGATCCTAATCTAATATGACTTGTATCTTTATATAAAGAGAAATTTTGGACACAGACACAGATGTGCTCACAGGGAGAAGGTCATGTAAAGTTTGGAGATATGTTGCCACAGCCTAGAGACTACCAGGAGGTAGAGAAGAATTCTGGAACTGAGCCTGTCCTAGCATCTTCAAAGAAAGTATGGCCCTGCCAACAACTTGATCCCAGATTTCTAGCTTTCAGATATGTAAGACTATATGTTTATGCTGTTTAAGTCACTCAGATTGTGGTACCGTGTTACAGCAGCCCTAAAAATACTAATATCGGCACAAAATGGGCTTTATTGGAAATTGCTTCAGGAAGAGGGTTATCAAGAAGAGGTATACTATCACTCCTGCTCTCTTATCTTCCCTGGAAGAAGATTACAAAGATGAGAGCACAGTGGGACGCATTTTGTGCTACAGGAGAGAGACCTCACTCCTCCTACTCTAATTTGTATAAAATGTGGGAATAGTATAGTGAACCAGGCTGGTGTGCTCAGTCTAAGCTTGAGTGCCAGTTCTCTGGAGAAGTTGTTTGGGAAGCCCAGTTGCACGCACCTAACTTAAAGTTAAATGAGTGATATATTTATAGTTTACCCTTGGACAACATAGGGATTAGGGGAACTGGTTTCCCTTCGCAGTCAAAAATCTGCATATAACTTTTGACTTCCCCCAAACTAAACTATTATTTATAATAGCCTACTGCTGACCAGAAGCCTTACCGATAACAGTCAGTGAACACATACTATGTATGTGATAGGTATCATGTGCTATATTCTTACAATAAAGTAAGCTAGAAGAAAGAAAATCTTATGAAGACAATCAAAAGGAAGAGAAAATAGATTGACTATTCACTAAGTGGAATTGGACTTTCATGAAGGTCTTCATCCTTACTGTCTTCACGTTGAGTTTGAGGAGAAAGGAGGGAGAGGAGGAGTTGGTCATGCTGTCTCAGGGGTAGCAGAGGCAGAAGAGGTGGAAGAAGGGGCAGGGGAGATAGACACACACAGTGTAACTTCATGGAAATGTATCATAATTTCTGTCTGACTTTTCTTTTTCATTTATCTAAAAATGTTTCTACATGGCACCAATCCTTCCACCATGTGCTTTAGTTTTAGTGCCATCATCATAGTAGGATCCATGTTGTAAAGGAAGGCAAAAGCAGTCTTGAATAACAGATCCTTTCTCCCAGATGATCTAATGTCCATGCTTCTTCTGTGTCTTCTTCCTTGTTGTCTGGCACTGGTTTGTAAGGACTCAGCTTCATAAAGTTCTCTTCTGTTGATTCCTCTGGCATGGTATCTATTAACTCTTAAATCTTGGAACACGTCTCCCCCATGCCTTTTTTTTTTTTCATATCCACAATCTCTTGTATGATTCCCTTGATTGGCTCTATCATAAATCCTGTAAAGTCACATATGATATTTGGACACATTTTCTCATGCAGGAATTTATTATTTGGGGCTTTATGGCTTTCATGACTTTTTCTGTTACAATCATGGCATCTTTAATGGTGTAATACTTCCAGACTTTCATGATGTTCTTTCTCTTGGGGTTTGCTTTCATAGGGCTGACAATCCTTTCTATAGAGTACCATGTATAACGAGCCTTAAAGTTTCTTATGACCCTTGACCTAATGGCTGAATGAGATATGTTGTAGAGTCCACTTTGGTGGTTTCATAGGATTCTGCGTATCCAGGGGCATTGTCCAAATATCAGAAGAATTTCAAAAGGCAGTCCTTTACTGGAAAGATGCTTCTTGAATTCAGGAACAAAGCATTGATGGAATCAATCCAGAAAAAAAAAATATTGTAGTCCAGACCTTCTTGTTTTACAACCAAGAGACTGGTGGTTTGTGTTTATCTTTTACCTTCAGTACTTAGGGGTTAGTAGCTTTATATAGATAAGAGCAGTCCTGATCACAAACCTGACTGCATTGGCACAAAACAGTAGAGTTAGTCTATTCCTTCCTGCTTGACATTCTGACATTTGCTTAAATGTTCTTTGCAATTTTTTTGTTTTTGCAAAATAGAGCACCATCATCTGCATTAAAAACTTGTTCAAGCAAGTTTTTCTTTTCAATGAATTTTTAATGGTGTCTGAAGACTTTCTGCTGACCCTTGGTCAGCAGAGTCTGCCCCTCCTGTTATCTTGACTTTTTTTTTTTTTTTCCAAACCACTTTCTAAAATTATCAAACCATCCTTTGGTGGCATTAATTTCTCCGGATTTAGATCTTTCCCCTTCCTTTTACTTTAAGCTGTTATATAATAAATTCACCTTTTTAAACCATATTAAAGTCTGTAGGTATGCATAGCAATCCTAAACACACATAAAAAATACTTTGCAAAAAAAGTGTAAGACTTTTGCTCCTGCTGGTATAACAGCAGTGATGACTTTATATATATATATTTTCTTTTTTACACTAGTTTTGTGCTGGATTCATTTACCTTGAAATGACAGAGACACATAGCTGCAGATCTCAATCTACTGTACACATCAAGCAATTCAATGTTTTCTTGTAATGTCATGATTTTTCTGTTTCTTGGGATCACTTCCAAACTCACTAGAGGCACTCTGTATGGGCCCCTTGGTGTTATTCAAAGTTTACAATATTGCACTCAACACATGAGAAGTATGTAAAAACTGCACAAGTGATTGCTTTTTACTGTGATATGCTATTTACTGGAGGGCAAAAATTCACACTGAGATGATTAGCATTACAAGGCATTTCAAGCAGATACTTGCAACTCGTGAGGTCACCACAATAGCAACAGGGGATGACTGCCAAATTATGACAGTAATACAGTATGCATTTCATTTTTGTTTACATTTCTGTCTATGTGAATGGCACTATGTAAGGTATGTGTTTGTGTGCATAAATTTTGAAAAATTTTTAACATTTTATAATAGATTTATATATATTTTATGGTCATAAATGTTAAAATAGGCTAGATTCTACATGTATTTTATGTGTTTATGACATACCTAAATTTTTCTTGACATATATATATATATTGTTTTCTAGACTGTGACAAAATAAATCAACATTGTCCAAGCCACTCAGTTTGTGGTACTTTGTTAGAGCTCCTCTAGAGCATGAATACAAATATGCACACATGAACACTTGGCCCTCAAGGAACTTACAGTCTATAATGGGGAGATAGACTTATTATCAGATCTTATGGAACAATAAGGGGCAATAACATTTCCTTAGTCAGAAATGCTTCCAGTCAAGTTCTGATGAGATGAAATTTCCATCCACTCCATCATCTCTCAAGTCTCTTTCAAGGTTTCATTGTACTTAAAAAGAAAAGAAAAGGAAAAAAAGAACACATTTTGAGGATTCAATTCAATTGCCACATTTGAGGAATATTACTTGGTAATATCTATGCTCCCATGCTGAGTTAAAAACCTCTTCTATAGAGTCCCAGAGAATCACATGCTTCCTGTATAGTAACAACTATAATAATGCATTTTTAACCAAAATATATTATGTATACTGAAATTATTTGTTTTCATGTTAGAGAGTGATCTCCTAGAAAAAAACACCAATATCTTATTAATATCTATGTTCCAAGCTCTTAACAGGGTAAATGAGTGCGTTTTGGTGAATGAATAAATACATAAATATTATTCAAATATTTATTAAAAATATCACCTTTGTGGGGCCCAAAGTCTTTTTCTTTCGTGTAATATAGCCAGCTTGCAAAAATATCTACCACTTTTAAAGAATTCCAATTTAAAGTTAATAGAGAATGGCCAAATATGTGAGTTAATTTTCTTGCTTCTACTCCACATACTTTCCAAGTGCATAATGCTGGACTCAAAAATAGTATTCTGCTTGTTTGAATGATAGATTAATTGATCGATTATTTTGACAAACAGCAACTACTGATTGCCAAATTACAATTTCAAACAACTTCTGTCACTCAAAATTCAATTGAAACGTGTTCCTAAGACAATCTAGTCCTGGGGAAATAGAAGAGGAAAATTACCCAAAGTGCTACTGTAGTCTGTGCATGTTTATATTTAGGAATAATAAAAATGTTTCCAAAGCTAGTTAGGGCAGACCAAAATCTCTCAAAGAAAGTTCTGTCACCACTGAGATAATAATGGCATGGGCAATGCTCTGTTCTGTGAATACCCTTACTTCCCAGTTAGAGAACAAAGGAGGAGATGCAGTGTTATCATCGCTGCTCTGTGTGGAGGTAGGTTTCTGGAAATCAGAGTCACGTGCAACTTTCTTCCAGACTGCTGTTTCTGCTGTTTGAGCATGAGAAGTATGGAGGCTAAGAAGAAACTTGGCTTTACTACAGTCAAATTTTTACATTTATTTCATTTATCACCAGGGGAAGCCTAGTCTATACTCAAACAGTACAAGATACGGTATACTGTTGAGCCAACTATGCAGAATTTAATATTTTTAGTTCTTTAGTCTATGACAACTCAAATTATTTTGAATACAATAAAATGGACCACCGAGTGGAAAACCTGGATTTTCCGGCTTTGCCTCTTGGAATGTAATTTGATAGGAGAAATCTATACAATATATAGTCGCTATGGCTATTTAAAAATCTTTGTTCCTAGCATTTCTTTTGTTTTTATCTTAGTTTCTCAATTATTTCTTATATTAAGTGTTCATGATTTCTACCTAAGCTCCTAGAAAGTTTTAGCTCACTAACTAGAATACATACATGTATTCTATAACATGGAGATTATAGAATTATAAATTATAGAATACATATAAAATATATTTATGTATTATAGAATACATATGGCATATACATTTAGAGTACCTATATGTATCTATGTCTGTTTCTCTTCATAGTACTACCTTAAAATATTGTGAGAAGCAAATGTTAAATATTTGAAAAATAACTGTGTTTTTCAAAAGTTTCTATTATCTGTTCAAATCACATTGTAGGTTTAACATAAAAGCTTTACTTTTTTCAAGGAAAGAAGATTAAGAAAAATATTCTGTTAATATTAAACTAAAAATGAGATTACTAGAAGAATTATAGGACGCCTAATTTGAGGTTAATTCGTCCAGCATAAGTACAGAGATTCATAGCAAATTGGATGATTGCGAAACAGTCATTTTTCTTTTCCCAAAAAAAGTCTTCCCTGGCGTCACACTCTACTCCAAACCTTTGTGCAGTGCCCCCTCAAACAGGTTTAGACTCGCTGGAAAATAATACCTGAACTTTTTTTATTTGTGTTTCCATAGCAACGTGCCCCATCCATATTATAGCGTTCAGCCACTGTGTTCAATCTACCTTAGCACACCGTTCACTCTTTGATGGTGGAAAATAATAGTGTATTCACCACATGGCTCTAGTAAATGTCTGTTACTTGATAGATGTTGAATAAATCAACAAATGAAAAAGTGAAACCTAAGACCAGCTTGAGTGTTTAGTGCCATATCTTTGTTTTTTATATGAGAAGAAGCAATTTCAAAAGCTTTTTGCACACTCACTTCAAATCCTACATCTACAAATTTTAATAGTCAACATTATTTGGGTAAGATGTTTGTTAGTTGTGAGCCATGTTAATATATTCTTCCTAGCACATGTTTAAGAAATAGGTGATATGCAAGAAATTTCAAAGTTGAGCAGATGCCCCTAAGAATCTAGGTGTCAATTGTATTCAAGAAAGAGGTTATGCTTTTCAAAGAAATCTCTCTGTGGCCTGGTAGCAATTATTTTACCTGATACATACTGTTTGGAGTTTGTTTCTGCGATATGACCTGCTACAATTAAAGATGTCACCCTACAGAGGCACTTACCATCTCAATAGTTGTGTTTTCTTTTTTTTTTTTGCCAGGGATTTAAAATCTTACCACAGAAACAACTCAGGAATACCACCGTGTTCATAGTTCTGTGCATAGCTCCTCTGACATTCTGAGCAAGATCAATCTATCAATTTCTTCCACCAGGAACTGAGTGGTCATGACATCACCATCAAGCTTAGCCTTGTTCTAGAAAACCAATTGAGCTTGACCAAAATGAGCAGCAATTTATTTTCAACCAGGGAGGCTCAGTCTCTACAGGGTTTTAAATATCAGATAGCACTGCTGATGGTGGGTCCAGGAGTGCCTATACAAAGCCAAGAAAAGAGGGTAAAGAAAGATCAATGTGCTCATTTTCAATAAATCACTACATTAATCCAAGTGGGATTCTGCAGCTGTGAGTGGAAAGCAAAAGGAGATCATTATTTGTATTTAAAAGTGCAAAAGCAAAATCAATTCTTGATTCAAGGTTCAGGAGGACTAACTGATGAAAGGGTAGATATATAGAGAGCTGTATAAATTTTTGAATTAGAAAAACTTTTGCCACGTCCTGCCACTCATTAAATCCAGTGAACTGTGCATTTCTGAACTCAGTCGGGATGCAATGTACAGTGCATTTTTTTTATATCCGTAGTAATTCGTGTTAAAGGAGCTTGCATTGCAGACTGTTTATGAAAAGATCGGTCTCACTAAGTTTTTTTTTTAAAGCACTTTCTCTCTTACCTGTAATATCAATATGAACTAGTGGAACCCTCCGTTATTATGATTTTGGATTATACATGTTCCATTAGAACCCATTTCCACATATACAATTGTCACTTGGGCTTAATAGTCTCTTCAGGCCAAATAATATTATGTGCGAATATTAAATTTTCTAGGAACATTTTGAAACAAGCACAATATAATTAGAGTGCTTTATAATTTCTATGTTTTTTAAAATCAGAACAATTTTTATAAACCAGTCTCTCTGGGTATATTCAGAAGAAAATATTCCTAGATACGTGATTATAGATAAATATCTAGCTTGTCAAACTCTCTTATGTATGATTTTCCATATTAATTTAAATTACACATTTATTTAAATGTGTATGCAATGTGAAATATATGCATTATAAGGGGGTCGGACATTTTAAGAAAGGCAAAAAATAGCAAAATGGAATAAAGTAGGAATCGCATCCTATGTGCTGTGCAGTCAGAGCAGAAATAATCAGTGCGATGGGAAATGGTTAAAAGAGCTTGTGAGACTTGAATATGAATTTGAAAAACATATTTCAGGATTGGTAGAGAAAAATTGGCAGCATATTTCACAGTGTGGCGATGGTATGAACAAAGATACATAGGTTGGAACAGACATCACATGTTTCTTTAGGAGTGTTTTCAAATTCTAGAAGCAATGTTTCTCAAAGGCATAGCTGAAATTAAAATCACCAGGGAAGGCTGTTAAAAGATACATCTTTGGATTTCAACCCAGACCTTTTTGAGGTGGATCTGAAGAATCAATGGTGATTATCATGCATGCCACAGTTTGAGAGCCACCATATGTGGGTAAGGTTTAGTGGACTTGAAATTCATGAAACCATTATCAGTGCACACCAGTCAATATCGACACTCTCTTTTCAGACATAAACAAAAATTACATAGAAAGAGTCACCCCATCTCTCTTGGGGAAAGACATTGTATCCAAATGGTGGAAGGCAAACATTTGGGAATCATCTGACCTTAGCCTGAATTCTGAGGTCTGCACAAGCATTTTTTAAAATCCATTTCATTAGACTGTATATTTTGAAGGCAGGGTCATTTCTGTTTAGATTATAGTGTTCTCAGCACCTAACTCAATAAGTTACTGTTGCTGTAAACAGAAGGTGATGACATTTATTATTAATTAAATCATATAATGCTGTCTCAGTGGATATATGTAGAAAGCATTCAAAATAAGGTGATAAATGGTTTAATTATAATAAAAAGTCAGCCATTTATTCTGTAAGTACTTATTTAGACTTTCTGTCCTAATCAAAGTCCTGCGGATAAAAGGGTAAATAAGACAATTTTTTTTGCCCTTCAATATCCTACTGTTTTATGGAGAGAAAGGCAAATAGTTGTGAATTACATTAAAATATGATAGAGAAAAGTGCAGGAGATATCGTAGAAAAAACTTCCAGGCCAGATGGGGTACTGAGAAGAAGCACAGGGTTTAGTCAGGGAAGATTTATCTGAGAACAAGACATGACATCTGTGTTAGTTTCCTAGAGTTGCTGCAACAAATCATCATAAATAGGTGGCTTAAAACAACAGAAAGGTATGGTCTTGGCTCAGGGGACTGGAAGTCAAAAATCAAGCTGTAGACAGGGCCGTGCAACCTCTGAAAATTACAGGGACAAATCTTCCTTCGTATCTTTTGAGCTTGGGTTTATTCCCAGCCATCTTCTACATTTAGTGGCTTGTAGCGGCATCACTCCAATATCTGCCTCCCTTCCTCCTCCCAGGGCCCATTTTCTTTTTTTTTTTTGAGTTGGAGTCTCACTCGGTCGCCCAGACTGGAGTGCAGTGGCCGCTCCCGGCCACCGCAGCCTCGACCTGCTGGGCTCCAGCGATCCTTCCACCTCAGCCTTCCAAGTAGCTGGAACTGTAGGTGCGCGCTACCACGCCCGGCTAATTTTTGATTTATTGTAGAGATGAGATCTCACTGCCCAGGTGGGTCTCAAACCTGCGGGCTCAGGCAATCCACTCACCTCAGCCTCCCAAAGGCGCGGGATTACAGGCTGAGCCACCGAGCCCGGCTGGGCCCACTTTCTTGTATTTCTGTATGTCCTATATTTGTCTTATAATCACACCGATCACTGGGCTTAGCTTACAGCCCTAATTCAGTATGACCTTATCTTAACTAATTCCCAATTAGCTAAGTCACATTCTGAGGTTTTCAGAGTATGTATATTTTTTGGGGGGGCTGGGGGGGGTCACTATTCAACCCACTGCATCTCAACAAGAGATCTGAACTACAAGTGAAGGCCGATCTCATCAAAAGGTGAAAAATAACTTACTTGTGATGCACTCTGCATTGCTGTTCATAGCCTGGCCACTTAAAGATTCTTGTTACTTTTTTTTATTTTTAAGATGAATATTATTTATTATTTTTTATTATAAAGATGTGGGGTACAATTCAGGGTTAGGTATACAAACATTGATTATACAGGTACCCTTGTTGATGAGGTATGTCCCTCCCTCCCCTAGCAGTTTCCCTCAACTGCCAATCCCACCCCACTCCCCTGACAGTTTCCCACTACTGCCAATCCCTTTCTTATAGTATTATAATTGTTCAAGGTAAGCTTATGCGTGAGAACATATGGTACTCTGTTCTTTGTTGCAACTCTAATCACAATAGTAAAAACGTGGAACCAACCATGTTGCCCATTGAAGCTGGACTGGATAAAGAAAATGTGGTACATATACACCATGAAATATTATGCAGTCATAAAGAAGGACAAATAAATGGACTTCGCAGCAATTTGGATGAATTTGGAGTCGATCATACTCAGAGATTCTGTTACTTTTGAGTTACTGCTATCAATACAGGAATTCTAGACAGAAAGCACATTTCCTCCTTGGGTTCACTATCTAACTTTCCTGGATGCTATCCTTGTGCCAGCCCACTCTGTAAATCAGATGTCAGGTCTAGAGTGGACACTGATAATTGCTCAACCTTCATGCATCACTGGATTGGAAGAATCATTTTGTCTTCTAGACTCATGGACTCTTCCTTGTGGAGGCTCACATTCTCATAGTTTCTCTTCAAGATGGAAGTTATCCAGGTTTGGTTTAACAGAGGTTTTTTGTTTGTTTGTTTGTTTTTATGGCATCATCCATTCTGTTTGGATGTGTGTTTCACCAAGACTAGGGATAGCAAAGTAGATGTCAGTCAGCTCTTCTCTTATATGTCAGTCTACGTTTATCATAAAGGAAGCAGAAGGAGGGCTTGATGAAGATGAATAAAGAATTGTGGTGTCTTTTTTTTTATGCCAGAAAGAAGCTTGTGTGCTTCCTTTGCTTTTCCTGTTTCTATTCTCACTCAATCCTCTCAATAGAAACAGATATTTTTCTCTCTACTATTTCTAGACAATTATTCAGAAAAGATGTTCATTTACTTTCTTTTTTTAGGTTTGACAGCTTTGGAGACCATGCTTTGTGGATACAGATTACAGGATCTACTGAAAGAAAACCCTTTGAACACGAGGATTTCCTCCAAAGTTTTGCCTGGGATTACTGAATTTTTCGGCCACTTTTAACTTACATTGTTGCGCGTACCAAGCCACCACCTATATCTTTCTGGAAAAACAATCTGCCTTTCTCATTGCCTTTGTATTCTGCAAAGTAATGCCATTCTTGTGAGTAAAATGACCACCTATTCCCTGGGAGGAAAATGCCATGAGCAGAGCCAGACATTGTGTATAGATTATAGGACCCGTGAGCTGAAAACCAACACTTTCTGAACAGGTTTTGTTTTTGTTTTTGTTTTTTTCTTTGTTCATCACTTTATCAAATGATTTCCAGGTTTTAATCCTATCTATATTATCTTCATTTAGATTCACCTTTTTTCTTTCCTGATGTCAGTAACCATGGGATAACCAAGTAAGGAGAAAGTTAAAAGAAAAAGTGAATTGTATTTGCTTGTGGAAAAGCTAGTATGCAGGCAATAAATAACAGCTAGTTTATCTGAATATAAAGCAGGATTAAATCAACCAAGTTGGTGAAACAGAATTTTAAGTGGAACATTCTTCGCTTGATATACTAAAATTGCTTCCAACAAGAGGTGCCTATATTTATTTTTAAATGAGTATCAGCATATTAACATATTTCGGTGCATTTTGGATCAGGTACTTGTTGAACATTTAAAACAATGACTACTTTGATATAAGAATATTAGAATTTGATTTTTTTTGGCTAAAGATTATTTACACTTTTTGAAAAATAATTAACTATTAAATGCAACCACATAGCCAGAAAGCAACTGTTGGTGAGCCAGTAACAAGAAGCAAGAAGAATGTCATGGTTTTCCAGAAAAAAAAAAAAGGTATAAAACAAATAGTTGTCAAGGAGCGTGAACTAAACATGAAATCATGCATATCATTTGCAAGTAGAGAAACTTTTACCTTTTTGCTTCAAAAAATATTTTCTGATATTTTACCATATCTTTAAGTATTGTACTAAGAAAAATACCTTCTCATATAAGATTTGAGGAAGTTAAAGTGTTTACTTTCTGCAAATGTAAATGCTGTTTCATTTTCATTATGCTCATATCCATGTAGCCATTTCACCTCTCCTTTGATTCTCACATTAATAGAGACATCACACGCACACATATGCACAGTTTTCAAGAAAGGCAAAATGGCCCAAAGTAAAGATGGCTGACATTCATCACTGACAAGCTAAAGAACCCACATGAGATACTGCAGCTCGCGTCTGAGTTGTATCTGTGGAGAAGTCTTAGAGCACTTAAAGCCAGTGCTCTTGCTTTCATGGTTAATAATTATTCATCTATTTATTGTTTATTAAATAGATTTAATTCAGACACTTATCAAGTAGATGACTTTAGCTGGGTTAAGTAGTCTTTCTTGACTTTAGGTTTTCTCATCTACAAGTCATAGACATTATCGTGTCTATTTCATAGAGTTGTTGTGGTAACGGCATTAGTAAACACCCATATATGTGCAGCGCTTAGAAGGATGCCTGGCCATAAGTGCTCAAGGCTCAAGGCTCTTCTTCTTATTTACACGTGGCGATATTAAGGTCTCTCAGAGTTGTTGAGGTGGTTAAGTGAGATACTATACACGCAAAAACCATCATAGACTTTTCAGTGGTACAAATTTTAATTGCTCATGAATTGACTGTCAAACAGGTGCTCTCTACCTCCTCTGCTCTCTGACCATATAAGGTACAGAAAGTTCTCTAACCTATCGAAGTCCTGTCTGTGCTTGCTTTGAGGGTTTCCATGCAATTAATTTTCAGAAAATAATTTTTTTTTTTTTTTTTTTTTGAATTGGAGTCTCACTCTGTCGCCCAGACTGGAGTGCAGCGGCCGTTCCCGGCCACCGCAGCCTCGGCCTGCTGGGCTCCAGCGATCCTTCCGCCTCAGCCTTCCGAGTAGCCGGAATTACAGGCATGTGCCACCACGCCCAGCTGATTTTTTGATTTCTTGTAGAGATGAGGTCTCGCTGCCCAGGCGGATCTCGAACCCGCGGGCTCAGGCAATTCACTCACCTCAGCCTCCCAAAGGCGCGGGATTACAGGCCGAGCCACCGAGCCCGGCTAGAAAATAAATTTTTATACATGTAAAACTTTCCCGTCCTCTATACTGACAGTTTTTATAGTTACATTTTTTGTATTCATACTATACTATTGTGGTGTGAATGGGACAGATATTGTCATTCTTTTTTACGACAAAAAGCAAAGGAGTTGAGACATCAGGAAGTTGTTCAAAATTATTCAAGCACTGTGTAGCCTCGCTGGAAGTTAACGCAGGTTTTCCAACTTGAAGTTCAAGAGACTGAACTGTTAGAAAGAAAAGCCTTGTCACTACATTGTTTTTACAACACAACCAACAGCATACTTTCAGTTACAAAGTCAAAAGGTAAGTGCTGACAGAAGCCATTTCTATCACACCTGATGAAAAAACGATTTCTAGAATTGCAGAGGTGTTGCTGAAAGCTTTCATTGTCACCTGCTTCGTCTAATGGATTGTTGATGATTACAGTCATGCATCACTTCATGACTGGGCCACGTTCTGAGAAATGCATTGTTAGGTGATTTAGTTGTGTGAATATCCTGGAATGTTCTTATACAGTCCTAGATGGCATACCCTACTACACACCTAGGCTCTACGATATAGCCTATTGCTCCCAGGCTACAAACTGGTACAGCCTGTGATTGTACTGGATACTGTAGGCATTATAACACATTGGTAAATATTTTGTGTATCTAAACATGGAAAAGTTGCAGTAAAAATACAGTATAAATGATACCAAAATGTGAGGACCTAGGACATGATTGTCGAGATTGTATACTTTATAAATACTGTGCACTTAGGCTACACTAAATTTATTTACAATTTTTTCTTCTTCCAAAATAAATTAACCTTGACATACCGTTAACTTTCACTTTATGAGCTTCTTAATTGTTTTAACTTTTTAACTCTTGTTCTAACAGCTCACAGCTGTCCAAAAATATTTTCTCTCATTTCTAGAGTTTATAAGACTTTTTTAAAAATTTGAGCCTTATTTAATTTTTTACTTTGTATACATTTTTTGGTTAAAAATGAAGATACAAGAACATACATTAGCCTAGGCCTACACAGGTAAGGATCATCAATATCCCTGTCTTCCATCTCCACCACTTTTTCTTCTGTAAGGTCTTCGGGTCAATCATTCGCAAAGAGCTATCATCTCCTACAACAAGGTCTTCTGAATGCCTCCTGGTAGGTCTAACTGAGGCTCTTCTTGAGGAGATATCTTCTTAGAAATATGTCCATGATGGTTTGCTTGGTTGTTTTTCTTTTTTAATCATAGATTTGTGTGAGCAACGCTTCGTTCTATGACATTAGGATGGCTAGGACATCCCTAGGCAACAGAAAGTTTTCCAACTCCTTTAATCTTATGGGACCACCAACATCCACACAGTCTGTGTTGACTGAAATGTTGTTATGCAGTTCATGACTGTATTTAACTCCTGGCATAGATAATACTTGAATGATATTTCAGTGAAAGTCAAGCCTTTGTTTAGCAGCCAAGCTGTCCTAAACATTATTCCTTCACTATGTCTTTGCTTTCTTTCCAAATTTAAGGTGTCCACATCTTCTCACCACCCGTCTGCCCACTCATGTGCTCTTTACAAGTACACACAGATTATTTTTTAGAGAACGAAGAAGATATAAACGCATAAATACATGAATAAGCCTGTTCACGAAGTAATTTATTCTCTTTTATCCTGTTGTATTGGCTAGGAAGTATCACCTTATGTATGTTGTCAGAAGATAATATTATAGCATAGTTCAGGCTATTTCCATATTGGAATCCATTTTTCTCCTGAACATAGTGTTTTTCAGTGAACTGAAGCGAAGTCACTACTTGAGGAAGCCAGATATGTTAATTACAACAGAGAACCAATTGAATTCCACTCTATAACTAGAAGTAATTTAAAAAAAAATCAGTCCCTGCATGCATGGGTTTATCTTTTTGATGTCACTGTAAGTACTTAATTTAATTATGTGAGTAAGTTTGCTTCCTGTTAGCGAAAGGTTGAAAAAATTAAAAAAGGAAAAATGAGTTTTTCTTTATGCAGAAGCCACTATCTTTTTTAGAGTGTTTAGGTTCTAAAGGGGAAATCCCAGGCTTGCGTATAATATTTATTAATCATGTCTCATTTGAACTTATTGTTAGGTAATATGAGAAAAAAAAATGGAGACAAATATTCTGGACTGGTTAGACTTCTGCTTTTCCTTTTGTTGTCCATGATGTATTTCTTAGGTGCTTGGCTTCAGGTTACAATGTATTAGGCAGCCTTCAGGTTTTCACTACTCCCCATCTCTTCATGTCCTAAAACTGTAGCGTCAACGTTAGTCTAGGTTTTGAAGGAGAACAAATTAGTGATCTTTGCCCAAGGAGTGTGACTTTAAGACAATGATAGAATATTGGAATGATCAGAGTTTTATATTTTATTTGAAATGATATATATACTTGCTCACACTGTTCAGAGAAGAAGTAAAGTTGTATTTCGTAGTCATCCATAGATGATTAATCAGATTCTTTTCTCAAGGTCCTAATATATTGATCTTCTGGATAGATATCCCAAGTATACATTGCCAAAGCAAGCAACAGTGCAGCTTTTGATGCAGTCATTTTTCTATTTGTTGAGGGCAGATTGTCAGAATATGAGACAGCACTTTGGTCTATTGTTCATTTCCATAGGTCCATTGGAAGATGCGAGAAGACCCAGTAACCCTTTCTCCTTGACTATTCTCTGGTCTACCCAGGGGTTTCCATTATTACAAATGTATAGGATAGTTTATTAAAGGATCCAGCACCAAATGGTCCATCTCTTAGGTAAAATTGTTCACAAAAGACTTGTATTACCTGTTGGCTCCCAACAGATAGACATGAGTTGTTTCCACCTTTTGGCTATTGTGAATAATGCTTCTGTGAACATTCGTTCACAAGTTCAATTGATGTCTCCAATGGGAACTTTATGCTAACCATTTTAAGAAACTGCCCAACTATTTTATACACCTTCTGCATTATTTCTTATTCCTCTAGTGGTGCATGACCATACCAGTTTCTTTACATTTTTTTGCCAAGATGTTATTGTCTGTTTAGTAGGTGTAGTTTTGCCTTGCATTTCTCTAATGACTAATCATGCTAAGCATCTTTTCATGCATTACTGGCCATTTTTATACCTTCTTTGGGAGAAGGTCTTTTCAAATACTTTTTCCATGCTTTTAATTGGGTGTTTGCCTTTTTTTTATTGTTGTGTTGTGAGGGTTCATTGTATATTCTGAATAAAAGTCCCTTGACAAATAGATGATTTGTAAACATTTTCTCTCATGCAATGAGTTGTCTTTTCACTTTCTTGATGATACTATTTGCAGAATAAATTTTTTATTTTGATAAAGATTAATTATAGTTTTCTTTTATTGCCTGTGCTTTTGATGTCATATCTAAGAAATTATTGCCTAATTTAAATGTATGAAGCTTTACTTCTATGTTTGAGAGTTTTGTTCTCCCATCTAGATCTTTGGTTCCTTTTAAGATAATTTTGATGTGAGTGAGAAGAAGTGATTAAATTATTCTCTTGCTCTCTCTTTGTCTTTTTAATGTGGATAACCAGTTGTACCATCACCATTTGTAGAAAATTATCATGGCCCATTTGATTGTCTTGGCAATACTGTTCAAGATTAGTTAATAAATATAAAGACTTATTTCTTGATTTTAAAATTCTACTCCATTGATTGCATGTCTATCCTTGTGCCAGTACCACAGTGTCTATTACTGAAGCTTTTTTTAGTATATTTTGAAATTGGAAAGTGACAGTCTTCTAACTTTACTTTTTTTTCAACATTGATTTGGCTCTTCTGTGCATTCTCATATACATTTTAGTATTAGCTTGTCAATTTCAGAAAAAATAAGTCTACTGAGATGTTGATAAGGATTGAATAGAATCTATATATCTACTTGGATAATAGTGTATTTAAGCAATATTAAATAATTTCATTTATGAAGATGGGATGGCTTTTCATTTATTTACCTCTTCTTTAATTTTTTAATGAATATTTCATAGTTTTCAGTGCAGAAGTATTGCACTTAGTTTGTTAAGATTATTCCTAAATACTTTAGTGTTTTTGATGCTACTATAAAGGAAATTTTTCTTAATGTTTTCAGATTTATTTATATTAATGTATAGAAATTCAGTTGATATTTGCATATTTATATTGTATCTATGATGCTGTTTAATTTTATAATTTCTGATTTTTTTAATGGATTCCTTAAGATTTCATTAATTAATCAATTAATTAAGTTTTGAGTCAGGGTCTCACTCTGTTATCCAGGCTGGAGTGCAGTGGCACAATCATGATTCCACTGCAGCCTTGACCTAATAGGCTCAGGCGAACCTTCAACCTCTGCCTCCCAAGTAGCTGGAACTGCAGGCGCACGCCACCATGTCCAGGCAATGTTTTGATTTTTGTAAGATGGTGTCTCACTCTGTTGCCTAGGCTGGTCTCAAATTCCTAGACTCAAGCAATTCCTCCTGCTTTGGCCTCCCAAAGTACTGGGATTACAGATGTGTAATAGGATTTTATATATACCAAATTATAATATCATTTGCAAGCAGAGAAACTTTTACTATTTATTTGAAACATGGATGCCTGTTATTTCTTTTTCTTGCCTATTTTCCCTGACTAGAATCTCCAGTAAAGTCTATGAAATAGAAGGGGAACAATCATGGTTTGTCTTATTGCTGATTTTAGGGAGAAAGTATGCAATTGAAGGAAACAAAAATATTTCACTGCAAAATGTGTGTTCTTGACATTATTCAAGATGACTATTAAGAAGGACAAAAATACAAAAATAGCTGAAAAGCTGTCTTTTGTGGGAGCATTTTCATTCGTAGAGAAGATCTGCAGCCATGCTTTCTCTGAGGGCTAATCCAGGAAAAATTAACTGAGCGTCAGACACCTTTAAAGGTCCGAAAAAAACATTCACCATGTATTCTCTCAGAGAACAGCTACCTGTGAGGTTTTGTCTGAAAAACAAGACCATCTTTGCCAGCTAGACCCCTTCTCATAGCATGTTTTGCCATGAACCAAACTCCTATTCTTTCTGTAACCTCAAGATGGTAAATACTCTTCTGTACCCCAATGAGAAGTTGGTATAGTCACTCAGTAGAACTTCCTCATGTATGTTAATAAATTCTTATGACATTTCTCCTATTAATCTGCATCTATCAGTTGATTTATTTAAACAAAGCTTCAGAGGGTGAAGGAGGAATTTTTCTTTGGTCCCTTCTCCATCACGTACACCAAACCTTGTGATTTTTTTCTATAGGTTTTCTTTGTCAGGTTGAGAAAGTTCCCTTGTATTTTTAGTTGTTTGATATTTTTAACATGAAATATGCTGGATGTCGTTAAGTTCTATTTATTTTTAATCCACTGAGAATTTGGATAATTATATAGTTTTTGTTCTTTATTTTTTTATTATAATATTTTCAATAGTAAAACAACTTTGATCACCCATGGTAAACATCACTTGGTCATAAAGTGTAACCTTTTTAAAAATGTCTTGATTCAGTTTGCTAGTATTTTGTTAAGAATTTTTGTGTCAATATTTATAAGGAGTATTGGTCAGTAATTTTTCTTTCCTTGTATTGTCTTAGTCTGGTTTTGGTATTGGCTAATTCTGTCCTCATAGAATTACTGATGAAATACTTTCTCCTCTTTCATATTTTGAAAATTTTGCCCCCCAAAATAGTATTGATTCTTATTTAAATGGCTGGTGGAATTCAATAGTGAAGGCATCCAGGCTTTACTTTGTGAGTTTTGTGAAATATTTTTTAGACTTTTTTAATTATAACAATCCTGACAATTTTGAGGAGTTTTGGCCAGGCAGATTGTATAACAGTTCTCCATGTGGAATTCCTGTAATGTTTTTCTCATGCTTATGCTGAGGTTATGTATGTTGTGACAGGAGAGGTTAAGTGCCATTTTAATCATATCATTTCAAGGGCTCGTCCTATCAACATGACATCCCTACTGATATTAATCTTGATTAACAGGTTGAAGTAGTGGTTGTCAGGCTTCTCTACTGTACATTTACTCTCTAATTTTCACATTCCATACTGTACTCTTTGGTCAGTATGTTGAATTTCTAAAGCACCAGTGTTGTTTTTCTTTATTCTTTTTCTAGTCTCTATTTTCTATTTTCTTTCACTTTCCACTGTTGTCTTTATTTTCTTACTTCTGATTGCTTTGGAGTTAATTGCTCTTCTTTTTCCGATGTCTTAGAATGAAAGCTTAATTTATTGATTATTACCGGCCTTTGACACGGATCTAATACTAGAGAGCTCATCTGGGCATTCCTTTCCCTGTTAAATTTCTAGCTGGTCTGACATTTTGTTACTATGAAGCTTATGTTGTTGCATGAGATTTCTCCTCTTATCTCTCACCCACAATAGCTCTACTGCTTTTAACATCTTTACGAATGAATTTTTCCACACTCTGTATCGAATAAAGCCAGTTCCCTTAAGAGGAACAGTGGAGAGCTTTGCGCTCATGGTCTGTCCTTCTCCTGGGCAGTACTTCTGTGCCAGTGAACTGGAGCTGGTATTGGGTCACTTGTTTGCTTCTTACAGTTCTATCATTATTCTATAAGCAGGCCTCTAAGTAGGGGCAAAGTTTTCTGATCTTCTTAGCTTATTCTTCCTATCATGGAACTTCTGTGCTGGAACAGTGCTGGGCCGGAAACTCAGCATTCTTATTCTGGGTAGAGCTTCCGTCACCTTGAAGGATGGAGAAGATGGATCTTAAATGCCACACTCTGTCACTGCTCTTGCTAAAACAGAGTAGATTTTCCCTAGTAGATGTTTTTCCATTTGCTGGGTGCCTTGGGGATCATTTACGACCTCAAATATTTTGTTTGTTTGTTTCAATAATTTTCAGCAGTAAGTGGTTATTCTACAGAGCAGACAGTCTGCTTCACAGCTCACATCACCTTTCTGGAAGTCTATTTCTCTTGTTTGTTCTTAAGAACATTTTCAAATTTAGACACCGAACAGAATGCAATTGTGACAGTAAAGTATTTGCTTTCATGAATCATAATATTTAAGAGATAGGACTTAATACATCTAGTTAAAATCACCTAACTGCTTCTCTTATAGAAAGCTTTTTTTTTTTTTTTTAGGGAAAAAACTCTTAGTCAAATATATTAATGAAAAAACCTGGAATTTATCAAAATTTTAAGTATGCATTTATTTCATTGAGAGCAAATTTTATGTATTCAAAATCTCCGTCCAATTGTTTTTTATTTTACATAATATGTATTTAAAAGTTCTCAAGAAGTAAAAATTGAGAGTAATATTAACTTTTTAAATTTCTTCTTTAAAATTTTTTAATTTTAGATTCGGGAGGTGCGCATATGTATTTGTTCCAGGGACATACTGTGTAGAGATGGGGATTGGGTCTCAGGTGGCCCATTTCCCAGATAGTGAACCCTGTGTCCTGTAGGTAGTTTCTGAACTCTAGTTCTTTCCCTGTTCCCCTTTATTAGTGTCTCCAGTGCATAAAATTTTAAATTTCTAAAGTAGAGAACACAGATGCTCCCTTTACTAATATTACTGTAGTTGATAGAGTTAGTGTCCGGCCAATGTGCTTCTTCCCACTCTTACAATTGGCTTCTTTTTTTCCCCATTCTTTGCTTATTGGGTTTTATACAGTCAGATATCTCATTGAACAGAAGTTATCTTTTGGTGTTTTTTTAAAAAAAGTCACAAAGTTTCATTTGGTTGTTTCCCCTGGTTTTTGGATAGCAAAATACTCTTTATAACACAGAATTGTCAAAGCCATCACAAGACCTTCTTTATAACTATCATTAAAAGAACTACCTATGCAAAATAAGATTCCCAAGTCCCAAGACACTCAAATGCCCAAATGTTTAGCAGCTCTTGGTTTTTAAATGAAAGATAGAATGTTAAAATTTTCTAGTATGTAAAAAAAAAAAATACAACCTATCACTATCAACCAATAAATCTTATACAACTATAAAAATATCCACTTGCAAACACTAAGTCCTTTCCCATTTCTCTTACTCACTTCTATCACCAAGAATCTTAAGGAAGTTGGCGAACAAGAAAACAAGAGATTTAATGCAGAACGAAGCCAATTCTTTAAAAAACAAAATTCTTATTTCTCATAATGGATATTTAAATGATCAATGGACTTCAGAAAGTTGCTAACTCTTTCAATCATCTGAGCCTGCATCTGCACAATATGGGCACGAGGGAACTTTTCTCTGTTCTAATGGAATCACATTGGGAAAAATCTCTTCAAAGCCTTATGTCCAGGTTCTGAGCCAAAGTGGCTCTACAGAGAAATACAACAGGAACCAACAACTGGCTTCTTATCCTTTTACAGGGATAATTCCTGTCCCCAGCAGTATGTTCTCACCTCAATAACCTGCCTCTTTTGCCTGAGAGCTTTCTTAAGCTGAAGGTATATCTTTGACCCATGCCCAGGAATAGGCCTGGAGTTTTGTTTGTTTGTTTTCAGGGAAGCAATATCCTTCACACATACCCAGGAACAAATATCCACCAGTGAGGGAGTCCATCTCATGTGGGCATTGAGAGTCTCAGATTCTTACTTTTGGGATTTATTTCTGGTGTTCACATCAATAACCCATTCATAGGAACATCTTCCATTGATTTTCCTTTTTGTCTCATTTTCTTATTGCCTGACCATGCTTCCAAATAAACTACTTGCATAAATATCTTTGTCTCTGGCAATACTTTTGAAAGAATCGAACTATGATATTTAACGTTAGAAATTCTGGTAAGTAATCTTGTGAGACTTTTATTTTAAAATGTCAAAAAGAGTGTTCCTTCAGATAGAATGTTAGTATCTTCCTTTATTTTAATTCAGTTGCCAACATTTGGTTTCATTCATATTAAACTCTGAATTACAAGTCCTTCTTTGCTGATGCTAAAATAGTGTAGAAAAGTCTGTATCGTATCTGTTAACCATATTTATAACCTAGCAAGAAAATTCCATACTTAACTTGAAAGATATATTACTTTTCTTTCTATAAGAAGTACCTTTTATTGGAGACAGTATTTATAGCTTTGGCTATTCAGATTAAGGGGGAGCTGAGGGGTCTCTCAATGTCAGAAAAAACAAAACAAAACTGAAGCAACAGATGAAAATTCTTGGCTTCTCTCACATTTCTACTATTTCACTTGAAAAAGAAAAAGGATAGTAACTAAAAGCTCATTTATCACAGCCTCTAAATGTGATACCTTGCACATAGTAAGTGATCATGAAATCTTTGCTGTGTAAAATTTTTAAAAATTGCAAAGAAGCCAGAGAAGTAGAAGGAGGAGATTTAATGAAAACAATATCATCTAAGAGGAAAGCAACTACAGAGTAAATAATAACGATAATTGTTTGTTGAAAATGTATCCAGTAAAGAAGTGCAACACATATTACCCTCAGAGCAGAAACAGAAATTATCAGATGAAAGGTGAGAAATCAAGAGGGAATTTGAATTTGTAAGTGAAATTTTTTCTTTTTGAGATTGGATGAGATCCCTGTTCATGTTAAATATGACACATCTGTCGACCTCTAAGGGTTCTTGTCCCCAATATGTTGGCAAAGGAGACAACAGTCATCTGAAATGCAGACCTAAGGGCATCCAACTGACAGTTGACTCCCTGATCTTGTTTAAAAGACCCTGATGGATCTGCTTAATAAATCGACAAGGTATCATGAAAGGATCAAAAGATGCCCACAGAACAATACGTTTACTTTTGGAACGTGCTAAAACCTGTCAGTGACCTTCTATTGTGACGGTTTAGAAAGGGATGGTGGCAGAGTGTGTATTTGAAAAATTACAGCAACTCGAGAGTCGTGACTCTGGGGCGTGGGAAAATCGCTCTGCTTGTCCGTCAAGACCTGAGAAATCATTAGCCCTGAACAAGTGAGAAATGAAAGCCCAAGCCCAGTTCGTTTGGGATTGGGATTTTTTTTTTTTTTTTAAAAAACATGTTCTAAGCTCTTCTGTGGAGAGAGTACTTTTTTCCCATAAAGCAGATGGAAAGCAGTGTTTTTCTCATAAGCAGATCACAACCTACAAATGCTTCTTAATCCACCTTTCACTTTGATTGATAACCTCCAGCTCCTGAACACTTACACGAAAATAAAGTTAAGAAAAGCATTTTTAAACTGTCCCCTTTAGGCCTTAGGAATATTTACTGCCCTGAGCTCAGTTTTCTGCTGTAGCATATAATTAAATGGCATATTCAAGTTTTGAATGACAATATCATATTAAATTCAGAAAGGAAAACGGTCAGCAAAATGTAGATTATTCAGTTCGTGAATTCAAGGTTCTTGCCTTGAACGAAACTGCTCTATACAATGTGGGAAAGAGGGAGGCAGACGAAACATTTGCAAAATCCCGAAGAATTATACTGTTTGGAGAATTAAATTTTTTAATGTTAACTAGGAAAAACCGGTGAAACTAATATAGTCTAAGGGAGAACACCATCAAAGTTTCTCTTCTAGGCAGCATGCCAGACAGTTTGAACCAGCTTTCTACAGCTCTACCTTAAGGTTTTATTTAAATTGAAATAAAACCTGTCGTCTTACCTTTGGTTGGCCCAATGAAATGTACAGCTTCCTGCTTAATTCCAACATTAGTGCTACAATTGCATTTTGTGATATAGATTTGCAAATATATGTGCCACAGTGTTTTTACACAGCCTGCCAAAAGTTATTGCAAAAGTAAAATAAATTAATATCTACAAATGAATAAATAATGTCATAGCTTTACAGTGCATTTGTCACAGCTAGTTCAGTTGGAAATGGAAACATCTGGAAATAAAATGAATGTATCATAGGAATCATATTGACCTAGTTGGGGTATTATTGACTTATTCCTTCAGATAACACATGCTCCTCTTATCCCCCCTTCCCCCGGTATAATCTGTAATCTCTTCTCCAGTTCAATTCTTAATATCTTAAGAAACAGGCTTCTGAAGATGCCTAAACTAGTCAAGAGTGAATTGCACTTTGAGAACATTTCTCAGATTTCTTTCTTTTTTCTTTTTCTAGCTGGGTTCTCATGTGTTGCCCAGGTTGGAGTGCAGTGGCATTATCACAGCTCACTGCAGTCTCAACCTTCTCAGCTCAGGCAATTCTTCTGCCTCAGTCTCCTGAATAACTGGGACTACAGGCTTGCACCAGCAACCCTGGCTAATTTTTGGGGGAGACCAGGTCTCGCTATGTTGCACAGGCTGGTCTCAAACTTCTGGGCTCAAACAGTCTCTCACATAGGCCTCCCAAAGTGCTGGGATTACAGGCATGAGCCTCTACAGAGACCCAGCCTTTAAATTTCTTATTTTCAACCACGTTTATATTTTGCTTAGTGATAGGACTTAAGTCTGAGTCATTACAGTCTTCTAAACAAATATTATCTGTGTCCACAAAAATCATCCTTTCATAAAGTTTTGCAGTTACTCACACCAAGCACATTATCCCATTTTTTGGATATTTTGTTATTTTGGATGCAACAGGTAATAATCTTATTACTATATAAAGCTTTCTATTTCCTTGAAAATTTAATTTTCATCTTAACATAGTTTACGAATGTACTTAGAAAACAATTTAATTTTATCTGTAACTTTTTAACTTTTTACAATATAATATAGTGTTTTTAACCAAATCATTTTATTAAATAAGGTAACCAATATTTATTATCTACCATGTATAAAACGTTATAGCATTTGATATGGAGAAAGCTGGTAAAAATACCAAGCACAGATGGCACTTTAAGATCCTGGAAATCTAATAGGGAATAAAAGGTCATCACACTTGGAAAACAAACGAGAATCAAACTCAACATAGGAAGAGGAATGACTCATATTTTTGGAAGAGTATCTTGACATTATAATTTAAGCTAAATCCTGAAGGGCAGAAAGATTCAGAAATGGGTATAGAATGACAGGAACTGTATTTTGTAGGACAATATTTTCCTATTTAAAGAGAACTGGTTAACAAGATGAGGGATAAAGCTAGCATAAGTCATTTGAGATAGAGGAAAGATTTCAAGGAAGATCAGTAGCAGTAAAAACTGACGGTAGAAAATAGGTTTCCAGATGATTGCAAGTATACAGAGTGACCTACTTAAGTTTATAGACAGCATTTTAAAGGATGTTTATAAAAGTCTGAATAGAACAGTGGATTGAGCATAGTAATATTGAGCATAGAATTCAATGACTTATCTTTCTAGCATACCATCTCTTGAAGCCTGTGTTGAAAATGGGAACTGCGTATTCTAGAATCGTTTGCATTTAGGTTTCAGGATCAATGCAACTGTGATTGATCTGAAAGATGGGAATTAGCGAAGTGTTATCCCTATCAGTTCAGGTGGCTGTCACAAAATTCTGCATACTAGGTGGTTAATAAACAGCATACATTCATTTCTCACATTTCTGGATGTTGCAAGCACAAGATCAGTGACATTTTGTGGCTCTAGTTAGGGTGTCCTCCCTGGTTCACAGACAGGATGATTTCTGATAACATGAGAATATCTATATTTTATATAATTTGTCTCTGTTGGCAAATGTGGCCAAGTTGTTGATCAACATTTCAGCTCAAATTATGTGAAATAAAGAGTATCCAGTTTTATTGACCCTCCTCTATTTCACTAATTAATACTATTTCACACAGTAAAGACTTGACCTTCCAGAATTCTCCAAGAGTAAGAATTCTAGCTAACATATATTCTTAGATGGTCAATGGCATTAGTATATAACATTCTAAATGTATATAGTTAAATATACTTAAGTATATATAATATATAAAATATATAATATATATTATATATAAAATGCAGTTTATATATAGAACATATGTATATATGAAATATGCAATGTATAAACAATATATAATGTTAAAATATGCATACATATATAAACTATCTTAGTTTATATATGTATATATGCTATAATTAATATTATTCAATCACAGAGTAAAAGAGTGAAGCGTTAACATTGTTGAAAATGAGAAAAATTAAAAAAAAATAATTTCACTATATAACTATGCCTCCCACTAATTTTTGAGCACCTATTTTTGTAACAATGGATATTTTTTATTTGTTTGTTTGTTTTTATGAAGAAACTTTATTTCTCCACTAAATATGAGAAACTAGAATGAAATAGTATAGATCTTTGAATTCTTGAAGATTTTATTTCAGGTCATCCAGTAAAATTTTGGTTTCAGAAATTTTAGTGAACTCTTCGCATGGGGGCCATTTGAATCCTTAGGGCAGACTTTCTGGTTTTTTGTCACCAAAATGTGTTCATTGCCCTTTCCTTGTTTCTTCCTAATCAGAATTGTTTGAGGAGAAGAGATGTCAGTTTGTTGAATCAGGTGCAAGAGCTTGACAAGCAGGTAAGTGATCTGAGACTGGATGCAGAAAAGACATCTGAGAGCACCATCTCCAAGCAGTCTGTGGTCTACTTCCCAGCCTTCATTCAGCAAGAAAATGAATGGCTACATTCTGAGTCTGATTGAGAAAAAAACACACCCCACAGTCAGGGAGAAAACACAGGCAGCCAGCTTCCCCTATGACTAGGAAACAAATAAGAAACTCAAGAAAGTCTCCTCCAGAGGGAGAAAAGCGTAGGCAGGCCAGCTGAGGCAGGCCTTCCCTGAATATTTATTGTTTATATTGCTTGTGACTTGTCTTTTTTAAGTGACGTGAACCATAACTCATGCTATCTCATATATACACATATATGAAACGTGAATAACAATCCCCTCTTTGTTGCCTATTAGGTTGTTTTAAACTTATAACTCATGTACTTTCATGAAAGTTTTCCTAACTGTAATCAATATGCTTGTCTGTGAAATACACACTGGATGTGATTGAGTATTATTTGATATCTCAGGAGAGTCTGTGAATAATTATTATACTGATGTGCTGTAGATGAAGATGAAAATGGTGTGTGGTGCAGGAATCAGTGTCTGTTGACCCCAATGATAGCCCTTTGGGTTTTTGAAAAATGGTTTCTCGAAGAAAAAACTTGTTAATATTTGACACTCTAGAGAAGATTCTTCCTCACCATTTACCTTAGGGTTTGTTGGTTACTTAGCATCATTCAAAACATCTTTAGACTCTGAATACTATCCCAATATACCACAGTGCTTTGTATCTTTTTGAAATAAAATTTTATTTTTAATTTTTATTTATTTTTACTTTTTGGCTAACTCTTGCCCATGATACATGTGGACTTTCCCTTTTATTTCTCCAAACCCATATTGTAACACATTACTTAGCAGAACAGCTAGTTGGGTCTCAATAAATATTAAATACTTAATGAATTAATGGATAGGTCTGGATTAATGTGTTAAAAGTATTATTAACTGCCTTGATAAAACTTATTGCAGCACAGCTCAACATGCTAGAATAAATCACTGCAAGAATATGCTTGATAAGATTCTTGCTCATGTTAGAAGGGGACGGAACTAGATTTGAACTTGATTTTTGTTCAAATGTAAAATTTCCTTAAAGAGTCTTTTTGACTGTATTTGCTGTGTCATTAGATTGGTGGCATGTAGTTGAGTTTCTGTTTTTATCAGGTTTGTATTTTTGAAGTCTTAGTTATTTTCCTCTGTAAGTGCTTTATCAGGGGCCCTGTTTAATTGGAGAGACATTGGGAATAAGACACAAAATTGGACCTAGATTTTGTTCTAAAATCAGATTCATAGTTATTTCAAGCCTGAGAGCAATACTTTGTTAAATCCATTAACGATATTAAGGCATTTTTTTCCTCTAAGAACAATTACCTGGCTAATGAAATTTTGCTTTTTAATAAGAAACTATAATTTCAATAGATTATTGTACTAAATTCAGTAAAGTTTTACTTTCTTTTGATAGTATCTATCTCATCTTTAATATACACATATTTTCTGCTGCTAAAAATGCTGCCTTAATGCTGAAACTGATCCACAATAATGTTTGAAATTGGTAGACATATAGTTAAGAAATGGGTGAAAGAATAGAATAAATCATCTCCTCATTCCTTTTCTAACCCATGCAGTTGAATATGTGCAAATTTTCATTTTGTAGCACAGTCCTAACCTACCTTATTTTAAATTCATTGTAGGAACTTGACTTGCAAGAGAAAAAAAAAAGTCATAGAATATTTTAAAGTCCTATTGCTGTGGAGATTTATGCAAATTCCTTATGGAAACGTAGACACAACTTTGCTTTCATCAATAATGATGCATATTTTCATGTGAAATATGTGAAATATAGGCTGCACCTCCCCATTAATATATGAGACTTCTCCAGTGTACTCATTTAATAAAAAAGCATTGGTGGCATTTCATTGAAAAATATTCTGATGTTAATTTAATGTTTCAAATGACTTTAAGACTTTCAAACAGTGGATTCTGATGGGATGTAAAATCTTTTTTATTTTCTCTATGAAGGTTGAGGGATGGGGAGTAGTTTGCAAATGTTGGAAATTAATGGTTTTTAATGAACACATAAGTTATTAAGAAACTTTACTCAAAGTAAGGACCCATCAATGACAAGTATAACACGTTTTTCCCAAGCCTTATATCTGAAATGCACCGTGGTATTAGTATGCTGTGACTACTCTCTTCCACTGTAAATTAAAGTTATGGCTTTGAACACTAGGGAATGCTAGTGAATGAAATAATCAACTGCAAAATGGGAAATCACTTGTTCTGAAAATCTTCTCTCCCGTGATTTTTTGGACAGAATGTATGCAATCGAATTTTTCCTTCTCCTCGACTGGGGAAGGAAAAGAATATATAAGTTTTAAAAATTAACATATTAAAACACATATGGCGTCAGGCCTCGTTTTACTTACCAAAAATATTTTTGACAGCAGAAGAAAAGGACTGAAATCACAGAGGGCAAGTCTCCACATACTTTTTGAGTTCTATCGCATTGATTGATTTTACAAAAGTAACAAGCTATTTAAAAATTGTATTCCATTCACTTATCTCCTTGGAGTCTTCCACAGATGGCACCCAGCAGAAGAGGCATGCCATCAATCATTCCCTCTCTTGCCCAGTGCTTTTCTTGTCTTACTTTCCCTGTGTCTTTCAGCGCCATTTGCCACCACAGCAGTTCCACATATCTGTTTGCTGAAACAGTCAGATGCAAAAGCTTGGCTTTTTAAATCACTTGGCCCAAGTTTCAGTCTCTCTCTTAAGAATAGCTAGGCACAACTCAGCATGTCCACATGTTTGTGTCAATAAGTGTATCATTTTTAAGAGATTCTTGAACCAAAAGGGCATGGGTGCTGAACGGTCTCTCCTGCTTATACAAGAGTCGGCTGGTCTTCCCTGGTATTTAAAAGTTAGGTTTTTGTGGTGCCCCTTAACTTGGTGGCGTGGAACTATAAACTCTTGCATTCAGATGCAGCACCAAGATTTTGACAATTCGTACCAATTAAGTTCAAATGTGTCACAAAATGACCCACCTGACAGTATTGTGTCAGTCAGTTGACAACAAGTTGCTCCTATTGCATGAATTATAGACACAATCAATTCCCAAAGGTTCTTCAAAGGGCACTAGCAGTAACATATTAGAAGGCTAGATTTACATTTAAAGGAGAGAGAAATTAACTTTCACTAAGTGAATACATTTCTACACTCTTTTGAGTACCAATAGGCATTAGTTTGCACCTAGAAATCCTATTCTGTGTGAGTGAACAGATGCTACTTAGAAATGTTAGCGCATCAAAGTTGAAAAACATTATGGCTATAGAATTCTAATCGCCTTTTGGTTGGGAGAGGAGTATCAGCCCTATTTCGATGTGAATAAAGACATATTAGAGGCTGGGCCACTTGCTGCAGTAACAAAATGCTTTGTATAACCTGTTCCTTTTGTAGATGATGCATTCAACTCACTTTAGCCAGTTTGTTCAGATACCATGAGTTGTTTTTTCTTTCTTTCCCTTTCATTCTGCAGAAAAGAAAAAGTAATATATTTTCCTCACCTATTGCACGGTTTATGACTGTGACCCTTATGACAAAAGACACATTAAGGAAAGAAAATCATACGAAAGTACTTATTAAATTTCATGTGACATGAAGCCTTTAGAAATGAAGACCCAAAGAGATGAAGAAGACTGCATATTTTTATGAACAGTCATGCAAAAGTATGACTAGAGGAAAACATGGTATGATCTACTGGTCATAAACTAGGGGAATTGTCATAAGGTGTGTTTGTTCCAATTCTTCTTGGCATCCCTGTGCGTCATTCCTTCTCTCTAGGTACAGGACAAGACACCTGTCACATGAAGGTTTTCAGAGAAGAAAGGGGTAAGAAGGTTAGAGTGTCACCTTCCTAGGTTTTATGTACTGCTTCAGGGAAGAAGGGAGAGGGAAAGCCAGAGTGAACTTCCTGTTTCTGCTGTTTTCTTGGTTCCCAAAGTGCTGTATTTTGGGATAGCATTTTCCCTCACCACATCAATTTGATCAGAAATGGTTAATGCCATTCACTTGGTTTTCATCAAATACTGTTAATACCCTGGAATGGCACTTTTATGTGTATGATGGTTTATCCACATAATTTATGAGTCCACAGCAAAATGAAAATGTAGAGCTCCTTGTCTAAAGATGATTAAGACTTTCAAGGTAGAGCTGGGCACTGTGACTTACACCTGCAATCCTAGCACTTTGGGAGGTGAAGGATAGAAGATTGTCTGAGCCCAGGGGTTCAAGACCAGGGCAACTTGGTGAGACCTCGTCTCTACAGTAAATAAAAAATTAGCTGAGCTCTGTGGTGCGTGCCTGTAGTTCCAGCTACTTGGAGGGCTAAGGTGGAAAGATTGCCTGAGCCTATGAGGCCAAGGCTGCTGTAGCCGTGAGCATACTGTTGAACTTCAGCCTGGGTGACAGAGTGAGACTCTGACTCAAAACAAACAAACAAGCAAACAAAAAACATACTTTCAAGAAAGACAGCAGAACATTAAACCAAACATAGGGCCCTATGAATATACATCACATCTTTCTCACTCCAGTTTAAAATCTTTAAAGACAAATGCTTTTATCTTCTTTTGCTTATTTTGAACATTATGCTTAAATAAGCTTAAAAATCAAAGTATATTGAAGATCATACTAGAAGAAAATGGAGCCACCTTCCTGCTCAAAACCCTCATTCACATCGCCCAGAGTTATATCACGACCAAATAAGTCTCGTGTGGAATATGCCTTATAAATCTTTACACTTGGTAGAAATTCAATACATATTTGTTGAATGACATATGTCTTCTGGACATAGCCACAGTGGAAATGAGTCATAGATTGCAAGAATGCTTGAAAGCTAACTAAGCTGGAGAGGTGACCTGAATATGTGCTTTTCGTTAATGGGTGAGTATGGAATAGCAATAGTTTTCTCTTAATACTAATTGTATTCATTTACAAACCTCAGTGAAAATTAATTTTGAGAGATGCTAATTATATTGTACTCATATGAAATTCACTGTTGGCTTCATAATTGGGCTTGCTTGACAAAAATTCATTGAATTGAAAGCATCTTTGGATTCTTATAAAAGTGAACCTGATTAATTTATATTAAACTGTTTGATTTAGATTAGGTTAAAATAAAACTTGAAAAGTCCTACTATGTAGCAGAAGATGTATTTATATTCTTCTTACTTCCCTATGCATCACTGTTTGATGTCATAATTTTATAGGTAAGACCACGAAAGCCTCAGAAACCGAAGGAACTAACTCAAAGTCACCTAAACCAGCAAATGCATTCCAAGGCTGAACACATCATAGTTCATATTCAAAGCACCGAGTTTCCACACTAAAGAAAAATGTTAATAATAGTTTAATACTTCATTAGTTACAAACCTAATATAAACTCCCTAGGTAAATTGATAATTCTACTACTAAGGACATGGTATCTTTTTTACTTGGAAAAGATAAGTATCTCATTAGAAATCAGCAACACTGAAGTTTGTTAAAGGGAAGAGTCAACACAACTTACATATAAACCTGAAAAGACAAAACCGAAGGTGATAAAGAGATATGACCTGAAACCCTGTCTGTAGATATTTATTTATGCATTTATCCATTGGATTTAAATCATGCCTTCTTTTTGAAGAGTTGATCTAAAATCTCACATGTGTTATGAGATAGAACTTTACAAAATCAGCCCAGATGCGGAAGTAGATGATCACCTACCACATAATCAAGATTGGTTGGATGTAAAAGCATTTCGCTGCCACCTTTCAGTCGTTAATTCACATTTACTGAGCAATTAACAAATTAACAATTGCTTCTGTGCAACCCCTCACCCCATCACCCCCCTCTGCTGAAAATAAATAAATAAATAAAAGAAGCTTTTAGTGGCAATGACTTGGTGTCCAGATAGATTCAGTAACAAGGAAAAGAAGGTAATCCTAGACTTTTCCAACCAGAGCACATACAGTGGCTACCCATTATGTCAAGACTTAGGGAGATTCAATGACCTTTGGCATCAATTCTGGAGCGTGAAATGGGAGCTATATCCTTGGCAGTGTTTAGATTTCCAGCCCCATGAAGGATTGGAGGTGTTTTTGTTCTCACAGAAAATGAGAAAATGGTGTGATTTCAAAATACAGCTGGGGGAAGGATTGAAAAACATTTTTTCCACCTGAGGTTGTTCTTATTCCCAAATGGGTTTATTATTTATTTACTTCCGTATTTACTTCCTATTTTTAAAATACCTACCCTATGTCAAGATAAACACAAATTTTTCTTAAGGCATGTTCCCAGATGTTTACTTAAAGTGAAGCAAAGATGAGTCGATATGAGCATGGAATGCTCTTCAGAGCCAGATGATATTTGGAACAGCAAAAAATGGGTGGAGACAGGCTGTGGGTGGAATTTGGTAACTTCAATGCCCAAACAGGAATAGCAGTGTAAGTTTTTCTTGGGGGAAAAGAGAATCTTCTGGAAAAGTCACAAAATACATTTTGACAAGCCATCTTCGAGATGTGTGATGCTGGCAGGTAACTATTTACATATAAAGAGGAACAGGCAGGGAAGATGTGAAAAATTGCACTGAACGTGATCACTACTAAAAGTGCAAAAGGTTCATATGATTCTGATAAATTAGTCTTATTTGTAATTAAATATACTTTCTCCTTGGGCAGTATTCTAAGATGGACTGAGAGATTTCGCACTGATCCAGCACCGTTTATTTTTATGTGATAGTGCTGCTTCAAACCCTAAAACTTGCATTTCTCTGACACTGATATTTTCAGTAACTAAGTCACTTGAGGAAACCCTATTGCCACCTATTTTCTGTTCCTGTCATTCTCAGGGAACTAATGTATTACAGGAAGCATTGTTTCAGTATTAAGGTAAATAAGCTATGATAGAGCTCATTATGTTTATAACCTTTTATTACTGCAAACAGTAATAAGCACATAAGTCTGCTGATGAAAAATGTATGATGAGTCTCTCAGCGTTTGGGAGAATATTTTTGGAATTCCTTTATATGTTCAGTGAAGAAAGACAATGTATAGTATATATATGGCAAATGAGTCTTTCTAAAAGAGTAATTAATTTTTGTCTCTTCCTACTTCAAAAATCTTCAGTGTCATCCTAAAGTTCACTATATGAAGCTTGAACTCCTAACAATGGCCATCAGCATTTCTTACAAGTGGGTTCACATTTACTTAATGCTGTTTCTTATTTGTCTGTTTGCACTTTACTCTCCAGGCAGAGTGAGCTTCTTGGTGAACACTTACTTATGACTGGAACATGCTTCTTTCTTTTTTTTATGTTTAAATTCAATCTGCGTTTTGCGCCCAGATCAAATTTCAACCCATTCACAATCTTTCTACTTACTTCTACCTTCAATGATCTTGGCTTCTCTGAACATGCGTTGTTCTTTATCTGAACTTCTTTATGGCATTTGTCACCCTCAACCCTGCATGATAGTTCCTTATATAACACACAAGACACATTATTTATATAAGTTGTTTTCCTCTCTTTTTCAAGATAATAAGTTCAGTGAGGCTCAAGTCTAAATTTGTCACTGTATCTGACATAGAAGCAAGCTATTGGCTTTGCACTTAGAAGGTGTACCGTAGATAGTTTTTAAGTAAATGAATGAATGAAGATTAAAGTTATAAATGATGGAACAGGCAGGCAGCATTTCCATGTTTTTCCTGAAGTTGCAGGGAAAAATCTGAAGGAGTAAAAGTAAAAATTTCGGTTCAGTAAATGCAATGACTTAAAAACATGATTGAGAGCAAATATAAATTCACTAAGCATTCTGGATGAATTTTTTACCTAGTGTAGATCAATCATTTCAGGGAAACACACAATCCTGCTTTCCACCCCAGCCTCACCAGTCTCACCTTGATTTTCACAGAAGATATCTTTATTTCCCTAAAGGTTACACACTATATGAAATTCTTTGAACACAGAGGTGCATACCTTGAATTTTTAAGAAACTAACAGTTCATATTTGAAGGTCCAAAAGACCCTTGATTAACAATTTTGACATTTGATTTTTTTCATTTTGGTGACAGTTATCCTCTTCCGAATGTATTGCAATCTCATCAGAAATACTAAGCTATCAGCATTTATCTTCATCTAAACCACACAATCCTTGGCATGTGGTGAAAATGTTTATTTTGAAAAAGTTCCACACCTTATTTCAGCTACATGGTGGTTACTCATAATCATACACCCTAGCCTCTGTTTTATTGTCCAACTTATTATGTCAGAGAAAATGCCTAGAATTATGCTCTTTACTCTTGTTCCTATGCCAGTCTGCTTCTTTCACTGTCATAACTTGAAAGTAACAAGGCAATCCAAATGGTAAGGAAATAATCTCCTATTTTTAAAGAAGCATTTAGCAGCACCAGGAAGCATATAAAAGGTTAACTTAGTGTTAGCGTGTCACTTACTGCTGGTACCTACTATGTATTTTCCAGATATTTTTCCACAGACTGTTATATCTCTCTATCCTCCCTGTATATTTTTTTTGGTTTCATAGCTTTAAAATATAGGTGAGATACTGGAAAATTTATAGGTCTGCCTTTCACATTTTAAAAATCAAGAAACTCAAGCTCAGAGGTGATTTATTAAAATTGCACAGCTGAAAATTTATCTGGTTCCTTGTTGGAGCTGATGCATTTATTAGAAGGAAAGTTGGTGGGAGGAGCTATTATTTTAGTCGAGATAAAAATGTCAAGATGGGCAGAAGTGAGTTCAGTTACTGAACTGGGAAGGAAGAGAACTATCTATTTGAATCTTAAGCAAAATGTGACAAACTCCCTCAGTATTTGCTTGTATGTGAAATATTTTATTTCTCCTTCATTTATGAAAATAAATTTAATAAATATAGTATCTTTGGATGACTTTTTTTTTCTTTCAGCACTGTGAATATGTCACTACAGATTCTCCTGGCCTCTAAGTTGGAATGTGGAGAAATCTGCTGTTAGTCTAATGGGAGTTTCATATTGGTATGAGACACTTTTCTCTTGCTGTTTTTAGAAATCTTTCTTTGTCTTTGACTTCAGGCAGTTGGACTGTAATGTGCTGTGAAGAAGACATTTTTGCATTGTACCTGTTCAGGGATTTATGAGTCTCCTGTTTCTGAACATTTAAGTCTCTTGCTAGACTTGGGAAGTTTTCATCTATTATTTTGTTGAGTAGATTTTCTAAACTTTTTATTTCTTTTCATCCTCAGGGACACAAATAATTCAAATATTTGGTCACTTTATGTTGTCCCAAAGGTCACAAAGGTTTTGATTATTCTTTAAAAAAAAAAAATTGTCTGACTGGATTACCTCAATGTACCTCTCTTAGAGTTCTGAAATTCTGTCTTCAGCTTGATCTATTTCGTTGCTGAAACTTTTGAATGTATTCTGCATTTAATTCAATTAATCCCTTGATTTTAGAATTGCTGTTTCTTTTTAAAACGATCTATCATTTTGGTAAATTTCTCATTCATATCCTCAATTGTTTTTATAATTTATCTAAATTTTTTTTTCAGAATTATCTTATATCTTATGGAACTTCCTTAAAACCAGTACTGAATTTTTTATTCAGGATTTGGTGTATTTCTTTTTTCTTTGGAGGTGTCATGTTTCCTTTCTTTTTAATGTTTCCCGAGTTTCTATATTAATATCTGTGCATCTAGTGTTAACAGTCATTTCCTACAATTTTTTGAATTTGCTTTCATAGGGGAGGACATTTTTCCTGAAGATGTACATATGTTGTTGTCTGTGTAGGGCACTTTGGTTTTGTGTGCATGCAGTATTGTAATCTCTATATAATTTATCTGGTTGTAAGCAGCATTAGATTTTCTCGCTGTCTTGGGGTGAAGTTATTAGTGAAAGCCATAGCGACTTTTTGGTAGGGACTAGAGTGCCAGGTTGGCAAATCTTCGGATCCCAGGAGTGGCAGGAGTGGGCTGGATACACTGTCCTTGAGACCCAGAGTGGTGTATGCTGACTCCTGTGTTAGCAGACACAAGCAGGCTGATTCTTGGGCTTCCAAATGACTTGTTTGGACAGTGGCACTGGCAGCAGCCAGCCGGCCATGCGGGTGGGCTCTTGGGCCCCGCCACAGCAAGTGTGAGGTAGACGATGGCACCTGCAGCGGCGGGGTCACCTGCTGGAACCCAAGTGGTTTGTGCTGGTGTTGGCAGTGCTGCAGAGAGTTGGACAGACCCATCCCCTGATCCACAGGTGGCTTGCAGTGGTGGCCACCGGTAAGTTGGGTGGCCCTGACCTCAGACCCTAGGAGGAGTGCTTAGGTACCAACGTTGGTGGACTGGGTTGGCAATCTCCAGGACCCTGGACTATGTGCCTGAGTTCTAAGGGGGATGGGATTAGACCAGCGGACTTGTCGTCGGGCCCCTGGCAGCGGGTTCAGGTGTTGGCTGTTGGGTGGGCCCCACACTGCTGGGGAAATGTTCAGGTAGGGGCAGCTGTGGAGTCAACATCAGCCGGAGCTCAGGGACATGGAGTTTGTTTATGCCTTGGTCCCACAGCAGCAGAGGTATGCGTCTTTGGAGCACAAGAATGTGCCCAATCTTCCTCTTTGCTCTTTGGCTGTGTGACAGCGACAGCATCACTTGCTCCAGGGCAGAACCCACTCCTTTGAGGACTGAGCTCCCAGCATGGCATCCTGTTGCAACTGTTTAGAGTTTGGATGCCCGTGGGACCCAGCTTGGGTTTTCTTTCTGAAACAACGTCGCAGCATAATGTCCAGACAGCTGCCTAAGTGAGTCTCAAAGCCCACGAGTTTCCAGGGGCTTTTTCTTAGCCAGAATTGTCAAAGTCTATAGTGGGAGTGTGAACTTCTGGGGCTCCCTCATCCTTTCCCCCCATTCCCAAGTGAGCTGAACTGAGCAGGCCTGCCTCTCTATTCTTTTCTGCTTTGTTTTTGACTCTGTGTATCATTTCTCTGTTGAATTGCAGTGTTCTTGTTCTGTCTTAGATTATCCACTCCAAGTGTGAATATCTATTTGCTATTGTGTTTTCTCTACATAGAAGAGGCGTGTGCATGCACTAGCTGCATCTAGTCAGCCATCTTGCTTCTTCTTAGAACGTGATTTTAGATGCCTTGAACTTTTATGTGCCCTTAAGTGTGTCCATGAAGCTATAGGAATATTTGTCGTATTTTTAAATATTATAACATTTATAAAAGGATTGTATAGTTACTCATGGTAAGAAGTCATGAATTTTAATAAAAACCTGAATTTTCTTGGTACCAAGTTTGAAGTGTGGTAAAAGTATTTATGTAGATCAGATGTCCTTATTGGAAGATGTCTATGACTTTGATCGATTAAAAAAAAAAAAAATTCTTTCATCTGACATTTGAGAAGACTGAGAAGTTAGGTAGTTTGTCCAAGGTCATGAAGGAAGTAGATTTTCAAAACAGTATTTGAAGTCAGATTTATGTTAATCCAGTGGTTATTTTTTTCCACTCTACTATAATGCTTCTTTGGAGAAACTGTATATTACATCTCAGTGAAATAATAAAAGAATAGTGAGAACTATCTCATTACTGATTATCCTTTTATTATTCAGTGCTTGCTCTTTTATTATATAGTTAATTTTTAATATATATTCATGAGTAAACAATGTTTTCTAGAGGATAACCTCCATGAGAATAAATTTTGCATTTCAGAACATTTTGAAAAGGCTCTAAAGTAGGCCATAAGATAAACAATAATTTTTAGTGTATACAACAGTGATATATCTCATCCACTGCACAATTTGAAACTTCCTTTAAAATAGAACATAAGAGTTAGATGTATTTCTTAGGAATCCTTTTTTTTTCCTTCTGAAACTTAACCAATATTATTGGTCAAATTACTCTGTTTTTCATTTTAAAAACTATTATTTTCTTCTGCAAAATAGATAGCTGAATAGATCATGCTTACAGATCAGCATTTGGTATGTTGCGAGGAGTCATTGTAGAACAGTTCTCATGGATCATGACCTAGAAAAGTCACTTGATTTCTATAGCAAGAGTAATGGAACGTGAAGTGGGAGATAGTATATCACCAAATATCAAATGGCTTAAGGTGTCCTCAAGATAATCAGGGAAGAAATAGAAAATTGTGCAGCTAAAATATTTGGGAAAAGCTTTATTGATACAAAATATAGTTTGTTCTGTATTCTGTTTTTTAATAATCCTGTTCTGTGCCATTTCCTCTGCATGCTGTGAGTTTTGGATTTCTTAAGGCTTGCCATTTCTTCTTTTGAAGCTATTAATGAAATTGCAGTTTTGGTCTTGAAAACTACAAACCCTCCTGAGTGAAAGAAATATCAGCAAGATAAAAAGGATAAATATACTCTTCTCCTTTATAGCTGTAGAAAAACATATAATTCTGCATTATACAACTGTTTGCGAGTTATTTTCAGTCTAAAAATCCTAAACTATAGATACTTTACTATGTTCTGTAAAATGAAGCCTTCATATCCATGACATCTGTGATTCTGATTGGCTGTATTCTAATAATTTGTTGCTTGGTAATATCTAATTAAAATCTCTGTTCCCTAAAACATAATAAAATTTTGTAAATTTTCATATTAAAGCAGAAGAGAATTACTGACATTTTCTTCTTCTCCCACATTTTTGGAGGAGATAGGGAAAAGCTTAATTTGTGACTCTGCTATATTTATTATTTAAATAAAACTTGAGGTGTTTTGCCTCATTTAAATTAACAATTTATTGAACTTGAAGTAATTTTTTAAAAGAAGACATCTTAAATAAATAGGGTAGAAGAATTGGGGGAAACAGCGATGATTAATGCAAGAAACACATGATTAAAAAGTACAAAGAGGCGATATTGGTTTTAAAGCTAATTCTGCCACTTGCTCGCATTCACTTATTCATTCATTCATACACTGTATTTGTATTGGTGCCAGAAACTCCTTTAGAATGAATTAACTTAGAAACAGAGCAATGCGAGTTTGAAAATAGAATCTCTCTCAAAATAACTAAGTGGGCTTGAACAAGATAATTTACTTCCATACTCTCAGTTTTCTTTATCTTATCTTTAAAATGGGACACTAGTGGACTCTGACTAGATTGAACTGCAAGGTAGATAATAGTTATATTAGTAAAATTAATAAGAGATAACCATAACTTACAGAGTAATTGAGAGATAGTAGGGGAAATAAATATATATATATATAAACAACCATTATTCAATATTTTAGAAGTCACCAACCTATGAAGGAGTTTAGGAGAAAGGGCAGCAAAAGATTTGTGCTTGACAATGAGATTCATCTGATAGACATTTGGGAGTGTAGAGATAAGAGTGTGAATATCTCCACACCTGTTACTTTGGTTGTTTTGACCTCACTGTCTTTATTTGTTAAGTGTGGTTGATCACTAGGAGTCCTTCTAAAGTCAACATTACATGGTTTTGTACGATCCAGAAGCTATCTCCATGACTTAATTATACTATTCTGTTGGAGATAGACCTATTACCACATACGAGTCAGGAGATGACCTCTTCTATTGTTATTTTGTAGTCTTCTCATGACGTTATGTATCAAAATATAGGAGAATCATATGGTATAGCCCAAGTTACATTCCGACTATGAGATGTAGATAGCACAAAGATTATTTTGTCATCCATTTCCTCAAAAAGACATTTATTATTCAGACATTACCTTGCTGGTCCTTTTTGGTAAAATTGCAATTACTTTTTGTTCTTAAAATTACTAAAGAAATGACAAAGTGTTTACATTATTCTTTGTGTTATTTCACAATTATTTTCAATATTTATTTTCTTTTTCAACTATGAGAGATTGAGGGGCTTATAAAATATTTAAAGCTCTAATACAGTGATTAGTGCAAACCTAATATATTGCAATAAAAGAAAAAGTGTGGTGTGAAAATCTGCTTGAAAATTGTTAATTAAACTTTCTTTCTAATAAAATATAACAGGTGAAAACAGTTTTACATGACTTTGAACTTGATAACCACAGGAAGAAAAAGAGATTTAGTTGATATTTGTCTCAGCTGGGAACTTCAGCTTTTATAATAGTAAGCAGAAATAAATTCTAGGCACAATGAACCAGAATTTGCTGTGACTCTTAAGCCTCTACGTTATAAAATGAACAGAAGAAAATGTCCTTTATAAATACCATTCCTCATTTCAAACAAGCTGTAGCATTTCATCTTCACCATATCACTAAGGCAAAAGCTTGTATAGGTTATGGTCATCAATCAAAGTCCCTGTTAAAAAGTTCTTTCTATTTTAACTACTCTAGAAATTCTCATTTAGGGGATTCAGTTCACTGAGCCAGATCAATCCATACTAATGCAGCTATCATGACCTTTATCTTTATTTTCCTCTTTCAAAAATGCAGTATAAACATAAATAAAAGAGAAAGCAATCCCCATAAAGCTAACTGTCTTTCTGGTTTGTTTTCTTGTCATTGTTGATTTTGTTCTAGTGTGTGTGTGTGTGTGTGTGTGTGTGTGTGTGTGTGTGTGTGTGTGTGTGTGTGTGTGTGTGTGTGTGACAGTGAAGGTTGAGTATCTTTTACCAAAATACTTGGGACAATAAGGTTTTCAATTTCAGATTTCTTTGGATTTTTCAATGTTTGCATGATACTGGCTGAGTATCCCAAATCCAAAATCCAAAATGATCCAGTAAACATTTTCTTTAAGCCATAGGTCAGTGCTCAAAATGTTTTGGATTTTAGATTTCAGATTTTCAAATTTGGAATACTCAACTTGGAGTTTGAAAATTCTTAAGTTACTTTCTATCTTTGTGTAGCAGAAGCAACGATATTTCTCCCAGATTCTCTCTAAGGACTGAAGCACTCATATCAAGGCATCAAGGCTGCAGTGTGTGGGGGGAGGTGATGGGGAGAGAAGAGGGATGCTGGTGGTAGCTGAATCCTCTCAGTCGGGTCTCACTGAGTCCCTCTGCAGGAATTAGGCCAAAGTACCCTCCCCACGACCCATCTTTCACTGATGGAAGCACTTATCCAAAGACCAGGTATATGGAGGTAAAATGGTCTGGCCATTTTGTCTCCATGGTGGACGTCTCTGAAGGGTTAGTCCCAGGGCTGAGGACCTTGTTGCCTCCCAATTGCAGTTCAATTTCAATTCCACTTCATTCATTCCCAACAGATGCTGATCCTGAGGGGATCAGTATCTTAGTCAACCTCAGAAACTCACCTAAGACAGCATGAAAGTGTTCTTTTTTATATTTTATTTTAAAGATGTAGGGTACAATTCAGGATCAGGTATACAAGTGGGCATCGTACCGGTAAAGTTTTGACCTTCCTTTGGTCCCACTTTGCCTGGTCTGAGATCAGGTACCCTTTTTGATGTTATGTGTTCTCCCTATCACCCACCCCAGCAGTGTCCCACTACTGCCAATCCCTTTCTTATAGTATTATGGTAAATGTTCAGGGTCCACTTATGAGAGAGAACATGCAGTGCTCCGTTCTTTGTTTCTGTGATAGATCACTGAGTATCATTGATTCTAAATCTTTCAATGGTAATGTAGACAGTTATGGAACTCTTCATTTCAAATGGTACCATCCTTTTCTTTCTCAGCACAGAAACTTATCCCTTTGCATAGGAGATAATACTCAGGGCATTCAAGAAAAAAAGAGCAAAATTACGTCAGGTATCATTTGGGTCTACTAGAAAAGTTTTTGTAGGATTCATTAACTACCTGGTAAAAACTGGAATATACTTTCCTCTGCCTGTTCCTTCTATGGCATACAACCTCATAAATGGCATCTGTAGTCCATCATAATATAAACGAAATATCTTGCTTGCTACTCCTTTCGTGTTCCAGGTTTATAAAAATGTTTCTTTTGTGCCTCCATAATTTTTAACCTATTTTAAATTGTATTCTAATTTTCTCTCCCCTCCTTTACCAATGCTTACTATCATCATCAGTTCATAGGCTAAATTACAAATGAAAGTATGTCACTCCCTCACCTTCAATAGCTCCTGTTACAAGAAAAAGTCAGTTTTTTTTTTTAATACTCTATTGCATACAGGGCCAATGTAGTCTGCATTTATAGCTTTAGCCTTGCAAAGACTAGAAGTGGCAAGAGTTATTTTAACATAGAAGATGTTTGTATAAGGGTTTGTTCTAATTCCAATTTATCACAACCTTTTAATAAATGTCTTCGTTCTCCAAAGAACTTTGGTTCCATCAAAATCATTCCACGTAAAGCATGAGTAATAAGGACAAATCAGTATGAAGAAGATAATTAGTCAAATAAATCATGCTTATGTTTTTTACTATTTTATCTTTATAAGCAATTCATGTTCTGTAAAGTCAAGGCTGTTATCGTATTGAGAAAAATAATCGCTAAAGTGTATTGTCTTGTAGAAATAACCTTGGAAATTGACTTTTTATTTAGATGTCAGACTGATTAACAATGTCAGTTGAGAATAAATGTTCATAGAATTAATTTAACTACCAACCTGCTTATTAAGTCATGATAGATTGATAACAGAAAAAAGTTTTTAATTGTACACATGTATTCATGTGTAACATGCATTTTTTTACAATATGTTTTTGTATATATAAACACATATATCTTTAATACAAATATCCATATATTATTTTATTATAGGGAAAAATAGATGAACATAAAATTATATCTTCTAAAACTTAATCCCTACCAATTAAGAAAGTATTTATTGAATATCTGCCATTCTCTTAACTAGACATTTATATTAAAGACTTATCATCAAGAAGCTTATTGTCCTGTAAAACAGATAAAATTCAGAGAATATTTGCAAATCTAAAAAACAATGAAAGAACTTATTTTTTACGGGGCTAAAGAAAATTTTATTTTCTATTTTTATTTTTTTCAGTTGGAGTCTCATTCCGTAGCCCAGGTTGGAGTGTGGTGGTACTCATAGCCATCCCAACTTTGACCTGCTGGGCTCTGGCAATCCTTTTGCCTCAGTCTTCCAAGCAGCTGGAACTACAGGTGCATGCCATCATGCCCAGCAATTTTTTTTTTATTTATAGTAGAGATGAGGTCTCACCAATTTGCCTGGGTTGGTCTCAAACCCACAGGCTCAGGCAATCCACTCACCTTGGCATCCCAAATTCCTTGGATGACAGGCTGAGCCACCAAGCCTGGCCTAAAGTAAAATTTTAAAATTTATGATATAATAACCCATAGATACAGATCTGTACAAAAGAAGATCTCAGTGTTTATTAACATCTTTCATTAAAACTGTATTCTTGATTTTGGAAATAAAGAACGTATACTATGTAATACAAATTTATTCATGGAACTTATTTATGACATTTACAATATAACTTCATTTCTGAGAACCAGTCTTGGAGAAACAAGAGTTCAAAACATGTTTCATATTTGCTTTCTTCACATAGCCATAGCATGCTTTTACTTTTTAAGCAAATTTATCAAGGTATAATCGATGTAGAAAGAACTGCATATATTTAATGTGTACAATTTGATGAGTTTCGACATGCAAGCACCTGTGATACCATTATCATAATCAAGGTAACAGATATATGTAGCACATTTCACATTTCCTCATGTCCTTTTATTTCTTTTTTGTTTGTTCATTTTGGGGTGTGTGTGTGTGTGTGTGTGTGTGTGTTAAGAATACTTAATATAACCTGCTATGGTGGCTCACGCCTGTCATCCCAGCACTTTGGGATGCTGAGGCGAGAGGATTGCCTGAGCTCATGGGTTTCAGACCAGCCTGGGCAACATGGCAAAACCTCATACCTACAATTAAAAAACAAAATTAGCTGGATGTGGTGACACATATCTGTAGTTCCAGCTACTTGGAAGGCTGAAGCGGAAGGATCACCTGAGCCCAGCAGGTCAAGGCTAGGGTGGCTGTGAGCATGCCACTGCACTCTAGCCTGGGTGACAGAGTGAGACTCTGACTCAAAAAAAGGAAAAAAAAATGCTTCATATATAGCTCTTAACAAATTTTAAAGTGTATAAGTGTATAATATTGTATTGTGAACTATAAGCACATGTTTTACAGCAGATCTTTAGAACTTATTCATCTAACATATTTTATATAATTAGTCAATTAATTAATTATTTAATTGAACGGGAGTCTCACTCTGCCGCCCAGACTGTAGTGCAGTGACAGGATCACGGCCACCGCAACCTTCATCTGCTGTTCTCAGGCAGTGCTTCTGCCTCAGTCTTCCAAGCATCTGGGGCTACAGGCACATACCACCACACCTGGCAAATTTTTTGATTTACTGTAGTCACAAAGGCTTGCCAAGTTGCCCAGTCTGGTCTCGAATCCCTGGGTTCAGGCAGTCCTCTTGACTCCACCTTCCAAAGTGCTGAGGTTACAGGCGTGAGCCACCACGCTAGGCCAGAAGAAACTTTGGAGGCACTGCTGGGATTCAAACCCCGGGATCTCCTGTTTACTAGACAGGTGCTTTAACCAATTAAGCCACAGGACTCACCTATAGTTGTATAACAACAACGCCCCATTTTCCTCATCTCCTAGCCCCTGGAAACCACTGCTGAATTCTTTACCTCTATGAGTTTGATGATTATCGATGCTTCATATAAGTAGAATCATGAAGCATTAGTCCTTCTGTGATTGGCTTATTTCACTTGACACACTGTCCTCCAGAGTTTATCCATGTTGCAATTGCTAGGATTTCCTTCTTTTTTAAAAACGAAATAATACTCCATTGTACATATATACCACATTTGCACCTAACCATAGATGCTTATGTTGTTTCTGCACCTTGGCTGTCATGAATAATCCTGTGATGAACATGGGAGTGGAGATACATCATCACAGCAGTGATTTCAATTATTTTGGATATAGATCCTGGCATGTAATGGCTGCATTATGTATGTAGTTGCTCTATTTTCAATTCTTTGAGGAATCTCAATACTATTTTTCCACAGGCTACACTATTTTGCATTCCCAACGAACGGTGTACAAGGACTCCTGTTTCTCCACATCTTTGCTGTGGCAGTTAATTTTAGGTGTCAACTTGGTTGGATAAAGGGATTTAGAGAACTGGCAAGGTCATCACTTTGGATGAGTCTGTGAGATGTGCTTCCAGAGGAGATTGGTGTGTGGGTCAGCAGACTGAGTGGGGAAAACCCACCCTCAATGTGAGAAGGCACCACTCAACTGGGGGAAGAGTCTGGAAAGAACAACAAGGAAGAAAACATTTCTCTCTCTCTCTCTCTCTCTCCCCTTCTCCTGACATTGGATATCAGAACTCCAGGCTTTCTGGCCTTGAGATTGCAGAACTTACACGAGTAACCTACTAGATGGAGATTTACACACTGGGCTTCCCTAGTTCTGAGGCCTTTAGACTCGAACTGAGCCATGGTATCGTGTTCGAGGAACTTCAGCTTGCAGATTGTCTATTATGGGATTCCTTGGCCTCCATAATCATGAGTCAAGTCTTCTAACACATCATTTCTCATAAATCTATAGCTAAATATATCCTAATCGTCCTGTCTCTTTGAAGAACTCGAACTAATACACTTCACAGCACTTGCTGTCTTTTGACTTTTTGATAATGCCTTTTAACAGGTAGAAGGTAATATCTCATTGTGGTTTTCATTTGCATTTTCCTGTTAATTAAAGAATTTACACATCCTTTAATATACTCGTTGGCCATTTGTATGTCTTCTTTGAAGGAATGTCTGCACAAGCCCTTTGTTTGGGCTAATTGCTGTTTTGGTAATGTGTTGCAGGATTTTCTTATGTTTTGGAAACTAACTCCTTATCAAGTATATGGTTTGCAAATATGTTCTCCCATTCCATAGGTTGCCTTTTCATTTCATTGATTATTGATTGTTTTCTTTGACGTGCGTAAGTTTTTTAGATTGATGTATTCTTACTTGTATACTTTTGCTTTTGGGACCTGTGTTTTTGGTGTTATGTCCAAGAAATCATTGTTGCTTTTTACCAACAGCAGTAAAATTAGTAGATTTACTTCTAAATCTGAATGCACTCTAGAAACTCCAAATTTTCATACTCTGCATACCTAAAGCAATTCTCCATCCATCAGAAATGCTGTAACTGTTAAACAAACAAACAAAAATAAAACTCTTTGTTCTGCAAGATTGCGGAAAAACAACAAAGAATAACTATAAATACTCTTTTAATTAACTAAGTTGTATATTGTATGCATTTTGTTGATAATTAAGCTGTAAGTTTTATATATGTATATAAATATATACATATATATTTCTTTTCTGGGAAATAAATCTAGGTAAATGAGTCAGGATCCAAATAATTGAGTAAATATTTACTTTATATAATAGTATATAGTTTATTATTGCTTTATTTTATAACCAGGCTGCACAATAGTTTCTAACTAGTATTTATTTTGTTTGAAGGGCACTATAACATTGTATTTAAATTTTTAAAAATCTAAAAATCAACCCAAGGGTAAAATTACTCATTATGAAACAAATAGGAACTTTTGAGGCAAATAAAAGTGTTATACAAAGTATGCCCAAGAATCATGCATAAATAGCCATTTATAGGGATGATACACTAAACTAGCAAAATTAACTCTTTTCGAATCTGATTGGTAAATTCACTATCTTCTAAAACTCTGTCAAGGTTTGGGCTTACTGGGCTAACAGCAGTTGGAATATAAATTTTAATTTGAACTTTCAAAGGCCTTTTTTTTGCCCATTAAAAGATATTAATATTTATTGATTGTCTAAGTGCCAGGAACTCTTCTAAGATTTTGAGCTATATCAGTCAATGAAGAAGTCAAAGAAACTCTGCTTTCATGAAGCTTACATTCTAATACACAACTTCTTTTTTCTCCCCCTATGTTTCCATATTTTTTTCAGTCCAAAAAAAGGAGGGCGTGAGTATTGGCTTTTTCTTTATAACCATATAAACAGCTAAGATTTTCCTTAATTATTTCTCTAAAGAATCATCACAGTCACCATCCTTTATGCTACAGAATAATAAATTAAATCTCCCTCCCCACAATTTCCAGCTAAAACCAAGACTTTAGTATCCTATATAAGTGATTTCAGCTTTCCAATACAAGTGACTCCTAAGTCACTGGAACTCTGGAACTCCATAATCATCTCATAATAATTTTAGAATTCCAGCCATCATAAAGGTCCAAATACTCTTTTAAGCAAATCAAGTTTATTTTTTTTTTAAAGCTGAAAGTTGTCATCAAACCAACAGTAATGTTCACATCAGAGTTTTCATGTCAAGATGGCATATATTTTCCTTAATTGAATACCTATTTTTTAGCACTTGCGTATGCTTTTTAAATGATTTTTGCCAAATATCCTTTGGGAACAGAAATTCAAAATTCTTTAAACAATTCTGTATTCATAGATTCATGTATTTTTTTTATACTATTGCTGTCATATTTGAAGACCATGGTTATTAAATAATCCAGAACTTTCCACGACCTAGAAATGTGACCTAGCTCAAATTACTTGTTTTCGTAACAACAATGTCTTCATCAATGATGAGGGTGCTAATTACTCCCTTTACAGAGTTGCTGAAAAGCCTGGGTAGAGAAACCCTCAGCATCATCCAAGCAGGTGACTGGGAAGGGGGAAGCATCTAACAGTGTCCATAGAAGTTGAGGGCCGCCATTACTGAGTCTGGCCTGGGTCTCTTGTGGCCATGCACAAACATGAACATGTTCTTGATTGTCAGGCATGCTCAATGCAGACAAAATGATAATCATTCAACCACTTATGTCACTTTATTGCCATGTTAATTTAATTTATTCAACGTTTGTTGAGTATCTGTTATATAGTGGCCATTATGCTAGGTCCTTAGAACGATACCTGTGCTGGCTTTTCAGTGTTTTAAATGTATTTAACAAAGAGCCATAATCATATTCCAATTTATTTATTTTTTTCTTTTCAGCATATTTGAGTTTCTTGCAGATTCTAGTTGTTAGGCCTTTGTCAGACACACAGTTGGCCAATATTTCTTCCCAGTCTGTGAGTTGTCTCCCTGCTCTCTTGATGGTTTATTTTGTTTTGCAAAAGCTTTTCAGTTTGAAGAGGTCTCACTTGTCTATCTTATCTCCTATGACATGGGCCTTTGTGGTTTTGATCAGGAATTGGTTGCCAGTTCCAATTTCCACAAGGGTGCTCAGTCACACTAATTACCAAAGATATGCAAATTAAAACCACACTGAGATACCATGTAACTACAGTCAGGATGGCCATCATGAATAACTCAAAAAACAACAGATGCTGGAGAGGATGTGGGGAAAACAAAACACTTCTACACTGTTGGTGGGATTATAAACTAGTACAACCTCTATGGAAAACAGTGTGGTTATTCCAAAAGATCTAAAAATTGACCTTCCATACGATCCAGCAATCTCCCTTCTGAGAATAAACCTGCAGGAACTCAAATCACTCTGTGAAAAAGATACCATCTTTATCACAGCATTATTCACAATAACAAAAGCATGGAATCAGCTGTGCTGCCCATGGAAGGTGGTCTGGATAAAAAAATGTGGTACATATACACAATGGAATATTAAGCAGCCATAAAGAAGGGTAAAATTATGACCTTCACAGCAAACTTAGATGAATTTAGAGTTTATAATACTCAGTGATCTATCACAGAAACAAAGAATTGAGTACCACATGGTCTCACTCATAAGCAGACCCTGAACAATTATCATAATACTATAAAAAAATGGATTGGCAGTAGTGGGAAACTGCCAAGGGTGGGGTGGGGAACACTTCATCAAAAAGGGTACCTGATCTCAAACCAGGTAAAGTGGTGACCAAAGTGAGGGCCAAACTTTACCTGTAAAATGATGATTTATATACCTTATCCTGAATTGTACCTCACATTTTTAAAATAAAAAAAGACATATTTTCTTTCCAGTTAAAGGGCATAATTACCCCCAAAATGGAGGTAACGCTTTCAGTGGAAGGTGAATTCCATACTTCAGTAGTATTCATTCAAATCCTTTGTTGAGACATTCTAGAACAACACTATAAATTACAACGTTCAGCTGCAATGAAAACATTCTGTATTTGTGCTTCTAATACTGAGTCACTGGCAACACATAGCTGTTGAGCATTTGAAATATGAGTAATGTGATTAAGAAGCTAAGTATTTAATTTTAATTAATAGACATTCATTTTTAAATTTGTGGTCAGCATTCATGACATCAAATAGCAGTTATTGAATGTGCTCAAGCATATGTTGCAAATAGCTCCATCTCACACAGAGTTAATACTTTTATGATTTTTGGACAATAAAGATTGCCAAGCACAAGGCTCCCTACCCTCCCCCCTTTGCATATGTCTCCATTACATTGAATGCACCCCTTTTCTTATTGGACTGGTGTCCTTGAAATTGGACATATTACATTTCCCAAGTGATTGAAAAGTAAAATCAAGATTTCAATAATATTCTTCCAGTTAACTGCTTGTACAAAGTCACATACCAGTTGATTCTGTGAGGTTAACCTTAAATAACTTGAAACTCCCAAGTCTCTTAGTGGCCAACATGATTATGAAGCAGTGACTTCATGACATTGTTTATGTACTAAAGCGAGAAGTTTCTGGATGGATAAAGCAGACTTACCTGGTAGAGAAGTTAGGCATCCACTGTTGTGAAAACTCACAGTTTCAGGCTCTTACTTTCTAAATTTTTTGTTTGTGGGATTAAAAAAAAATGATAATCTGTCCACGTTGCAAAACTGTTTCCAAGGCAAAAGACTTTTAAGCCGTAGACATGTTTTTGCGTTGTTTTGTTTTCACTTAAAGATTCAATCATGGGTAACTACTAATGAGAAGGGGGAAATAAGCCGTTTGCTTTTTTCTGGGTATGCCATGTACAATGCAGACTTCTTAACTTGACCTAAGATTTCAGTCAAAGGGGGTAGCCAAAGTGAAATATTTGTTTATCTTCAAATAAACCCATTCTTTCTGCTACCCCGCTTTATTTTTTTCATAATCTTTATCTGCTTAAGATGCCTTCCTTCACAATTTTGTACATTGAAAATATACAAGGGGACCCCAAAAGTCATAATTTATTTATTAAAAATTGCGTATTTATTCTTACATGTTTAAACTTCAATCACCTTCAAAATATTCTTTGTTTCAGGCAATACACCAATCGAGACACTTTTTTCCATTACTCAGAACAGTTGTTGAACTCATCAATTTTGATGTCTTTTAGTGTTTCTGACATTTTTTGGTTTCACCTTTTCCACAGTGGCTAAGCATTTTTCCTTTGAGGACTTTATCACCTAGGGAAACAAACAAACGAACAAACAAAATCACTGGGGAAGAGAAAGAGATTGGGTGAATAGTGAGGGTTGGGCACTGGAGTCATGTCATTTCTTGACCCAAAACGGCTGAACAGGTATGTTGTCATGGTGGAAGATCTAGTCTCCTGTTTACCATAACTCAGGGTGTTTCTTCCACAAATCGTGATACATCCTTCTCAAAACTTCCATATAAAAACTTTGGTTGACCGTTTGATCCCAAGGAATAAATTCTGAGTGTACTACCAGGGACCTGCCCTCCAAAAGATAATTCTGTTTTTTTGAGTCCCCCCCTCATATGTGATTCTCAAGGTCCATATCAATGCCTCCTTAACGCTGTTCTTTTTTGTTTCATCTACTTTGAGTGTTTTGTTTTGCTTTCTGGATTTGCAGAATGAGATAATGTGTATGCCTACCTCCTTCCTCTAGATCATGAGGTGGCCTTTGTTTATGTCCCAGGCATCTGATAATCTCCATAGTGTTTATAACAATGCCATAATAATAAGTGGAAAATAAAATTAATGAATTAGCAAACAAATAAAGGTGTGGAAGAATACATGAATGAAAGGAAAAAGGAAGACATTGAGAAAGAGAGAAAAAGAGGAAGGAAGAGGAAAAAGGAAGGAAGAAAAAAAGGAAGGAAGGAAGGAAGGAAAGGTGGGAAAGAGAGGAATGAAGAGGAATCTTGTAAGAAATGGCACACTGGCATAGGGTGTCTAAAATTGAGTTAAACATTAATTGCAAACATTAATTATGTTTGACAATTCTACACAGCAAATTACATAAAACATTTAAACCGATATAAAAGCCAAGAATAATGTTTTGGCTTAGATCGCTTGAGTGATCTCTGGGAGACAAGCTTCAACGTAGTTGGAGACAGGCTTGAAATGGCATCCTTAGGCTAAATCCTCCCTTTGGCTCTGCTTCCTCTGCCTCTTCGGGGTTCTATTTTGGCTGCCAGCAGCTTTGAGGACTGTATAGTTACAAGTGCACCACCTAGTAAGTGATGGAACTTTTCTCACGACTGCTGCTGAAACCTGAGATTCATGTTGGACCACTGGAATGCGATGTGCTGACTTCTTAACCTATGTCCTGTTCTCCTCTCTTGGGACTTGTATATAGAGAAACCTCTCAAAACTGGACAGAAAGTGAAGAAAGAGTAAGAGTGACATTCTCCCTACCCCGACAACCAACCAATAGTGTCTGTTGCCAGAAGGGGAACGTATGTCGGGGAAACAAATAATACATGCCCATTTCAACAAGTGAAACAAAATTAAATAAGAATCAGTTAATTTCTGACTGTGTGCCAATGACTTAAGGCCACAGTGAAAGTTTCTTAGTCTTAGCATATTAGTGTTTGGGACTTTTATTTTCTTCTGTGGAAGAAAAATGCACCAGAAAAGGAAATCAAATGCATAAAATCACCTGTACACGACAGAGAGGCACTGTCTTTTTCTTTATTCATTTATTTTTTTAAAATTTTTATTTGGCAGGGTTTCACCTTGTCACCCAGGCTGGAGTGCAGTGACATGATCATAGCTCACCATAGCTACCAACTCCAGGACTGGACTCAAGCTTTCTTCCTGCCTCAGCCTCCTGAGCAGCTTAGACTACAGGCATGCACAGCCAGCCAATTTTCTATTTTTTTTAGAGATGGGGTTCTTGCTTTGTTGCTTAGGGTGGCCTTGAGGTCCTTGCCTCAAACAATCCTCTCACCTGGGCCTCCCAGAGTGCTGGAATTACAAGCATGAGCCACTGTACCCTGCAATCAGCATTTCCTCCCAGCCAGAGACTCTACATGTTTTTTTCATAAGGAACGTCTGTTGGTAGTAATGCTTATCTTTTGCTTCTGGTTAATATTACTGTTAATTTTTCTCAGAAAAATGTCTCTGCAGCCATGACTTATATTGATAGTGACTCACAAATAGGAAAGAGATGCCCGCTTTTAACCATCTCCTAAATGGGTTTACCATCTCCTAAATGACATCTGTACTATGTTATTATTCATGGTATCCTGGTTTCTTGTTTAATTTTAGCCTTCAACTTAGTTTTAAATTTATATTTCTGTGTGTTCTATATAACCTGGCTTTCTCTTGACCTACTTCGGAATTATACTCTCAAGTTTTTTGCTTTGCTTTGGTTTTTAAACCAATCTCTTCCCTTCTTTATTACTTGTGGTTGAAGAGTACAGGCCTTGGAGTCAGAAAGGACTGATTTCTTGTCCAGATCCAGCCCTTAATTAAATACTATAAGATTCAGTTCCTTGGTCTATAAAATCAAAATAATGCCAAAGGGTGGTTGTAAAGACCAAATAAAATATACAAAGCACATACAAAGCACAGTATTTAGCACAGAGTTCATGTAAACTATCATGCACATGGCCATTATTTATTTCTTATTGTCTATTAGCTGAAGAGCATGTTAGGATGAAAGGTTTCTAAGAAGCGATTTCCTAAAAGATCTATTCATGCTTTATTCACTATGCAGTATATAAGTGGCAAGCTCTGGGCCACAGTGCGGATGAAAGACTGTGCAAAATGCTAAAACTAATCATTAGTAATAATCATATTTGAACCCTTCATTTCATTCAATCCTAGAACTGTTTCCTAGCTTTATCTCTCTTGCCAAATCAGGTTATTGATATGTATTTTCTTTTTCTGTTTTTGTTTCATTTGCTTCTAACTATATGATGCAATACACTCTAAGTCCTCTCAAACAAAATTCTGTATGTAATGAACACAAAAGCATCTCAAAGACCCATGCTTCTCTGATCATATGAGTCCATGCATAGTATTCCCATGATGTCATTATTACCTCGCCTTTGTTTGCCTGAAACTAGTTCTAAAATAGTGCTTTATAAAGAAAACCATGTTATTTATGATTTCACTAATAACATAACATAAATAAATGGATTTTGTCTTTATCTTGAATAATCTGGAAACATAAAATCATCTTAATTATCAAATCTTGAGCCACATAATTAACAAACATTTCTAATTGTTATTTTTAATATTTTCAACTTAGTTCAAATTATCACTTTTCTTCATCCTAGACCCCTAATGAATTGAATAAAGCTTTACTAATATCTACTCTTGTCTTTTCTATAATTTACTCAGTGCTGGAATACAACTCGATAGAAGTGTCTCTTTACTCAGAAAGTTAGGTATTTTGACAGATGGTGTTTTGACTGAGACTCCAAATTTAAAAAAAGGAAAAATGCAATATTGACCACAATGTGATAATTTATGTGATATTAGGAGACACAAGAGATAGCCTAGGAGTGTGAAGAGAGATACAGATCTAAGTAGGGGAGTTTATGTTGGCACCAGATAATCAAGTCCCTTGTATAAAAAAATGGCAGAAATTTTAGACTTTACTCAAAGTGAAATAAGAAAGTACCATTGGATTTTCTTCTGAGAAGATTTATATTTTTGCAACATCTCCATGGCTGTGTGAGAGAATGGATTCCAGGGAAAGGTGAGGAAAAAAAATCATATGAAGCTCAATTAGATGACTGTTAATGTAATATGGGTGGATTGTTTTCTACTCATTGTAGAGGATTTGAACTTTGGTTCACAAATAAGACAAGACTTGGTGATGCAAATTGAATGAGAGAGAAGAGCCAAAATGTCCACTCGATTTGAGTAAATGCATAGAAAATCATATCATTCACTGAGAAATAGCAAAGGAGACAAGGTCTCTGTACCCATCCTTTCATCTTCAATCCATCATCCTTAATGCTATCAAAGTGACACTTTTGATCATGACAATCCCTGCATAAAAAACAACAATGGACAACACTTACTCATAGACTAAAGCCCAAACACTGCATTCAAGTATCTGCATAATTTGTTTGCAACTCACCTTTTATTTATTTCTCATTTTTTTTACCCTAACCATTGTCTCTGATCCTGTGTGTGAGAGAGAGAGAAATGCAATTGTCTTATAATCAAATCTTCTCAGCATACAACTGGGAAATTTGCATGCATCTATCCTTTATCATCTAGTTAAAATGGTACTCCTTCCACCCAAGTTTCCTAGACTTACTTCCTCATGCCAAATTAATCATGTCCCTTCCTTTTGCTGACATAGCAGCCCATAATCTTATTTTTGTTAAAAAACTAAAAACATTGTATCATCAGAATATGCCTACGGGTTTAGACTTTAAAATTCCCCATGGTCACGGCTAGCTTACTCTTGTTAGCTTACTCTCCCACCAATGCTAAATATTGCACTTTACATAAAGTAGGTGCTTAATTAATGCTTAATAGATAAAACGAACATGGGAGAAATGTATCAGCATATGCAATGACATAGAGTTGCTAGTGTGAACTTCCTTTTTTCCAACATAATTTGCTAGTTCTATTTTGTTCAGGAATCTGTGATGACAATAATCAGAAAGGCAAGAATTAACCTCAATAGAAAAGAGAAGGATTCTTTTAAACAGTCATTTGAACTGTTAAGTTTTGGCAGTGTTTAATATATCTTAACATTGTCCACTGCTGTCATCCTATAGCATTGTTGTTTACTGAATAACATCTTATTTGAAATAACATATATGTTCAATGTACGCATTTTAAATATAGCTTGTAAAATTGTCTAGCTTCTGCCAATGTGCAAACTTACACACCAGAAATCCTTTATGCAGCTTTCAAGGAAAATTCACACATTATGGTTGATCTGGAATTTCTACTGTCTTTGACAAAATTTGGCATCACCTGACTATTTGAAGTACTTGCTCAAGTTAAGCATTTTGCAAGTCAATCTATAAAGTATATTGAATATATTGGTCTTTTAAGCATTGTTAGAACTTAAGTTTTATGTTGCAACTTTTACATGGACTACTCATTTACTGTGAGGTGTCAGGGTGATAAATAATCACCTATAAATCTGAAGATGAATTGTTGAAATTTGAATATAGTTATGATATTCCATTTACTATGCCCTGCTATTCTGCTTTGAGAGAAAATAATAATGTGGATTTCATAATTCTTAGAAAATTAAAATTGCTAAATAAGTTTTCAATAATTAATATACCATAACTAAAGCAATATATTTAAAAGTCTAAAGCTACCCCCAAGAAACAGGGAAAATATACATAATTAGATTAATATAGAAGCAGGGATATTCACAAAGCTCTACAAATTTGTTAAAGTATACAGACGAATAAGTGCTTTGAAAGAGTGTAGTGACCCTTAGATTAAATTTTTAAAATTTATGTACATATTTTACTAGTGAATGCAAATGTCTAGAATTTATTTTTTGATAATATTGCATTTGATGAAAATTTATAATAAAATATAAATTTTATTAGAAATTGATTTATATGAGTTGAATATATATGAGTAGGAAAATTGAAAAATTTTCTCAATCAATTCAATTATTTTCTGTGATTCTGTCTTTCTCCTAAACTGAGTTAAAAATGCTTTAAAACAAGCGGAGCCTCTGTCTTTCAAAACCTACCTGTTATAGTCTTCCAATATTTTAGTGCCATGTCACTTTCATACCCTACCTTAGCCAAAATTATCCACTGTCTATTTTGGTATGTATTTGATATTTAGAGTTTCACCAATATCCTTGAATACTTTTCCTTCTACCTTTCCGTACATACTTCTGGATTGAATTTGCTTTTTTCCTGAAATACATAATTAGTGGTTCTTTGAATAAAACCAAAATGAAAGCGGCTCTTTTAATGAATTCTTGGAGAGAGATTTTTCTATTATTTTTAAAAGTTATTTTTAAAATGGGGTTTGGAATTAATGACACTCCCCACACACATAATAGATTTTCTATTAATATAACAATTGTTTGCTAAAGCAATTGCATTCTTTGGCTCTTATACCTATTCTTTGACTCTATATTGCCCAATTGATGGAATTTATTCACCTTTAAAATGTATGACTCCCTTCTCCTCCTTCTCTGCTGAAAAACCAAACTGATGCGATAGTAATGATGTCTCATTCAGAGATAATATGGAGTGATCTAGTTTATTAGGCTGCATGAGGAAAGTAGCAGAGACTGATCCTATTTATAAATTGTAACTCTGCTGGGCTCGGTGGCTCAGCCTGTCATCCCGCGCCTTTGGGAGGCTGAGGTGAGTGGATTGCCTGAGCCCGTGGGTTCGAGACCCACCTGGGCAGCGAGACCTCATCTCTACAATAAATCAAAAAATCAGCCAGGCGTAGTAGCGCATGCCTGTAATTCCGGCTCCTCGGAAGGCTGAGGCGGAAGGATCGCCAGAGCCCAGCAGGTCGAGGCTGCGGTGGCCGGGAGCGGCCACTGTACTCCAGTCTGGGTGACAGAGTGAGACTCCAACTCAAAAAAAAAAAAAATTGTAACTCTATTAATGTGAGTTGCTGAATAATTCATAAAATAAAAAAATACTGCCCATCAATAAAGCCATTGTACTTTTTCAGAGTCAATTTCCTAAATATTTCTTGAAACCTTCTCTTACTTTGGACACCAATGGTACCAGCACTAATCAGTATGCAATTATGGATGCTACATGCTTTGCAGGTCTTGAGCTGACTTCTAAGTTTCACTAGAGTCAGCTAAAATAGTCTTCTTCATTCAAAGAGAACTGAAGGGTCTTTCTCTCCACCAGATACTATCTAATTATGTAAAGAAAAGTGATTAACTGATTATGATGAATAAATTAATCTCCAAGGAGATGCACACATTCAGACATTTCTAATTAGTATAATTTTCCTGGGACATCTAGAAAAATTCTCTGTTCTTATTAGCAATGATTAACAGAACAATAACTAATTTTTGGCAGCTCCCGACAAAATTATTAGAATTACCCTTAGGACACAGATTAAGGAGTTATCAATTAATAGCAAAGTTGTTAAGAAAAAAACTAACAATAAGCAATGGTCATAAGAGCAAACTCTGTTTTACTTACAAGAATTTTCATTTCTGTTTGTTTTGCTCTTTCAATCTTCATTGTCATCATCATCATAACTGATATTATTGAGTAACTGGCTTGTAATATACTATGCATTTTATATGATGAATTAATTGTAATCCCTACAGCTGCTTAATTTGGTCAGTGTTATTATTGCCACTAATTTAATAATCATGAACAATGGAAAACTTTATTTTGCTTGGTCCTGGTTAACGTGCAATTTCTCTAGAACGAATAGTTTTTAAAATTTTTTATCAATTGTTATCATTAATATAAATTATTTTAATTTTTTAAACTAAATATATAAAAGAAACAAGATAGTTCTGGTAATTCTCAGTAAACCATGTTTCTAGAAAAGACACACTTTCACCACAGGTTTGAAATAACAGCTCTTTGTTTTGATTTGATCAGCAAATCACAGTAAAACTGAAGACTAGAGAAATGTTAGGATATGTTGTTTTATGTTATTTAAAGCAAAAATGTGTAGCCATAACATGTTCATGATAGAACTGAAAATTCTAGAACACAGGGCAAATTATAAAAAAAAAGAAGATTCCAAGTTCCTGAACCAATTGTGATTGGTGAAATCACTAGGTAAATAATAGGAATGATAACATAAAGGGAAACAAAAAACATTTGACAGATGCTCTCCCCTATCATCATATAAAATTGCTGTGTCCAAATAACTACTTTAAAAAGTATGGAAACAATAAACTATTCTGAGTTACTTTCTGTTTCTCCTTATCCAACAGATGTTCAAATGTGACCTTCTTTATGAATGGACTATACCGTCTCAATCCTGAATGTACACTAGATTTAATTTTCAAATATCGTGCCATATAGTCTTTTACAAAAATAAACTTTGTAAAATTTTATTTTACAAAAATAAACTTACCAAGCAAGAAGATACAAACACACAATATTTTTCAGCTCATTAAGTTTTCCATGGCTATATAGAAACATCAAATATTTTTTAAAAGAGTTTTTATGTGATAATGTAAAAGCAGCAGTCACTTTATGAAGCCTAAGGGGCAGAATATCTTGCTTAATATGATTTTGGGTGACAGATTATCAAATATTTGGCAGAATGCTGGGGTAGCAGATAGCCAGAAGTAAATGTGTTACACATACTGGAGATCAATGAGAAAGAATCATAAGACATATGTTTAAATTAACAAGGTAAGGGAAGGGATGCAATTGTCTGACCTATATAAGCAAGAAGCAACTATAATCAAGTTCAAACCCTAACAAGGGTGTCTGCTGCACAATAAAGTCCAAATTCTTAAAATGTCCAGCGTGGCTCGTCACAACTGCATTTCCTTCCCTCACTCCTCTCTGAGCTCCAACCATGCCGGTCTCCTTGCTCTTCTTATGATACCCTAGCCACATTCACACACCTCAGAGCCACCTCACCTGAACTTACCTCTGCTTGGATACTGGATGCCCATACAAAACCTGGGATCGCTGGCTTTACTTGCCAAGATTTTGGTCAAATACCCTTGTTTTCAGTGGGCCCTTTCATGGACAACTTGTTAAAAACGGCAACCACTCCCCAGCCTATATGAACCTGTAATTGCATCACCAGTCACCAACTAAAATTGTCATTGCTGCATTACAAGTGCCAAAAGTCATGATCTCATATAACGAATGATATGTAAGTGACATATATGTGTATAAAAACCTCACAACCTGTTTTTCTAAATAAAATCGTATTGAAGCACAGTCACAACCAAACATTTGTTGACATTGTCTATGGATGCTTTCACTCAATGGCTGAGTTATGTAACCCAAAATATTACCTATTACCTGATGTGTGTGTGTGTGTGTGTGTGCGTGTGTGTGTGTGTGTGTGTGTGTGTGTGTTTATGTACTTGGTATATGGTAACAGTTGCACATAAGTAATATGCAAATCTTGCTTTATTATACTTTTCTTTATTGCCCTTTGTAGATAGTGTATTTTTACAAGTTAAAAGTGTGTGGCAACTCTGCTTTGACATGTCTATCAGTGCCATTTTTCCTATAGGATTTGCTCATTTAGTGTCTCTGTGTCACATTTTGGTAATTCTTAATATCTCAAACTTTTTCACTACTAATACATCTGTTATGATAGTCTGTGATAAGTGATCTTTGATGTCCTATTTAATGGTCTTGAGGTGTCAAAAACTGCACCTATGTTAAGATATTAAACTTAATTAAAAACATTGTGTGTGCTCTGACTGCTCACGGACCAACCATTTCCCTATCTCTTTCCCCCTCCTCAGTCCTCCCTATTCCCTGAGACACAACAATCTTCAGATTAGGACCCTACAAATGAATAACCCTACAATGGTGTCTAGGTGTTCACGTGAAAGGAAAAGTTCCATGTCTCTCATTTTTTATCAAAATCGACAAATGGTTAAGCTTAGTGAGGAAGGCATGTTGAAAGCTGAGATAGCCCAAAAGCTAGTCCCCTTGTAACAAACATTTAGCTGAGGTGTGAATACAAAAAAGAGGGTTTTTTCCCCCTTTCTATTTTTTATTTTTAAAATGTGGGGTACAATTCAGGGTTAGGGACATAAGTGGCCATTGTACAGGTTAGAAATACTACTATTGCTAACACACCTGTGATAAGAGAGGGAAATAACCTTATTGCTGATATGGAAAACACTTTAGTGATCTGGAGAGAAGTTCAAATCAGCCACAACATTCCCTTAAGCCAAAGCCTAACTCAGAGCAAGCTCCTAACTCTTTTCAATTCTATAAAGGCTGAGGAATGTGACAAAGTTTCCTAAGAAAAGTTTGAAGTTAACATAGGTAAGGAAAAGAAACTATCTCTGTAATATAAAAATGCAAGGTAAGCAGTCAGTGCTGTTGTAAAAACTGCAGCAAGGTATGCTGGAAGATACCGCTAAGGTCATTGAAAAAGGTGGCTATACCAAACAATAGGTTTTCAGACAGCTGTTGATCAAACAGTTTTCTGGCAAAAGGAGATGCTATTTAGGACTTTTCATAGCTAGAGAAGAGAAGTCAACGCCCAGCTTCAAAGCTGCAGAGAAAGACTGATTTTCTTGTTTTAAGCACTGATCCAGTTGGTTACTTTAAGTTGAAGCCAATGTTCAATTTACCATCCTGAAAATCTTAGGGCTATTAAGAATCATGCTGAATTTACTCTGCCTGTGCTCTATAAATGTAACAATAAAACCTGGTAACAGCACATCCGTTACAGCATTTTGGACTGAGTATTTTAAGCCACTGTTGAAATCCACTGCTCAGGATTAAAGATTCCTTTTATAATATTACTGTTTATTGACAGTGCACCTGGTTAACCAAGAGCTCTGATGAAGATGTACAAGAATATTATTTTTGTTTTCATGACTACTAACACAACATCCATTTTCAGATCATGAATCAAGGAGTAATTTCAATGCTCACGTTTATTATTTAAGGAATACATTTTGTAAGACAACTGTGATAGATAATGATTTCTCTGATGAATCTGGACAAAGTAAATTGAAAACCTTCTGGAAAGGAGTCATCATTCTGGATGCCATTAGGAAATCTGTGATTCTTGGGAGGAGGTCAGAATATCAACATTAACTGGAGTTTGGAAGAAGTTAATTTTAACCCTCATCAATGACATCGAGGTGTTCAAGACTTCAGTGGAAGAAGTACCTGCAAATATGATGAAACTAACAAGAAAACCAAGAAGTGGAGCCTGAAAATGTGACTGAGTTACTGCAATCTTATGTTAAAACAAACAGATTAGGAGCTGTTTTTTATGGATGAGCAAAGAAAGTGATTTCTTGAGATAGAATCTACTTCTGGTGAAGATCACATGGACATAGTTAAAACGGCAACAAAGTATTTAAGATATTCCATAAATGTAGTCGATAAAATAGTGGCAACATTCGAGAGGACTGACTTCAGTTTTGAAAAATATTTCTACCTTGGGTAAAATGCTATCACACAGCCTTGTATACTACATAGAAATATTTCGTGAAAGGAAGAGTCCATCAATGTGGCAAACTTCATTGTTGACTTATTTTCAGAAAATCCCACAGTCAATGCAACCTTCAGCAACCATAAGCCTGATCAGTCTGAGGCCATCATCAACGAGGCATGACCCTCCACTGCATAAATATTACAACATGTTGATGGCTCAGATGATCATTAGCACTTTTTAGCAATAAAAATTAAAGCATCATTAGCACTTTTTAGCAATAAAAATTAAAGCACGTACATTCTTTAAACATAATACTATTGCACATTTAAAAGACTGTAGACATATCGCTTATATGCACTGGAAAATAAAAAAACAGTTATGTATAACTTACTTTATTGCAGTGATCTGAAATAAAACTCACAATTTTTCGAAGGTATGCCTGCATAGTATAATACAGCATATATTTTCAACATATAGAGTATATATTTGAAAATATTTACATGTATTCAAAATATATTTATATTTGTATAATGCTCTGTAAAATTGTAGAATATCACACACATGTGTGTATATGTGTGTGTGTTTAGATGAACTTAAACAAATCCATAACTCGGTATAGAGAAAAGGCAACAAGGTACAGTGGAAAAAATATAAGTTTTATTAGCAAAAGACTATGCAAATTGTGGAGGAAAAACAGGAGACCTTTATTTTATATAGAAAAAAAGTCTGCAGAACTGAGGAGATACAGTCTTCAGTAGAAGTGGAAGTGTGCTCTGTGAAGTACAAAGTGAGAGGCTAGCTTAAATAGGGAAAGTTCTTACCCTAGTTCTCAATTATATCCATTTAGGGAAATTAAGTATTCAAACTTGTTCAGTTCTGATTGGTCAAAATAGTCAAGCCTTGACTGAGTGGTTTCCAATTCCCAAACTAGAAGACTCTGTTATTTGTTCTCTTCAAACAGACAGTGGGGATGTGGTATCCAGCTTATCTCGTCACTGACAACAGCAGTTGGTTTGGCTTGATTGTAGAAAGAAAGGCACTGTGACAATTTTGCAACACCTTCCCCAAAACACAGACTATGTAACTGCTCCCTTACTCACCCATAACTGCCTTAATCTGTTTTCACATTGAACACCTCAGCCAGAGTTCATTCTGTCTGTTAACTACCTACATACTTTTAATAGGTTAAAGAGCTAAATTTAATGTTAAATTTCCCAGAGTGCCACACCCTTGACAAGATATAAGGAAGGGCTTACTGGAAGGTGGCTGGTCAGAGAATATCCTCTCAAGAATTAGGTTTCCCGTCTGGGCTCGGTGACTCAATCTTTAATCTTTAATCTTTGGGAGGTCGAGGTGAGTGGATTGCCTGAGTCCATGGTACACTGGTGGTCACGGAAATTTCTTTAACCAGCCTGGGCAACTTGGCAAGAACTCGTCTCTACAATAAATAAAAAATGAGTCAGGTGCAATAGCCCAAGCCTGTATTTCCAGCTACTTGGAAGGGTGAGGAGGAAGGATCGCTGGAGCCCAGCAGGTCAACGCTGAGGTGGCTATGAGCATGCCGCTGCACTTCAGCCTGGGCAGCGGAGTAAGATGCCAACTCAAAAAAAAAAAAAAGAAAGAGAAAAAGAATTAGGCTTCCCACAGCACTCATCGTATGAAAACATCCTTTCAAGAGCAATGGAAGTGCAAACATCCTCACAAACAGAAGTGTGAGCATACCCCATGAAGTGTCAGTGTACCCTTCAAAGTGTGAGTATACCCAAAAAGTGAGAGCATACTTCACAAATGGGCACTCCATGGAGCCAGGTGGGCAGGTGACCTGAAGAAAATAAAGTCTAGTGGGATCATAATTAAATATTAGAGACTAGAAGAATTCCACCTTTGAGTCTGTACAGTAGTACATTTTTTTAGAGCAGTCTGATCTTATGTGATTTGCTTGATTTCATTTAGGTTTCTTCTGTCCTAGGGTCTTCTTCTGATGATTGTTTTGACTAATGACAGTACCTCTGAGAAGATCACTTTGAAGTTTTATTAAGATAAACTCAACATCAAATTCCACAGAGGTCAGGGATAGGCAAATTGTCTTTGTCAAGGGCCCGATAGTAACTATTTTAGGCTTTCTAGGCTATAAGTTCTTCTTGGAACTAGTCAACACAGGTATTGAGCAAAAGCAGACAATATCAGCAAATGGGTGTATCTGTGCTCAGTAAAAATTTATTTACAAGGTCAGGTACTAAAAAGCATCCAGCCCTGGGCCTATAATGTACTTCCCTGGGTAGATAAAGATCTAGTAATAAGATTAACATTAATGTTTTCTGAGTAGTATGTACTTGGAACTGATTTAGTATATAAAGCTCCCAAGAGGAAGAAACAATTATTATATAATATCTTTTCTCATTTTTACAGTTGAGGAAACTGAGTCATAGAGAAATTAATTATCTTGCCCAAGGTACCTCAGACAGAGGCAGGATTGGGTAGCCTGTCTCCATATTACAACTAAGATTCTGCAGAGCATCACCATGTATATGTCATCAATTATTTTTTAAAGTGAAATAATTTAATAATGGTAAGATGTAGCACAAATTATCTGTCTTCAATTTCTTCAAATAACAATTTTAAAACATAGTTGATTTCTACACTGGTGGTCATGGAAATTTCTTTAACTTTTTAGTCTCTATTCCCACCCTCCTTATCCCCCTAAAAAATTTCAATGGATTAACTCTGCTCATGTTCTTCCACAGCTGTTACAACATATCAATACATACAATTTAATTTTCCTGTGGGATTTTTCTTTCACTTTTTTTTTAAATCAAAAGAAGTTTCCAGGGAATTGAGTCATACAACTATTAACCTTCTTCTTTCTGCTTGAGAGACAACCCATTCATCATTTAAAATGAGAGCAAATACAGCATTTCAGTGAGCACAAATTTCTCTTAGGAATGTTTTTGGTTTAAAAGACATCAGAAGTTTTCAGATTGAGGTAGTGAAGATCATGTCACCTTCACAAATAATATTGTGCTGGAAGAGCCAGGTTACCCAGCAAATACAGGTCTGTTTGATGCCATTCAGTAGTTTCCTTTGTCAATAACGATTTGAGGAATGCTAAATGGAACAGCTGCCTTTCACCTGTGAAGGGAACACATGGGAGAGAACTTTGTATTGGATGTGAAAATCTATAAACTTTAGGACTTACTCATTCAAATGGTATCTTTGCTGCACTTTTTGCCTTACATGAATCATAGGTGGCTGAATTAATTTAAAAGGCAGTCTTGCTGGTTTTCTAACATAATCATTCCATTAAGAAAAGTTAGAGTCTATCATACTGAGTGATCTGTTACAGAAACAAAGTACTGAATACCGCATGTTCTCACTCATAAGTAGACCTTGAACAATGATCATAATACTATAAGAAAGAGATTGGCCATAGTGGGAATCTGCTGGGTTGGGGGCGCACACCTCAACAAGAATAACCTACATAATGAACATTTGTGTAACTAACCCTGAATTATACCCCTCATCTTTAAAATAAAAAATTAGCCGGCTCGGTGGCTCAGCCTATAATCCCGCACCTTGGGAGGCTGAGGTGAGTGGATTGCCTGAGCCCGCGGGTTCGAGACCCACCTGGACAACTTGGGGAAACCTCATCTCTACAATAAATAAAAAAAAATAGCCGGCCATGGAAGCACATGCCTGTAGTTCCAGCTACTTGGAAGGCTGAGGCGGAAGGATTGCTAGAGCCCAGCAGGTCGAGGCTGTAGTGGCCGGGAGCGGCCACTGTAGTCCAGTCTGGGTGACAGAATGAGACTCCAACTAAAAAAATAATAATAATAAATAAAATAAAATAAAATAAAATATTAAAACATTAAAAAAGAAAAGTTAACAAACTATATCACAAAACACACATAAAACTTTTGTCAAATTAAAATTTGTCTAGTTAGTTTCTAGAGATCTGCTATACAACAATTTGCATGTAGTTGACAATACTTTGAATTTACTTTTTGGGTAGATTTCACATGGTATGTTTTTTGACTTAATAAAAAGAAGTACCTAATTAAAAAGAGGTGACAGCTATACTTATGTTCTAGTAACTTTTTTTTCTAGGAAAATGACAAAAATCATTTACTTAAGTGCCACTTTTGTTCCTGGATAAAAATCATCATCTTAGAAGGGTCAAAGGAACAGAGAGGTAAATGAAGTATCTAGCGTGTTATCTTGGTCAAGGTTAAAAAAATAAAAATAAATAAAAAGAGAAAGAACTTCCTTCCAGCATTACAAACTCATTCCCTTAAAATGTTTTTTTACAAAGTGTCCATCACTATGCATGTTACAAACATTTATGTTTTCTCCCATTTTCTTACATCATTAGTTACTGTTGTTCAAAATTGCACAGAACTATGAATGAATGTACACATCATGATCAATAATAACGTATTTGAGTATTTTAGAGTTTATGCTTACCTTGAGAATCTTAAAGTATTAATGCTTGCCTCGTAATTATATTTTTTAAAAAGTCTTACACAAAAAGAAAAAGACGGAAATATACTATTTATAGTTAAGCATCACTAAAATAATCTAGGGGGAAAATGTATTTCGTGTATATTTAATTAGGATTGAAAAAACTCAATAGACTTGTTCTTTACTTCAACCTGAGACCACAAACTCTTGGTGGACTCACATATTATGGCTGCATGATTGTCAAATGAACTCATCTTGTTCAGCATTGTAATGGTATTAAATGAACCCGTGGTGAAAATTGCTTAAAATGTACCTTTTTTGTGTAATAGCACTAATTATCAGCTACCGTTTACAATGAGTATATAATTGCTATTAATTTATTTGGCATTCACTATAGTTACATTAATCACAATGAGTTCATTTGACTTTAATGTGACTAAAATATGCTATGTCATAGGAATTCCACTGTAATTTATCAGCGTCGCTATGAGCTTTCCTTCTAGAAAGGGACCCAACCAGCTGTCTCCCTATTGTGAATGTCATCCCTCAGTTCTCGGTAATGAGAGTTTTTTTTTTTTACTGAAATAGAGTAAGAAAACTCAGGGAAAGCTTTTATCAAGCTAAAAGTTTGTTTCCAAGGAAAAGATGTTTTAAAATTTGCATATTAGTTTTGTTATGACAATGATAAAAGACAGAATTGTCCCAGAAGTTTGAAGGCACATTCACCAATAAGGTGATTAAAAGGGAGAAGTCTAGACACAGACTTCCAACTTGTCTAAGTTGCGAGCTTTATGACATGGGCGATTGACAGCCTCTGTAAGCATGAGATTTCTTAGCTCTGGAATGAGGATAAATATAGTGCCCACATGATAGCTGTTTTGGGAGAATTATACACAAAAATATTAAGCAGAATGTGTAGGACACAGCAAATACGCAATGGATGTTAGCAATTAATGTTATTGAGTGCAAGAAAGAATAAATTCAAAGTGGGTGAAATCTATGAAACCTTTGTTGTTTAAAACATCTGTGATAATTTTACAGCTAACTTTTATAGAACTATTCAATAAGAAAATTTTAGTCTATCCCAATTTTTGTTTGCCCTCAGGAATACAATTTCTCCACACCTGGTTAAATTTGGTTCTGCAGGAGGTCAGACTGGATTATTAAGACAGCTGCAGTCTGCATTTCTCTCCTTTGTCCATCACTATGTTTCCTGTGTATGTCAATCTGTTGCTTATATCAACGAGCTACTCTAAGTAGGGCTTTTTTTTTTGTCTACCTCTTTGCATCCATCTTACCTTGTTTCAATTTCCTCAAGTTAATCAAAGAAATGCTTCTTCCTCTAAGTGAGTGCTTTGTTTAAAGCACCTTGTTATGTCAAGCTAAGTAATGTCATTTATAACAGAAGAGCATTGTTTGTCCAAGGAAAGCAAAATATCCCCTTGCAAACTGACAGATATTCCTGTTTGCTGACTGGCTGAATTTAAATTGGCTTGTTTGGCATATACCTCCCTGACAGCCTTCTTTCTGTACTAGGTGCTGTTGCTGACAACAGTTTCTTGCATATGCATGCTATTAAATAATTGCTTCTGGGCTTTATTTATGTTTCCCTAGCTTCATGTGTATATGTATATACACATACACACACATTTATAGATACACATATATAAAACAGTTCAGATTGTGTCTTAAAAAAACTTTACAAGCATACGCACACACATACACACACACACGCACACACACACACACACAAATGTATATATGTATGCTTTTAGAAGTTTTTTTTTTAAGACCCAATCTGAAATGTTTTATTATATAGAGAAAGTAACACCTGGTGAATCTTTCATCTGTTTTCCTATATGTAAGAGGTAATTATTGATGCATCAAATGACAACATGGTTATTCATTCTCCAGAACTTACTGACATATTTGCAGATTTGGGGGAAAGTTCAGTTAGAGACTCTAGATTTTTTTTTCTCAATTACATGATGTATTTTTTTTTCTCAATTACATGATGTAGATTTTTTTTTAATTTTTGTACTCTGATAACATAACCCATTCCATCACTTTAGCTTCTCATAAAATAACTCAAAATTGCTGTAAAAACAAAGCACTCTTATGTCAGAATGACGGGTACAATATAAAATGAGGGTTAATGAAAATACATTTTAGAAATAGAAAATAAGATTAGGGGTGACATATTATTATCTGCCACAAGGGATTCTGCAGGCAGCCAGGAAAAACACACACAGCTCTTCTGGTTTTGTCATCATACCAGACTTCCAGTTATTAAGGAATTCAGAAATAATTGTCACCTTAGGGCTCTATGGAGTCGCATGAATTAGGGCTGGGTAATTTATAAACACAGCTCTTGGAGGCCAGCCTGCAGTTTGCATACCTTGTTGCCCGAGAGAAAGCCCAGGGTCAAACAAACTCACATGAGTTCTTCTAGCTCTTAAAGTGCAAAAAAAATTTTTTTAAACGATTATTATCATAAAAAAGATGTCTAAGAAATCTAGTTTCATTTTAAACTCCTATATATGAACCACATCAGTGTTCAGTTATCCAATTTTGGTCACCTACTTCACCCTTCAAACACAAGTTTTTTATATAACACGTCACTCAGTGTAATCCTGCCAGCTTTGTGTGCATAGGATAGGGAGCTCTTGATGTCTTAAGGAAGTGGTCCCCCACCTTTTTGGCATCAGGAACGGTTTCATGGAAGACAAGTTTTTCCACAGACATGGGTAGGGTTGGGAGGTGGGTGTGGGGATCATTGGATTCTCATAAGGAACAGGTATCCTAGATTCCTTGCATATGCAGTTCACAGCCGGGTTCCCGCTCCCGTGAGATTCTAATGCCACCACTGATATGACAGAAAACAGAGCTCTGCTCCTCTGCTGCTCACCTCTTGCTGTGTGGCCTGGTTCCTAACGCTCACGGATGGGTTCAGGTCTGCAGCCTGGAGGTTGGAGATCCCTGTCTTAAGATAATGGCACAACTGCTGAGGCTAAGTAGAAACAAAGAGATAAATTACAAATGTGGAGACATGGCAGCTACTTCGCTTGATTGATTAGTTGATGAGGATCAAGAAAAGATCATTTTAAAGAAGCATGTGGTAGGTATAAAACTCAGAGACTTATGGCTTTCAAGCGTTAAAATGCTTTGTATCTGTATGAAATTGTTAAAGTGGCAATTGAGTTCATGCAATTTAGCAGTTGTTTCAAGGTTATGGGAAACTATTAGTAAATATAAGTGGTTATTATTTAAAAAAACCAAAAAACCCTACATTAGCCTGTGATGTCTTTTTTCTGTTGAAGCCTCTCACTGAATTTTTAAATACATATATAATTGAAAATATGCGTCATTTTTAACATGGTCAGTCAAGTTCTTTTGTTCATATTACCTTTAACTAGACTGTAGCATCATATAATACAGAATTCACTAGAACAAGTCTTAGTCTGCTTTTGTTTCTTGATGTATTCCAGGAGTCTAGAACAATTCCTGAGATATATGAAATGCTCAATAAATAGATGATGACAGCATGGAAGTTTCTCTCTGAGAGATTATGTGGTAGGTATCTTTGCTAACACTAAGACTAGCAGGTTAAACACTGATCTCCTTACAAAAAATGTTATATGGTTCTTCTAACTATGAGATATTAAAAGAAAAATTCTATTTGTTTTCTCTGTTTCTATATAGAATGGGCAACATTTCTTTGTCCTGTGTGTTAGTAAAATACTTGAGCTCTGTAGCCAGATTGCTTGGGCTCACATCTCAGCTCTACTTTCCATTCTCTGTGTAATTAAGGTCAGAATACAAAAATTGTCTGTACTACTTTTTCCCTTTCTAGGAAAAGGGAGTTTAATAAGAATAACTGACTCACAGAGTTATGAGAATGCATTTAATATCTGTATAATGACCATTTGTTTACCCAACCCTGAATTGTACTCCACATCTGTTAACAAACAAGCAAAGTGCTTAGCAGTTGAGAACCATTTCAATGTGGTGACTTGATTTTTATCTATAGTAACATGGCTTATTTGCACTTTCAAAACATTATTGTGACTTTCTTTCATACCTGTATTTCCCACTCTAGACCGCTGGTTTTTTTAGGTTCAACACCTTATCTCATTTATTCCTATGTTCCTTGAAGACAGGACAGTGTCTTATACATGGTATAAATACTCATAGAACATGTTTTGACTGATAAATAAACGAATGAATGCATCACTATGAAGTATTTGGCTTCTCTGTGTACTCTCCTGAATACACAGATCAAACTTTGTTTGCTCTGGTGCATATACCAGGAAATTAGTTGACACAAAAATAATTATTTTGTTAAATGGGGATTTAAAGTATAAAAAAATTATCATTAATTTCTGAAGGTCAAACTTTTAAGAGATGTAGTTTTGTGCGTCTCTATTAGTATATCAAAATATTTTCTTATAAATGTTTTTGAAGCTTTGGAATTTCATGAAATCATTCTAAAAATCAAACTTTCAAATTTTGGCCATAAAAATGATTTGCCGTATTCAAATCCATAACACTAAATAGTCTGATAGAAAGGTATTTAGTAAAAACATAAAGATGATTTTTGTTTTGTTGTGTTTTATTCTTCAGTTGACATTAGAAATTACTACCATAAATTAGATATGCTAATCCTTTTCTATTCATGATGCCATTTCTTAATTAAACTTTAGTGGTTGACATGATGTACCTGAACTTTAGGTCACTTGCAATTACAAAATTTAGAGAACTTCTTCTATAGTAAGATAATAAAATGTTTAGCATTCTTAGAAATTTTAAAAATGGACTTTGAATTCTATTTCTCCCCACTTTATTCATTCTAGAATGTATTTTTGTTTATTGAAAGTAATAACTTTATATGAAAATATGTTTTGCTCATCCACAAAAATATTGTTGTTTCATGTACAAAAATCATGTATGTAATTTTTGGGGGATGCAATGTTTTTAAAATGTTGATGCACTTCAAATCACAGAAAATGTCAAATGCTTTCAAAATGTAAGAGGCAGATTCATGTTCAACAAAAACTTTCAGGATTTCAGTCTTTAAGTAAAGTGGTAAAAGTAAGATTTGATCAATTTTTTTTCTATCCTCTGTCATTACCTTCTCAGTACTTATGACATTTTGACATCTTTTCAATGATTACATGTATTTATATATTATTTCTCAATCATTCTTTTTTTATACTCAATAAAAGAAATATGATGGCATAATTCAATACATTCAAAGAAATAATACCTTGTTTCAATTATACTCAGATTCTTGCTATTATTTTTGGCAGTGTCATTTTATTCAAATAAAATGTGAAATCTTCAGGTACATTTTAAAATTCTGATTTAACCTGATTTAATGCAAAAGGCTCTTGCAAATTAAATATTTCAAATGATCAAAACCAATTTTTTAAATAAGATAATATGGGTCAAATTAAATTAATTATGTTATTCTTTCAGGTTTTAATAACCCTGTATTTGTCTATAGCTGTATTTTAGGTGCAAAATATATACAAATTTTATGTACTCAGTAGTTATTTAAAGAAATTATTCCAACTTGGAGTTTCAGCTCTGTAGTGAGTGTTTTCACCCATTTAGTGTCATTCATTATTATAAGTCTTTAAAAGAGGTATACTTTCTTTTACTCCCTCAAAAAATAATCTTTGTTCTTATACGTTATATTGGACACAACTTAGATAAGTAAAATATTGAACTTTAAAGCAATGATTGCACTGGACCATTTAATTTCGTTGTTTGTTTTAATTTGGGAAATTGGCTTGCTAGACTACTCTTCCTTAATGCTATTACATGATTTAAAAAGATTAAAGTATATCATTTGACTACCAGAGTCTAAGACATTTATTTAAAGACACGATGAACATTTCTGACTAAAAAATTTTCTTATCAAAATTACTTATAAATGTTTTACATTAAAATGCACTCATGAAAAATTGTATGAAGTCATATTCATTTATTCAAAAGTGTTGAGCTCCGATGATTATCCTAGCTAAAAATAGTGCAGTTTTTAAGACTATAGTATTCATTTTATAGCTGATGAATGCCGGGATTTGTAAATGAAAATGTAAAATAATTGTAGCATGAAGAGAAAGATCACAGTCTCCTGCAGAGACTAAGTTTCTATAACACCAGGACTAGCTTGTCTTGTCTGTGTTTGGAACAATAGATACTTTCAATCTTGCATGACATTCTGATGACAGTCTTTATCTTTTATTGTCAGTTAAAATATGGAGAAGAATTTTCCTTGAATTTCCCCAAAGTACTAGACATACAGCAATTCCCAGTTTTGCATTTTGTTTGCAAGGCAGAACTAAAATCAGCTAGAATAAGCAAACACTTAGTTTCATGACAGTCACCTGAGAATTTCACAAATGTGCACTTACTGTGTTCTTCGAACCAAATCTGTTAAACTATTACCTAATATTTGGACAGTGAAGCCTCCCACTTCTAAATAAAGAATCATTCTGAATAGTTAATGTTTCATTTTAACATAATTCTTGTCTAGTGCTTAAGAAACCTAATTTAAAATATTGTAACCACAATGGGCTTATTGAATATATTTTGAGTGACAGCTGGTAAAACTTTCAGACTCTGAACACATATGCACATTTTAATCTTTGCTATCTTTGCCAATATATTAAGAACATCTAATTTCAAACATTATAGTAGATGTTATCCAATATATTTAAATTATCTTAAAAGGTTTTATTTAAAAAAATTAATTTAGTAAAATAATACACAATTACTATAGTTTACACTTACTAATTTGTGTTGAAAGTATATATCATGATGCTTGGTTATTTTAAAGAACTACATTTTGTAATGACTCATGTACACAATACAAGCTAAAACATAAAGCTAATATAAATTCAGTGAAAGGTGAATTTCAAATATGAGAAGATCTGTGCTCACAATTGTGTATTATAAACTATAAGTAATATTTCTGCACTGTTATGTTATAATGCATCATTTAAAATGAGTTTTGTCAAGAATGTAGAAAATAGTCCAAGATAATGCAAGAAATGTGACTTGATTGATTTTTCACTTTTGTTACTATTTTAAATTAAGTTAAAATCGATATGCAAGGATTATATCAGATTTATAGAATTTAACAATAGACATCTGAGGTCGTGTTATATCTTTACTTCAAAAATAAGAAAGATACTATTTAATTCAAAATATTCTCATCCAAGTGTTACCGCGTTCTTATGTTCATGAAAATATTAGCTAAAATTCAAGCTACATAGATTTATTTTAGCCTCACTATATTTTTCAATCTATTAATAACATTTAAATATAAGATTATGGATGCCACTATATGCCACAGGAAGTCTTTACTTAATTTATGTAACTGCTTCCAACAAGTATAAAAATCAATTCTACCTACTATATGTCCTTCACCACCTTGACATTGTTTCCTTACCAGACATACTTTATTACATCCTTGTCACCTACTATGACACATCCTCAATGATATGGTCCCATTTCCCTTACTCATCCATTATTTCATTCATTTATCAAAGTTCCTTCGAGTACCTACTAAGTGACAGTGTTTGTCCTGAGCCTCCATGGTGAACGAGACCTAGATCATGCCTTTTGAGGGTGCTTTCTCAAAGATTTAGAAGTTTTCCTGAGACACCTAAGATGAAGAGGGTTTTATATTCTGTCTAAATGCTATAGCCCTCATAGTCTGTGCAATTTTATTTTGGAGTTTATTGATTTATTTGTGATAACAAATATATTTTCATGTGTATACCTTGTCTCTAAAACCAGATCACAAACACTGTTTCCATGATACTGTAGTCAGTGGAGTATTACACTTAAGTTGGAACTCAATAATTACTTGTGGAATATTCTCTCTGCCCAGAACATTAAAAAAAAAAATTTGCCTAGTGTCTCCCTTTATTCAGGTTTCTGCCAAGGTATTACCTTATCAGAATGGTCCTTCAAAACCACACTATGGAACATAATACTTCTTACTATATCACCCTTTTTCCTCTTACCTTGTTTGATTTTATTTCACAGTATAGATCAACTACCTGGTGCCTGACATATTTTATTTTTCTGTCCCAAACTATGGTAGAGTGCAAATTCTGTGCTTTATTTCTTTTGCCTCATAGTGGCTAGCAGATGTTAGATGCTTAAATAATACTTATTTAATGAATGAAAGACTGGCTTATCATGTCCAATCAAAGGTCTTCTTTTACTTATACTTTTTGTTAAGAACACAACTGAGGAAAAATCAGTCTTATTCTAGTTTCATAGAGTGTACTATTTCTTTTAGATAAAAGTTAATAAAATAAAATATACAAAATTACTTCAAAATTGGAAACTAGATTTTTAAATACGACTAAGTCTGATATATGTTGATCGGAACTTGAAAATATGAACTGCCTAGCTCTAACTTGAACACTGACAACTTTCTATCCTGAGAATAGTATGTATATTTTTAAATGCCAAGAGCAAATTTAACTCTATCTCTTGGGATGCAAAAAGTCTGAACTATGTTCACATGCTATTTTTTTTCAGTGTTCTTAGAAAAAAAAATCTAGCTTACATTCACACTCCATGATAATTTTATGTAAATTATCTTATTGCATCATTGTTACTGTAATTTCCCTCCCTTGTTCTCTCAAATAGGCATGGGTTTATGGAATACATTGCATTTTCGCAGATACCTTATATGATGCATTTAAACATGTAAAGCAGACTGAACAGATGGCACATTTTACAGTTTCATTTAAGCTGTGAAATAATGGCTCTAGAATTTGAGTGCATTTTTTATCCTAAATTTATATTTAGAATTGTAATATATCATCACATTTGATCCAGTCTTAAGTATGATGGTAAAATAAGAATGTTATCAATAGGTTTAGCCTAAATTTAGATATTATTAATAATAAAAATTTTAAAACCAATTAGATTTTTTTTTAAAAAATGGACTCAAGTCAATCAAATAAAGTGAAAAATTATCAGTTTTGGCAGTTTAATTGATTAGTAAATATTATTCAAATAATTACAGATATCTTAGAGCAAAAAAAGTGTTCATTTAGTCTATCTACAGATTGTTGAAGTGTCATATTTTTTTCTGAATCTAAAGACACACAAATTCATTTTGTATTTTACGCTCTTGGTATTAATATGTTTGCTTACTTCCATGAGGATGTATTATATTTTTTTCTGTTTGGGGGTATTAACTAGTGACTGATTCTGACTTTATATTACAGTTCTTCTTCTTTTGTTTTGATGACATTACTTACTACTAAGGTGATTTGTTGTTGTTTGTGGGTTGTTTGTTTAAAAAACATCACACTGGTCACTGGTTAAGAGAGTTCTATTTTTCTGACTGAGAATTTTTCCCTCCTGGAGTTAATAATGACCTCTTCTTTATGGTGATCTTTGATTTATCATTCTGTTGCCTTTCATCAAACGTGGCTTCTGCAATGAAGTTTGTTAATATTATGCTGTAATGAAAAGGCTCTGTGTGATTTCTTTTCTACAGAATATTCCCAAACAATTATCTGCCTTTAGAAAAAAATCGAGTTATAAAATTATACAATTTAAATGTTGTCAGCATTATTTATACACAAAATGATATAATTACTTCAACATGCCTCTATTTGCATGATGAGGGAGGAGGTTGACCCATGCTAGTTCATTGTACCATGTTTCTAGAACACTCTCTCATTTTAGTTGACTTAATTCCATTCTCACATAAATAGCTAGTTGTGTTAGTTTTTCAGCCCACGTTGTGAAACTGTCAGAAAGAGTCATCACTAAAATGTCCCAGGCTTATATGGCCTTGGGCTTTTTGTAAATAGAGTTGTCATTATGAAGTAGGCATCTCTTAAGTTGCAGCACAAAGAGAAGCAGACTTTAATTCACTTTAGTTGCACATTGTAATACACTTGGTATGCATTATGGGTTAGATGCTCATGCATCTAATGTCTGTTTCTTTAACCATGGACGTGACAGCTTCGGGGAAATATATTTCCCCATGTAGGAAAGGCTCCCAGACAAAAATGTGTATGCCTCCTACTGTTTGCCTCCTTTAGGATTTCAGTTTAGTCACTTTTCGTTGAGTAATCACATCCTCTTGATTGTTGCACTGAAGCTAAGCAAACTTCTCAAAATCTGCATCTCATTATAACACCTCCATACTTATAAATCAATAAAAGGATTTCCGCTATCTTCAAAATAAATCCTCAAATCCTTTCCAAATCAAACAAGATCTTTTATAATCTGAATCTCGCCAATATTTTTAGGTTCGTTTCTCTCCATTCATATCTCACTCTTTATTTAGCCATATTTAATCCCTGAATTTTCTTTAAAGGAACCTTTACCTAAATCCCATGACTAAATTATGATATACTTTGTCCCTTCATGCTCCGCCTCATTTCTTTATTCCGTTGTGTACTAAACTCTTTTAATTTTAGGGATAAAATCATGAGATAATATTTGATGATATCTCTTTCCCTATAGGTACAATTTTAATTAGGTGTCTCTTGTGTCTGTTCTCATTATATAGCTTTATATTTATTATACTATACTTTGATAATCACCTTCCTTGTCTTTCTGTAAGTTAAATTGTGTTTTTTTTGTTAGTAGGAATAATGTCTCAGGTATCTTTGTATCTCTTGCCCTCGAACAGTAGATATACTCATCAAATATTTCTTTAAAGTATTTGTATAATATTTTAATATCTTTGAAATAAATTTCCTAAGCAAAGTAATTGTGTCCATGGATCCAAATATTGAATTGTTAGGTTGTTTCACCAAAAACTGTATCAATTTACAATAATCTTTGTGGCCTATGTTATAATTTTTAATTGTTTTCTTATTTTATTGTATCTCTTGATTTTAATTTTATTATATACTCTTTATTATTTTAAATTCTGACATATTTAATATGTCAGACTTTTGTTTTGTGTTTGCTATTTCTATAAGGTTGAGAAAACGAAGGTAATTATACAAAGCTGACTAATAGTCTCATGCTTTGTGCCACTTTTATTTTATATATTTATTTTTAAAAAAATGTGTTTTAATCCTTGGGGAATTTATTTTGGTGTATACTATGAAGAATAGATATATGTGTTTTTAAATATTCACATTCACCTTTCCCCAGCAATGTGCTTTAAATAATCTTTGATTGTCTTTTCTTTTAAGAAACTTACTTTGTCACCCATTAATCTATTGGGGCATAGTTGTTTTTGTTTTTGTTTTTTTTAAAACTATGTTTTAAAACATTTTTGTTTTAAAGAAATCTAAGAAATAATTTTAAGCTTCCAGTTTTTAAATGGAAAAAAACCAAAATTTCTTGCTTCTTAAAGATTACTGAAAAAAAAGAAAATTGAAAATAAACACAAATCCATTAAGAATAAAAGTAGGAAGAACATTTCTAAATATTGAATCTTCAAAACTACGATTGACAAAACAGTGAGTAACAAAAAGTATATAGAAAACTACTCTTCAAGGTGAGGAGTAGCGATTGGAGTTGAAACTCCAAAAAATTTTGCTTACAACTTTGAAAATAAGATGATTTAGCTAGTGGTGAGTTTACTGATGATTGTCTCATCATGATAATGAATTAAAAAAGCTAAACTCAACTGTAAGAAAAATAGTTTAGATTTTGTAATACAAAATAAATCCAATTTTTGACATAAAAGACAAATAATAAAACCATGGAACTCATTACATCAAAAGAAAAAGATTTTTCAAACAAAAGAAAAGCAAAAGCTTCAAGTTTATTGTCGGACAAGATTGTATTCCAGGTGAATAACATTAAATAATGCAGAAAAAAAAGCAGTATCTTTAATCAATGTTGCATTCCACCATGACATTAGCATATCTGTTTCAAGTAATTTATTGTCAATTTTATAAAGTAAAAAGTACATGATTATACAAGAAAGACTTAGCTGTAGGAGACTAACTTGCCCTTTTCTAGTAAAAATATAAAAAGACTGAAGTAATATAATTTATAGTGAAGATGCTCTCAATTGTATCATTGTCTCAACTCCTTATTGTGTAAGTTATATATATAATATATACATATATGTGTGTATATATATATATAAAATGCCCACTCATTTTTTCTTCTTGCCTTGTGATTACAGTGTTTCCTGGGGATATTTTCCCTTTGCATTAATATCAAGCTTGCCGGACTTTGGTCAGTGGGATGTAAGTGAATGACACATATTATCACATTTGAGTTTTAAGAGCCCTTGCCAGTTTCCACCAACTCTTTTGTTGAATTGAATGCTGAGTAGGGAAGATGCCCAGAGAAGAACCACAGCCAAATGACTGCTGTTTGGAGCAGAACTGTGACAACCCACACAGTACGTGTAACATGAACAAAAAAATAAAACTTGGAAATCACTGAGATTGGGTTTGTTGTTACTACGTCCTGATCTAGAGAGAGTAGAAAGATTAATGTTATTTAATTAAAATATATTCAACTCTAAATCTCCAAAATAGAAAATATGACTTCTGTTGAGGTGCTTATAAAATATTGACAAAAATGTGTCAAAAAAATTCCAAAAGACAAAGAAACACAGAAAATAGTCTCTAATTGCAATATTAAAAAATGAAACATTATGAGAAAGCCAGAATAAAAATTCCTTACAGTATAGAATTTCAAAAGGCTGTAGTTGATCCTTGAGAATGTTAGGAACACTGACCCTTGCATAGTGGAAAATTCCATATCATTTTAGACTCGCCCAAAACTTAACTACTAATAGCTTATTGTTGATCAGGAACCTTACCAATGACGTAAACAATTGATTAACGCATATTATATATGCTGCAAGTATTACAGACCATAGTCTTACAATAAAGTAAGATAGAGGAATGAGAATGTTAAAAAATCATAAAAAAGAGAAAATGTATGCACTATTCATTCATTGGAAGTGAATCACCATTAAAGTAAAGGTTTGCCATGCTTTTGTGTTAAAAAGCCTCAACATTATAAAGATATAAATTCTCCTGAAGTAGATAATTGATTGCAGCTTAATTTAAATACAAAAACAAGCCGTTTTAAAGATAAACTACATATCTTAAATTCATTTGTAAGGAAAAATGGCAAGCAAGAATAGTCAAGGAAAGTCTAAATTACAAGGGAATAAAGTGATAGACAACATCCTCTGTTCCCATATTAAAATTATTAAAATTTCTCTACTACCATCAACAAAGCACTGTAGTTTTTAAGCCTAAATAGACATACACATTAAAAAAAAGTGAAATGTCAATTAAGACATTAGCTATAATAATAGATATTAAAATTTAGCGCATGATAGAAGTGACTTCTGAGTCAATATTGGCAAATTGACTTGACCCTCTGGAGAAAGAAAAGTAACTTGAATGACACACATTACAACAAAGAATTGTCCAAAATAGATTCCAATGTTAAAATAACTGTGCAAGCACTAAGAAAACAGAAAAATTTGTATAATATAGAAATGTATAATGACATTAATACTAATATATAAGCGGCATTAGAATAATCTCCTGTGGAAAAATACAAATAAATAAAATGTAAATGACAAACTGAGAAAAAAGAAAGATTTATAATTGAAATCACAGGGAAAGGACACATACTTTTACTGTATAAAGGGGCACTAAAATCAATAATAAAACATCAAAACACCCAGTGGATAAATGGACATATAATATGAATAGGCAGAGCACATAAATGGACCTTAAAACTAGTTCTTAAACTATGATATATAACATTCAACCGTGATAAGAGAACAAAGACTAAAACTTAATTTAAAAATACTTTTTTTATCACTCAGTTTGGCAAATATCAAAAATGTTTGATAACAGAAGGAATGACAAGGGTATCTAGAATCAAGAAGTCACATAAATTGCTGGTCAAATTGTGAACTGTAATAGCCCCTGCTAAGTATTCAATATTGATCAAAATTTAGAATGTGTGTATTTACTTGTTCCTGTGGATTCCACTTGTAGAAACGGAATAGTCATTCACACAGGACATTAGCATGGCCTGCAGTACCATTTTGTTCAAAATGTATTGGATTGTGTGCCAGATACAAGCAGTGGAATACAATCTTGTTTCTAAAAGGATTACGATAACTCTGAGTTAGCCTGTATAAACCGATCTCCAAAATTTTCTTTTTCTTTTTTTGATTTCTTGTAGAGATGAGGTCTCGCCATGTTGCCCAGGCTGGTCTTGAACACCTGAGCTCAGGCATTCCCAAAGTGCTGGGATTGCAGGTGTGAGCCATCATGCCTGGTCAAAATTTTCTTTAGTGAAAAAGAAAATCAATCTACAAAATAGAGAGTATATATTATGCTATTATTTAACAAAAATAAAACAATAGCAGCAAGAAATTTTTTTAAAGGTTTTATTTATTTACAGAATATATACTTAGTGCGTCCTGTCTGAGGCTCTGAGCTATGCATTTGGAATAAAAAAGCAAACAAGACAATTTCTTTTCTTCGTTTTAGTTTGCACATTTAAAAAATATGTTTAGAATGTTGGAAGTTTATACAAAAATAATTTAATAGTGATTTTATTAATATGGCAAATGCTACTGAGTTGTTTTTAGTTTGTGGATGTGTTACTTTTTTTTTTTCCCATGGGAGATGCACTATGGTAAGTTTTCAGAGAGAAGTCAGTAAAATTCTTTTTTTGTAAAAAGCTAAATCACTGTTGGAATTCGATGCAAATGGCTGGCATGTATTGGCAAATAGAAAGTGGTTTAGTTTGGGGAACATAGCAATACACAAGCAGCAAAGATGGCCGTCGACGGCAGTGGATTAAAACACAACTCACTTGTCTAGGTGAAAGGGACATGGTAAAGATTAGTGAGAAATAAAACAATACAAATTGTTTGTAGAGGCAGACTTTTTCTGAGACATTAATCAGGAGCAATTTGAGTTTGGAGAGAGAAGCGATATAATCAAATTGATTTATGATGATGAAGCTTTCTAAAAACCATAGAACACAGGAGCAGGAAGGAATGTAAAATATGCTATTCCACCAGTATGTATTTTATAGAGCAAAACTAAGATGAGTACTTGCCCAAACTCACACAACTACCTTGTAAACAGGGCTAGTAACAGGTTTCCTGACTCACAAGCCTGTGTTAGTTGTATAAAAGACAAACCAGAGTGGGGAAAAATATGAGAGATAGGGTAGCCAGAAAGAAAACATGAGGTTTTGAATGACAGAGGCATGCAGTTACTGTCATAAATAGAGATCAGTAGAAATGGTGGACATTCTCTAATAATTTTGGCTGAGATGATAGAACGTGAGTGGAGAAATTACACAAGAAGCAATCTTTAGGGAAGGTGGGTTTGTCTCCAGAAAGGGGAGTTACAAGGTGAGGAGGCAGATATACTTTAGACTATAGATAGAGTCTTTAGTATTTTGAAGTTTGTTTTATATATTGTCTATTTTAAAATTAATTAAATTAACAATAAAATAAATTGGAGGATTGTAGATGCCTTTCAGCTGGAATTTTGAATCGAATGATGGAAATAATGTCGAACTACAATGCTGAATCTATCATTTGCAAGCTAAACTACTTTGGACAAATACTTAATTTCTTTGAATTCTATCTTCTTTGTTTGGAAAAGAGGACTCATAATACTTCTAAAGTGTCTTTCCTGGATTGGACTTATACACACAGATATGCAAAAACGATTAAGATCTATAGTTGGCATATGTGCATACATGTAACTGAATTACATGAGAAGGAATTTTTTTGTCATTTTGCTCAAGCCCAGCGTGGTCTGGGCATACACAATCTTTTGTGCATACAAAGGAAAATATACACGTTAAGCATGAAAGATTCTTTCATTCAAAATCTTACAGTCTTAATGCAATAAAAAAATTACTGTGAGATTATTAAATAAACAATGCAAAATAGTAGCCACTTACCATTAACTATATCATTCCCTTCTCTAGGCTTTTAGGAAAAAGAAGGAGACTTATAGTACATTTCAAAACTCTTTATTTTTACCTGCTGCTATTGTTGAATTTTTCATTCTGAACTTCAATTGTATTGAACAACTTTCAGCTTCTGAATGTGTTGCGATTCTTGAAGGTTTTCAGCATGTTTAAATATGCTCATCTTCTGCTTAACTTCTGTGTTACCTTATAGTCTGTCCTCTCCTTTGTTTCTCCACTTCACCATCATACTACACCTACTCTCCCTAGTAATAATTCGAGTAACTTCTTACATTGAGTTATTACTCTATGCTGAGACACTGCTAAATGTTTTATATGAATTTTTCATTGGCTGCTTTAAATAAACCCAAACACTTGAATTATTAATACTTCCATCATACAGGTATGGAAAATAAGATTTGGAAAGGGGTAGGTAACTTGCTTGAGTTCATGAAGCTAAAAAGTAGTTGAGCTAGGATTCAAACACCAGTTGCTGACTTGCTCTAACAACCTTGAATGGTCCACACTCACTTGTGCTTACCTGCTTCGATGCATTTCCCAAAGATCTTCAAAGACTCCCGAGGTCAGAGATAGTACCCTTTTTATTTTATCTCTAATACCCAGGAAAGTGCCTGAGATCAAGGTGTAACTCTCTCCGGTGCTTGGTGAAGTCAAGGTCACTGGCTTTGATGGAATGTATGAGGAGCCAGAGAGTTATAAACTTTATCCAGTAGGACATCAGGCAACAGAACAAAAACGGGGAATTTTGGCTACAGTCATCTTTCATGGATGGGTCGCTACATAAGAGCCTGACATCTGACACTTCTGACTGTGGCACAGGTAGTGATGACGTGACCTGCATTATCGTTTACTTCGTGATCACTAATACAGCAGAATTCCTGCCAGGGAGTAAAAGAGTTGGACTCTGAGGGACTAAAGTCAACGTCAAAGGTGCCAACAACAAGGCCAAGCAGTCATCTATACTCATGCCCACTCAGACTGCACATCTTCTGAGACCTGCATATCTTAAGTTAGGATGTTAATTGCTTCTGAAATAAATAAGTGACTGAAATTATTCAGCATTTTAAAGCCAGATAGATAGATAGATATGAAGATTTGTAGATACTTAAGTACACGGATATAGCTACGAATAATGGAAAGCTTAATTCTAATTTTTATTTCAAATTTCTTCCTTTCTCTAATTAGCCCTGCATTTCTCTTGATCATTCTGCTGAATTCTTCTAATATTCTTCTGTGTGATAAAACCATTTTTATTGCTTGTGTTTTTACATTCTTTGCATTAAGGTCATTATTAATGTTTCCACACAATTTTCTCTCTTTTTAAATAATTGTTTAAATAGAAATGTAATTGTAATTCTTTATGATTCAATATACTTTACAAAATACATAGCATATAGTAATCTCCCTAGAGCTGACATTTTGCCAAGTTTGGTCTTTATGTGTTTCTTTCTGCTAAATGTTTTGTCTTCCTCATGCAATTTCTTGATATTTTGGTCTTCTACCTGGTTTATGTAATAAGTTTCTCTTGTGCCAAGGCAATGGGTGGATGGGAATTTTAAACCATCTTCTCTTAGTGAGATGAGTAATTTTCAAATGAGTAAAAGTTTGAAAGTATATCTCTCTAAAGATAACAAAATGAACAAAATAATTCCTATACATTCATGCAAAAACACTACACATTAATTCTGCCTAAAGCAGCTTAGATGTAAGAATTTTTAACCTTTATGAACTTACTCTTATGTGAGTTAATTATAAACTCATATTTACAAATAAAAATACTAAAAGGTGTCTGTGTGTATGTGTGTATTCTTAAAGGCTGTGCCTTATAAATTCTAAAATATTTTAATTAAAAGTGTAAAAAATTAACAAACTGAGAAAAAAGGATATTTGTGGTCAAATGCATTAATTAAATAACTGATTGATTTAATTGTTTTGCCTTTTATAGGAGTTGTTTGGCAACATGGCAGAAAAAGAAGGAACTGTTTGACTCTTTTTTCATTTCGTGGTATTGTCCAAGTACAGTCAGACTTTCCTTAATATTTGGGAAGAATATTCACACAGAAATAAAGCAGAATATATAGAATATGATGGATTTAGCATTATATTTTCATGCATCACATTTTGTCCATGCCAATTTTATGCTTTTTAAAAAAATTTGTTCCAATCGAGTATAAACAAATACAGGTAAATTTTTAGCCAGGTTTTATGAGTAACGTTCTCACCATATGCATAATAGGCATTTACCTGATAATAAAGTTTTCTGTGCAATATATTAAGTTTTTATGTATTAGATAAAACTCTATAATGAAGCATCTAAAAATATAATTGTTGTAAGCAGGGGCTGAATAAATTTTTTTGTTATAACGGCTCTGATTTTATATCACATTTATGAATGACTTCATAAGCACATGATTTTCCCACCTGAAATGGGAAATGGACAATTTTTCAGGGTCATAAAAATTTTGTGTTGAATTATAATTTCACTCATCATCTTATCCTTAGGGTACAATCACTGTCCCTATGACTCAGATTTTATTTCTTCACTGTTATAAATAATAGTAATTGTTAACTTTATTATTATAAGCTGCTAAAATCCTGATAAATTATTTCACTTCTAATTTATTCATATTATTCTACTTAAGTGTTATTTCTTCTTTATTATTTGTCAGCTATATCATCTCCTTTTTGTTATGTTTAGTTGTGGTAAGTATGTATCTTACTGGCTTAAAAGAAAAACAAGTCTTGCTTTCCAGTTTATAGTGTTAAAATAGAAGCTACATAGACTGGGTTAATATCCGTCACTGGTTAAGAATAGTATATTTGCTGATAGCAGCTCAGTCTCAAGATTAGAAACTAAAAGAAAACACACTTACCAATCTAATTTGCAATTAACATTTTGCATTTTGCTGATATAATTTAAGGATAAAAAAAACTGAGAAAAAAAAGTCCACCTAACCTTGTCTCTTCTTAATAGTTAAGGATGTCTTAGAAACATTTTGAATTTTCAAGGCACTGATTTTTTTTCGAAATAGTCATTGTTCATGAATATTTGATTGCTAAGATTAAGAACAAAGGTAAACAAGAAAAAATAATTCTCGTTCAAAAGTCAAATATTTTAAAATGGAACTGTTGCTGCAACTTTTTTCAACCCAACTATCCTCCTGATGACAATCGAAAGGCTAGAAAAAAGTTTAATATACACGGGAACCCTGGCCCCAGAAAAAAACAGAATTATTTTTTGGAGGCAGGGCCCTTTGTAATATACTCAGAATTTGTCCCTCTGGATCAAACAGTCAACCAAAGTTTTTATCTGGAAGTTCTGAGAAGGTTGCATCATAATTTGTGGGAGAAACGTCTGAATTGTGGAAAACAGGCGACTGGTTCTTCCATCATGACAGTGCACCTGCCCACACCGTGCTGAGTGTGCAGCAGTTTCCCTAGCTCTGCCCTCTCTATTCACCCATCTTGTCTCTAGCAACTTTATTTTTTCTCCTCTGGATGTGAAAAGTCTTTAAAGGGAGACATTTGGCCAATGTGGAAGAGTTGAAGCAAAAAACAGCAGAAGCTAAAAGGAATCCAAGATGATGAGTTCAAAAACTTTTTGAGCAGTGAAAAAAATGTCTTGATAAATGTGTTGCATCCCACGGAGAATGCTTTGAAGGTGACTGGAGTTTAAACATGTAAGAATAAATACACAATTTTTAAAATAAATAAATCCGAGGCCTCTTTTGCAGATTCCTCCCCTTGTATCTATTTGAAAACATCAGAAGGCGATCAATAATTCAAGAACTCAAGGAATCATCTTTCTGGAGATAACTGAAGACCAAACTAATATTTGAAAAAAAAAAAAAATTTTTTTTCCCTCTCGGCATTTGATGTTTCAAAGGTGACATCTGAGAAGCTAAGAATCTGAGCAGAAGCAAAAGGTGACAATCAGAGAAGCTGGGCAGAGTCTTAGCAGTATCTCAAGCCTGAGCCATCTAAATTGGAAGGTAGGAGGAACCCTATGAACACCTAGGCTTTCTCTTGGGACCCTGCATTGCAGCAATGAGGGAGAATTAAAAATAGGCTAGTGCTGCAAAGACTGAAGTCCAGTTTAGAATCCTTTCCCTATTTGTTTAGGGCTACTAATTTACCTGCCTATGAGAAGCAAAAGTAAATTTATTCTAGCTCATATGTCAGTCTTTCTATTTTTTTACACAAAATTTTATAACAGTTCGTCAAAAATATTTGGCATGAACATAGAAAAGAATGGGTTGAAAACCAAAAATAAAACAGCAGAAAAATAACAAGATATATATGTGGCATATATAGTGTTCCCTATAGTTTTCAATACATTATATTATAATTATATGTAGTGTCATCAGTTCAAGTAATGCCATAAAATTTCTAAACAAAATAAATCCAATAAAGGTAAATCTTATTAATATACATAAAACTCTGTACCCATTACTAGGTAATGCATATTTTACTTAAGTGTAGATAGACCTTTCTGAAAATTTTGTTATATATTAGATCACAAAGAAAATCTCAAGCTCCTTAAAAATAAGCATTATAAGCCGGGCTCGGTGGCTCAGCCTGTAATCCCGCGCCTTTGGGAGGCTGAGGTGAGTGGATTGCCTGAGCCCGCGGGTTCGAGACCCGCCTGGGCAGCGAGACCTCATCTCTACAATAAATAAAAAATCAGCCGGGCGTGGTAGCGCGCGCCTGTAATTCCGGCTACTCGGAAGGCTGATGTGGAAGGATCGCCGAAGCCCAGCAGGTCGAGGCTGCGGTGTCCGGAGCGGCCATTGCACTCCAGTCTGGGCGACAGAGTGAGACGCCAACTCAAAAAAAAAAAAAAAAAGCATTATATCAAATCAAAATTATCAAAATATAATAATGACTAAAAGATCACACAGAATAGAAAATAAGCACTCCCATATATCAGCGGTCACACACATGGCAATATAACTAAGAAACAACCAATTTTGAATGAAATAGTCATAAATTTTTTTTATTTCTTCAAGAAATAGAGAAATAGCTTTATATTCAGAAATCATCAACATGTATCATATCATTAAATGAAAAGAAAAAAACATAATTACTTCTATAGATACTGAAAAGAAACAATCTCTCCTCTTCTTCCTCCTCCTCAGCCTGTTTAAAGTGAAGACGAGAATGAAGACCTGTTAGATGATCCTTTTCTACTTGATCAGTAATAAATGTATTTTCTTTTCCCTATGATTTTCTCAATAACATTGTATTTTCTCTATATTTTTAAACGATAGAAAATAATATATATTACGTGCAAAATATATGTTAATTGGCTGATTATAATGGTAAGTAATCTGGTCAACTATTAATAGGCTATTTAGTAGTTAAGCTTTTGAAAAGTCAAAGGACATATGCAAATTTCCAACTGTATGTGTGGGGTTTAACATTCCTTGTTGACATTCTTCCAGGGTCAATTGTGTATGTGTATGTATTTGTAACCAAATAAGGGAGAAATCTTATATGATTATATCAACGAATGCAAAAAATTTTGCTAAATTTGTCATCTATTTATAATAACAGTGACATTTAATGAGAGATAGATGGAAATTTCTTTAATATAGTCATCAAAAAGTGGCTACAAATAACTGAAGCAATTCGGTACTTTATGGCCAAATAATTGAAACTTTCCTTCTGAGTTTGGGCGTAAGATTAGAATGGTCACTCTCACCACATCTATTCAACACTGGACAGTCCAACACAACAATGGGTCAAAAGGCATATACAAGTAAATCACAAAAAGAAAAGTTCAGATGGACGTGAATAAAATATTATCATTATTAATCAGTGAAATATAAATTTAAGCCAAAATTTATATTTATAACCCCATCAAATTGACAAAAAGTAAAAAGGATAGGTGATAATTGGAGAAATGAGAAATTTTACTCACTACCATTAGGAGGGAAAATTTGTGTACTCAATGAAAAGTAGTTTACCTTTATGTAGTGAAGCTGAAGGTAAATTGACCTTACAACAGAAAAATTCCAAGTTTAGAGAGTAACCCATGTACATGTGCACTAGAATTTACATATAAAATATTTCATACATTATTTGTGTAATAGCCAATTCAAATCCTGCAGAAGGGATTTGTCACTCTGTTGCCCAGGCTCGAGTGCAGTGGCACTCTCCTGGCCACCGCAACTCAACCTGCTGGGCTCAGGCGATCCTTCCACCCCAGCCTCCCAAGTAGCCAGAACTACAGGTGCACACTACCATACCCGACTGATTTTTTGATTTATTGTAGAGACAAGGTCTCACCATGTTGTCCAGGCTGGCCTCGAACTTGCGGACTTAGGCAATCCTCTCACCTCAGCCTTCCAAAGTGCTGTGATTATAGGCCTGAGCCACCACGCCCGACACCACAGATGTTTAAACTGAAAAGAAAAACAAGAAAATAATAATATAAAAAAGTCAAGAAAACTGCCTTTCAGGGTTCAGGATACAACAATGAGGGACAGAGAAGGATGCCTTTAAATGACTGTCAGTGTTATTTTTCTTTATCTAGATACTGGCCACACAATTATTTGCCTTATAATTACTTGTAAAATATGTGTTTGTGTACTGTTTGTATCTATATAATGTTTCACAGTAAAATAAAAATATATTTAATATGACACCGTTTGGGGGCCGTGACTGCAGAGACAGCTATTATAAAGTAAACAATAGTTATTTCTGAGTAGTAAGATTTAGAAACATTTTAAATTTTTTCTTGATACTTTTTATATTATTCTAATATTTTTAATTCCAACATATCATTTTTGCAAAGTCAAATTACTTTTTGAAAAGAAAAGTAGTATGATTTGGGTAGAAGATGATTTCTTATTTCCAGTACATCGATTTTTGGTGGGAGGGGTGGCCCTTCTGTAGGAATGTCGGCAAAACTGATAGAAAATAATTACATTCCTATTGTAATCTGTTCTTGCTACCTTCATAATATTTGTAGAGTGTGTGTGATAAATATATACAAATTTGTTGTTTAAAGTGAATCTCATTTAAGTATCTGGATCATGTCACATATAACATTCCAGTGGTTTGTATTTTATTTGATTAATTAATCTGTCTATCTATTTATTTATTTAGAGTTGTGGTCTCACCCTGTCACTCAGACTGGAAGGCAATGGTAATATCACAACTCACTGCTGCCTCAGCCTCCTGGCCTCAGGCAATCATTTTTCTCAACCTCCCACATAGCTGGGACTACAGACACGTGCCACCACACCAGGCTAATTTTTTTAATGTTTTGGTAAAGACAAGGTCTCACTATGTTGCCTGAGTTGGTCTCCAACTCCTGGACTTAAACAATCCTCCCATTTTGGCATCCAAAGTGCTAGGGTTACAGGTGTGAGCCACTGTGCCCAACCAATATTCCAATGGCTTTTAAGTACTTTTTCCTCTTTTGTCTTACAAGAAAGAAAGAAAAAAAAAGGATGCCCCAGTAATTTTTCAATTTCAAAAAAAAGTCACACTTAAAACACGAAAGATTGCTTCACTATTAAGAAATAGTGCTGAGTCGGGCTTGGTGGCTCAGCCTGGAATCCCATGCTTTGGGAGCTGAGAGTGGATTACCTGAGCCCGCGGGTTTGAGACACGCCTGGGAAACTTGGCGAGACCTCTTCTCTACAATAAATCAAAAAATTAGCCGGGTGTGGTGGCGCACGCCTGTAGTTCCAGTTACTTGGACGGCTGAGGCGAAAGGATCGCCAGAGCCCAGCAGGTTGAGGCTGCAGTGGCAGGGAGCAGCCACTACACTCCAGTCTGGGTGACAGAGTAAGACTCCAACTCAAAAAAAAAAGAAAAAAAAGAAATAACAATCTGATGATGTTTTATAAAGTTACTTAATAATTAAGTATTAAATCAATAGACAAATATAAATTTTTATATTTGTTGGACAATTATCATGTAAAATTATCCATTTTAAGGTTGGGCATGGGAGCTCACTGTGGTAATTCCAGCACTTTGGGAGGCTGAGGCATGAGGATTACTTGATCCCAGGAGTTCAAGACCCCCTTGGGCAACATAGCAAGACCTCGTCTCTACCAAAAAAAGTTAAAAATTAGCCATGTGTGGTGGCATGAACCTGTAGTGCCAGATACTCAGGTGGCTGAGGAAGAAGGATTGCCAGGAGGTGAAGCTTTGGTGAGCTGCACTCCAGCCTGGGTGACAGAATGAGACTCTAACTCAAGAACAAAAATGAAAATATTAAAATAGCAATAAATTATCCATTTTAAAATGTATTTTACTGGAAAAAAGCAAAACTTACCCTCTTTTTTCACTTAGGAAGAAAAAGCATTGAAAAAATAATTTTTCTAACTCAATTTATCTTTTATCTCAAATTTTGCAGAGATCTAAAAATGTTATTGAGAATTCAATGACAAATTTTCAATAGAGCAGAAATATATGTTAGTAATATGTTTCTATTATACCTCTAAACTACACTTGCCATATAACAACTATTTACCCATTTGCTAACTATTCTGTTGAATATTTTATGAACAATATTAAAAAAACATACTTTGAAGTGTCTTTGAAGCAAGTTTCTGACCTCTAGGAGTCAAAGAAACTGATTCTATTGCCTTCGTTTTTACAGCTATTGAAAGTTTTCAGTGGCTCAGCCTGTAATCCCGTGCCTTGGGAGGCTGAGGTGAGTGGATTGCCTGAGCCCGCGGGTTCGAGACCCACCTGGGCAGCGAGACCTCCTGCCCATATGTTCATACCATTTGGTTCATATGTATTATATAGTATTCTAACTTTTCTATGTTTTTAAACTTCATTTTTGACATCAGAAAATACAAATGATAACATTACACCTTATTTTAATTCCAATACAAGAATCACACTTCTGTTACCGAATGATCTGTTTTGATTTGGGCTAGTAAATATTTGTTCTGAAAAACAACATAAAACAGGGAAATTGTATCAGTTGTCTTTCTATGAAAACTGAAAATATTTTAAAATAATTGGATATTATAATTGTATAAATATGACATGTAGAATAACTGCCAATATCACATAAGTTTATCTGTCTTTATTGGACCACTTAGAAATCTTTCAACATTGATTTTTTATTTTATACTTTCTGTTTGATGATTTTTTTTTTGTCCATTTTGATTTGTGAATGTCCTTGTTAGGTAACCTATCTTCTTTTCTCTAGTGACTACTTGTTAGGGATGTAAGGCTAATAATGAACTTGTAAACATTATGTAAACTATTTTATTTTTTAGTGAGATGGTTTATTACTGTCAAACACCATCACAGATTTTTATAATTGATAAAGATACAATGTTTGAAGTGTCCTATTGATGCAGGTATAGGGAGATATGCCCCTAAATTCTACGATGTGCTTTTAATCACAGTCTCAAATTGCACAATATACACTATTTTAGGTTATCTCTGTTACTAAATAAATGCATTTCAAGGACTATTGCAAAAGCATTTTTATACGTTATCAAATTACCAGACAAATACCACAACTATCTCATAAACTCTTTTTATTGTAGCTAAACAGCCTTATTTAAGAAATCCTTGTGACTCTCCAGAGTGAAGAATTTTTTTCTTTTATTCGGAGTCTCACTCTGTTGCCCAGGCTGGAGCGCAGTGGCAAAATCAGGGTTTACTGCAGCCTCTACCTCCTGGGCTCAGGTTATCCATCCACCTCAGCCTTCCAAGTAGCAGGGATTATAGGCACACGCGCCACGTCTGGCTAATGTTTTGGTTTTTTGTAGAGACGAGATCTCACTATGTTGCCTAGACTGGTTCTGAACTCTTGGATTCAAGTAATCCTCCCACCTTGGCCTCCCAAAGTACTGGGAGCACAGGTGTGAACCACTGTGCCTGGCCCAGAGTGAAGAATTTTAAATAGACTCAAGAGATTAGTTGAAAACATTTTCCAAATGAGAAACAGCTGATAGCACTTATTATTATTTTCCCCATAAGTAATCAATTTTCATTTACTTTTCAAGTGCAAACCAATCACATAATAGCTGTGTTTATTAAATATATATTTTTATTTTATAAAATGTACTAAAGGAATAATTATATTTTACCCCAGCTCATCAGTGGGTTTGATGTTCAATCCGTGATTCTCCAAAATTACCTATCTGAAAAGATATTTTTGGCTCAGCACACTGACACTCTTCAAAATACATACTATCCAATAAAGAGTATAAAACATCTTTGCCAGGCTTAGTCAATAATTAAACAGAATTTTAATAATGATTAAGATCATTTCCATTCTGTGTCCATGCATAACACTCAGAGATATCATTTTTGAATGATGAAATATTATATTCATGTTTATTGTATTTGTAACAAATCAATTACTGCTTTACAATTGAAAACCAACACTTAGTTGCAATAATTGTTGGTATTTTAGTTTATTCAAAGATAATTCATTTTTGTCTTATAAAAAGATAGCAAACTAAATGGGCTTACAAGATTACACAAATTTAAAATAAGAATATTAAAATATTTTGAAGACATGATCACATGTATAGCTGAGCCAAACAGGACTAAAATGAAATGCAAATATACAATCATCTTAGATGACAGGCTGCTGTCATTTTAATATTCGTTTTGTTTTTATAATTTTTAATCGAAGGTGTTTGACATAACCAATAAAAATAGTCAAGAATAATATAGTTGTTTTTTCAGACAACAAAAGCAGCACTTATTGTGCTTATTAGCATACTTGGCATTACAGCCTAAACTAAATCTTAAAGATAATTCAATAGAGTATTATATACATTATGTTGACTTAAAACAGGAGTTCTACATCTGATTGGATGCATTTGAAAAAATGCTGTCGATTATGATACTTAGTAGAATGCATACATTTTATGTTATTATTTTGAATGTTCTATGAAATCTTAAGAATGAGTTTAACTTTGTTTCTTTGAGAATTTCACCCATGCAGCCATTCATGAAATGGTTTTTGGCTTTGGATTTATAGAACATAAACTTTTTATATGAATGTTATTTTTCCTTTTGTTTTTCTACACCCAAGACCTCTTTTCCAACCGAGGCATGTATCTGACTAGGGGATGAAGATGGTGGTGGTAAGTGTTTGTATAATAGGGTTTATCACATAGAAATCAAAGAGCAATGTGAAGAAAACATTTAGCTTATGGCACCTGAAAATACGACTTTTGCAGTAAGAAAATAACCTTGACATTTAGGTTATTGTATCTAAAAAAATAATCTGCTTTGAGCATATCAAGGGCAATCTTGGAGTAATCAGTGCACAGTCATTTTTCTTTTTTCCTTTTTTTTTTTTTGTAATATACAGAAAATAATACCTATGTCCATCTTGTCTTAAGTGATTTCTATGGTAGCAAGAGGAAAAGACATAGGGCGAAAAGGGGGAGAAGGAAACAGAGAGAGAGGTAACCAGAAATTTGCTATCATTTCTCCTTTCCAGGCTTTTGTTTTGGAAGAGATTGTCACATAATTTTAGATAATTGCTCATTTGGACTGTACTGTAAAATTGACACTTCCCATCCTATGCTTGCAAGTTTAGTTAAGAGGTTGCAGTGGCATGATCAGAAAAAAGGTCTAGTTGAATTTCCTGAGAGCTGTGAACTGGTGGACCTGCTACAGGGCCTTCCAAGAACATGTCAGGCGATTTTGATACAGAGGTAAGGCAGCAGAGTTGGGAGCAGGGGCAGAGATCAAGAAAGAAAAGCAAGCATGGAAAAATGGGCAATGCTTTCTGGGACCTTCATCATACCCAAGAGCTCTCGGCCACAGCTTAGCAGAATGTGGTCTGATCAAGATTAGGCATATTATGTGTTGCTCTGGAGGCTAGATACTGATCTGAACACAGAAAATGGCCAGCCAGTGAGAAATGCAACACAGTTATACCTTGCCTCGAGGCAGTCCACATCTAGTGATTGGTCAGGTTTGGATAGAAAGATCAAGCAGTGTTTCTCAATCCAGGATATCTCTGGAGTGGCAAGATATGTTGAATGCCGAATTAAGAAACGTGTATTCGAGAAGAGGGAAGCAAAACCTAACAAAGATTAAGGGATCCGAAACGACTTTCTAAATATCCGAAACGACTTTCTAAATATAAAGGTGTTTATAAATATTATAAATATTTATAAAATATTATAATATTATAACATTTAAGTATTATAATATTATAACATTTAAATATTATATTATAAAATATTATAAAATTTAAGTTGTTCATAAATATATAAATATTGATAACAACTTTATAAATATCCAAAACAACTTTATAAATATCCTAAAACCAGTAAATTGTACGCTTCAGCGGATGAATTTCATGGCATGTGAATTACATTTGAATATCTTATGCTGTAGTGTGTCTGAAGAGGCTGAGTTAAGCAACGGTAGAGCTGAGAACAGTGAGATTGAAAGGAGAGAAGAGGAAGTGGGGGTTAGAGGTCAAGTAGCCAAGGCATCTTCCATCATTTGAGTAAATCAAGAGAATATTCAAAACTGATATACAAGAAAAAGCCAGAAAGGCATATCATTTAGGCACCTAGAAAAGAGCACAAGAAAAATTGGAACCAAAAAATGGAATGGTTAAACACAAATATCTCTAGGGAACAGGGCTTGGCAGAGACCTTTTCTATTCATTGAAAGCTCATTATAATATTGGACCTTTTAAAAAACTACGTATTTGCTATGGAAGGACTTGTGTTCCCTTAAAACTCATATGTTGAAGCCTAACCCCCGATGTCACTGTCTTTAGAGATGGGACCTTGAAGAGGGTAATTAAGATTGAATGAGATCATCGGGTTGGGCCCTAATCCAGTCTGCTGGTGTCTTTATAAGAAGAGAAGGAGAGAGAGACACCATGGGTGCCATGCGAGGACACAGCAGAAGGGGCCATCTGTGGGGTGCAACTCTACCAACAGAGAGACCAAACCTGCCAGCATCCTGATCATGAACTTCCAGCCTCCAGAGCTGAGAAAAAATAAATTTCTGTTGTTTGCGCCCCCTAATCTGTAGTATTTTGATATGTTAGCTCTAAAAAGCTAAAACAAACATGTTGCTTGGACAAAAATAAAACAATATAAAGTACACAACAAAAAATGAAGATCACTGTTTCTTTTACACGGAAACTACATGTGCTCAGAAAACTGGGCTGAGTACCAGACTGTTTACTTTTTGCATCAATATTGCTTTTGTTAGCTTAGAAAGCTAGAAAACAATAGCTCATAAGGGAGTACTATAAATGGGGGCGGGAGAAAAAACTCAGAATTGATTTATTTTAAAAAGCGTATTTATTCTTCTATGTTTAAACTTCAGTTACCTGACAATACTCTCTGTTTGATGCAATACGCCTATCAAGATGCCTTTTCCACTATGCAAAACAGTTTTTGAACTCGTCCATTTTTATGCCTGTTAGTGCTTCTGCCATTTTTTGGTTTCACCTCTTCCACATTGGCAAAACGTTTCCCTTTGAGGACTTTTTTCACCTGGGGAAACAAAAAAAGTCACTCAGGACAAGATCAGGTGAATAGGGAGGGTGGGGCACAGAGGTCATGACACTTTTGGGGGGAACTGCTGAACATTCAGCACGTTGTGGGCAAGTGCACTTCTAAATCACCCATCATGAAATGCACAAATGTGTTGAAAGAATCCCAAAACAAAATTCACTGAAGTCGAACGCAACCTTTCACAACTAGCTGGTACATTGACGCCAACGGGTTCCTAGGACACTTACCTAGCCGAGGAAGCCTGTACTACAAGGAGCACGCCCTCTGAAAGATAATTCCGGGGCTTTTTCGTGCCCCTCCTCATATAAGTTTGGGAACACTTAACCATATTCAATTTTGAGCATAGATAATAGCAAGAACCCTTCCCCCAAAACAAAAAAGCCATAGATCAACCAAATTAAATAACAGAAACTCAACAGTGTGAACTGAGCTTTATCTTGAGGCGATGATGGGAGTCAAGACAGAAAAACCAGGCTGCACGGGTTTGGATTCTGGGTCTACAGTTCCTTAACTATGGCATCTTAAGTGAATTCTTAGCATTATCAAAGGTGCAGTTTCTCTAGTCATAAACAAAAGCTAAAACAGGATCTTTCTAGCAAGGAGGATTAAGTGAAAGCAAATATGTTAACCACTTTTTATGGACAACACCATATAGTGAAAGCTAAATTGAACTGAACTTTAAAAATCAATAAGTAAACATAGCAACAACAGTAATGAATTTTGCCTCAGAATCACTTGTGTAGATTTAACAGATGTGGGTTAAATCTTTCTCATGGTATTATAACAGCAATTAGGGCCTAAAAATGAAAACAAAAGACTCTAATTATGCTTCTTTCTCAGGGAAACACCCATGAACCGGCCATATTTGGGCCTGACACGCCCAATCAGAGAAGTGGTCCACAAATGACTAATTAATTCCCAACTTCTTCCCCAGTGACTTTTTCCTGCAATGGAGGGGAATTAAAATAAATCTCTTTGGGTTCATCTCATGGAGTTATCTTTCTGTATTACCCCACAGGTATGTTTCGAAACTTAGACAATGATTTTACACAGACCCCACAGACTTTTTTATATGGACACATAAAACAGGATCTAGAGTCAAGACTTGACAAATAGTACAAAAACTAGTCGCTAAAAGCATAGAACCAGTGTCCAGAGGACATGTTTTCTTGGATTAAGTCTGGTTGGATTTCATCCAGGTAGTGGGATCTGTTACAATAAATCTCCTAAAATAGTTAACAAAACCAGTCAAGTACAGGAACTTACAGCAGGGCTCACATTTTGAAACCATTCTGTTTTCTTGCTTTTTTTGTTTGTTTCAGCCAGCATATTGCTAAATGGACAGAAACTGGAAGCATTTCCCCTGAAAACTGGAACAAGACAAGGCTGCCCACTCTCACTCCTTCTGTTCAACATTGTGTTGGAGGTCCTAGCTAGAACAATCAGACAAGAGAAGGAAATCAGGGGTATCCAAATAGGAAAAGAGGAAGTTAAGTCATCTCTCTTTGCCAACAATATGATTGATCCTATACCTCGAAAATCTGTCAAAAACCTGCTTTCACTGGTAAAGGACTTTGACAAAGTCTCGGAGTACAAAAGAAATGTGCAAAAGACAGTCACATTCTTATACACTATTTTCTTAAATATATAAGTCGCAAGTGTCATTGAATCCAAAAATAACTTATCACAGAATAATTTTTACATTTCTCATAAAAGGCATGAGGTCATAGAATGGAGAAACAAGAGATAACAATTTTTGTTTTGGTGGCTATTTTCTTTGGTTTTAAGACGTCATTCACTTATTAAAAATAGCCACTAAACAATCACTAACAGGGACTATATTTCAAATACGCCATGTTTCCTTCTTTTAAAGTATCTTATTTGGGAGGCAGATAATGCAATAATCACCACACACCAACCCACATCAGTTTTAGAATACGTGTCCCTCACTTCCACTCTTGGTATTCTACTTTGTTTTAACAAGAGCAGTTGAGGATGTTTATAAGAGCATGATTACAATTATGGTACATGGACACTCAATGCCTATGAAATAAATTTAAAGCTCCTTAGCACATTTTAATTGTTCCTTAAGATCCGTTCCTTCAGCTCCCACTCACATTTCCTCTGCTGTGTATTCTTTGTCAAGCAGGACACTACTTTCCCTGTTTTAGTGTCTTTATGCAAACTAGCTGGCCTACGCTGCTACTTTTTCCTCTTCTGGAAAAATCAGTGAAGCTCAACTCCTTTGCATTCATCCAAACGAACCTCATATATCATCTCCCTGGAAAGGTCCTCCCGGAATCCATTGTTTCTTCCTGGTTTGTGATGCTCGGTGAATCACTCCTAAATCTAGTCCCACAGAACTTTGAACATAATATTATCAACACTCATCTCATAGCCCTGTAATTATTGAATCACGTGTTTAACTCTGCAGAATGTGAGACAAACATTTTTATTCTTTTTTTTTTTTGTCATGTACAGTATCAGGGGCACAGGCACTCAAAAAACTTGTTTGAATATTTGTGGTTGGTGAATTGTGGACAAATATATACTCTTTGCATTTATGTTTATATTATTAGACGACAGTATTGAAGATTTAAATCCCACAACTAGATTCACGAATTTGAAACATTGGATGTGTGAGTGAACTAAGAACATTTGTCAGACACTGGTTTGATGGAGTACATTCCACTAAATCGAGCAAGTGAGTCCAGGAACTCATTCTCGTTGACAATCTGTATGATCTTTCAAATAAGGTGATTTTCTGTTTAGTCATGTATGATGCCCACATGCTCATGAATGACTGGACCAGTTGTCAAACACAAGTTGGTGTAAACAGTCATCATTTTAAGCCTTTGAGTGTCATCCCATAACTCCTCTGTCTTCTCTCACCTGGAACTTCCTGCCTTCCCACAAATCAGTGACCACATGGGTAACCTAATGCTTAGCAGAAACATTCCAGGATTCTGGTCCAGAGCTCCAGATAGCAACCAAGCTGAGTAATCGGTGCCCATGTCCTCCTTGATGTTAAAGATTTTCAGTATCCCTCTTAGTTATGTAAAAAAAAGTGATAACAAACAAAGTGTTATCTTTAGTGAGGTGGAGGCAAAGCTACGCTCAGTTCCAAGAGAAGGAAGCAGACACTGTTTCCCAAACTTCGGGACAAATCGCTGGGTTCAGACTGAGGTAGCAGCTCATTTAATGGGAATGGGATATACAATGTCTTGTTAGATTGGTAACTCATTTGAATCCTAAGATGTCAGGATAAAATGTTCCTTAAATCATCATGAGTTTAGAAGTGACCCCTGAGTGTAAAATGCGTATGACACAACATATAAAGAATGGCATAGTCACCTGATTTGAGGGCTATAGGATGAATAAGATGTAAGAAACCAAGAAAATTCTGAGAGAATTCTCATGAGAAAAATTTTAATGCCAACTTGTAGATGTAAATAAAAATTCAATCTCTTCTAAAATTCAAAAAGGCCCTGTCTCAGTGGCTCAGCCTGTAATCCCAGCACTCTGGGAGGCCTGAACCCGTGGGTTTGAGTCCAGCCTGGGCAACCTGGCAAGAGCTCATCTCTACAATAAATGACCTTCCATATGACCCAGCAATTCCCCTATTGGGAATATACATGGAGGAACACAAATCATTCTACAAAAAAGATACCTGCACATGCATGTATGTTGCAGCACTATTCACAATGGCAAAAAGATGGAAACAATTGTGTTGCCCATCGAAGCTGGACTGGATAAAAAAATGTGGTACATCTACACAAAGGAATATTATGCAACCATAAAGGAGGACAGAAATGTGGACTTTGCAGCAACTTGGATGGATTTAGAGTCGATCATACTCAATGATCTATCACAGAAACAAAGAACAGACTACCTTAAGTTTTCCCTCATAAGTGCATCTTGAATAATTATCATAATACTATAAGAAAGGGATTGGCAGTAGTGGGAAACTGCCAGGGGAGGGGAGGTGAGATTGGCAGTTGAGGGAAACTGCTAGGGGAGGGAGGGGCACACCACATCAACAAGGGTACCCGCACAATGAACATTTGCATATGCAACCCTGAATTGTACCCCACATTTTTAAAAGAAAAAGAAAAAAGGGACAACAAATAAAAAAAATTAGCCTGGTATGGTAGCATGCACCTATAGTTCTGACTACTTGGAAGGCGGAAGCAGAAGGATCGCCAGAACCCAGCAGGTCGATGCTGTCGTGGCCGGGGGTAGCCATAAGTGTGCCACTGCATTCCAACCTGGGTGACAAAATGAGACTTCCCCCCCAAAAAAATTAAATAAATAAATAAAATTCAGGAAGCACAAAATATATCATCCTAGCTTGAAGGACAACCTAGAACTGTCTTTTCCAATAACTGGATACCAAAAGGTTTTTTTTCAACATGAGTTGTCTTGACCAGGAGATATACTCATCATTTATGTGCAATATCAGGACTGTATAACGAATTATCAATATTGAATACAGCCATGATTTAGAATTATTCCTGTTATTGTTTTCTTCTCATTTATATGGGTGGTTTAATGCATTTGATATTACATTTTTAGTCACAGTGACTCAAAATTTGAGAATCTTCCCAGATTCTTTCTTCTCCGTTGCCTCTTGGGTCATCACTTATCTGATCTTGTCAATCCTACTTCGTGTGGATCTGAAAGGCTGTGGCTATCTCCTCCTTCTCAATCTACTATCTGTATTTATGCTCTTCATATCTTCTCTGGCGAGACGTATTAGGTGATGGTCTTTGGGACAGGTCCCAGATATTGTATTCTGATTACAGATCCATTTTAGTAAATAAGTTCTAGTCAATGTAAATATTGCAAATCCAAGCTCTCATCATCTGACAATTTCTCCAGTCGTGGGAGGGATGCCTCAAGTGGTGATTTTGTGGAGAGGGAGGTGAGGGGTCAAAATGTTCATAGTCCCAATCCATGTCCTTCTCAATTAACTAAACTAGCTGTAACTTCTGGACTCTGCAAGTTGAAGCTAGGGGTATAAGGAGAGTAACATGATTGAAGAAGGTTTTTTTTTAAACATTTTTTATTTTAAAATTGTGGGGTACAGTTAAGGGTGAGGTATACAAATATGCACCGTTCAGGCGCCCTTGTTGATAAGGAGTGTCCCCCCGTCCCCAGACAGATATTGACTACCGTTAATCCCACCTCCCTTCCCCTCCCTGCCCCCCCATAGTTTCCCGCCACTGTCAATCCTTTTCTTATAGTATTACGATAGTTGTTCATGGTCCACTTATGAATGAGAACATGTGATACTCAGATCTTTGTTTCTGTGAGAGATCACTCAGTATTATAAACTCTAGTTCCCTCCAGGTAGCTGCAAAATTCATGATTTTGTTCTTTTTTATAGCTGCGTAGTATTCCATCGTGTATATGCACCACATTTTTTTTTTTTTTTTTTTTTTTTTTTTGAGTTGGAGTCTCACTCTGTCGCCCAGACTGGAGTGCAGTGGCCGCTCCCGGCCACCGCAGCCTCGACCTGCTGGGCTCCGGCGATCCTTCCGCCTCAGCCTTCCGAATAGCTGGAATTACAGGCATGCACTACCATGCCCGGCTGATTTTTTGATTTATTGTAGAGATGAGGTCTCACTGCCCAGGCGGGTCTCGAACCCGCCGGCTCAGGCAATCCACTCACCTCAGCCTCCCAAAGGCGCAGGATTACAGGCTGAGCCACCGAGCCCGGCTCACATTTTTTTTTAATCCAGTCTTCTTTTGATGGACAGCATGGTTGTTGGTTCCAGATTCTTGAAGAAGGTTTTACTTGACTAGTACAATTGTAATCTGATGCAGGTGTCTTCTGATAACAGATGTAGGCTCATTAACCTGTGGGTTTTTTTTTTTCTAAGTCCCTCAGAGAAGCTCCCATTGGGAAAGCACAATAGAAAACCATTTGGTGTGGATAATGTCACTTCCCTGGCTGTGCCCACAGTACATTCCCCACCATCCTTAAAGCCTCAGGGTGGTATCTTTGCCCCATCAAGGTAGTTCTCTTGTGTGGGGTTACCTTTCAGAAAGACATCAGGTCCCTTGGTTCTGATGGAGTCAGTACTCTCAACAAGGCCCTCTTCATCCTAGCCTCACCATCTCAAAGCCATTTAGCCTCAGCTTAGAATTTCCTCAATAAAGGTAGATGCTATTTTTTTGCCTCTCAAACTCTAGGCTCATGTCAAGTTCTCTAAGTTTTTCTGTTGAAGCTCCTCAAACCTTAACTTGTGCTGTGAAACACGATGGAATACTACGCAGCCATGAAAAGAACAAAATCATGAATTTTGCAGCCTGGATAGAACTAGAGTCTATAATACTGAGTGACCTCTCACAGAAACAAAGATCCGAGTATCACATGTTCTCACTCATATAATGGACCTTGGACATCCAATGTAATACTATAAGAAAATCACTGACGGTACTGGGAAACTATGGGGGGAGAGGGGAATAGGATTAACAGTAGCAAATATCTGTCTGGGGATGGGGTAACACCTCTTATCAACAGGGTGCCTGAATGAAACGTAATTGTACACCTAACCCTTAACTGTAGCCCACAAAACCATAATAAAAATATTGATTAATTAAAAAAAAGTATTCCTCTCCTTTTTGAGAATATTAACAATAATCTCCAAAAGAACACTATTTCCCAGTCATTTCAACGTCAGTTATTTTAAAGCTTCAAGGCACATGAAGATTTAATGTTGGTTGAACTATTTTCATGATGTCTTAGCATGTTCCATGTAAGCTGTCTGACTTCTTGCCTTATCTGTTGTATTTTTCTTGGCCTATGCTAAAAAACAATCGTGAGAGAAAGAATCTCCTTTTAACATCTGATTTAAAATACATGTATTAACAACTTTTTTAGGTAGACTAACAACTTTTACAATCATAAACTGAGGCAATATAGAATAGTGGTGAGAAGCACAGACAGTGGAGCCAGGTATGATTTAGGTCAAATCCAAATTCTGTTATTTACCAGCCAGAAGACCTTTGCAATGTTATTTACTTTCTCTGGGACAGAGTTTCTTCATTTGTAAAAGGGGGCTAATAAAGCCTTATCATAATAGATATCATACAGTGAACCCTTATTTTAAAAACATTTATGTAACACTGTCTAAAAAACATAAGTATACAAATCCCTTTACATCTATTATCTCATTTGTATGAGATGGGATTTATTTTCCCTCATTTACTGATGAGGCTTAACGATGATAATTAGCATGCCCAAGTTTGCATACCTAATAACTTACATAAATAGTTGGGCCGGAACTTCAGAAACTTCTCATTTGAAAATCCGTGCCCACTGTGATACACTGAAAGCCAACCTCACTGGCCTGTTCAAAAGATTACAGGAGACAGCATGCTTAAAGCATTTATCACTGTCCCTGATAAACCTACTAGTAAAATGTAGCCATTGTTATATAACTTAATTTCAGTATTCCACAGTTACTTGCATACTGGTTTTCCATTGCTTCTAATAAGCATTATTGAATGAATAAAGGAATGAATGAATGAATGATAAGCTAGTGCTAATGTATAGTCATAAACTCTCAATTGTGTATTTTTTTATATGTTATCCCTTCCATAAGCATAAAGCTCTTTTCTGTATATCCAGTTGCTAATGTTAACAGTATACTTTAACGTGAGTTTTCAGTATTATTTGAGAAATGCTCTCCTTCAAGAAGGAAAATAATCCAACCGCCAAATAAAAATAAAAATATCTGATATTAATTTTTAGAATTTGCAATCCTCTTGCACTTGTTATTTAACTTATATAATTGTGTGTCTCATATACCATTCGTATTGTCAGTATAGCTGTCACTCCTTACTCAGCACAGTGCTTTCCATGTAGTAGATGACCATTTAAAAATTCTTAAATGAAATAAATATGTCTTGCCATAATTTTCCAGGAGTGGACATTGCTGTACATAAACATCAGATTGATGGCTCAAATTCACAAATCTGGTAAATGTTGCTTTTAGACTGCAATAACTGATTTTCCTCACAGTAAAATTCTGAGGTCCATTCTGTTTGAGTTAATGACTGGCCCTAATAGCCAATGCCCTTGCAAATTCAAAAAGTATGCATTTAAACACAGACTTAGTGAATTCCTGGGTTTTTGAAGTGGAATGATATAGATTTATTTATCCACTGATTTTACAAATGTTTGGAAAAATTTAAAGTTCTGATACAACCTTTGAGAGCAACTTAATATTTTATATTTAGTTAGTTTTTAGAACACAGTATAATAGAATCCTAACATGGGGGGTTGGCTTTAATTAGTTTACTTACAATGTAGTCAGAGTTGCTTAGGGGACTTCCCTGATAGGATGCTTAGGTATGGTTTAGTTTTTAATTTCCTCACAGAAAAATCACAACAGCTTCATACTAATCCTGTTCAATTAATTTGTGGCAAGTTATAAAATGCGACTTGCTGAGTTTGGGCTGAACAAGAAGAGAGGGTATGATCTGGGCCTACAACAAATAGAAATATGTTCACCAAGGAATCTCAAAAAGAAATTATGAATCTCCAATAATAAATCTACATAATTATTTGTTTCATTCAATAATATACATTAGATGAATAGTATGTGGATGTCACTTTCCTAATTTTTAGTTTAGTACAAGAATAAGTTTTCCTTGTTTAGTATTTAGTTACCAGTTTAGTAACCTGAACTAAACAGACAAAATTATTGGCATATGTGAAGTATAATTTCTACTAGAAAAAAAGTAGTTCATTGCATCAAACAACAAAATAGGTAAGAAGAGAAAAGTCTTTGCTCTTGCAGATCAGCATGGTGATATTTCATAATATACCATTGCACCTTCTAGTTACATGACAGTTGAAAAGCATCTCTCTTACATCTTTTTTTTTTTACAAAAAGACACATTCTAAATTGTTTATAGCAACACTACTTATAACATCTTAGACTGTAAATAAATATATCTCATATCCATTCTAGATTTTTTATTTATTTTTGTTTTGTTTTGTTTTTTGAGTTGGAGTCTCACTCAGTCGCCCAGACTGGAGTGCAGTGGCCGCTCCCGGCCACTGCAGCCTCGACCTGCTGGGCTCCAGCGATCCTTCCGCTCAGCCTTCCAAGTAGCCGGAATTACAGGCATGAGCTACCACACCCGGCTGATTTTTTTGATTTGTTGTAGAGATGAGGTCTCACCAAGTTGCCCAGGCGGGTCTCGAACCCGCGGGCTCAGGGAATCCACTCACCTCAGCCTCCCAAAGCGCGGGATTCCAGGCTGAGCCACCAAGCCCAGCTCATTCTAGATTTTTTAAAAGATAAATAAATTATTGTATATGTATACAATGGACTATTATACAATGATGAGAATAAGTGAGCTACAAATACCTGCAGTGATGTTAGTAAATCTCATACACATAATTTTGAGCAAAGGAAGCCAGAAACAAAAAGCATATATTGTATTTTTCCATTTATAGAGATTGGTGAAAAAATGTGAAGGAGAGAAACAAAGAGGACTTCTAAGAAGCTGGTCCTATTCTTTGTCTTGAACTTGATGCTGGTTATATTGCTGTGCTCACTTTGGGCAAAGCCACTGAACTGTATACTTGTGATCTGTGTACTTTCATGTATATAGGCTGTATTTTAATCACACTTCTGCTTTATACTAGCTTTAGTGACTCCATTTTTCCTTCCATCTGCTGATGGTGAAGAAGACCCAGTAGAGAGGAATAAATTGACATAGTAGTTGAGAGAAAAATATATCTAGGACAATTCCCTTGAAGAGATGAGAGGAGATGAGAAATGGTACACACGAAGAGATGTTTGCCATTGCTAGGAACATGGCCAAGTCATTCGTAGTGTCTAGAAGAAGCGTCAGGGTGTGTGGACACAAATGTACTCAGGAGAGTGAATACTTGCTGTGGTGAAAGCTTTCACATTTCTGTACTGACGGTCTTCGTATTCCAGGTGAAATTAGAGTCATGCTTCAATGAGAAGAAAATAGAAATGGGGAAAAAGTGCTGGAGGTTTAAAGAGAGAGAAGGTAACAAAGCAATTATTTAGGATTCTTAGAGATAAATTTTCCAGGAAAATATTGCAAGAATTTTGGGCCCATTTGAATTCAAAGTTAAAGAAATTAAAGTGAGACAGAAAACATGTATGTGTGTCAGTGTGAGTGGATGTGAGTGTCCATGTCTTCCAACTCTATTCAACTACACTGAGGTGGAAGCAAGTAATGGGAGTTGAACCAGGGTTATCGCTTAGCCCAGTGGATAAGATAAAGTGAAAGAAGAGAATTGAGCATTTATGCAGGTGAATACATTTAATGATTGATCACATAATTTAAGTTAGAGGTGAAGACGTGCATAAAGCCATCAATAGTGGAAAGGTACTAAAAACATGATCATGGCTACTGATAACACTGGATGCTCTTAAGACCTGAGGTATTGCACGCAGCCTACTTGGGAAGCTCATCCAGACTTGTACCTCACATCTCTGTAATCAAATAACATAAAATAAGAAGGAACTGGCCAGGTTCGGTGGTGGTTCAGCCTGTCATCCTAGCACTTTAGGAGGATGAGGCGAGTGGATTGCCTGAGCCTGCGGGTTCGAGATCAGCCTGGGACATTTGATGAGACCTTGTCTCTACAATAAAACAAAAGAATTAGCCAAATGTGTTAGTGCACACCTGTAATTCCGGCTTCTTGGAAGACTGAGGTGGAAAGATCTTTGAAGCCCAGCAGGTCGAGGCTGTGGTGGCCATGAGCATGCCACTGCATTCCAGTCTGGGCGACAGAGGGAGACTCCAACTCAAAAAAAAAAAAAAAAGAAATTTGAGGCACGAGAAGCAGTGAGATGAAAGGATAGGAGTTGATGGTTAGAAAATTAAAATTTAAAATACAAACTGCTGACACTAGACATTGATGAGAAGTTCATAAGTTCTAGAGTAATGAATAAGGGAGCAGGAAAGATGAGAGCTTAAGAACAATTACAAAGAATAGTTGGAAACCAGAATTTTGAAAAAGAAAACCATTGGTGCAGACATTTAAATCGTCAGGAGTTCTGAGAAAAGAGGAGTCTTGGAGGGTAAAAGTAACTGGGAGTTAAGTATTAAATATCTTTTTAAAAATTCTTTAAAAAAATTTTTTTATTATAAAGATGTGAGGTACAATTCAGGGTTAGGTTTACAAACATTGATCATGCAGGTACCCCTGTTAATGAGATATGCCCTTCCCTCCCCTAGCAGTTTCCCTCAACTGCTGATCCCTCCCGCCACCAACAGTTTCTCATTACTGCCAATCACTTTCTTATAGCATTATAATTGTTCAAGTTCCTCTTATGAGTGAGAACGTATGGAACTCTGTTCTTTGTTTCTGTGATAAATCACTGAGTGTGCTCAACTTCAAATCCATCCAGGTTGCTGCAAAGTCCATATATTTGTCCTTCTTTATGTCTGCATAATATTACGTTGTGTGTATATACCACATTTTTTTTTTATCCAGTCTAGCTTCAATGGGCGACATGGTTGGTTCCATGTTTTTGCTATTGTGACTAGAGCTGCAACGGAGACACGTGTGCAGGTATCTTCTTTGTGGAATAATTTGAATTCCTCCGGGTATATTCCCAATAGGGGAATTGCTGGGTCATATGGAAAGTCAATTTCCAGTTCTTTCAGAAATCACCAGACTGTTTTACATAGAGGTTGTACAAGTCTGCATTCCCACCAGCAGGACAAAAGCATTCCTTTTCCTCCACACCCTCACCAGCATCTGTTGTTGTTTGTTTTATTAATGATGGCCGTTCTTACTGGGGTTAGGTAGTATCTCAATGTGGTTTTGATTTGTATTTCTCTGACGATAAGTGAGCAAACATATACAGTGGATTTGATTATACATGTAGAAGTTTGTATTTTGCAATAGTGGAATGAGTAGCAATAACACATAATCTCAATTTATTTCCTAATGTGCTCATTTGACACTGGAAGCTAAAATTCTTCATAGTTAGGGTATATTCAGCTTAAGACTTTTAAAAATTATATTTATGAGGGAAATTTAATTTCAGCTGAATGTAACCTTCAAGTTTATACAAGATATGTGAATGTCCATTGAGCAGGATTAGTCAGAAATGTAAAATATGTATTTTTAAATAGAAATATTTAATTCACATCCTTTCTAGAAGAAGAATATGAAGTCAAGTCGATAATTATATAAATATTTAGGACATGTGGCTTGTTTCCTAACCTGACAACAGCAATGACAAATAACTTTTAAATGTCCTTAAAATATTTAGATTTCTCTCCTTCGCACATATTTATTTTAGAGGCTTAGTCATATGAATTTTTGTGAAATAATTAAATAGATAAATTTAGTTACTTTATCTGATTATGATATCCTTCTAAATATACATGTTCAAACAGTATTCCAGAATTTCTACATATTATGCTGAGACGTGCATATTTATGTAGAATGTAGACTCATCCAGGAGAAAAGTTGAAATATAGTTACTTATTCCCAAGGTCTTTCATAAGAAACAACAAAAAATTTCTGTGCAAGTTTTAAAACTCTAAAACTACTTTAACTTTTATAAAGTTTATTAAATCTTCTTTCCTCTTAGGCTTTTAATACAGTACAGAAGTTTTTTTTAAAGATCTCTAGCAATCTAAAGAGATACCTCCAGAATGTTGCAGGTCAATGCAGGACACAGCTGGCCATTACAATTCTTGGCTCTCACTTCAGACTATGCAGCCTCACTCGAATATTTTTATATATTGACTTTCTGTTTAAGGTTATGTTTGAAAATTTAGTTTCTTCTAATTAAGGTGAAAATGCTTGATATATAAAAATGGACATTGGATCCTAAGAAGTATTTTGTTTGCCAAATCATTCAATGTAAGATATAATAAATATACATTTACTAATTTATCTTCTGTTTCTCCTCATTGCATTACAAACTCCGAAAGGGAGGAAGGATGGAGAGGAACAAGGATTGAAAAACTACCTGTTGGATACCATGCTCACTTTCTGGGTAATGGGCCCAGTAGAAGTCCAAATCTCATCATCATGCAGTATACCCATGTAATAAACCTGCAATGTACCCCTTGAATCTAAGATGCAAATAAATAAATAACTATGACACTTTAATCTATAAAAAGGTTACTGTAGCACTCAAACTATTCCTGATAAATGATGTTTTCCATAAATATTTTTAAAATAAATTAATTTAGGGACAGAAGGATATGCAGTTATCAATCTCTTAATGATTCTCTTATTTCTTTTAGAAAAATATTAGGAGAAATGACTGTTTATAAAGAACAAATTAGATAAGGTGTACAGTAAGAGTCCATAGGAGACTAAGCACTCTCTAAATACAAATCAATAGTTCTAGAGAAAATAATTTGACTTTATTAGCCCAGCATTCAAAGGCACAAAGAATAATTCATGAATAAAGCTGCTGATGGTATTTTTCCAGTAGCCTTAATCCTATAATATGTAGGTATTTTTATATTTGTGTAATCCACATAAAGAAGGAACTAAAATAGCTAAGCAAGAAAACTTACAGTAGACATAAGAAGTTAAAGGTCTAATAGTGGACACGTAATGTCCCAATAAAAAGATCACAAAAGCAGAAATAAAATCTAAGTTCTCTCTTGACTTTGGACTATTATATGGGATACATTGTTCCAACCAAACAGAAAATTTTAAAATAGCCCTAGTGTTATTAGGGGTATAAGACTGATTAGATGGATTACAAAGACACCCCAGATAATCCCTTCTTGAAGAAGACAAAATGTTTAGACCATGGTCATTATAGTGATGAACTAGACTCCATCAGAACCTGCGATAGGCATTTTATATGCATAATCTCATTGGTCACCACAGTCCTAAGAGTTTCTTGCTATTTTTCTCATTCAAGCTGCAAAGCAACAAATGGGTTTGTGCATACTTAATCCAGCAGAAAGGGGTGATTTGGAATTCTACTTCCATTTTTTCCCACTCTTAATTTTGTATTTCTTTCATTTGGGGAAAAAGTCATGCGCCAGTTAAAAATAGGTAGAAATCATTTGATAAAGATGTACAATTGATATGAATACATGTATTACCAATAAATAGTAAAGTGTTACAAGAAAGCAAATCTCAGTATACGATGAGATATGCAGAATACCATTAGAATCAAGGTAAGTCAAAAGTTAGAGAAATGAAGGCTGACCAAAATGGATCATTTCATTATGAAAAAAAGTACTGAAAAATATATAATAGGATCCCAAGACAGTGTTTACAGTCATTGTCCATATCTATGCAATGATATTGACTATTTACTTGAATATGTAATATTATTGTATCATACTATAGATTAATCGTTTCTAATTAATTGACTTATGATCTTTCTAAACTTTCTATTTTTAAAATATGTCCTGAACTGCTGGATAAATATAACAGAGCTATAGAAAACTCATCTTCCCTTTCCTGTTTGAAACCACCAAACCAACAACAGTAAAAACCCCAAATTCCAAAATTTGTTGTGGTAAAACCAAGATACTGAGAAAAGCTACATGATCAAAAATGCATATTTCCAAAAATAGCAAGAATTAGATAAAACCCACCTTCAAAGTAAGTAACTAATCAGGAAGTACCAGCAAAAACACTTACCTTGGAGTGCAGAGAGGGTCATATCCACAGACATATAACCTAAATGTTGAGAAAACAGTGAGTGACAGGGTAGTAGGAAAAACTTTTGAACATGATTTGGTTCTGAGAGGCAGACACAAGGAAACTTTCAGTGCCGTATGTCTGTCTCTGTGCAGCAGAGACGGCACTCTGAATCTTCATGCCTTGAATGCAACCAGTATCTCTCATCTACTACTAGAAAATATTGCAAATGGCACATCCTTCATACAAAGATCAAAATAATCAAGAAAACAGTAAAATTTGTCAATAGATTAAAAAAGAGAAACAACTCCATGTAGAAATGTCACCACAGAACTAGAACACGTGAAAATTGTGAATAAATGCTTCATTCTTAATGTTACGTAAGATAGCCAATCAAGCATCAACCATAGTAGTAATGATATAGTATCAATTATGATAAGATTTATCTTGCTGTTCTTGAAAAGTCATATAGTTGTGTTTTTCTCTGAGTGTTTTCTTTGAACCCCTGATAACTTCTTGTATTCGCACATAGAACTATACACACTGAACTTTCTGGACAGAACTCAAATGTGAAATTTATGTCTTAAAATAAAGCACCTAACTCAGTGAACTTTACCCAATCATTTCCACAACTGTGAGAAAACCAGCTGTTCTTCTTAGATGGCAATCATTTACATGATTATTGGGTGTTCTCGAGCAAATTTTTCACAGTGGGAGACTTTTTACAGATAAGAAATTCATCAGTGATAGAGGAATAGATTGCAAAACAGTCTAGTTAAATGCCATTATAGGGAAATTGCACATTTCATCTACTTAAACATTATTGCTTTGTTTTGGAGTGTAGGTTCAAAGAAGCATTAGAATATAAAATTTTCCAAGAAGTCATTTACTTTAAGAAACTAGCTAGGTTAAAAATAAACTTTTGTCAGCAGAAAAACTGTTTAGCCTAACTGTTTGTAATCTTTAGCAGGGGCAGAGCAGAGGAATCAAACTCCATCAATTGTGTGATAAATAGCCGAGGCTGCAGTACTTTCTAGCAAAGTGTAGTCATGGGAGAGAGGCACACTTGCTATCAACATTTTTGTCCTTTAAACTATCGTCATGAAAGGGAGGGGTGCAAGGTTAAGTAGAAGGCACCCAGTCATTATATTTGAAAAAAAAGTCTTTTTCTTTCTAAAAAAAAAAAAAAAAAAAAATATATATATATATATATATATATATATATATATATATATATATATGTATGTATATTCCAAATAAGCATTTGGAGTAAATTCCAAAAAAGCATTTCTTACCCAGTCTGTATGGATGTAAAGAGTTGATTTCTAGGGAGACAAGTTTAGTTCAGCAGCTTAGTTAATTGACAAACCCTGACACCCAAATTGACTGGTTTCCCTCTTACTTCTGAGGTCACAAGCCCCATGTTGTCAGAAGCAACTGGGGCAACATAGGAAACACATCAAATTGTATTTGAACGTAAGTGGTGTATTGAGAAATAGAAGGGTATAACTAACAAATATAAAGAACAAAAGCTATTATGTAAAAAATGATCAATGATGCTTCAAAGTATACGTGCCATTATCTTAAAAAATACTTGCACAGCCGGGCTCGGTGGCTCAGCCTGCAATCCCGCGCCTTTGGGAGGCTGAGGTGAGAGGATTGCCTGAGCCCGCGGGTTCGAGATCCGCCTGGGCAGCGAGACCTCATCTCTACAAGAAATCAAAAAATCAGCTGGGCGTGGTGGCGCATGCCTGTAGTTCCGGCTACTCGGAAGGCTGAGGCGGAAGGATCGCCGGAGCCCAGCAGGCCGAGGCTGCGGTGGCCGGGAACGGCCACTGCACTCCAGTCTGGGCAACAGAGTGAGACTCCAACTCAAAAAAAAAAAAAAAAACTTGCATTAAAATAACGCTGCTTTGAACAATGCTGCGATAAACATACGTGTGCAGGTATCTTTTCTATAGAGTGATTTGAGTCGTTCAGGGTATATTCCCAGTAGGAGGATTGCAGGGTCATATGGGAGGTTGATATTTAGAGCTTTTAGAAATCGCCATACTGTTTCCACAGAGGTTGCACTAGTTTGCACTAAATAGCAAGAACCTGGAAGCAACCATACTGTCCATCAAAAGAGGACTGGATTAAAAAAATGTGGTACATATACACGATGGAATACTACGCAGCCATAAAAAAGAACACAATCATGAATTTCGCAGCAACCTGGATGGAACTAAAGTCTATAATACTGAGTGATCTCTCACAGAAGCAAAGATCTGAGTATCACATGTTCTCACTCATATAGTGGACCTTGAACATCCAACGTAATACTATGAGAAAATGACTGACAGTGGTGGGAAACTATGGGGAGTGGGAAGGAGATGGGATTAACGGTAGTAAATATCTGTCTGGGGATGGGGAGACACCTCTTATCAACAAGGGTGCCTGAATGAAGCATATTTGTGTACCTAGCCCTTAAGTGTACCCCACAATATCATAATAAAAAATATTGATAAAAAAATCCCCCCCCAAAATAAATAATGCTATTTTATTCCTAGCACTTTGGGAGGATGAAATGGGAGGATTGCTTGAGCCTAGCCAAACAATATAGTGAGAACTTGTCTCTACAAAAAATGTAAAGTCAGACATGGGGGCACACGCCTGTAGTTCCAGCTACTCAGGATACTGAAGAGGCAGGATTGCCTGAGCCGAAGAGATCAAGGGTATGGTGAGTGGTGATTGTGCCACTACACTGCAACCTGGATGACAGAATGAGTGCCAGACTAAAAAAAGATGGAAAAAATATATACAATTTTAAACAATTTCAAGCTATTACTAGCATACACACACACACACACACACACACACACACACACACACACACACGCATGTACATACATACATATATTAATATTGAGACTATGTTTTCTCCTAACAGGCCATGAGCTTTTGATAAACTTTTTGTTACTTTTGGTAATTTTGATTGAGCTTTTGATAAACTTTTTGTTACTTTTGGTAATTTTGATTAACTTAAATTTTGACATTTTGTAGACAAGTTACAGGAAAAAAAGGAAAGAAGAAACTCAATTTACTAAAATCAGAAAGAAAGTGGGGACATTACTACTGGCAAACATAAATAAAAATAATTATAGAAAAGTACTATACGTAATTGTATGTCAATTAATGTGATAACCTAGATGAAACAGACAAATCTTTAGAAACACAAAACTATCAAAGAAAAACACAAAACCTATCATGAGAAAATAGAAAATATGAACAGACCTGTATCTACTAAGGAGATTGAATTAGTAATCAAATGCCACCCAACAAAGAAAAGCTCTGGACCTGATAATTTTATGGATGATTATTTTAAATGGTTAAAGGAGAACTAGCACCAATCCTTCCAAAACTTTTCCAGAAAAATGAAGAGGAGAAAACTCTTCTTTCCTAACTCCTTCTGTGAGACCAATATTACCCTGATATTAAAGTCAGACAAAGACACTATAAGAAAACTAGAGGCTAATGAACTTTATGAACATTGATACAAAAAAAATGCAACAAAATACTAGCTAAATACATCCCTCAGTATATTAAAAGATTATACACCATTACCACATGGGGATTATTCTTGGTATGCAAAGATGGCTCAAGATATGAAAAATAATTAACATAATACACCACTTTAACAGAAAAAATAAAAGCAATAAAAAAGTTATTTCAATTGATGAAAAAGGTGTTTGACAAAATTTAACACCATTTTATGATTTAAAACACACAAAAATAGATATTTTAAGATAAGAAAAAAATGAAAAAAATTTGTTAGCATCAAAAATGTACCAAAAAAAAACCCAAAAAACAAAAAAAACCAAAGGGTAATGTTGTAAAAAGTACTTCAGTTTAAAGGAACATTACTCCTGATAGAAAGTCTGAAAGAATACAATGGATGTATAAAATTATGTATATATAAAGCATAATTAGTAATTTAATGAAACTATACTCTATTTATCATACAGTATTTGTCTTTTAGTTAGCTTTTACATCTTATGTGAGGTAGTTTAATATCAAATACAAGTAGAATAAGTTAAGAATGTATATTGTGACATGTAAGGAAACTAACATAAATATATTTATATACAAAATATATTTCTTTACATACAATGTGCTTTTTTTGCACTAATTTCAAGATTTGCTTTGGTCTTGCAAAGTTTTATTTTGATGCTCTTATGTGACTTTATTTTTTTTAACCAGTTTGAAATATACAAAGCTTCTAGGATCTGCACATTGATGATTCTATAAATGTGGTGTTATTTGTTTGAATGTTTTCTATTTTTAAAATTTTATCAATTTAAGACTTTAATAACATTTGTGTTGGTGTTGGAAAGGTGTTGGGCACTTGACAGTGTCTTATAAATCACTGACACTCTGTTCAGTTTTTCCAGCATTTCAATTCTTTTTATCAAATTAAATATTATTTTATTGATATCTACAAATCCACTGACTCTTTAATTGGCAGTATCTCACTTTCTATTTATCCTTTTTGGTACATTTTAATGATAGTTATTTTGTAGTTTTAGAACTTCTTAAACATAATTTCCATTTCCTCTTGATGTTTCCCATATATTCATTTATTACATCCATCTTTTCCTTTAAATCATTAGCTGTATTTATAAATGACTGTTGTAAAATCATTACCTGTCAATACTAACATTTGAGGTCATCTCAAATTCTATCATGCTGGGCTCGGAGGCTCAGACTGTAATCCCGTGCCTTGAGAGGCTGAGGTGAGTGGGTTGCCTGAGCCTGTGGGTTCGAGACCCACCTGGGCAACTTGGTGAGACCTCATTTCTACAATAAATAAAAAATAATAAATAAAAAAAGCTGGGTGTGGTAGCGCACGCCTGTAGTTCCATCTACTCAGAAGGCTGAGGCAGAAGGATCTCCAGAGTCCCGCAGGTCGAGGCTGCGGTGGTGAGAAGCAGCCACCGCAGTCCAGTCTGGGTGACAGAGTGGGATTCCAACTCAAAAAAACAAAAACAAACAAAAAACTTCTATCATTGGTAACTTTTAAAAATATGTAATGAGTCATATTTGCCTGCTCCTTCACATATCAAGTATTTTGTGCTTGATAGTGTGGACTGTGTTTTGTAGGGAATCTGGATAGTGTTGTCTTTCTTTAAAGAGTTTTGATCTTTGTTCTGTCAAGAACCTTCAAAGCTTTAAGACTCTCCAAATTTGATTTTATTCTTTGACTAAGTACATCTATTTTTTTCTTCTTTTTCTTTTTTAGTTCTGTGATATGTCTTCAATCAAAGGTGATGCATTAACTTCAATGGCATGATTTTAGGGAATCTCAAGTGAGTGCTGAGTTGCCTAGGCAGGTCTAATTCTCACTGGCGAGGCAAAAATTACATCGTCTGTGTGGTTTCTCAAGTAATTTGAATTCCTGATCATAACTAACAGATGTAGCCATTCTCTTTACAGTTAATGGCAGTAGTATACTTCTAGTGCTCAGGAAAAAAACCTTGGAGCTATTCTTGACTCTCTTTCATGTTCTGTTTCCAATACATAAGCAATTATTTTCGTTGTACTTTCAAACTGTGTCCATAGCATTTCCTCCTTTCTGGCATGATATTATCATAGGAGCTTCCAAACTGGGTTCTTCCTTCTGTCTTTGACTTTCTTAAGACTGTCCTTCTCCCATGTATCATTTTTGTGCCTACTAGAAAAAGACGTTGCCTGTAATCAAAACCCTGCATTAGTCTTTCATCTTACTCAGGAAGAAGTCAAAGTGGTTGCACTAGCCAATACTAATAGAGGACCGCACTCCCTTTTACTTCATTTCTTTCTTTTGCTCACTCTTTTGTAAGGCTATTCTCATGTCCTTGCAGTAGGAAAAGTGTATTCCTACCATAGTGTATTCCTACCTTAGGGATAGAGAAAGGCTGAGGCTTTCTCAGGGTCGCTACATAGAATGATCAATTTAACAAAATAATTTTCTCCAGATATGTACATCGGTCTCACTTAAATACCAATTTTTGAGACTGTCTCTGGTTTCCTCATTTAAAATGGCATTTTCTCCTAATCTTATCCTACACTAGAACTACCTCCTGAAAATCACTATTTTTTATCCACAATCAATCAGTTAAATCAAAGCAATAAAAGAAGTTAAATACATGGAGAAGTATTTGTAATAGATTTTTGTCACTTTTGCCATGCAGAATTTATTTCCCCTTCTGGTACAAATACTGCACTTTTGCTTTGAGGGACCAAATTTTCCTAAATTGCACATTATCAGTTGTAGAGCCCAGCCCAGTGCTATAGACAATTTAATAGTGTCTTTTAATAACCTATATTGTTAAATCTATTGAATGCAATTATCCTCTTATTTCTGATGATTCTCACCATGTAATTAATTTTAATAATTAGAATCTGTAAATTTAAATCATGAAATGGCTCTTGTCTGTTTCATGTGTGAGTTAAAGTAGGCTTCCTCCTCTAATATCTTGCTTTGATAAGAATTGTCAAGTATTTAAAATAATATTGATATTAACAATACAAAGACATGCAGAAGCATAAAATTAAGAATTTATTGAATTCAAACATTAACTAACTTCTTATTATAAAGTGCTTTGGACATTATAAATATTAATGCAATTTTAGCTTCTACATTTCTGTTTTTCTACATATATTTTAATTCTTCAAGGTCACATTTAGTTTCACATGCAGTGTCTGGCCAAAAGTAAGTCTGGCCTGCTAAAAGTATTTTGAGATACCCACAGCAAGATCTGGGTTTGATTGTTAGGAATAAAGTTGATGACACATTGAGAAATTTAAAAGTATATTTGCCCATGACCTGGCCTAGATAAAAATGACTCGAGAAAACTAGATTGCTGTTTGATGGAAAAGAAAAGAAAATATAAAAGTTTTGTCTTGGTTGAATACTGCTTTAATAATAAATAGATCTATGAAAAAAAGTACAGCATAATAAAAGGACATTGAAAGATAGATTCATAACACCAAATGTTGTTAACAATATATACCAGAAATAAAACATACAGGTACTTCATATTTTAAAGATATGACAATGAAAGGAAATAACACTGATAAATTAACTTTAAAAGAAGCTCCTTGGTGAATCAAGAAACAGAACTTATGGAGAACCAAGGAAGAGGGGAATTTTAATTTTACAAAAACATGCCAAACAAGCTAACAATTTCTTGAATATTATACACAAATTTTTTCCCTCTGGCAAGCCCACCAACAACTAAATGATAGTAAGAAACTTAACGTTTCCTGGTGTCTTCTACCTGTTGGGTTCACTGATCTTAGCTATCACAGGTTACTGGAAGGTAGATAACACAACTTATCCCCTTGATCTCTGTCATCTTGGGGTTAACTACCCATTGGAAATTTTAAGCTTTTTGAGAGCCTAATGCCTCACATGATCTTACTTGAGCTTTAATATTGGCAAAACGAGTTGAGATCAAACTGATTCGGGATAGAGAAAGGCTGTAGACCTAAATGTACAGTATAAAACAATATTTTTCAAAGTGCGGTTCCCAACACCTGTGGGAACTCCTGAGACTCAGGGCATCTGTAAGATCAAAAGGCATTATTAACTTACCTCACTGTGTTGACATTTGCATGATGGTGCAAACGCAATCTTGGGTTCAACTATTGGTACCTTCACACAGAATAAATCAGGAACAATAAATTTTACTGATAGCATATGTATTGCTTACTGCCATGCCTTTGCAGTAAAGGTTCCAACGAACAATATCTTGATAAAACAGTAAGAAATATTGATTTTATTAAATTTTGACTCTTGAACACATGTCTTTTTAATATTACGTGTGATAAAATGTGATGTATCCAAACAGCACTTTGCTACCTTCTAAAGCAGAATGGTTTTCCATTTGAAAAATATTTGTGGTTTTTTGTGATTGATGAACTGAAGTAGTTGCATTTTTAATGGAACACCAGTTTTCTTTTTGTGCAACAATGACTAGCACGCACCATAGTTAATCAGAATTTTGCACCGACCCAAAAATAGCAGTGTCCTGTCACTTTAAGAAAAATAATTGCTGCCATTTGATGCCAACACAAAGATTCAAGTTTTCAAGAAAAAAATTTGATTTGGAGATACTTGCATCCACTATTATAAGCTTGACAGTTTCCTGATATTTAAATATTTTGTTTTTTGCGTGAAATCAGTGGTGATATTAACAAATGTGATTTTCTTGATATTGTATAATGAAATATGTCAGCTTTTTGGAAGATTTGTATAATTCAGTGAACCGATTTCCAAATGGCCAATGCACAATGTTGCAAAATCATGTATGAGTAAAACAACTATTGAAAGCGTAGTATAGACAGATACATTTCAGCGTAAGTGAATGAAAGTTTCTTCACTTCCTTTTGGTCCTTATCAACAAGCCATTTAGGCTCTTTCCTGCTCTTGAACAATCTTCTCTTCTTCTGCTCACTGCACAGTTCTAGGGTTTAAGATATTCTTACATTTATAGATATTTTTTCTGGAGTAACACCCTTTCAGGTACAACAATCTGTGTTAGTTATCTGCTGCCGAGTAACCAATTACCACAAAGTTAGCAGCTCAAAATAACACCCAGTTCTTTGAGTCTGAAATCCAGGCATGGGTTGAGTGGATCCTGTGTTTAGGGAATCTCACAAGGCTGCAGTCAGTTAGTCTGCAAGGACTGAGTTCCTGTCCAAAGGTTCTGCTTTTGAGCTCTTGTGGTTGTTGGCAGGAAAATAACTGCTGCAGACTGTTGGACTAAGGCTCTTAATTCCTTGTCAGCTGTTTCCACAGGCCACTCTCAGTTCCCTACAATGTGGGCCTTCCAACATGAATGCGTGTTCCTAAATAGGTGCCCATCATGAGAAGACAGTCATGGCAGTCTCTAGCAAAATGGAAGTTACAATCTCATGTAATGTAATCACCAAAGTGACATCTCATCATCTTCCCCATGTACTTTTTGGCTAGAAGCAAGTCACAGATTTTTCCCATAGTAAAGAATAGGGGCAACACAAAAGAATGAATACCAGGATGTGGAGATTGTTGGAGGCCATCTTGGAGAGACTGCCATAGTAATTAATGTCGGTCATTGGAATTATTCATGTATTCCTTTGATGTTGTTGTTGCTAATTAAATGAATTATCTTAATATTCCTTGAGTGCTTCCATAGTCAAATAAGTTACACATATGATTAGCCTTTGTTGATACTGAATATTGGAAAGGATCCTTCCACCAAAATTAGCCAAAAAATCTGACATTGTATGTTACATTTTGCCCTTAATTCTGAGATACTGTAGTTTAAATTTGAAGTCTGATGATGACATCAGTGTTAATTCTAATTGTTAGCCTGTTTGGGTTTTTTCTTCTTTTCATAGTCCTTGTTTAATTAATTATATTTTACTGCCAATATTTGAAGGCTGTAACTAAACATTAATAACATAATACATGACTCTATTGAGTAGTTAGGAATCTTTAAAATTTCATATAAGTTGTATGTATTCTTTTCTCTATAACACTTTATTCTTTATTTTTTAAAATGAGCTCTACATCAGTAATTAGTTATAGAGACATAAGTTGCATTTCTGAAAACCTGCTGTGAAAGCTACTAGGATTTCTCAACTTAACAAAAATTCAATAAACTCAGGGCTTTTTTTATTTTAAAGATATGGGGTACAATTCAGGAGTAGGTATATAATCGGTCATCTTACAGGTAAAGTTTGAAACCCAGGTCTTAAAGCTCTTTTAAAGATAAAGTTTCATCTGCCAGAAAATTTATTTTCATTCCAACTTTGAATGTGGGTGTTCCAAAGGCTTTTTCTTTCTATTCTATGTGACCTTATCTATGTAGTTTGAAAGAAAATGCTATTATATTTTTCACTTTCTAATTAATCTGTTAATGACTCATTATGGTAATAGCTGAAAGACTGGTTCCTCCCTTTTAAACTTCCATCATGAATTTTTCAGGAATGGCATGGGTCATGGGTTTTATTCCAAGTACAGTCACGTACCATATAAAGACGTTTTGGTCAACAATGAACACTATATACAAGGGTGGTCCCATGAGATTGTAATGGTGCTATAAAATTTCTGTTGCATAAATACTTAACACTGAATTCCTATATCCTCACTCTATTCAATACAGCAACATTCTGTACAGGTTTTTAACCTCAGAGCAATAGGCTATACCACATACCTTAGGAGAGTAGTGGCTCTACCACCTAGGTTTTTGCAGTTCATTGTGTTTGTGCAATAAATACATTGTCTAAAGAAGCATTTCTCCAGATGTATCCCTGTTGTTAAGTGACACATGACTGTACTAGAAAAGCAGGCAACTGGAAATCAGATTGGCTTCAGTGACTTTATGGGTCAGGGTTCTTCTGATAATGGGTTCCCACATGTTTGGGGGTTAACAAGTCTGAGAGGGGTATGGCAGACCGGCTGACTAGAAACTCAGGCAAAAATAGATGCAGTAATCTTATTATTATTATTATTATAGAGATGTGGGGTACAAGTGAGTATTAGCTACACAAGCAGGCTCTGTGCAGGTGAAGTTTGGGCCTCCAGCTGGCCCTCACTTCCCTGGGTTTAGGACCAGACACGCTTTGTGATGTTACGCGCCCCCCCCCGGCAGGGTCCAGCGACTGCCAATCCCTCCCTTGTGCTAAGGTGATTGGCGCCCAGGTCCCGCTTATGAGTGAGAATATACTGCATTCAGTTCTTTGTTTCTGTGATCCATTACTAAGTGTGATGGTCTCCATCCAGCTCCATCCAATTTGCTGCAGAGTTCATGATTTTGTGCTTCTTTATGGCTGTGTGATAGTCCATTGTGTATATGTACCACATTTTCTTTATCCAGTTCACTTTTGATAGGCAGTATGGTTTGTTCCATGTTTTGGTTATTTGTGAATAGTGCAGCTATAATCATGCGTGTTCTGGTGGGTTTTTTTGGGGGGGGTTGTAGAACAATTTATGTATGATCAATTGACTTTACCGGTAAAACATTACTCTTGCTAATAGCAACAACTCTGTTTTCTCGGAAAAGAAATACTGTCTCAAGACTATAACATCAATTCTGGATGGAGCTTTCAGCCTTCCAGCTTGCCCTATAAATTTTAGACTTAAGACTACCACATCAAAGAACATGGATGTCTTGGAGCAGAATTTCTTCTCTGAGAAACCAGTTTTTGCTGTTATCAAGAGTAGTGTCCTGTCCATAAAGTCAACTGATTTTGCATGTTAATCCCATCTACAAAACACCTTCACACAATATCTAGACTGGTTTTTCACCAAATAACTTGGTATCATACATTGGCCAAAAAGATGAATAAAATTTAATCATCCCACTAAAAGACAGTTTTGGAATGGGTCCTGAACATTTCAGCAGCAACTGTTAGTTTTTCAGTGAGGACACACGTGGTTCATGAGCTGTGTCAATTCTATGGGGTTCCGCCTTCTACTAGAGTTTCAGTATAACAGTTCTCAGCAATTATTGTTTCAAAGTCTAACCAGAGAGCTAGAATGGTGTGGTCCATTTGCACACATCACATGAATTGCAACAGTAAGTCTCCTTATAGGGTATTTGGTTTACCATCTTAATTTAAATTTACCAGCTTTCAGTCTCTTTTTAAAAAAAAATTCTGTTTTGATTCAAAGGGGGTACAGATGCAGCTTTGTTACATGGAAATATTGTGTGATGGTGAGGCTTGAGCGTCTACTGAGCCCATCACCTGGGTGGTGGACATGGTACCTTAGTGGGTAATTTTCAGTCGTGATTTCCCCCTCTTCCTTTGCCTTTTTGGAGGATCCTGAAGTCTGTTGTCCCCAGCATGTGTTCACGGTTTATCTTCCACTTATGAGGGAGAATATATGGCATTCAGGTTTCTGATTCTGTGATAATGCACTCAGGATGATGATCTCCAACTTCATTCGTGTTGCTGCAAAGGACATGATTTTGCTCTTTTTTTTTAAGGCTGTGTAGTATTCCATGGTGTGCCTTTCCTTTTTTGATCCCACTTGTATTTGGTCACAGAAATTCTTATGTAACACCAAGTTCACTTTATTTCAAATATTTTCCTCTAAATAGAGGAGCTCATTTACCCTCCAGCTCTTTCCATAGACTGTTTGTTTGCGTCCTTTTTGAGAGATGATTTTTCTGTGTGAAACAAGTTTCTTTTTTTCTGTCTCATCTTTACTTAGCTAACTACTCTCACATCTTTCTAATTTTACTTTGCCATGGAAAGACTTCCTGATCACACAGTTCGAGGCAGACACACGTCCTCTACTCACCATTTAATACTCATATTACCATGTAATTCTGACTTAATCTCACTATAAAGAAGGCTGTTTAATTTTTGTTTTGTGTTGTGTTGTATATATATATATATATTTTTTTTTTTTTACTTTTGGGTAATTATTTAACATCTGTCTTCTATGCCCAGTACCATCTTTAGAATCAAGACGGTCTCTACACTGGGCTCACGCTTTAAAACCCCTCTCTGGTCTTTCTATGTGTGTTCTTCTTCCCACAAGGTAGGGATTCTGTGGGGTCAAGGGAAATGTCTACACTTAGTCATTTTCTTGGTCTCTGACCACACTCTAGGTACCCAGTCCCTTGGGTTTCCCTGCTCAAATGGCCCCAAGGTGCCTACTCTGAGCTTGGACCCCTAAGCCCAAAGGGTGACCAAAGGGAGTTGTGGAAAGAGCCCTGAAATGTGGGTGGATGTCAGCCCATGTGCAGCCAAGAAATGCTGTCATGTGGGACAGAGAGGATTTGCAGGAAAGTGATGGAGTGTGGATAATCTGGGGACACATTTCCTCTTACTTTGTGAAGTAGGGTGGCCAGGAAGCCTGCAGGAGTGGGCTCTGTGTTCTACTCGCTTCTCCTGGCATACAAGCCTCACTGGGAGGTGGGTATTTTCTTTTTTCTTCCAATCAGCCAGAGGAATCTGATAAATGGCACCTTCAATTTAAAAGCATACGCTTACTACTTTTTCTCTATTCTCTCAATTCCATGTTAACCTATCCCTTTCAATCCCTTTGATTCCCTGTTCTAAGAGATACAGACTTTTAATATATTAGATATCCATAATCACCAGCGTATATCTTTCTTTGTGCAGTACAATTTCTTGTTAAGTCTGGATAGTTTTTGTATTTACAGTTTCAGAGATCAAAGAAATACTATGTTATTTCACAGAGAAAGCAATGTGTACTATTTTCATCAAAGTGGGCAGGTTTACTTTTTTCTAGATCTACACCAATCTTAACTTTTTTATTTTTCTCTTTTTCTGTTGTTGTTACAATTGTCAAACTGCAACAATATCATTGGGCTGTAGCAGGGTTTAGTGTTACTTATTGCATGTAGTGAAATTTATAGGAAGCCTTTATAAATATTTCTCAATTATTCTTTTCAATTTCTCACAAAACTCTATATTCACTTTAAAATATTTTTAGATTGATGAATTTGTAATGCTGAGTAGAGGTTTCAATCCAGTTGTGCACTTGATTTTGAGCTAAGTGAAAGAATGGCAGACATGTGAAGATATATGTGAAATGTTCAAGTTAAGCTTAAATTAGCTCTCAGGTAAGTGAATAGATCTTTCAATCAATTAATACATATTGAATTCTCACTAGGTACTTGTTAGCTAAAATGAAAATACATACAAAACACAGCCTCAAGTTTGTGGAACTCCAGTAGAAAATGCCAGCAACCATATGAATTGCCAGTTTTCTGCTCTAGTTCAGATATTGATGAAGATGATTTTTCATAAAGTTATTACTGAAAGTGCTTTAACATCTATAACTCTAAGGTTTTATTTATTTAAATACAGTTGCAATTTATTTATATCCACCAGTTAATATATTTCAGTTTATCACCAGATTATATACATATATACTTAAAAATTATTTATATCTACATGAATTAAAATTTAAAAAATGAAAATTCAGAATTCAAGGGTAAGAATATTTGACAGCGAACAGAAGGGGTCAGCAAAGTTTTCTTGCCTACAAATTATCAATACCGATACTCATAACCTTATTTTCAATAAGTTAATTGTATAATTGCGTGATTAGAGTATCTAAATGAGTTACTTTTACTATAATAAAAAAAAGAAAGATGGCTAGGGGCCTTTTCCCATTCTCTTTTTTAATTCATTCCAAATGTCACAAGCAAACTTGGACCAAATTATAGTATCAGTTTCCTACTCTATGTAATTTCATGATATTCCGGTAACATTAAAAGGAAACTTGATGCTCTCTTTTGATTCTTTAACTTTTCTCTCTTTTGCAGCTTCCAGCTTCTCCGTTGGTTGGTTCTGCAGCGTGACTTACCTTTTATCCTGCACTGAAATCGGTGTGGTAGTTATTAGGAATGGGGTTTATGGATGAGATGGAAAGTGAAAGGAAGAAGATTACAACAATCCCTTCTCCTGCTGGAACTGCAAGCTTATTTTGCTGACTTACTGCCTTCTTTGCCAAATTACATAGAATAATTACAAGTAGGTTGGCATATTTCTGTGGACATATATACTGAAATGTTACTGCGTTTTTGATGAAACGTAATTTCATGTGTGAGAAAGCCATGTTTTATCAATGTAAACTTAAACTATTTAGTTACCAATAAATAATAATTGTGCTTATGTAATCAGCTCTTAGAATCATCAGAGAAATGCAAGTCAAAACCACGTTGAGATGCCACCTAACTCCAGTAAGAATGGCCATCATTAGTAAAACAAAAAACAACAGATGCTGGTGAGGATGCGGAGAAAGGAAATGCTTCTACACTGCAAATGGGAATGCAAACTAGGATAGGAAACAATGTGGCGATTCCTCAAAGAACTGGACATTGACCCTCCATACGACCCAGCCCACCCCCTTCTGGGAACTCAAATCACTGTACGAAAAAGATACCTACACACGCACATTTATTGCAGCACTATTCACAACAGTATAAACATGGAATCAATTGTGCTGCCATTGGAAACTGGACTGCATAAGAAAAAAGCGTGGTACATATACACAATGGTGCACCATCGGTCCCCTGACACACAAGTTTATTTCCTGGTCTAGAGAACAAGCTCTTGTGAGGCCTCCCGTTTTTTTCTCAAAGATTTGTGATTCATATACCTGGTATACACTTATAAAACTTGTTTCTACATGTTCATCATTTAGAGTTTACTGAATGCCTAATTAGATACTGCATTAGGAATTGTTTCCATTAAAATTAGGCATTCACTGCTTGGTCAAAAATCTAACTACCATCTTTAGAAATCAATGGAGTCTTTAAGACCACTGGCAAAAAGAAGTGTGCATCTGAACTATACTCTAGTTGATAATGTTCTTGTTCATATGAAGTAATAATTTTGAAACCAATATACATATATACTTGGGTTAGACAAATGATTAAATGATTGCTGGTTGATGGGAATTAGGTTTATCACTGTAAGAGGTTACAGATAAGCACAACAGAATTCTAGAAAATTTCACATGTTAATAGATGACAGTTCAAGAAATTAGCAGGAACTAATGTTCAGTTTAATAATTATACAGATGGAAGCATATCTAAATATTTGTAGATATGTGTATATTAGTATATCTACCTATGTTTTCTTTTTTCTTTTTTTTTTCAGTTGAGAGTCCCTAGAAGTAAGGATATTCCAGTAGCAGTGAACACACCTAGTGCTAAGATCTTTATTTCTAATACCATCCTTTAATACAAGGAATCAGAATTCCTGGAGAAATGACTGATTCTCGGACTGGGACAGGAAGTATTCAAAATGGCGACTGGAGCATCTTCAAATGTCAAATGTAGGAAACAAAGAAATGCTAATCAAAAAAGATGTATGCGCCACAAAAGAATATGTCTAAGAGACAAAAGAGCCACTGAAATGACTCCCAGTAGATGAACCTGAAACAATTTGAGCAACAAAATAAGTAGTATTGGGTTATAATCCAGAGTATAAGACAAATAACCATGAGACCATGCTAATATAAATACAACAGAGATCATCTTATTAATGATTAAATACAAAATAAGGAATAAAGAAATCTGTGCAGAAAAACAATAATGTATGTTGATACTCTGTCTTCAAGGAGAGAGAGTAATATTCTACTTTTCTAATATATCCTTTAAATAGTGACTGTCTTCTAACAAAAACAGTATAAAAAGAGGGACAAAATAAAAACTTTACAGTGGTAAAACCTGACCTATACAACCTCAATTTGATGATCAAGTTTGACATCCATAGCGATAAATTATGCTAATAACATGGGCCCCTGATATGAATGGATAAGAATGACATTTTATCTCAATAAGCTTCTTCCAAAAAACCCATCACCCCAGTCTAATCATGAGAAGAACATCAAACAAATTCCGATAGAGGACCATCCTACAGATTATCTAACCAGTACTCCTCAAAGCTATCAAGCAAATAAAAAACAAGGAAGATCTGAGAAAGAGTAGCAGCTAAGATGAGCTTAAGGAGATAGGACAGTTATATGTAATGAGGTATCCTGGAACAGGAAAAGGATATTAGGTAAAAACTGAGTGTCTTAGTCTGTCTTGTGCTTCTATAACGAAATACCCAAGACTAGGTAATGTATAAACAATGGAAATTTACTTCTCACAGATCTGAAAGCTGAGAAGCTCAAGGTGCCAACAGCTTTAGCCTTCTGCTGATGGTCGCTCTCTGCTTCTAGGGTGGTGCTTCATTGCCAACCCTCCAGAGAGAAGGCATGCTGATGCCTCCTGTGGTGCCAGGAAGAAGGCAAGAGAATCCAGGGCAGCGTGAAGCTTCTTTTCTAGGCACCTTAATCCCATTCATGAGTGAGTAACGTTTTTGACTTAATCACCTCTTGGAAGGCCTACTTTTAGTTAAATCTTTTTTTGTTTTATGTTAGAATTGTGGGGTACAAGGAAGAATTGACTACAAAAGTAAGTTGCATGCTGGTGAAGTCTGGTCTTCTAGCTGACCCTGTCTCCCCCTGATACTGGACCAGGTACCCAGTGTGTTTTCTTTGTTTTTTGAGTCGGAGTCTCACTCTGTCGCCCAGACTGGAGTGCAGTGGCCACTCCCGGCCACGGCAGCCTCGACCTACCGGGCTCCGGCGATCCTTCCATCTCAGCCTTCCAAGTAGCTGGAACTACAGGCGCGCGCTACCACGCCCGGCTAATTTTTTGATTTGTTGTAGAAATGAGGTCTCGCCAAGTTGCCCAGGCGGGTCTCGAACCCGCGGGCTCAGGGAATCCACTCACCTCAGCCTCCCAAAGGCACGGGATTACAGGCTGAGCCACTGAGCCCGGCCACCCAATGTGTTTTCACATGCCCCCTTCCCTCCTGACTTCCCACTCCCCTCTCCTAGAAGTATCCAGCGTCTGCTGATCCCACACTTGCGACCAGTGGTCTGGGCGCACTTATGAGTGAGAACTTGTCGTATTCAGTAAAAAGACCCACTTAAAAAACAAAATAACTACCATAGTCACATGAATTTTGGAAGGAACACATTCAAATCATAGCACTAGGAGAATCTAATAATGTATGTACTTTTTAATAATGTAGTAATATTGATTCATTAATAACAAATGTATCATACTAAAGTAAGATATTAATAAAATGAGGAAACTGAGTGTGGGCATAGGAGAATTATCTGCATTATATTTGCAAGTTTTCTGTTAATATAAAAGTATACTAAAATTAAAAGTTGATTGAGAAAAAGTCTGCATAAAAATAAAAAGGTATAACAGTCAAACTTCTTATAGGATTGTTTCTAAAGACATACCAGTTGTGAAATATAGAACTCGATTTAAGCCACTTTCCAAGCTGCCATTTGTGCGACAATCAGGATTATTTCTTCTGAAATTCTTAACAAACTACAAATTTTTAAAAGAAAGCTTACAGTCACCTTCACATGGAGAGAAATATGAGAGAGAAATTTGTTAATATATTTCCATTATAAAATTCAGATGCTAGTGTTAGTAATTGATTTCCTTAATGTTTTAATCATTTATGAAAGCATATTCTAGCTTATTAATAATATAATTCTTAGGCATAATATTCTAAAATATGAATTTTATTCATAATCAATTAAAATTATTTTTATTGCAAAATATACAAATGAGTATATGTCACTTGCATGCACAGTTTAATAACAACATGGGTTCACTCTTATCATTCAAATTTTAAAAGTAGAAAACTATTAGCTCTTTTGCATTTCTTGTGTTCCTGATTACATTGCTGCTATCCTGACTTTTGTTTAATCATTCCCCTGACTTTCTTTTAATTTTTATCTATCAAACATGCATACCTCAAACCACATATTGTTTAGTTTTATAAAACAAAATACTCAGTATGCACACATCTCCCTGTTCTAAGAAAATGTAATATTGTCAAAACAGGTTGGAGACTCCCAGGAAACATAGGTTGAATAGAGTCTCTGGGTCACAGTCTATTTTCAGGTTCCCTGAAAGTTATAAACGTCTCCTCTGGGTAATTCAGTTGGAAAAGCAATGAGTTCTCACAGAAATAGGCTTCTCCTAGATGAGACGTATCAGGGCTGGAGTGTGGTCCATGCACTCACACTAGAAATACCCCGATAGGAATATGGCCAATGGAAATCAACTGTCCTGTATTTTCTGTCTCTAAATTCTGCAGGACCCATCCCCAGTTCTCAGGAGTAATCAAAACAAAAATTTCTCTGAATCTGTCAGTTTCTCCAATACAGAAAGGCATGGAGGAGAGAGGAGACACTTAGTCCACAATAAAGCCAAGGCACAGAAAATAATCTATGCTTGATGTTTCCTAAGAAAGATCTTTTGTTTTACACTTCCAGGGAGGATAAATGTCCAAACTAGAAGTGGAGAAGTGGAGACAGTGGCAAAGTCACACAGCACCACGGTGGTAGAAAAATAATTTGGAGGGTGGATGTGGGGGCTCATGTTTGTAATCCTAGTGCTTTGGGAGGCCAAGGAATTTGAGATCAGCTGGGCAACACAGTGAGACTCTGTTTCTACAAATATACTGATATAAGTAGGAGCTGTGGTATACTCCTGTAGTACTAGCTATTCAGGAGGTTGAGGCAGGAGGATTGCTTGACCCCAGAAGTTCAAAGGTACAGTAGGTTATGATCATGCCATTGCACGCCTGTCTAGGTGACAGAGTGAGACCCTGTGTCTGCCCTCCTAGAAAATCAAAAAGAATCTGAAGACTTAACCAGTTTTTAAGCAGTTGCTTGATTTAATGATAAAGTCATGATGGACATGATCCTTTGATTTCGGTGGCGGGAAAGTATATTCTGTGATAAACTAGATAGTGGTGTGAAAACTACTTTAAAAAGTGATGTCCATTTGTTTATGTAATTATCTCTCACTCTCTCTAGATGAGTGATAAATGTAGAACTAAATCCCACCCACAGATATGGGGTATTTAGGATAGCAAGAGTTAGCAATCATTCAATTTTGGGATTTTTGAAATCAGTCCTTCAATAGCTTCTATTTTCATTGAACCACTCTCATAATTCATTATATTTGTAAACTGGGAAGTCCAAGAAACTACATGTATCTCAACCCATGATTTTGAAAAATAGAAAAACACTTTAATCTTTCTAAAAAACTTATATAAGTAGCATTTTGTGTTTAAAATGAACCATTAATGAGTTGACAAAGAATTGAAATGTATCAAGTTTGTTGCTTTGACACTATAATTATGTTACTTGCAATCCACTGGAAAATTTAGGGAATGTTATTATACCTATTATATAACGTATTATTTGGGAAAATATATTACCTGACTACGGTCACTTGGCTATAGAACCATCTTATGCTGCTATCTTTGTTGTATGCTGCTATAACATTTATTACCAGAGACTGGGTAATTCATTGTAAACAGAAATTTATTGGCTCACAGTTCTGGAAGTGGGAAAGTTTAAGATCAAGGGGCCAGCATCTTCTGAGGGACTTCTTGTTGTGTCATCCCATGGTAGAAAGGCAAAGAGAAGACAAGAAAAAGGGGGGGGGTGAATTCATCCTTTTATATGGAGTCCACTCCCACAATAATAGATTCACTTCTGTCATAGTGGCCTTAATCCACTAACGAGGATACAGCCCTCATGTCATAGTCACCTCTTAAGGGTTACACCTCTTATCATGGTTGCATTGGGGATTAGGTTTCCAGCACATGCTTTTGGGGATGATGTATTCAAACCATAGCACCTGTATTTCCAGACTTCTTTTCATTTATTTTTTCTTGTACAAGTAATGGAGCTGGACAGTATACACCTGACTTAATACCCTACTGTAAGTGCTACGGCAGAGGTGTGCAATTCAGTGCTTTCCATTCACAAGAGGAGGGTCAGATTAGGCACACTGGTGGCAGGAACGCTTCAAGGAGGAGACTATGCTGGAACTGAGTCCTGAGCCATAAGTAAAAGTTAGAAAAACAAGAAAGGAAAAGCGAGGCATGCTGGATATAAGAAACCAAGTAAAGGCAAGGAAGCAACACCAATATGTCCAGGCTGTCTAGATCAAAACTGGGGTTGGAAAGGGATGTCAGGGTTGGATTAAGGAAGGCCTACATGCCATTCTGTGGAGGGCTGCCTTATTACCTAGACAGAGTCAATTAATGAAAAGTTTGAAGTAAAGAGATCCAACGAGTAAGATTGCAAACTAGATGCATTGCTCTGAAGTAAGGAATGGCGTTGTGCACCTTGTAAATACCTTGAATAATTTGTATGTCTTCACATGCAGAAGGAACACACGTAGTTTTCCATTGCCAAATAATCCTTACTGTGAATCACACTTTCTCCTCAAAAGATTCCTTTGTGCCTAATTCAATGAACCAATAACCAATAATGTTTGTGTATTCTGAGAACACACATTATTAATGTCTAAAATCTTGCTATGAAATTAATTAGTAAGCTGATTAGTGAAATGTAAAAATGGCCATGTGGTTAATATCCAAAGATATTAACTTGTTGAAGAGGGAGCGGTGGGGGGAGGGGAAGAAAGAGAGAGAGAGGATAGTTGTAGAAAGTAGAAATCTTAAATGCAGTTCAACTGTAGAATTTTAGTGAGGTAAAATACTACTTCTTGTTTTTTTAACATTATTTTAGAAAAGCATTCACTTTATAAGTTACCCGATGCTTCTTAACAAATTACCTTTCAAATCAGTGACATAAATAGCCAAGTTGTACTATTCCTCTCAACTCCATAGGCTGGCCAGGCTCGACTAGGGTATTCTGTGCCGTATTGCATTGGCCAGATCACATCTACAGTCTCCTTCACCTGGAAACTCAGCCAGGGCTGGAAGATGCAGGACGGCTTTGCTCACAGGTGGGCTTGCCCTCAGCTGCAGTGCATGGCTTGACTGGAGGCTTCAATGTGGAGTCCTCTCTCTCTGTGTGTGAGACTGGGTCTAACTCATTTATTAGACTAGCCTGAGCCTCTTCTACATGGGGATTCCCGAAGAACGAATGTTTTCTTGGCCTGGCAATTATATAGTGTCACTTCTGCCTCATGCTATTGGTCCAAGAAAATTATAGAGCAAAGCCAAATCCAGCGTGTGGAGAAATGCATGTCACCTCTTATTGGAAAGAGTGGCATGCGTGTACAAAAGAGATTGGAAGCAGCTGCATTTGCAAATAGTCTACCATATTGCTCTTTAACATTTGAGAAGATGGAAATATGTCTTCAGATAGATCCTGATGCAATCACCATGAGCAACTAAAGAATTTCAGGTTTCAAAAGGAAGATGCCTCTATCACTTTGTCCAAAATCTGTGATGTTACCTATTGAACTTTTCTGAGAAAGTTTGCTTTAAATATGATCACAACAGAGAGCCTTTTTGTGAGAAGATTAATCAACATAGGTTGTGTAAAAGTTTAGTTCATTAAATAAATATATATATATATATATTTATCAAATACATGACTTAAGCACCCCGATATATAAATTTATAGCATTCACATTCTCCCTTTTTTTAAAATCGGGAATATCACCCATAAGAGACAAAGAAAGACACATTAAAAGAGGTTAATACCAATTATAAATTTACAGCTTATTACACACTGTTCAAACTAATACAGATACAACATCATTTACGGTTGGAAACTGTGGCTAAAGGAATTAATCTGCTCTGCATGGAACTGGGTTTATTTAATCAATGTTGCTTCCACTAGAAAAGTGGATTAGTTTTTCTTCAAGACAGAGTTAAAAGTTTTGCAGCTAATTTATTTTAATAAGCATTCTTACTGATGGCTCCAAGGAAAAAAAAAAATTGGGGGTAGGGGTTGCCAAATTGTAATGAGGCACCAGGAAAGAAAGCATGACTTAATTATTTTTCTAGGGTGGATAATGAATAAATTAGCCACACTGCAGGTTTGCCATTTGTATAAAATTTATTACTTTTTCTTTAAGAAACATATCATGACAAAGTCAATTTTTCTCCTGACTGCCAGCTGATTGATGGGGCAATGTCTGGCTGTGAAAGACTTCCTCTTCACATTGTTTTGGCGATGTTGATATCAGAAAGTAAGTTTGAAGTTTTCTCGAGTTCATGCTCTCCCATGTAATTACAAATGACAATTATATTAACTTTTTTTTACAAGCTGTCTGATCATGTAAACTACAAAATGGATAACTTATATGTGACTGAATGTATTAGCCACATATGATTTTGAGGACTGATTCTTCTTATTATATTTCTTAGGAAATTGCAGAGCTATGCTAGAAATCTGATATCTCCACTGGATCTAAGGGTAAGAAAGTTTGTGAGGAGTTACTTTCTTACTTGAAAGTTGACAAATCCAGTTTCTAGGCTGGAGAAATTGACTCTTTGTTTTTTTCTTTTTAAATTTGCTAATGTCTTATAAATTGAAAAACAAATGTGCTCTTAGACGGTCTATAACATTCTCTTTTTTATTAAAAATAGTTACATAAGTAATGAGATAGACATATCTATGTATTAAATGCTTTTTTCTTTGATAGATTTTATCTGCTGCCTGCTTGCACCTAAAAAATCAGCTTCTATGTTAGATGAGTAGGAAAGTACAGAATAATATTCAAATAGCCAATGTACAATGAAAATAATTAGTAGCCTTAACTCAACCTTGCAAAATGCAATGCCAAACAATTTTATTTTAGCACGAAAATGGCCTTGGTTGTTAAGTATTAGAAGAATCTGATATGCTTGCTTGTCCTATCTTTTCTGTTTATTTATTTTTAAACAATCTTCTAAGTATTCATAGTTAGTGTAGAAGAATTGGAGAGGAGACTAAAGGTTAATTTTTTTAAAAAAGGAAGCTTCCTCCACTCACATTTTTCGACAAAGGCAAATTCATTGTGACTGTGCAAAAGGCATAAACCCTCCATTAAAAACCTTTCATATAGTATAGTTCTTATTCAACTGATTGGCTATGAATCTTTTAATTCTCAAAGTCATATAAATGTTTTCAGCAGATTTCATGTTCTATAACAAAACATAAAATAATCTATTTGTAAAATTTAAATTCCAAGGTCAACACATTACAAAGAAGTACATATTATGTGTGTGTATTTCATAATTACTTATGTTGTTATAGTTCTTTCATCTTTGCTATGATAGATAAACCATTAGGAGAATTTTTTGAATATAAAAAGCAATTATATATTTACATGCCTTTATGTATCTCTACTAACCGACTGCACACAGTCCCAAAATTTATCTTAAAATGCATTATCTGAGTTTTTCTTTTATTCTAGTTTCCATTTTATTTTATATTAACAGCAAAACCTAATATGCTTGCTTTTATTTAATATTATTAGCAGAGTCACATGTTCCTGATCATTTTGCCTTACTCGCAATCATTTAAAAATCATGTCAATACTTAATAACCTCTTTGACAATAGTAGTCTCTAATGATGTGGGAGGTCTGTACTACAAAGGGACAATGATGATAAAGACATGATGGTCACTTTTAGGTCTGTGTCTGCTATTGAAAACTAGCCAAAGATCAATAACTCTGTAGTACTTTCAACTAACTCAAGGAGGTTGAATTCCATTTTTATGAACATCGCATATGAACCATTGAACTACATTGTAAGAATTTGAAAGTCTTTCTCCTAGGGTTAAGGAAATCATTCGTAGTTCTCTCTGTAGTTTATTATTCTGCGTCCCCACAGTTCAGTTCATTTCCATATACATGAAGTGCTATGAAAGTTCAGGTAGGTTGAATAATATTTTATTGGGTATGTTCCCGTGGTAGTATTTTTGATTCTGGGTGTTCTCTCTCAGACATGTTTTCTTCTTCAAAGCAAATGATTCCACTCTCAAGGTCACACGTGGTTTTCTTGCTGTCAGTATTTTGTTTTCTTTCTTGTTTATTTCTCTAGGAAGCCATTAATACTTCTTTTCTCTGAAAAAACGCAAAGTTAAAAGCAATGAACACATTAATACCAAATATAAGGAGAAGACAAATTTAAAATGTTTACAGGCAAGCTTATGAAGTTAAAGGTGAAAAACGCATCAACACTTTTATGTAGATAAGTGATCTATTTGTTTATAAACTAAATCTGTTCACCACAGCAAGACTGAAAATAGGAGGCATGGTTGATGGTGATATAGGGGTGAAAGAGGAACAAGTCAAATCTGCTACATAATTTGCACAGTACAGTGTAAAATGAAAATGCAGAACCACTTTTCATAAAATATTAGGAAGTTCAAAACAGTGAGATGATAGTACTAAGTCAAGGACGGGACCCACTTAAGCACAGTGCCCTGTTCGACTAAATAAGTAGCCTGCCCATGAAACTGGCCCTGATCAAAAAAAAAAAAAAAAGAAAGAAAGAAAAGAAAAGAAAAAACTATCCGTCTAAAATCACATTTTTCTATTTTGATTAGTTAGGAAAAACTGCTTTAAAAGAGCATTAATGCAGTGCTGAAGATAATGTGTAGACCTATTTCTAGGAGCTAATGATATGAAAAAAATTAGTAAATCTGATTTTCTCTTCCAAACCTCTCATGGAAATCTATTTTATTCTATTTAACATTGGGTCTTTTCCCACAAGCTTTCTCTATGGGCTAAATCTATTTTTGCCTTTTCTTTCATAGAACAGATACCTTTTCTTATCCATTTTCCTTCATGTGGAGAGACTTCTTTGGCTTCAGTGATGAGTATAAAAAGCCTTAAATAACTTTGGCTACCTCTGGGAAAATGAGACTTCTCTTAGTGCCTACTTAAATTAGAAAGCTATGCTTTTTATATCTCAAGATCATCCACAAATATCTGATTTTATAGCTTTAAACTTTAAAATTAAAATGTATAAATACATTTTCTTATTATTCTAGGTAAAGAAAGAATTGTCTTTTAATTTAAACGAAAGAACTTCTTTTAAAAATGTTCATTTTTTGAAATTCCAATTTCTCTGATAAAAAAATCCAACAGTATTAATAAATAAGATTTTCAATTAAACAAAAAGTAATGTTTTAATGTTGGAGTCCTATAAATTACAACTACCATGGGATTGCTTTATGAATACATTTATTTTTAATAATCAGATTAGAGAACTTAAAATGGTATAATATTCTGCCCAAATTTAAGTTTTTCATTTACTAAGATAATATTATCTTTGTTATAAAATTTATTTTGGAAAATGTCACACCATAATCATTGAAGTATTATTTCCTAAGACTCTAGTTAGTAAGGACCTCATTAACATTTTTAGGATTAACAGAAGAACATTTATCTGTTTTTTTAAAAATTGTGACTGTTGTTTTTTAAAACGCCATTTGTACAAGATATCTCCAATTTAAAGTGTTTTTCTGATACTAAAAGAAAATAATTTTGGAGGTTGGCCATCATTTTTTTCAGAGAAAGATAAGTCTATAAAATGTCACTTTGGGGATAATTTTTATTATGTCGCAATATCAAGCTTACTAAAAAGTTGTAAAATAGTAAAAAGAACTCTTATACATTTTGCATTGTTTTACATATCACAATACCATGATTAAAAATGGGAAATTTGATATTGATAAAATTTCATTATCTGATCCATAGCTCGTATTCAACTTTTTCAGTTGTTCTGACAATGTTCTTTTCTAAATATTTTTGTTTCTAGATCAAATCCAGGATGAGGCATTGCATTTAATTTCATGTCTATTTTGTTTCTTTTTTTACCGAAACAATTTCTCAGTATAACTTTATCTCTCTTGACCTTGACACTTTAGAATAGGGAAAAACCTTTCATTCTACAGAATGCCATCCTTTTGGGTTTGTGTGATGGTGATTCATGAATAGATTGAGGTTACATATTTTTGGCAGGAATACTACAGTGTCTTTCTCAACGTGAGCGTCATATTGGGGTGACATTTTATTGATGTGTGTCAATGTTAGTAGTGATGATTTCTATCATTTAATTGAGGTGAAAGTGACTAGGTTCCTCCACTGTAGAATTAACATATTTCTCTTTCTAATTAATAAGTTACTTGTGGGGAAATACTTGGAGGCTATATAAATAAACTGTTCCTAATCAAGCACTCACTTCCTAGCCTTAGCTTCCATTGTTAATTTTCAAATTCCATTGTTCAGTTAATATTTACTAATTGGCCTTGTGCTGTGAGAAAGAGGTCTTCATTCCTCTTATATACGTGGAGATGTTCATTTATACACCTCATCAAAAAAAAAAGAGAACATTGATGAGATAATACAATAATAATTAAATCGGTTCCCTTGCCAAGCACAGATTTAGTTTTGCCACCCTAATTTGACAAGCAATATGAACGACAAATGTTATTTTGAAAATATAAAATTTTTAGGGTATATCACAATCAGAAACCTATAGTCATGGACAATATTAAAGGAGGGAGAGGAGGAAATAATATATGAGAGATAAGATGAGAGGAGAAAGCACAAAGGGGTGTGGAGGGGCAAAAAAAGAAGACAGAAAGACAAGGGAAGAAGAAAAACGGGTAAGAAGGAAAGATGGAAGATGACAAAAGAAACCCACTGTATCTAATGTAGTTAAGCTTAGAGCTATTAAATTATATCGCTACAATGTCATGTCCAATCAATGGCCATTCTTAATACTTTTCTTGGGATAGTGTTAGGAAGAAAATTATTCCTTTTCCTTTTGTGCACTCACCTCTGAGAGAGCAGCCTCCACACGATACCACACTAAGTCTCTGGAGACAGCAAAGAGTGCATCCTAGTTGAATAGGTAGTTGGTATGTATTAATCCCATTTCTTGTCAAGTTAAAAGCTGCTCATGTCAAAGTTTTGCACTGATTGACAATTACTTTTCACAATACCCAAATTAAGAGCATACCGGGTAACAAAGTAAACTAAGAGTTAGTCACCATTTTAGTCTATGGTTGAAGAATGTGTGAAAAATGTGAAGAATTAAATAAGTTATAGGTCATTCTAATTTCAGCACTCAATTGACATGACTCCTTAAAGCAGGAGAAATCAAGAAATATTTCACACGATCCAAACCTTCTCTGGTACATGCAGATAAGAGTTTAACTATCCATTTCATTTTAATTAATGTCATTTACAATTCTCTGAATCTATAAGAACAAAAATTTGCATAGCACTTGAAAATAAACCATGTGCATGACTTTAAAAAAAATTTGAAGTGTATATTATAAAATAGATTGGAAAATTCTCCCTTCCAAATCTATTCCTCCATATCCTGCTATCCACCCTCCCAAAGTAATCATGTTTAAAAGTTTCTTTACAATACATCCAAGAAACAAGTTAGAAAATGTAAATAACTCATTACATTACTACCCATATTAAGTACAATCTGCTTAATGTACAATAGTAATTTTAGTATTTATGTTTCTTCTAGATTATATCTCTTCCATAAATATTCTTTCTTGTTCTCTAAGATTCTTGTTATAATTTTCTTCCATCATTTTTTATCTACTTATTTATGTTTTGACTTCAATATAGGTTAAATTGTATTTTTTACAGTTAAGATCATTCATTAATTTTTTTCCTTCAGAATGAAATAATGTGAAGTGTGTGATCATTTAATGACAGTGCATTTCTTTCTATGAAAATATCATAATTTAGTCTTTTTAATTGCATGTTTTAATTTTCATTGATATAAGTAATGATACAACTTCACAACATTGCATAATCATAAAAGAGTGTTTGTTTATAATTAATTCATAAAAGTTGTTCAAAATTTTGATTTGACTTTACTTTTTTTAGATAAAATAATTGACAGTGCCCAGTAAGGTGTGGCCTGGAATACATGAAATCATCAATGTTCAAGAACATTTTTAACAAAGATGGCTGAGTGGGCATGAGTCAATCTAGTCTTCATATGATTTTTCTAACCTTACCAAATATAACATATAATGCCTCACTTATTTCTTTGATGAATAAAGTGGCTAAATTTCTGTCTATCTGTAACAGATTTCTTTAATATCTTTATGCACTGACGGTTGCAAAACCATTTTTATTATTTCTTATTCATTAGCAAGGACTAGATGCTACTATCACTTTTATTATTTTACTGCCACATTCTCTGCAACTATTTTACCAAGTTTTATAATGTCTTTATTTTTTTTCCATGCAATGTCTTTTCTTAGTTAGTCAAATCTGCCAGTCACCTATTTCATATTTATCTTCTTTTTGTATTTAGTTATTTATTTATATTTTTCTATTTATTTATATATCTATTTATTTATTTATTGAGACACCCAGACTGGAGTGAAATTATGTAATCATAGCTTGCTGCAGCCTTGATCTCCTGGGCTCAAGTGATTCTCCTGTACCAGCCTGTTGAGTAGTTGAGGTTACAAGTATGTCCATCCCTGGCTGGTATTTTTTTTTTTTTGGTAAAGACAGGGTCTCACTCTGTTGCCCATGCTGGGCTCAAACTTGCTGTCTCAAGTGATACTTCTGCCTTGGCCTCCCAAGGTGCGGAGATTACAGGCATGAGCCACACACTTCACCTTGTTTTATATTTAGAAAGCTCTTAGTTTCCCTGAGAGCTGATGAATATCACCAGTATTTTTTCTTTCTTTTTTGATTTAATTTTTATATGACCTTTAGATCTAAAATAATGTTATTTATTTTTTCATATTTTTAGTCTATATATTACCAGTATTTTGAGTCTTTCTTTGATCAAAACTAGAAGATATTTTTATATATACATACACATATATATGCACATATATACGCACACTTATTTTCCTTAGCTTCCTATTATATTTTTTACCTATATATAATTGTTCAAAGAGCACTGTTTGATGATTGTCTCTAACAGTATTTTCTAATAGGCCAAAGGGAAAGTTTGTATTTTTCTTCTTCTTTTTTATTAATTTAGTTACCATTTTCCCAATTTTCTATTTTTTTAAGTTATAAATGAATCAAATTTATAAATTCATATTGAGGTAACTGGAAAATGTTCACTATTTCCATTGAAGAATCTTTTATTATTTTATTTATTCTTGCATTCTTATTTTATCTAGTGTTCTTTAATCATAATAATAATTTTATTATCATTTATTGACCATTTATGTGGACAAGGTATGTATATAATAGTTTACAAATAGTATCCATTCTTTTAGAAAATATTTATTTGAAGTGTATTTATCAGAACTTACTGTGGACTAGGCACTCAAGTACAGGCTGGTGACATATTGGCAACAGAACAGTTAAGCTTTCTACTATGGTTGGTTGATGCTATTTTACTGATAGTCAAATGAGGGGGGATTACCATAAATGTTTATGCAAATTAGTTAACCCTGGAAAAAAAATGTGGAGGGGAAGAGGGGAAATTAGAGGGAGAAGCAGGAAGAGATGGAGGAGAAGAAGGAACAAGAGGAAGAGGGGAAGAGAAGCCACCTCTGGGTAGTGTCAAGCAGAGGTGAATTCTTCTTTCAGAAGGATAATCAGAGGTGCCTCCGAAGAGATGTGCATTTTTTTTAAAAAAAAGCAGGATTTATTGAGAAGAAGAAAAACTCCCACAGTGGGAGGAGAGACCTGAAGGGGTTGCCCGAGATGTGCATTTTTGAAGACCTGATGATTCCAGCACTAGCAGTCAGTTCTGAAGAATTTTATCAGAAATAAAATGTATTTGGATTTCTAACAGAATTAACAGGTATTCTGAAGAACCAGTCTTGGAGAATACCAAAATGAAAAGACTAGAAAGCAGGACACACTGCCCAAGTCATACCACAGGATTCTCTGTGGTTGGGAGGCCGCTGCTGGTAGCTTTGCTACTGGATGCTTGATTTCTCCCCTACACCACAGGCATCGATGCAAATAATCTCTAGTTATTCCTACCTTGTGTGTTAACTTCTTCATACTCAAAGTCTTAGGTGAAAGTGACTGCTGCAGGCTAAGCTTGGTGTTCGTAGTCTGGCTCCAGTGGAACAAGGAGAAGGAACATGTGTTGCTTTCTCCTTCCCTCCATTGTATCATGGGAGCCCATCACCAATTACATAGGAGATTCTGCCAAACTGGGAATTCAGATACTGGGTAGCCAAAAAACAGAAAGAGAGAGATTTGTTGACACTTTGGCTATAACTTGGATGCAGAAAAAGACTGTCAATGAGAGATTAGCAGGAGAAACAGCAAATGCAAAGACTTTGAGGAAGAAATGAGTTTGCAGCACTTAACAACAAAACATGGAGGTTATACTTTCTGGAGCAATGTATGATATATGGTATAGTTTGTTATGAATCACATTATAGAGAATACTTTTATATCTAACATAGAGCATTTAAAATAAGAATTACATGAAAACTTGGATTAGATTAAATGATATGAAAAGCTTTTTAAAATTTTTATCAATTGCAATAATTTTTTTTTTTTGCCATTTGTCCTATGAATACGGTGCTATTCATTTAAGAAATTTTTGATACTAAATATTTTATTTTAATACACACCTTGGTTTGGCTCTTCATTTTTCTATGCAGAGGTTAAAATTCTATAGTCAAAACAATGATTGAATTCTAATTAAGTTAATGCTCTATTTGCAAAATAATCTGAAAGATTCTAGATTTATAAAGTTTATTGCAAATATTTCTTTTTTTGTTATTTAGAACAAATCACATACCATGAAGTTTCTAAATGTGTATTTGTATATGTATATTAGATTAGAAAACATTATCTCATAAAACTATCTGTACACAGCCTCCATGTTTTTTCTTTCCTTCATTGACTACTGACTGGGGAAGATTGACAGGTTTGAGCTCTGGTGTCACCTTCCTACATTCCCCCAGGCAGAGCTTAAGGGAGCTGCAGATGCCTGTAGGGAGTCAGAGAATAAATTGGGATATCTCCAACCTCCCTCCATCTTTACCAGAGCTACTGTTACTGTTGTGTCAGGACTTGCGTTTTCAGAAATTGCCGTATGTCTTGTTTGACCTGGATCTATTGAGCTACTTAACTGAGGTCCTTGGGAGGATTACTACCTGCTAGAGGAACATGTTGGCAACGGATTCCAAAGTAATTAGACTTTTGATTCATTACTTTCTTTGATGCACTAATTCAAAAATAATTTATGAAACTTCTTTCTACTACGTGAATATAAACCATGGAATCTGACTGTTACAGATTGATTCCTGATTCTAATGCTTACTCATTTGGTAACCTTGGGAAGATTACTTAATTTCACTTGAGTTTCTTCCTCACAGAGTGAGAGCAGTAGTTTTATCAAAGAGTTTTATTTTATCAAGAGTTTATTTTAGTTGATCAAGAGTTTAGTTCACTTTAGTTTATCAAGAGTTTTAGTTTAGTTTAGTTTAGCTTAGTTTTGTCAGACTCAAGGAGTTTTATTTTATTTTGTAGACTAACTTGCAGTAAATTGAACTTCTTTTGGTGATAGTTCTAAGGATTTTATTATATGCAGAGCACCATGAAAACCAGAATACAGATCAATCCCGTGACCCCAAACATTCTGTTATTTCTTTGTATTCATGCCTTTCCTTATAATGAACCCATAATGACCACTGTTCTGTTTCCTAACTCTGTATTTTTGAAGTTATTATATGAGTAGAAGGATATCATATATAAACTTTAGGGACTGACTTTTTCATGCAACATATTACTTTTGAGTTTTATGCAGGTCATTGTGTACCTTTATAGTTCATTTTTTAAAAGTAGATGAGTAGCATTTCACTGTAATAATGTACCACATATATATATCCAATAATAATAATGTACCATATATATATATCCTATATATATATATATATAGTACATATATGTATATTTCCAATGTACCATATATATATATTTCCAATAGTACATTGAAGACTATTTCAGTTGTTTTTTATCCATTAGCTTATTTCGGGGTATTTCAGTTGTTTCAAGTGATTATAAATAGGTTTTTATATGAACTTGAGTTTTCATTTCTTTAGAGTAAATATCTGAAAGTAGTTTTGATGAGTCATACGTGATGTGCAAGTTTATTAGAACTGTCAAGCTGCTCTCCTGAGAGGCTGCTGTTTGACATTTCTACCAACATTGTATAAGATAGTTGCTCTGTATTCTAATTGGCATCTAGTATTTTCAGGATCTCTTTTTTATAAGCCATTCTAATAGATATTGGCATATCTCATCATTGGTTCAATTTTCATCACCCTATTGGCTAAAGATGTGGAACATCTCTTTGTAAACTTATCATTATCCGTAGTCTCATTGGTGAATTATCAGCTCAAGTCTATTGTGCATTTTTAGTTGGATCAGTTGATATTTTTAATGCTGAACTTTTAAAAAAATTAACTTTATTTTTTTTAGAGCAGCTTAAGGTTCACACCAAAATCAAGAGGAAGGGACGGTTCCCATGTACTCATTGTCCTTACGCATTCATAACCTCCCCAACTACTGACATCCTCCATCAAGGTGACATATTTGTTATACTCCATGAACTTACATTGACACATTCTTATTATCCAAAGTTTGAAAAAATAATTTATAATTAATAAGCTGCTGTTCATTAAAATAAAATAAAAACACTTCTCCTCTGTGAAAGACAACGCCAAGAGAATGAAAAGACAAGTCACATATTGGGAGAAGATATTTGCACAAGATACATTTTACATTAGGGTTCGCTCTTGGAGTACAACATTCCATGGCACTTGAGAAATTGATAATGGTGTATTTCCACCACTGTGGTATCTTACAGGAAAGTTTTGCTGCCCTAAAAATCCTATGTGCTCTGCCTACCTACTCGGCCTCCCCACTAACTCCTTGCTACTGCTCCACTTTTTGTTGACTGTGTAGCTTTGACTTTTTCAGAATGTTATATAGTTAGAATCATATAGTATGTAGGCTTTTCAGGTGGGCTTCTTTCAATTAATAATATGCACTTAAGACTACTCCTTCTCTATTCAGGGCTTGAAGACTCATTTATTTTTACAACTGAATAGCTTTCCATTGTCTGAATTGTGTTTTTGTTCATACACCATGGAACACAACTGCTGGATCTTATAGGAAAAATATATTCAATTTTGTGAGAAACTGCTAAACTGTTTTCCAAAATGGCTGTACCATTTTACCTTTCCACTAGCAATAAATGAGGGTTCCTGTTACTGTACTTTCTCGCCAGCATTTGTTCTTGTCGATGTTCTGAATTTTGGTCATTCTAATAGTTGCGTGGTGGTAGCTTAAAATAAGATTGATTATTTTACAATCCCCAAATGACATATGATATTGAGTATTTTTTCACATGTTTACTTGTTATCTATATATTCTCTTCAATTAAGTGTCTGTTCAGGCCTTTTCTCATTTTTCATCAGGTTGTTAATTTTCTAATTGTTGAGTTTTAAGAGTTCTTTGTATATTTTTATTAACAGTAATTTACCAGATGTATCTTTTGCAAATATTTTCTCTCAACCTGTAGCTTGTCTTTTCATTCTCTTGACATTGTCTATCACAGAGCAGAAGCTTATGTGTTTCAAATTTTAATAAAGGGCAGCTTATTAATCATGAATTTTTTCATAAATAACACCTTTAGTTTTATATATAAAAAGTCATTGCCATACCCAAGGAAAACCTACATTTTTTTCTATGCTATCTTCTAGGAGTTTTATAGTTTTGTATTTTGCATTTAGGTCTATGATCCATTTTTAGTTAATTCCTGTTAAGATGTAAGTTCTAGGCAACCCCTTCTGGTCCCCTCCTGCTGTGGGAGCTTTTCTGTCCTTTCAATAAATCTTGCTTTCTTACTTAAAAAAAAAAAGTAAGGTCTGTGTCTACATTCTTTTATTTGCGTATGAATATCCAGTTGTTTCAACACAGTTCATTGAAAAGACTATCTTTATGGTGTTATTTTTGCTTCTTCATCAAAGATCAATTGACTACATTTATGTGGATCTATTTCTGAGCTCTCCAATCTGTATAATGGGTCTACATATCTATTCCTCTAGATTACTGTAGTTTTATAGCACATCTTGAAGTTGGGTAGTACCAGTCATCCGACTTTGTTCTGTCCCTCAATACTGTGTGGCTATTCTGGGTCTTTTACCTCTCTGTATAAACTTTATAATCAGTTTGTTGATTACTATTGAGTTTTGAGAGTTATTTACATATTTGAGATACAGGATCAGTTTTATCATGTCATCTGCAAATGCTTTTTTCTAGGCTATAACGTGTCTTTCATTCTTTCTCACAGTAATGTTTTAATTATTATGAAATTCAATATGTTGATGTTTTCTTTTATGAAACATGTTTTTGGTGTCACATGCAGATTTTTCTCTCGCATTTTCCAATACCATTTAGAATTTTACATTCTGCAATTTGATCTATAATTTATTTAGACTTTTTATTGGGTGTGGGATTAGGACAAAGTTCACTGTTTTTCATATTAGTTTTAGTTGTTTGCTCATTATCTGTTGAAACGGCTATTCTTTCCCTACAGATTACCTGGACATAGTTGATAAAAAACCAAATGGCCATTTTGTATATGTCTATTTCTAAACTCTCAATTCTGTTTCAATAATCTATTCTTTTACAGGTACCACACTAGTTTGATAACTGTAGCTTTATGATACATCATTACATTACGTGGTAGAAATTCTTCCATCTTAATTTTTAAAATTTAATTATGCTAGATTTTTCCAAATAAATTTTAAAATAAACTTGCCTGTGGCTACAAAAATCCTTCTGGAGTTTTTATTTAAATAGTACTAAATTTACAGGTCAATATGGGTTTAACTGACATCTCTACTATGTGAAATCTTCCTATTCATGAGCATAATATGTCTCTGTATCTATTTCAGTCTTTTGAAATTGTATTTTATTACTGTCCTTCTTATAATTTAGATTCCATACATGTTTTCCTAGATTTGTAACTAAGCATTTGATATCTGGAAATATTATTAGTGATATTATTTATTAATTTTAGTTTACAATTGTTCATTGCTACCATACAGAAACACAACTATTTCTGTATGTTGAATTTGAATACTCACTAACTCATTTATAAGTTCTAAGAATATTTTCTCTTTTTTTGACTAATTGGTATTTTCTGTATAGGCAATCATGTCATCTGTGCATAGAAAACCTATTTTTTTTTCTAAGTTGTATGCCTTTTATTTCATTTTCTTGACTTATGGAGCTGGTTAGGATAGCTAGTCTGACGTTGAATAAAACTGGTAAAAATAGATATCCTTGCATTTTTCTTGGGAAAATACTCAGTCTTATAATGTTGAAAATGATATTAGTTTGAGGTATATATATATATGCACTCACACATATATTCATATATATACATATATGTACCTTTTATCAAATGGGTACAGTTCCCCTTTATTCCTTGTTTGCCAAGATTAGTTTTTGTCATGAGTAGATGTTAAATTTTATTAAATATTTTTTCTTCATTAACTGATACGATCATGTTATTTTTCTTCTTTAGTATGTTAGTATAGAGTGTGTTTACTCTGTTAATATGATGAATTATATTGATTATGTGGACTGCATTTTATATTGAACTGGTTTGGAATTCCTGGGCCAAACCCTACTTGATTACGGTATGGCATTCCTTTTATATACAGTTACTTTAGAACAATGCAAAGGTTAGGGATACCAATCCCCTGCACAGTCAGAAATCCATGTATAACTGTGGACTTCTCCCAAAACTTATTTTCTGATAGCCCACTGTCAACCAGAAACTGTACTGATAGCATAAACAATGAACACTATTTTTTTATTTTATGTAATACACTCTACTCTTGCAATAAAGTAGAGAAAGGAAAATGTTGTTATGAAAAGCGTAAGAAACAGAAAATACATTTATTATTTATTAAGTGGAAGTGGATCATCATAAAAGCTTTCATCCTTTTCATCTTCATGTTGAGTAGGCTGAGGAGGAAGATAAAGGAGGTGGTTGATCTTACTGTCTCAGGAGTGGAAGAGACATGAAAAAATCCGGGTATAAGTAGATTCCTACAGCTCAAAGCTGTGTTGTTCAAGAGCCAGCTGTATTGCTAGATTCAATGATAAAATATTTTATTCTAATTGGTATGATTATATTTGTTTTGGTATATAGTTACGTGTGTGTGTGTGTGTGTGTGTGTACTGACTGTGTCCGGTTTTGATAGTAAGGTAATGCTGACCTCATAAAATAGTTGAGAAGTGCTGTCTCCTCTTTCATTTTCTAAAAGAGAGTAAAGAGAATTGGTATTACATTTTTCGATGTGTTTGAACACTGGATCAGGAGATTTCTTTTTTTGTAGAATTCTTAAGGAGAAATTCAAGTCTTTTATAGTGACAACACTAAAGAATTCTCTTGACATATTATCTGTCCAAACTAATGACCACATCTGGAATTGTAGCTGCATTGAGTCCAAGCCAGAGGATACCAAAAGGGAAAGGAATATGAAATCACCTCAAGTTCAATGTAACTCAAATTTTGGTCTCCTCTATTTGGCCTGCTCTTATTTGCTTTTCAAAGTTTTCAGATTTCATAGCTGCATTTAGTGGAGCAGACAGCATAGAGTGTTCTTATTCTCTCCTACCTAGAAATAAAGTCAAACTTTTAGTGCATTAAAGAATAATGAGCTAAAACATAAGAAGTGTTTTAAGTAGTGCCTGAAAAATAGGACTCAGTCAATGGCAGTTATTATAGACAATTATCACTGTTGTTCCACACTGAGCTAGGAAGTACGATAGAGATCTCAGCCTTCCTGGTGCTTATAAATTAAAAGAAGAGATACATGTACACAAATAATTAGTTATAACTTTAAAAATAATACAAAAGAAAAGGAAAAAGTGATGGGACAGTCATAATATTATTTTTGAGTGAATTCCTTTCATGAATAAGAATATATTCATGTAGATTGCTAATTACTGGAGGTCACAACCTATATATTGGTTATTCATTCAACGACCTATATGCTAAATGAATTATCAGCCATTTTGGAATTACAAAGCAAGTTACAGAGTGATTCTTTTAAATAAGACTTGCCACTATTTTACTTAATAAGTAATGGTTTTGTTTTAATGTCCACTCTCTGTCAAGCATTGTATCACTTTTCTTCTTTTTTTTTTTTTTTTTTTGAGTTGGGCTCTCACTCTGTCCCCCAGGTTGGAGGGCAGTGACACTCACCTCAGCCCTGACCTCCTGGTCTCAGGCAATCCTTTCATCTCTGCCTTCTAAGCAGCTGAGACTACAGACACACACCACCAAGCCCGGCTAACTTAATTAATGGGTTAATTAATTAATTTTGTAGAGTTGTGACTCACTGTGTAGCGCAGGTTGGTCTTGAATTCCTGGGCTCAAGCAATCCTCCCACCTCATCCTCCCAAAGTGCTGGGATTGCAGGCATGAGCCACCACACCCCGCTCAATCAGGTTATTGTAGCACTTCAAAAGTATCATCTGAGTTTCACATTTTACTCTTCTTTTGAGCAAACAGCAAGACAAGTGTCTGAATTGCAGCCATCCACTGATATTAATCAATGCCTGTTGCCTCTCAGAATGCTGAGTTGGATATGTGTGAAGGAAGAATAGCAGGGGAATACTCTCTGGGGACCTGAAAAGGAAGGACTTCATGTAAGTTGAGCAGAAGAATTGCTGCTGAAACACATGTGAGAGAAACTTCCGGTTAGATCTTGATTACTCCACAGAGACAATTGCAAGCACCTGGTCTCTTAGATGTCAGTGAATTTACCCACAATCTACTACCTACATGCCTTTGAAAGAAGGATAGCACTGCACTAAAAATCAAAAGAGAAAGTACTTGTTTTTATACAGACTTTCTGTAGTGCAAAATAGTAGGAAAAAGGCCTTATGTGGAGTTAATCTATAGTAAAGCTCAGTTAGATGGATTTTTAAAAGGTTTTAAATCTGCTGAAGTCAAAGTTCCTCAGAGAACGTATTGTTCTTTCTACTCAGAAGCTTTGGACATGCTTCTCCACCTTTTACCTTATTGAGTTTTATGTGAAATTAATTTTGTAACTCAAAACTTACATCCTCAGAGAAGACTTTTCTGAACAACCATCAGAGTCAGGTGTTTTGCTTTCATAGATTTTCAAACATTTTAGTGGCATCTAAGTCACAACTATTTTGGTCAGCATTGTAGCCCCCCTGCCTTACAAAGTATCTAGCACTTAATAGGTGCTTATTAAATATTTAATAAATAATGCAATTAATTATAGACAATTGTTGAGCACCTTGAAAGCATTAAGCACTTTGTCACAAAGGTGACTGAAGATGATTTGCACTCTAAAGATATTTTTGCTATCTAATGTGGAAAGGCATGCACATAAGAAAATAAATAAGTACACTTCCATTCCGTCTTTGCTATCATTTAAAGACATGAACTGACAGTAATGAGACTGCCAAGAAGAAGGTGGACAGTTATCGGGGGAATGAGAGAGGTTGACAAGAAAGACATCCCAGAAAAACTGCAGTTGAATGGAATCATGAGCAAAGGTTTTTCCATATGTCCTAGAACTAACTATACTTTTCTGTGTATTGATATATATACACAAACAATGCATAAATATAAAAATGTTTATATGCTATATTATATTATATGATGTTATGTGCACATATATCATATATAGTAAATGGGTATCTCTATATGATTTAATATAAATATATGTGACATGTAATGTTAACATTAATAGCAGCCATTATAAACTATCCCAGCCACTCACATATAATAGTATAGCAGATAAATTATGACATCTTAAATATGTGTTATCAATATTATGGTAAAAGAAATACCCCAGTTTGAGACCAGCCTGGACTACTTGGCGAGACCTCTTCTCTACAATAAAGAAAAAATTAGCCAGGCATGGTAACTCATGCCTATAGTTCCAGCTGCTTGGAAGGCTGAGGCGAAAGGGTAGCCGGAGCCCAGCAGGTCGATGCTGGGGTGACTGTGAGTGTGCCATTCCAACTCAAAAAAAAAAAAAAAAATCCAACAAATCCGTGTATCCCTTTGATTTAATTCCTAATTTGATTACGTATAACTATTTTACTTCCTACAGGCAAAGATCTGTTACAGTGAGTTCTGCAACAGAGAATGTTTCTATAAAATTAATCTTTCCATGATCCAATGAATAATATTTTGGCACCCTCTTTAATGTTTGTAAATCTCCTTGGTTAGATAATATGAATCTAAACTTTTAATCCTCTCCCAGAGAAAACAGAATATCATAGTGTATTATTTGTAGTGATTATTTTGAGCAATAACCTTGGTATTAACAGAATATATTTTGTCTGAGACTTACATTGTCGATCAGTTTTTCATGACCTTTTTCACTATTCTAGTGTCATAGTGTCTCAACTATAATCTCAAAGTTTTTTTTTACTCAAATTCCATTCTCTTGCATACTGATGCGATTTATTCAGCCACTTTTTAACTGAAGCAATCTACATAGCACAAAGTGAGAAGATTTTTGTTGTTGTTGTTCCTGCATCTGGACTTTATAGAAATGGAGTGACAAGCATTGTGATTGAAAAACAACATATCTTAAGTGAACGTAGTCATTATTCACCCTGCCCATGGAACTCAGTCTTTATGATAGCCAAGTAAGGGCACCCATGAGTCCTAAATTTTACCTTTTCTTGAATATTGATCACAGAAGTTAATCACTGAGATAAAAAAGGAAGACGACCGGTTTTTACGAGCAGATGGTCCCAGAGGCTTTTCTCTTTTACCTCATTAAGCCTGAATAAATTGCAGCATCTTCAAGTAAACTGTGCAGAAGGCATTTTTGATAGTGGCCTGATGGTGATCCACAGGAACAGAGAACTGCAGACGTGTTAAGAGCAGTGTTGGCATCACACCTGTGCTAACACAACATAAGCTCACAATGGTGAAGAGGAAAACAAAAGGTTTACTCACTGTTTGGACTTGCTAAGTCCATGGCATAATTTTTGTTTTTCTTCTCTCTTCCTCCTGCTCTGATTGATGGCCTACCTAAGGTCCTGAATAATTAGAAATATCTTCCTCCCTATATTTGAGTGTAGAGATGTATTTTAAAATAAGCCTATATCATACAAGCAGCCAGCAGATACATGAAAAATTGCTCAATTTCACAGTCGTCAAAGAAATACATAAAATTACATGGAGATACCACCTAACTCCAATCAGAATGGCCATCAACAACTCAAAAAAACAACAGATGCTGGAGAGGATTTGGGAAAAAGGGAACGCTTCTATACTATGGGTGGCAGTGTAAACTAGTACAACCTCTGTGGAAAACAGCGCGGCGATCCCTAAAAGATCAAAATATCAACCTTCCATGCAACCCTGCAATCCCCCTACTGGGAATATACCCGGAGGAACTCAAATTACTCTATGAAAAAGACACCTGCACATGCATGTTTATTGCAGCATTATTCACAACAGCAAAAACATGGAACCAACTGTTCTGCCCATCGAAAGAGGACTAGATAAAAAAAATGTGGTACATATACACGATGGAATGGTACACAGCCATAAAGGACAAAATTATGAACTTCACAGCAACTTGGATGGACTTAGAGTCTATAATACTGAGTGATCTATCATAGAAACAGAGAATGGAGTACCACATGTTCTCACTCATAAGAGGACCTCGAACAATTGTATACTATAAGAAGGGGATTGGCAGTAGTGGGAAACTGTTGGGGGAGGGGATCATACCTCTTCAACTAGGGTATAATGTGTATAATGTGTATAATAGTGTATAATGAACATTTGTATATCTAATCCTGATTTGTAACCCACATCTTTAAAATAAAAAATAAGAATAAAATAACTATATCTTTTGAGCTGTGGATTATTAAAACTATTATGTTAAAGTGACCACTTTTATATTGGAAAGGAGTGTTGGCAGATGGCTTAAATGTTTCTTCATCTATTCTTTTAATTAATAATGGTATCACAATAGTTTTCTTATCAAATCTTAAATGCACAAAACTCCAATAGGGTATATTGATACTTCAACATACATTCCTTTTAAGCACTTGATGTTTGAATAAATGATCATCACATTGACACTAACTTTATAAGATAAGCTCTCAATTGTTATATATTCTAGGAAAAGTCAAGAGAAGAGACTATTACTCAGTTTTCACTGAAATGTGCAGAAATACACATAGCTGAATGCACAGAATGATTTGATTATTCAGAAGAGTTACTTAGTTTACAAACTTTTCAAATATTATCTCTTTAAATTCATTTGTCAACGCTTAAATCACCTTTCACTGGACAAGGTGTAAGCAAATTAAATACAACCTGAAAGACTAGCTTTGGATAATGAGAACGTTTTTCCATACTTATCTATAGAAATTCCTTGTATTTGTTTGACACTGTGTAGTCTACAATGTCTTTGTCAGACGGGAATACATTTTTACAGGATTTTGTAAAGAACTTCCCACTCTGAGCATAATTATAAGTTGAGATACTAACCTGAAGTCTCCGTGGTTTTGAAATCTATTTAATATAATGTCTACATTATTTTTTATTTGAATTTTATAAAGAAAACATGAGTAATTGAGATGCAGATATAGATACATATAAAATAAAGCCTTGATGTTTACAATAAATTTCAAAATATGCACTACTTGATTAAAAAATTACCTCATTTGCATTTCTTTGATGATTAGTGAGGCTGAGCATTTTTCATGTATCTGTTGGCTGCTCGTATGTCTTCTTTTAAGAAGTGTGTATTCATATTTTTTGTCCACTTTTCAATAGGGCTTCTTGTTTTTTCCTGTACCCTACATCTTTAAAGTTAAAAAAAAATTACATCATGTGCCATGATGGGTAACACATAGATAAAATATACTGAATTTTTGTATTAGGTTTCAAATGATTTTTTAAGAGATTAGTAGGAGCTTTGTTCACATGAAATATGTCCTCCCTGTTCCTAGCCAGATGTATTTCTTAGTATCCTTTGCTTATCTTACTCCTTTTTTTATTAGCAGGACTTTTATGTGATAGCTAAGAATGTCCAGTTTTTTTAACAACAAATATTCAAGGTTCATACTTAAACCCATGTCTTTTTTTCCACTTATGATTTTTCTATTGTATCATATTGTGCTTGGTCATATCCCCTTTAAAACAAATATGTGTGAAATTTATATACACTCAATAATACATATTTTGGTCAATATTTTGAAAAGTAGGTAACTTCTGAAAACAACAGTAGGTTACAATCATAAGAGTCACTTCTTTCTTATTGTAAAGGACATTTAACATATGGAGCACAGAAATAATAAAATTCATATTATCTTACATTCACAACCAGACATTAACTGGTAAATTCTGTCAAAGTGGTGCAATGAGTTTTATAGAAATTGCCGATATCCAATAATCTCCTGTACGTCAACCTGCTGTTTCACATACGTGTGTTTTAATCATAGACTGTTCTTCCATTATGAAAACTTTGCTTTTTTTCCCTTGATTCAAATCATGCAATTGATTTAGTATCAATCTGCTTTTCTCTCCGACACAGAGAAGCAAAAGACAGATTTTGCTGTATATAACTCCCCTGCTGACAATTCCCCATGACAGAGACCTGTGTCACCTTTCTTATTTCAATACAGGAGCTTTCTGAATACATATTGCAAATTATGGCATTTGTGATGAATTATCCAAATTTGAGGTGACATGGGAAAAGTTATAAAAAGTTCTCATTTTTATGACTTTTTATACTAATAATCCAGCCATATATATGCACATATATCAAGTTATATATATGAGCATATAGGCATAATCTTCTTAATTTAGCCTTCTACATTTTATTCTAGATTATATTTAGTAAAATTCTAAAGAAATCAGCTTGATTTTGTCACTTGACCTTAAATATTGCATACCATTTTAGGCATTTCTGTTTACTTTCATTTAAGAATACCCACCAACCCTGGCTCGGTGGCTCAGCCTGTAATCCCGTGCTTTGGGAGGCCGAGGTGAGTGGATTGGCTGAGCCTGCGGGTTCGAGACCTGCCTGGGCAACTTGGCGAGACCTCATCTCTACAATAAATCAAAAAATTCCGTGGGCGTGGTGGCACGTTCCTCTAGTTCCAGCTACTTGGAAGGCTGAGGCGGAAAGATCGCCAGAGCCCAGCAGGTCAAGGCTGCGGTGGCCAGGAGAGGCCACTGTACTCCAGTCTGGGTGACAGAGTGAGACTCCAACTCAAAAAAAAAAAAAAAAAGAATACCCACCAAATTCCCCAGATGCACCTTGTAAATTTTCTTCTCTGATGTCATTTCTCACACCACCTTTCTTGAAGATTACAGTTTTTTGGATTTTTATATATATATATAATCATGTCTGCTCTCTACAAAGACTCTGGTTCTTCAGGTTTTAATATGCTGAAGAATTACATAACGTTTAAATCAGATTCCTAGGCTATGCCCTTAGAAATTCAACTTTAGTACCTCTCAGTCGGAGCTCAGGAATCTGACGATGCAATAAGACTAGACTGTAGGCTTCCTAAGGGAAGGAATAGACCTTATCAATTCCTACTACTTGATACACATGGTGCCTGACATACAAGAGACACATAATTGTTTGTTGAACTAAAAGTATTATAATCAGAGAGAGAGAGAGAGAGAGAGAGAGAGAGAGAGAGAGAGAGAGAGAGAGAGAGAGAGAGATCTGGGCTATTAACAAATCTTCCTGCTAGCAAACTTTATTATCCCAGTTAGGATGTGTCAAACTTTTGAGACTATGAATTGGTTAAAAATGTGGACTCAGAGAATATTCTCGTTCCCACGTTTCATGTGTATGCTTATTATTTTACCTAATATCTATTGTGCATTCTCCCAAAGCCTTGGCACTGTGCTACATGCTGTGAAATCCAATTGTGTAAGGTTAATTCTTCACCTTTAAGGAATTTGCAGACTAGTGGAGAGCTATGTTAATAGCTCCAAAATAACTTACTGGTTTATGATAGAGGCCAAAAGCATTTTAGACGCATTGAGAAATAAAGGCTGAGTGAGGTTAAAAGCTCTTTCAAAATTAAAACCTAAAGAATCAACATACTCTCATATTGTGGATAATAATACAAACCATTCTCCATGCCAGTCCTTCCAAAGGATTTGATGGCATTCAAGAAATTGTCAGTACACTAACACGACCTGCCATTAAAGAAGAAAGCAATATGAATGGACACTCTGTGCCACTGTTCGTTCTTTCCTTTCTTCTCATCTACTTTATCTCAGAGAACAAATGTACTCACAAAACATGCCATTGATCTTATCCTCCTTCAACTTCTCCTGTCAGAATTCAAGCTTTCAGCGTCTACCGGAGAGTAGTGTGTCCTGACCTGTTCCTTTCAAATCAAGCTGTTTATGATAGGCGTTCAGGGTCTGCTTATGAGTGAGAACATGCAGGACTCAGTTCTTTGTTTCTGCGATAAATCACTGAGTATACCAGATCCATTCAAATTGCTGCAAAGTCCATACTTTTTTCCTTCTTTAATACTTCAAAAAAGAGATTGGCAGTAGCGGGACACTGCTGGCGGGGGGCGCATATACATCAGTAAGGGTGCCTGATTCTAACCCAGGTAAAGTGAGGTCCAATGGGAGGCCTGAAACCTCACCTGTTCCTAAACAACACGTTTAAGCAATCCTGACTTGTACCCGACAATTTTCAAATTTTTGTTAAAATGTTAATTCTCGTTCTCATAATTGCTGTTTTCCCCCATAAATTCCTTCTCTCTCTAGTGCTGTTGCTTTATTTGTATCATCTCAACAATATTCGTGTTTCCAAAGGCCCTTATGGCTGATATTTACAACGCTAATTCCTGCATTGATGAGTCCTCATTGTCTGGTTTTGCGAAAGGCAATCATTTGCCTCCCGTGGTGAAAGTAGAAAGAGCAAATCCTTCCCGCTCTCCTCTGACGGCTAAGAGACAAGCTTGTGACCTCAGTCCAGTCACCTGAACTTTCCACTTAAAACGTTAAACCTTGAGTGACTGGTAAAAGGAATATAAGTTTCCTGGCAACATGACAGCCTTCTGGCCAGATTATCTACCGAGCAGTGACTTCTAGTGAGTTGTCTTTTGTTCCTGTTTATTTCAGTCTTTTGAGATCAGCTTACAAAGTTACTTTTAGCTTAGAACAACTAAAGTTAGATTCCATTACTTGCAACCAAGAACTCTAAGTTGATTTCTAGTTAGGGATCATAAGAACCAATCTTAATTTTTTTATTCCAGTGTTGGGTATTTCTTAGTAATGTGCATAATCTTCTGGTAGTTTAGCAATACATTTAATACGAAATAAATACGGACATTGTTTTATTGCACTCTGCTAAAGTTTTAAAAAAACAATTACATATTTTATGTCAACCCTCATGCTATTAATAGATAAAAATATAAGTAGGCATATATTGCTAAGGTAGGTATAAAAATACATGCAAACTCAGCATTTGCCTATGCCAAATAATATTATGTAAATAAATTTGTATTGTCAGTTTGAATGGCATTTTATTTTGATTGCCATATAGTGGACTATTTGCTGCAGTCAGTGTTTATATTTCCAATTCTTTAAGTTGTGTTTTAGTGTGTGTGTATACCAATCCATCCATTTAAATGATAATGTTATGTCTAAGGTATTTTCAGAGACCAATTTTCCCATAAATGTCATGGCATTTGACAAGACTGGCTTAGAGGCCAATGAAATAATTATCTATAATCTTCAGAAATCCTAGAAGTTATTAAATACTAAAAAATACATTCGGGAATGTAGTTTATTTCCTTAAAGTAGGCCATTGCAGCAATTTTCTTATTACTGAATCTTCTCATATTGTTAGATCCTGAGAACCATGCATAGGTTTTTTGTGAAATATAACTCATTGGAGTTCCGTCCTCTGTAAGGCTACATCGAAGTCTAAGATAATCAGTTCATACACATTTGCCATATATGTTGTTTTCCTCCTTAACTGAGATAATTGCACTAAAGATAGGAGGAGAAAAGATATAGTTTGTGACCTAATTATATTTTTCATAGGCTTTTAACATTTTTTGTTTTGTTTTATATTTTTTCTGTTGCTACTTTTTATTTTCGCCCCCACACAACAGTCATGAGTTTTTTTTTTGTTTTATTTTTTAATAGTCTTTGGGGTTGCTTGTAGGAAATAGAGTACATAATGGTCCCTAAAAATATTTCACAGATTGAAAAGAAATTTATAATAGTGATTCTCCTATCCATAAATCTAACACAATATTAACCTTGAAAGCATAGTATTTATAATTTTTCTGGCAGAGAACTTGGTATATAGTAGGTACTCATGAAAGGGTCATCCTTTTCTGTCAGTTTATAATAGAAACAACAACAACAACAATAAAAACAATAAAGTGTGCTTGTGGTTTGAAACTATTCACTAGTAATAGGATTGAAATGCAAATTTTCGGGTTACAAATCAAATATTCACATATCTACTATAGGATAAAGTTCTTTTATGTGTTGTAGCAAAGTTTATGTATTTCTCTTGAGTTTGCTTTGCTACTTTGATATTCTACGATATTTGAAGAATAGAGGTATAACATTTTCTTTATGAGTAGGATAGGATCACTTCTCTAATGCTTGTCTGTCTACATCTGAGAGCTTACATAAGATTAAGCATGCATTTTCTTCTGTTGTTTATAATGTTTTCTGTTAGAATTGACAAAATTCAGCCTATAATCATTAAATACTGTATTTATTTGATCAAAATCATCATATGAAAATAAAAATATTCAAGCTTCATTCAAAAAAAATTCAAGCAGCATTTTCAAAAAGTACTATATTTTTAAAAAATCAATTCTCTTTCCAATATTTTCCAGTAATAAAGTAGAAATCTGAGATGATCTAGTTTTTGAAGAATTGCAATGCAATGTTCTGCAGAATTGTTGATAGTCCATGCAGAATAACATATGCATTTGCTCATACACACTTGTTGATGGCATCTTAGTAGGTTTTCATTAAGCATATCAGTTTCTTTTTAAAATTTTTTTTACTATTTATTTTAGATTCAGCAGGCACTTATGCATATTCATTCATTCCATGAACCTATTGTGTGGTGGTGGGGATTAGATCTCAGGTGGCCCATTCCTAAGATAGCAAACATTGTACCCTGTAGGTAATATTTGATCCTAACCCCTCTCCTCCCTTCCCCCTACCTGGTGTCTCCAATGTCTATTATTTTCATCTTTGTGTCCATTTAGTTCTCAAATATGAGTGAGAACATGTGGTGTTTGGTTTTCCATTTCTGAGTCAGTTTACTTAAGTTGATGATCTCCATCCACGTTGCTACAAAGGACATGATTTCATTCTTTTGGATGGCTGCATAATATTCCATGGTATATATATATATATATACAACATTTTTATTATCCACTGATCAGTTCTTGGGTATTTGGGTTGATTCCATATCTTTGCAATTATGAATTGTGCTGCAATGAACATGCAGGTGCCAGTGTCTTTGTTATTTAACAACCTCTCTTCCTTAGGGTAGATAGCTAGTAGTGATATTACTGTATCAAATGGTAGACTACTTTTAGTTTTTTGAGTAATCTCCCTACCACTTTCTATAGAGGTTATCCTAATTTATACTCCCACAATAGTGTGTAAGTGCTCCCTTTTCTCCATAACCTTGACAACATCTTTTGTTCTTTAATTTTTTAAGTAATGGCCATTCTGTCTGGTGTAAGGTGGTATTGCACTGTGGTTTTAATTTACAGTTCCCTGATGATGAGTGACCATATTACTCAAAGTAATCCTTAGATTCAACGCAATCCTTGTCACACTACCAAAGGCATTAGTCACAGGATTAGAAAAAAAAAAACTCTAAAATTCATATGGAACCAAAAAAGAGCCAGAATAGCCAAAGCAATACTAAGCAAAAAGAACAAAGCTAGAGATATCTCATTACCTGCCTTCAAATTATGTACTAAAAGGCTACAGTGACCAAAACCACAAGCAGATATATGGACCAATGGAACAGAATAGATAATACAGAAATTAACACAAATCCCTACCACCAACTGGTCTTTGACAAAGCATACAAAAACATACACTGGGGATAGAACACCCTATTCAACAAATGGTCCTGGGAAAATTGGATAGCTACAGGCAGAAAAATGAAACTTGATCCCTTTCTCTCCCCATATGCAAAAATTAACTTAAGATGAATTAAAGACTTAAATGTCCAACCTGAAACCATAAAAATCCTAGAAGAAAAACCTGAGAAAAACTCTTATGGACATTGGCCTAGTCAAAGAATTCATGCTTAAAACCCTGAAAGCAAATTCAACTAAAACAAAAAGAAACATGTGGGGTTTTAATTAAACTAAAAAGCTTCTGCACAGCAAAAGAAGGAATAAGCAGAGCAAACAGGTAGCCTACAGAATGGGAGAAGTTGTGTGCAAACTATACATCTGACAATGGACTTTCGTACAGAATCTACAAAGAACTCAAACAAATCAGCAAGAAAATAAAAAGCAGATAGCCCCATTAAAAAGTGGTCAAACAACATGAACAGACGTATCTCAAAAGAAAATACACAAATGGCCAAGAAACATATGAAAAAATGCTCAACATCACTCATCATCAGGGAAACGCGTATCAGTTTCAAGTCAACTCTAGCATTTCAAAAGGATCTAATGAGAGATAATCTCTTAGGCGTTTTATTTTCAGTTTACATATTTAGAGCGTCATTTTTAAGCAAAATATTGTCAGAGTTCCTACAGAAACAAAGACAAACAGGACATCATCCCTTTCCCCAAGACCGTGAAAATATACTGGGGACAAGGAATCAAATTAGTTAAGGCAAGTCAAATCAAATATGCAGGAACTGCAGACGTAACATATGTGGAGGTGAAGGGAAAGACAGATATCTCTGACAGCAGAGATCAAGGAAGTTTTTGTTTTCAAACAGGAGTATCTGACAGAGGCTTTAATAAAATAGTACAGAAGGAACCAAAGTACACTTGAAGATGAAAACCATGAGCAAAGTCACAAAGCAGGGAATATACCTGGAGGAAAAATGAGGAGACAGAGTGTGAAGAGGAATGTATTGAGTGACAAGGAGCTTTAATTCAAGAAGAAAACGTGTAAGACTTTGAAGGGCGTTGAAAGGTGTTTCAGGGAGTCATTCCATCTTCTGAAGGCAATGGGGAGTCTTTACATATTTTTGAGGAGGGAATGCCAGGATAGGATACCATCTGGGTTTTAGGAAGGTAACTCTGCTGTAAATGATGAAGAAAGCAAGCTGGATAATTTTAGAGTATTGGTATTGGAGGTAAAAAACAGTCCATTGTGGAGAAACTGGGTGCTTAGAGAAAATGGTTTTTTCCTGAATGGTTCTTCTGGAATAAATGACATTTGCCCAGTGAGAAATACATGGGCGATTTTCAGTTCTGATGAGTGTGCTGATAAACTGGGAACAACGTCATTACCAAGATGGGACTAAATTTAAGTGATGTCATTCTGTATCTGCATTTGTAAGAGGTCAGTCTTCCTAAGGGCTGCACACCATTTGGAATATTCATAAATTTCTATGGTTTGAAACGTAAATATAAGAAGATGTAAGCAAATTACATTCTTAAGAGGAAATGGTGTAATGATGGGAAGTATAAGGAAGTAAGATTAAGGGTAATTATTAATGAAAAAGAAAAGGATAGCAAATTTTGCCTTCCACTGGAGTATTTTGTGCCCACGTTTATACACATAGTTCTCTAAGCCACTTTCCAGAGAGCACAGCATATTAAATGCATTCACGATTTGTAATTTAAAACTACAGTTGTGCGAAATTGCAGTTTAAGCTTGTATGGATCCATACCCATTGAGTTTGAATTAAGATTTACAAATATGTATTAGGTTGATAGGACAGTCATTGAATAAAAAATACTATTTGTGGTACTGAAATGCAGCAAAAACATGAAAATTTTAAATATGCATGAAATATTTCTCAACAATGTGTTGATTAGATCTCAGGCAATGCATATAGCCCAATAATCAATCAGAGTATATATTGTGAATGCTGTGATTCTAAACTTCTTAATTTAAAAATAAATAGGAAGAATTTATTCTAGAAGTAATTATTTTAGAAAAACATCATGTGTTAAAAAAACTCATTCATAGTCAAGAGACTGTTAAATCGACTTATTAAGTTCTTGGTTTTAAGTGAATATGGCTGAAAGTCTAAGGTTAAAGTACAACATTTTTGCCATAGTTCCACATATCTTCAAGCAAAGAATAGTACTGGAATTACTCTAATATCCATGTAGAGAATGAGATCAAAGAGCAAGGTAAAAACATTGAACACAAAACTATACCTTCTATTTTGGGACTCAGAATACCCAAATCATATTATCCTATCATGAGAAGACTAATTAGAAGCTGATATAAACCCACACAAAGTGCAAGAGTTATCTCCGCAATGCTGTTTCTCAACCCTGGTCGCACATGACTGCAGACATACATAGGTATCATTCCCAGTTTATCAGGTTTAATAGGTCTATTTTTAATTTATCGTTTATTTTGTTTTTTAATTTTAAAGATGTGAGACACAATTCAGGGTTAGGTATACAAATGGTCTTCGTGTAGGTAAAGTTTGGACCTCACTTTGGTCACCACCACTTCACCTGGTCATTAGGTCCAATTTTTCAATAACCCCTAATCAGTGTAGTATGTAGTCATGGTTGAGAACCACTACTTCTCAAAAACCATTAACCAAGATGAAGCACGTGATTTGTCAATTTGGGGATAATTCTGATTCTGATAAATATCTTTATATGAAGATACGATCTGAACTCCCATAACCTGTGTTTATTGAAATTATGTCGGCACTCTGTACTTTTTAGAAAGTGCTTCCTTATTTTTCCATGCATTACCTTCTGATAAAACATAGGCTATATAACATGAAGTCAATTTAAATTAGCTGTCATCTACATCAATAATAGCTAATACTTACTATGGGTTTGCTTTAAAGCTGATGCTAATTTGACCCTAACTTATATGCTTTACTTACAATAATTTTCAATCTTGTTATCTATTCTAGGATATAAATATTATTATTGCCTCCACTTAAAATACAAGAACAGTGAAATAGAATAGATTTTGAAAGTGCCTTCAATTACATGGCTAGAGCCCTAAAGGCCAGGTTCAACCCCAGCACTCTCTCCACTATTACCTTCTGCCTGTCAGAATGTTCAGTGCCCATCTGTTGAGCCAACCAGATGGCACCCACCAATCATTTAAATATTTTCGAAAGCTTTATCTCTTCTCGACATTTTCATGAACTTCTACTTATATTTTATAAAACCCTGTTATCCTCTAGGGGTTTCCTGCTACTAGGAAATCTAGACAAACTTGGTTTAAGAACTGATCCTAACTCGCCAATACCATTGCTTGTGAAATATAAAATCACATCCTATGAGCTTTCAGAATTCCTAGTGGCTTATGTCTTCATGGCCCCCATTGTTTCTAATACCTACATTATCATTAAAAGCCTTTATATTACTCTGAACCTAAACCTCCTTTTCTTCTTAGGTGTAGATACATACACCAAATAACACATCTACTCATACCAGGATTCTATGAATTCTGTCTGATTCATTAAACATGTTTGAGTCATAGGAAGGTTACCCCAACTAGAGCACAACATTCTGGTATCTGTTGGTCCCACTTTCTTTGTCTTCTATTTTCATCCCTGCGTCTCAGCCCTTCTCTCAAAACCCAAGCTTCACAAATCTATCAAACAACTTAGCAGGAAAAAGAAGTAGGGATGTCATAAACAGAATCTACTTCCTAAAAAATGCAAGGAGGGTGTAAATGCTGTCCTTTTTCCCGTTAATTAGGCATCAAATTATTTTTGCATCCTTCACTGTCGTGATCATAATTTTCCAAACACATTTTAATTAATTGTCTAGTTTATTCTCTAATTGGCCTGCTAGTTTTTCATTAGTGTCTTCTTCCCAATAAATCAAAATGAAGAATTCATTGAATATTTCTTTATTTTCTGTGGTTGTTTCAGTGATAGTTAAGATAGAGAAAATCCCCTCAGCCTTACTGATGGCTTTGGAAAGGAAATATGTTTTTCTATGTTCCTCATTACAATGCTTATACTTGCAATGTACTCCAATGGTTGAGATGTGTCCATCTAACACACACACACACACACACACACACACACACATATGTGTGTGAGTGTGTGTGTGTGTGTGTGTGTGTATACATATATAATATATATTAGCAAAATAGAAAGTAATAAAATGGGAAGCTTGGGCAGGGTTTAATATCTTGGGAAAAACAATAACTTCAAAACTTTTGCTGTATTTTGTTGTTTTTGTTTTTTAATATATATCATCGAAGGGAGACTCCTTTGGATTCTTGCCTGAATTTTCACTTACCTCCCTTCTTCTTGGTCTCTGCTATGGGACTTCTTACCCTTCCCACTCTTGCCTTCACCACCCTAACAAACATTCCTCTGCTAAAAATCCTAGCAACTGGAATGATTCCATGCTCAGTCTTAGGCAACTACTCTTTTTAATTGACGCTTTTCTCCAGAGAAAATCTTATCCAACTCTGTGGCATTAAGTCTGCTTGCACTTTTTAATGCTATCAATGATTCAAAAATTCATACCTTTGTCCCAACCTTTCCTCTGAGCTCCAGACTGTTGTGTCCAAATACTGTTATCAGGACCCCAGTATCAGTCATTTTCCTGCAGGAAACAGATGGAGCATTAAAATTGTGTAATCTGAGGAAATTTTAATCAAGGGACAATTTCAAAGGCTTGAGTAAGGCATAAAGCCACCATAAGGGATGGTGAAGAATGTTGTGCCAGATTTGAAAATAGCAGGGGAAGGAGAGGTTACTGGAATCTAGAGACAGAGAGGCTATGTGGAGAGGGCTGCTTTATAAGAACAATGATCTCAGGTCAAGGGAGGTCGAAGAAGGAAGCTAAGCTATGAAAACCATGGAGACAGGGAGACTGGGGAATATCTACTTAGACTTCATTCTCCTCTCTCTAAGCTTTTGCCAGTGCTTTCTGTTAAGCGAGCTCTAATAGAAGCTGGACAGAGAGAGAGGCATAGATGTTGCTCCCAAAATGAGCTTCCCTGGGGCACAAAACAAGATGGAAAATGGAAAGTATGAGTGTGACCTATTTCTGTGTATGTAGATGAAGAGTATTCCAGAAAACAGCATACGGAAAAGCTACAAGAAGAAAGCCCTTTGACCAGTAAGCTATTTAACCCATCCGTCACAAAGAAGTCGGAGTGGCAGTTTATTAGGTGCAAGAAATAAATGGAGATCAGATTATAAAATTCCCTAAAACAAAATTAAGGGCTTTGCACTTAAAAACTTAAAGCAAAGAAATATCATGGCGATATTTGCATTATAGAACCAACATGATTGGAGACTGGGTTAGAAGGGTAGGACTGAGGCTGAAGGACTCTTTAACAATGTTGGCAGTGAGACCATCAGGGCACAGATCAGAGTAGCCATAGAGCAGAAAAAAAAAAGGCAGATAAGTGAGCTATTTAAAAGGCAGAATTAATCATATGTGGTTACTCTTTGGATGCCGGAGTTGAGAGAAAAAGAGAAGTCGAGGATGATGCAGAGATGTCTGGCATGTTTCCCTTAGAGGATGGAAGTCCCATTTTCAGGGACAGAAGAAACTAGAAAGAATGGAGACAGGAAATTTTGAGTAATATGTTTACTATGTGTTTTATTTACGTATTTTTATTTTAGGCTTACTATGTATTTTAAGATATTAAGTTAACATTGCCTGCTTATAGAGCATTTCAGTGGAATGTCCTTCAGAGAGGCAAATATGTACCCAGGAAAGAGAGCAGTACTACAGCTTAGTTTTGGAAACTGTTAGCACATTAACCATTATTAAAGGAGAGAGGTGGATGAGGAAGTAATTGACATGGCAGAAAATTTAATTTAGCTATGACTGACCCAACCCACACGTTTTTCAATACAACCAATCAGTAACAAATTTGGAAATGTTTTAATTTTTTAAATTTTTTTTAAAGAGTTTTATTTTTATTTATTTATTTATTTTTATTTTTATTCTTTTGAGTTGGAGTCTCACTCTGTCACCCAGACTGGAGTGTAGTGGCCACTCCCGGCCACTGCAGCCTCGACCCGCTGGGCTCCGGCGATCCTTCCACCTCAGCCTTCCAAGTAGCTGGAACTACAGGTGCGTGCTACCACGCCCGGCTAATTTTTTTGATTTATTGTAGAGATAAGGTCTCACCAAGTTGCCCAGGCGGGTCTCGAACCCGCAGGTTCAGGCCATCCACTCACCTCAGCCTCCCAAAAGCGCGGGATTACAGGCTGAGCCACCGAGCCTGGCTAGAAAATTTTTTTTAAAAGGTGTTTACCTCATCAACAAGGGTACCTGCATAATGAACATTTGTATACCTAAAAAACAAATACATAAAAGACAGTTAATGACAACATCAATAAAATAAATAAGCAAAAACAAAAAATAATGTTTCTAAAATCCATCCTTTCTAGTGTAATCTTTTACTGTTGTTTGCTGATTTAATGCTTTGTGGAGTAAAGCTTGCTGAACAAGTTGTAAAGAAAATATTCTTCCATCTTAAATAAACTGACTCAGGAACAGAAAACCAAACATCACATGTTCTTACTCTTAAGTGGTAGCTAAACTAAGGATATGTATGCAAAGACAGAGAGAATAGCAAAATAGACACTGGAGACTCAGAGGAGGAGAAGAAAAGGCAAGGAGGAACCAAAAAAAAATTGCCTGTTTGGGACTTTGTGCACAGGTTAGGGTGATGATTGGTAGGTGGTGAGTACTTTATGCACAGGTGGGTGGGTGTGGTGAGTGGTGGCCTAGACCAAAAACTGTTTGTATCCCTCAAAGCTATTGAAATAAAAATAAAAAATTATGAAATATACATTTTAAAAAGAAAATATTCTGAAATATTATTTAGAAAGAAAAATCTCAGATATCCAAGCTATCATTGAGTTTTAGAATTAAGAGTATTCAAGGTCATTTGGTAGATGCAGAGGTCTCTTGCTTTAGATGAAAAAGCAAAGAACCAGATAGCTATGCCAATGGGTGAAATAAACCAAAGAGTAAATCATTAGTTAAGATGAGTAATGATTAATGTATGCAAGGATTAGTAAGGCATCTCCAGGTCGATTAATATATAACAATGTCTAAGATAAAAGCCTAAGAGGAATCAGGGGAGATAGGGGAAACTCAACAATAGAGAGGGCACACAATAGATTCGATTCTAATTACTATCACACTGATGATATGAATCTCAGACAATCACTCTAATGTTCCTGAGACACTCCACAAAATATAAGCCTTTTTGTATTTAAAGGCTGAAATATGGGAAGCTGCGAGGAACATGGATGCTGAACTGGCTCACATTTCATAAAAGGCGAAAAGAAACTCACTGCCTTAATGGAAACCGAACCCAACCCGTAGAGCAGATGTTTCCCTTTAGCAAACTTTCAAAGCAGCAGGAACTTGCATTCAGGCAGGAAACTGGCAGAGCATCTGGAGCCATTTCTAAGCGGCTATGAGAGTTGAGAGAACGTCCTTGAAGACCTGTGCTCTGGTTAAAATGGGAGTGGAGGCTTTGGCAGACTGTGCTTTCGGCTGCCGGCCAGCGATTTTGAAAAGTATGACAGCTAATGTGGCTGCCCAGATAGTTCTTTGGCTGCACCTCTGGTTGGAAGACATGATTCTGAAAGAACTCCTCCACACAGGAATTCCATTTGGCAAGGGCTTGCTTTTTGGCATGGATATGGAAAGTCTTCTTGAATAAGCATTGAAGAATAAATTATGTCTGCCTCAGGATAAAACTTCTGGGGGATAGAGAAAGAATTAGGCAGCAGATTACACAGAGGCAGAAAGTTTTGAACTGGCAAGAGACACGAGAAATTTGCAATCAGGAAAAAAAATGACCCCATTGCAAGAAAAAAACTGGAAAGTTCTTCAAAGGATCCAGGAAAAAAAAAGGGAGCTAGTCTAGCTACTCAGTCATTGCTCTGAATGAGGGACCCAATAATAAATTAGATCATATGTGAGTCAAAGATGGAAAAATGCACACTTAATTCAAGCAAGCACTTATCTAAAATATTAAAAATGTTTTGAATTATGTAAAACAGATTTTATAATGTACAGACCTGGCACCACACTCATCACGAGTTCACAGAATGCTGACCTAAATTCCCAGGTCTGAGTTCTTCTGTTACCTGCAGCCTGAAATCCCATGGGGGCACTGACTACATGTGGGTTATTAATACCGAATCTGACATGAAACATACAGTGTGGAGCTTTCAGTGCTGGTATCCTCATGGTGCCTAACAGTGTCCACGTGATTCCTTGGCATGTAAAATGTCATCAGATCTTCAACTATTTCTGTTTCTATGCCGCTTCTGATGTGGGAAAAACAGCATCGTGTTTTGATCATAAAAGGTCATATGGACTATTTTTTTTCTCTTTAAAATATGCAGTCACAATTAATGACACTTGGTAATCTGCCTGTAAATGGTGTCTTCATTGTCATATTATGAGTTTTATGTCATCTTTGTCAATGTCAGTACTTCATATCAGATCAAAATATTCACATTTCTTTTTCCAGTATGTTCATATAATAAACTTTTCCTTAATAAATGGATTATCAAATAATAAAATAAAATATGCAGTCATGATCGCTTGAGTCTTGTGAGAGAAAAATTGTTTTCCCTGGGGTGCCAGGTAAAATACAGAATGCTCAGTTTAATTTGAGTTTCAGATAAACAGTGACAAATGTGTTTTTAGTGTAAGTTTTCAAATTTAACTGGGTATCCTATATTTTATTTGCTAAATTAGGCAGCAAATTTTAGGGACAGTTTTACAAGTGAGAGAGATCTGTTCTTGAGTTTCTATTGCTATAATTTATATAAATTCACTTGGATGGAGTCCAATGTCAGTGAACCTAACAACAAAATCCGCTTTCTGTAGAACATTGGGAGTAAAGTTCAGGTACAATCCTTTACCTGGCCTGTAAGTTTATTGTTTTTGAAGAGTTGTGTTTTATGCCTTGACTTCCAGTAGGGGTACGGGGTGGGGGGCAAAAGATTTGTTTGATGAAGATGGGGGGGTAAGGAAGAAAGAATGGGAGAAGAAGGAGCAGATAAATGTATGTCTTGGTGATTACATTTACCAGTTTGAATAGTTACCAGTTTTTCCAATTACTTACCTATGTAACCTTGGCTCATTATGTATTCACTAAAACAAGACGTGACAATTATGGAGGACAGTGCTTGACACAGAACAGGTGAAAACAAAATATTGGCTCTTGTCCTGTCAAGGATTTATCCCCAATTGATACTGGAAGCTTGAGACTTAAATGAAGGTCTTCTTGCGTCAAGAGCAAGTGTCAAAATACGAATGCTTTCAACTGATGTCAGGGAAAAAAAGACACACTGTATAGTAACACAATGAAAGAATCAAGGTACAGCATGTAATTATAACTTAAAAATTAAATAGACTGCGGCTGTTGTACCTTTGTAGAAGATGCTTAATCAAAAGGCAATTTTGCCTGTAACTTGAGGATATTTGACTTCCATGGGTAATTGCCTAATGTAAACTCAGAGGACACATATTTACAGTCAGCAGTTTTGAAAAACACTATTGCAGAGTATTAAAGTCTTACTAGTGATATCCATCCTCTTCAAGTTTAGTGTAGTGAGTACAGATAACTTGGCTCAGAAGTTTGACTATATTAAGTTATTAATTAGCATATTTGACATAGCTAGATCACAAAGTATTTCCAGATGTGATTATTATGAATTGCTAAAAAAAAAAATGTGTTTTCAGCATCTTGTTTTGGTTGGGTCTAAAAATATTTCTGAAGTAAATGCTTCTGTTTTGCACATTGCTTCTACAACATTATGAACACATTGGAATCAGGATCTGTGGATATTTTATTTACAGGTTATCAGGCCCTTTACACTATGTATGTGCACATTACAAAAATAATAAATCAAAGAAAATATAAACTAGTAAATACAGTAATTAAGAAAGCAATAGAGGAAAACCCGTTTTCAACTCTGAGTAGAGTAAATATGCATAGTTTATAAACATTATGTTTCACTTGCTTGGTTCAAATTACTGATGTGTCTTTTCTATTTAACTTGAAAACTGTTAGGCATAATATTTCCTCAAAATTTTAATGGAGTTGATGATCTTTTTGTAATATCATTTCCCTGACAAAAATTTACAATACAAATAGGAGACTAAATATATTGAACAATTAAATGATAGAAAAATTAGACTTTCAGTTAATGTCACCAATTTATATTTGGATGTCAGGTTTAATAAATATCTACTTTTCTCAAATAATGAGTCAGTTTGTAAGAACTAACATATATTCCTTGAGGAGTAAAGAACTTACAACATTTCTTGCAGAGTTGAAGTATTTGTCCTGAAATTGTAAGGTTGTGAGTAAACTACAATATTATTAATTTTTTTTACCTGTAAAATGAACATAATAATATCTACTCCTCAGGATTAAAGGAATTTCTATACAAAGCACTTAAGCAAGTACAGTGTTGTTATTATGTTGGATTTTATGATCATCAAATAAGTCAAATCTTGACAGAAAATACACGAAAAAGGATTAGTGTTGTAATAAGGAAAAAAAAATTCAGAAAGGTAGATGATAAACATAAATGAAAATTGCCATTGAGTTACATGGTGATAAATGCATTAATGAGTTTTTTGTTTGTTTCAAACCAAACACTTCTTAGAACAGCCATAGGAAGGAAAATGGTGACAACATAAAAAGACAGTGATCTTTAAGCCAAATCCAAAGAAAACCTCATTAAAATTTGCCAAGTGTCAGTATGTTTCCTTGAGACAGGGTATGTCTGGAGATTCTCAGGCTTTCATGGCTTTAATACTAGCCTAAATCTTCCTACATTTAGCCATATTTAGTTTGAACTCAAAATAAGAAGCTAGTGGAAAAGTCACAAGGCAGGTTCCATTCCTTCAAATTCTATCTTCTAGAAATAGCAGGACTAAAGTTACGTACTCTTCCTCTCACTTCCTCTCACTAAGTCAATCTCTCTATCCTTTATGACTGTACTTCCAATACAGTAAACACTAACCACATGTGATTATTTAAATTTAAATACATTAAAATTTAATACGTCAAGATTCATGTCCTCATTTGCAATGCCACATTTCAAGGACTCAAAGGCTAACTGTTCTCTTAGACAGCACAGAGCATTTTTAAAGGGCCTGAAATCATGTTACTTCACATTTTCCTTCTAATAAGTCAAAGAAGGCTCTATGACTGTGACCCGGTCTGTCTCTCCCTTTCCTTCATGAAGAGTGAATCCTGGATTATACTGACTTTACAAAAGCTGACTTCTTCATATTGCCTGAACTCAAAGCTCAGAGAGGAAATGAACTTGGAGGGCTAAAAAACAAGTTTGTATGTTATGAGGGAGTTGTCAGTGGATGTCTTGTCAGTTTATTTGCTTAGTATGAATCATTTGTTCAAATTATGTTCTAACTCATCAAAAACTAAAATGCAAATGATAATCAAATGGGAGTTGATATTGGTGCAAGAAGAGAGGTGGGTTTATTAGAAAAATAGAAGAAAAATTAAAAACAAACAAAATATAATGGGAATTGAGAGGAAAGAGAAACAGTAACTACTTTACAATTTTGACAAAAGCAGATATTTTGATTATTAGTAACAAGCAGGAGAAAAGTAGATTTTCAACAAAGGTCTTTTATGTGGAGAATCTACATATACCTCAAATACATATACCTCAGATCTCCACCCCAAAGTGTTCAAAGAGCAAACATTTTAATACTGACTCTTCAAGTGTAGACAATACTTGCCTTCATACAGAAGTCAAGCGTGATTGTACTAAGTTAATTCTTGTCCATGAGCTTTACCACTCGTATCACTATGCTGAGAATAGCAAGTGACAAACTGGGTTGAGAGCAGGGAACTGGTTCTTTGAAAATGCATATGAAATAGACACTTAAGGGGTACAGACACTCTCAGATACAAGCTGTGCCAAAAAGGAGGATTATTCAGGACTTTTTCCTTTCTTGAAATTTGGAAACTAAGCGATAGGAGAAATTGAATGATTAGATGACTGTGCTTACCAGGATGTGGTTATTATATTTATCAGTGCCATATGACAATCATTACTTTAGGAAACATAGAATTATTCAAAGTTTGTAAATGTGGAAATGATGCAATGTTTTAGAAAGTCAAATTCAGTTTTGACAGTGGTGGACATAGAAAATTGTCATGGCATGGGGGCGACCCGCAACATAAATAATACATAATATACTAGAAATAGTGATATTAAGTGCTATGTTGAGAAGGTGAAATGAGAGATAAAGAATGTTAGTGGCTGGTATTTTAGATAGCATAAAGAGGGAGGATCTTTCTCAGGGAAAGCATTTAAGAAAGGACCTGAATGGAAGAAAACAGAGTAAACTGTGAGACTCCTTGTGAGATTAGTGTTCCAGAAAGAGAAAAGACTGAATTCACTTGGGCGAATTCAGAACTTGGGCGGCCAAGAAATTTGGAAAGTTTGTGAAATAACAAGGTGTCCTCTATGAACGTTCAAATTAGGCAAAGAGTCAGAGACAATGACATTAAAGTCATCATCGGGGTCCTAATAATGGAAGCATGGTATGCTTTTTTGGTAAGTATATAATTAGAAACTGTTTATTTCTAAGCATCACCACCACCCCACCCTGGGTTAAGAAACCACCTTCACTTGACGGAAATTATTTTAACAACCATCTAACTGCTATTAACTTGCTGCTTTGAAGTCCTTCTGTCCTAAATCTGTATTCACTCACCAACCAGAATGATGGTTCTTTCCGAAATAGCTCTAATCAAGACACAAAGACATTGCTTAGGACCTGAATTCAGAATGGGAAACAAAGCTCTTCTCCCAGGGACTTTCGTCATAATCTTCATGACTGGGGCTACCAGTCTTCTTTCCTTCTCGGTTGAGTCCTTCTGCATTTCTTTTGGTCCACACCAACTAGCTTTCTTACTGCCCTTCAAAAATGCCAAGCATAGTCCAACCCCAATGTCTTGGCACTTAACGTTGGAAGAAGCTTTTCTCAGATATCCCTAATGGCAGGCTTTTCTTCATACTCAAGTCTCTGCTTTCATGTCACTGCCTCAGAGAGCATCTCTCCTACCCAACTACCACCCCTTCCTGTCCACTTCTAGCCACTCACCCCAATTTATTTTTCTCCACAGAGTTTTTACACATGACACACAGTTAATGAGAGTGTTTCATTTAGCAACTGTTTATTTTCTTTCTCCCTGTACAAGAATGGAATTTGCCTGGGTGCAAGAAGGGCTTTAGGTTATTCATTGCTTATTTGTAAAACCTAGAACTGCACCTGGCACGTTAAGTTGGTTAGTACCTATTTTCTTTTTAAATAAATCAGTGAGAAAATGAAGCTATCAATAACAAACTTTGCTAACAATTGGAGATCAAATGTGAGAGAAACAGAGGCATCGAGGATGACTCCAAGGTTTTTATCCTTAGAAAGAGTTGAATGGTGGCACCATAAACTGAGAGAAGGATCAGGAGAGGAGAGTTTGGAAGAAAGCATCAGGTGTTCTGTTTGGAAATGCTAGCTTTTATTGTTAGGGTTTAGACTGCTAAGGACAGCTAAGACGGAAGAGTGAACCACAAGGATTTTACCTTGAAGGTATTTTGAAGTAGATTTTGTAGTGTAACCTTGAAGTGTGCCGTTGTTTTGATGAAACATATTCGATCACAGAATAGCAGAAACCAACTTTAGAAATTAGGAGTTCCTTGGAGTACCAAGCCTATGAGAAAAAGTTCCCCATTTTCTTTTACATTCCACTTTATGCTGACTAGTTCACTTTCATGAGACAAAGGAAAAGCTTTCAGGATAGTAAATAAAGTTTTTCATGGTTACAAATTTTCAAAGCCAGGAATTTAAACTTCCTTATTTAACAGAAACTGGAGCCAGAGAGGTGACATAATTTACCCTTGATCACAAAATTGGCTGTTGGAGGAGCCAGTATCTTTTGTCTACATTATACTCGCTAACACAATACATCTACATTGAAGCCAACTATCACGGTATGAAAGGGGTTGGGATTTGTAAACCGACCTGGACATAGTGGTGGTCTGGAGCCAGCTTGTACCAGTTTATGAGAGCTGATGGTTAAATTTCCAGGAATTTTCCTAGTCAGTGGGCAAACACATGCATAATTAAAAATTAAATTCTATCAATTTTCAATTAAATATTAGAAGCAAATGACACAAATATCTAAAACGTCCCTTTTTATTTTTACTAAATTTTAACTATTTTTTGTTTTTTTATGCTATTTATATCTTTGTAGCTTTATGATACAAACACAGTATAATGCTTCTGCATTACTTTTCTAAATTTCCAATCCCATGATATTATGAGGGAAGCTTGTTATCTGACATGGTAGGACTATTTACACCATGGCAATAATCAAATATTACAAATCAACTCTCTTATCTCTCCCAATTCCCATAAGGAGAGAGCTGTTTGTACATTATTGCCTGAAACTGATTACTAAACTATTCTTTTTCGTTTCTGGGACCTTGAGTAAGCCACTTAACTACTCTCTTACCTTAGTCTGAAAATTAGATATAATAATACTACCATTATCATTGATAATGATAATAGTGATTACATGAGATAATATAAATGAACATTCACAAAAGACTGTCTTTCACACAGGACTACAACTAGGCAATGTGACATATTTTTGCAAATTAGAAACAAAGTTCAGGTGTCCCTAAGACACTTTTGTTCATCATATTCTTATAATATATTAACTCTTATTAAAATAAAATACAACTTCCATCTACCAGAATATTATCAAGATAGTATTCACACAGCAATCTCTTGAGAAAATGATGTAAAACCCTTTGTATGCTCAAGCAACAAACAAAAGAATTCTTTTCTTGACTTCAATACGTGAAGCTACTGCCTCAATGTTCAGTCACTTCTTTCTTCTATTCACATAACTCTCTTCCAAGTCCATTTCTTTGTTTTTGTTTGTTTGGGGATTGAGGAGGTGTAAAATATACAACAAGTATCACAAAGAGTTGTGTGTGTGTGTGTTTTTGTTTTTTGTTTTTTTTGGTCTGCAAAATAATGTCAAGGAAAACTCAGAAAAATCCTCTACCTGGGGACTAAAACTTCCCAGAAACACCCAGTAATGATTCTTCTTCTGGGAAACAGATGGAATTAATTGACTGTGCCTATTATACTCACAATAAATGTGCTACATTTCTGAGACTCTTCCAAAAAAATTGCCTGCACAATCTTCAAGGAGTAGAAGAATATGTCACCCCCATAGATCTCATGCTGCAAATCAATTTTGCTTAGATCATACTTGCTTGTCGCGGTATAATGTTTATAAGAGAATTTAGCGAAATCTCAACCATCGGTGTGCCAAATAAGATAAAAGACGGTTGAGTTTAGGAGTCATGAATTGACTTTAATGTTGTAGTGCAATATCTCCCTATATCTGAATAATCTCAAGTCATGTTGTAGCATCTTAACTGAGTGAAGTAGGCAAATGTCCTTCTGGCTACTCCTGTTACCAAGAGAGGTCTGCCTTCTTAAGAACAATCAGATACTTCGATATTTGCACGCCTATGTCCACTTCAGAGTTACTCACAATAACCAAGATTCAGAAACAATCTAAATGTCTGTTAATGGATGAATGGATAAAGAACGTGTAGTATGTATACACACACACAAACACACACACACACACACACACACACACACACACACACACACACACACACACACTAAAATATTATTCAGCCTTATAAAAAGAAAGAAATCCTGTTATTTGCAACACGGTTAAACCTTGAAGACATCACACTGACTAAGCCAGACACAGAAAGACAAGCAATCCATGATGTCACTTATATGTGGAATCTAAAATAGTTAAACTCTTAGAAACTGAGTAGAGTAGTGGTGGTTACCAGTGGTTGGAAAAAGTTGGTTAAGGGGCTCAAAGTTTCAGTTATGCAAGATGAACACGTTCTGGAGATCTAATGTTCCATGTGAATTATAGTTAACTCTATTGTGTGGTCTACTTTGGATTTGCTAGAATGTGGAAATTCAGTGTTCTCACCACAAAAAGAAAAACAAAATGGCAACTATGTGAAGTGATGGTTATGTTAATTAGCTTTATTGTGATGACTACTTCACAATCCATATGTATATCAGATAACACACCTTAAATATATACAATTTTAGCTGAAAATGTTAAAATGTTTAAAATAAATAAGAACAATGATAGCTTTGAAAAACAATGGAGGTCTAATGATCAGCTTCCTCATAATCAGAACAGGGGAATGAGATGAAAAAAAAATGAAAATAAAAGAAAATTTTCCTAGTCTGTATCTGCAATTGGGAAGAACATAAATTATTCAAATTTCTTAGGAAAATCTAATACAGAACCAACAAACCAAAGAAGTGAGTCTAAGTACTAATTTCATCAGCTAGGTGAAAATTAATAAGGTATAATAGTAAAATATTCACTTTAAACATGATGAAGACTGGGCGCACTGGCTCACGCCTATAATCTTGGCACTTTGGGAGGCCAGGGTGAGAGGACTGCCTGAGTCCACAGATTTGAGACCAACCTGGGTAACTTGGCGAGACCTCGTCTCTTCAATAAGTCAAAAAATTAGCTGGGCATGGTGGCGTGTGCCTGGGGTCCTAGCTACTTGAAAGGCTGAGGCAGAAGGTTCACCAGTGCCCAGCAGGTAAAGGCTGCAGTGGCCGTGAGCATGTTCCTGCACTCCAGCCTGGGCGACAGAGTGAGACTCCAACTCAAAAAAAAAATAATAATGACTACAACTTTAATATTTTTCATAATTTTTCATTTCATTAGATGAAGCATAGTCTAACTTTGCTTATTTTTAAAAAATTTTGTCTAATACTTAGCCATTTCCTCAGGTTCACATCAATTCATTTTACTAGATTTACATGCCAAATGTACATTTCATATATTTTTACTTAAAATTAACCATATTTTAAGATTTTATTTTGCCTACTATGAATAGGTTATTCTATATATTTATACATGTATATATATATGCAAGCAGATAAATATCTAAAATAATGTTTAGCAAATGTTAATAGTGTTGCTTTTGTGTGGTAGACTTTATAACAATTTTCCCCCAGTTCTCTTCTTTTTGTTTAATTTTAGCAAAATTAAAAATTGTGAAAAAAATACATATACATGTACATTCTTCTTTTATCAGAGGTTTGGAAATAGTATTAGTTATGTCAGGCATTAAAATTAAAAGGAAATACAGGGTGAGTGGAGTATTTGATTTAATTGTTTCTTGTTTGAATTTCATTTTATTGTTCTCAAATGCAATGGGGGAACTGCAAACAAAAAATTTAAGACGAAGATTAGTTAGGAAAACTAAGGCAGTTGACAATATTTGGTAATGTTCTGGTTGACCTGAGTGGTTGCTTTATTGTATTATATTTTATTGCATTTATTTACATTAAATATAATCTTAGATACAGATGGAATATTATATATTACAATAATAAAGATCAAAAGAATCAGATTTTAATTATAATTTTTGCAGACACTAGAGTCAGAAAACTTTTATAGCCTGTGGCAAACATGAGCCCTCACTCTACATGTAATAAGTGGGTCTCATCTCTGGCTTCTTGTGAATACATTTCAAATGACAAGAATATTATAATAATTGTGAATAAATAATTGTACAATTCATATCTTTTCCATAAAGCATTTAAAACCTGCTTTAGGTTAAGTAAGAACAGCTTATTTGAAATAAGTGTAGCCAACTTAGGTAACACGTGTTATTTTTTTCCTTTTTGAGAAGTGTCCTTGGGTATTGAGTAACCATAAACTGTTGCACATATGGGGTGAATTTTTAGAGAAAATCACTAGCACCTGGATTTGCTATAACGTTCAAAATGTATTTTGCGTAGTTCCAGCTTGTAACATTTCTGCTCGTAGACAATATAGGTTTATAAGTTAAAGTCCTTTTTTTTTTTTTTTTTTGGTAACCAGGTCATCTTCTCTCCTTTATAATCTTTCCCATTCCTATCTTATGCTTCTTTAATCATACTAAAATTGATTTTACCCTAAGTTCTAAAATTGATTTTACCCTAAGTTCTAAGCCTCAGTGAGCTACTTTTTGCATTTTCTATTTTAATTTATTTACTAAGCCTCATATTGCATACCTGAAGTCTCTCCTGCCAACCTTTTTATGTGATATGTTGAATCACACTACACTCTTAGGTATACAAATGAACCAAATATGAACTCCTTTTCTAATTTTATAATCTGAATGATAAATGTCTTCTAGAATTCACTAAGTTTTCAGAGTTTAAAGCATTTTTGGGGGACAAAAATAATTGTTATTAATTCTATGAACAAAAAGTAACACAATAAGGTTTTTTTGGTCTTTTCTTACTTGGAGTCTCAATTTGTTTCCCAGGCTGGAGTGCAGTGACACAGTGATCACGGCCACTGCAGCCTCGACCTGCTGCTTCAGACTTTCAAGTGACCAGAACTACAGGTGTGTGCTATCACGCCTGGCTACTTTTTTGATTTATTGTAGAGACAAGGTCTCGCCATGTTGCCCTGGCTGGTCTCGAACCGGTGGGCTCAGGCAGTCCTCTGGCCTCAGCCTCCCGAAGTGCTGGATGACAGGCTTTAGCCACCGTGCCCGGTTTTATTGTTTTCTGTCATGACAGAATTTATTCGCAGAAAAGTGAACTAATTTATGACCAGAACAGTACTAATCATTTAGATCTTTAATTTTCTTTGTTAGGTTTGGAAACCAATAGCAAAATCCCCTTGTGGTGCTACAGGCTTCCTGTACATACATGGCCCCAAGCAGTCTGAACAGCAGAGGGAAAGGGTTGGAGGTGAGAATGAAATCTCCTGTCCCTTCTCAAATCTTTGCATTAATAATGACTTCCATGCAGTTGGGCCCCTAAAAAAATAGAGCAGAGGCAACAGGATTCACACTGTAATAGACTATGGTAATCCAAATGTGTGATTCTAAAAAAAAAATAGGTGGTGCAGAAGAAAAAGTTCACAGCATATCCACCAGAGTGATCTTTTTAAATCTGCAGAAATCCTAGGGACATGCACAACCTTTATCGTATCACCTTGACTCACAAACACTGCAAGCTCAAGTCGCTGAGTGGTCAGGAAGAAACTTTTCCCTCTCAAGTGGCGGCACTAAACACTCCCTCACTTCTACCTGTATAAACCTTTGAACAGATTTCCTTCTTTTGTTTGTCTTTGCCTGATCTTTCCAGTAGTCCAGTAGTCCAGGAGAGGCTATTTCACATCACGGGAGAAACTATAAGGTGCATGATGTCTCAGGTTAGGTGATGCACATTCAAAACACATGCTTTTACATTTCTGGCAACCACTTTCATCATTTCACGTTTAAACTATTTGGTCATTACAAACTTGACGCAGATCTGTTTTAACGTAAGTCATCAAATAATACTTTGAATTTATTATAAAGAAACGTCTTTGGGGCTCCCTTTGCAGGGTTAAAAATCTATCTGCCATTTGTTGAACTAAAAAGAGAAAAGAAAGAAAGAAAAGCACACAGCGCTCAACAGCATTTTTTTCTATCTCTACATAAAAGAGAATCTTTTGCCCCAAAGCAATTCTTGTCCATTAGAGATATTTGCCAGATGACATAAGATCTTCTATACTGGCAGATTCAGTGGCTATTTGGAAAGCTTCACCGCCACCTGCAGCTGCACCTGCTGTGAGATTTGACTTGTAGATTCCTTGGTGAGTACAAAATCTATTGCCTTAGATTAGTAAAATGAATCTAATCCTAGAAGCAATTTTCTAACATAGTTAAGGAGTTTCCCTGGGTAGGAATGGACTATACAGATATGTTCTCCCTTGTAAATTTGTATAAACTATTGGATGCATAAACAATAAATAAATTGTGTATTGGGATGTAATTTTCCTCATTAACTAACATTATTATACTAAAATTGCCCAGGTCGGAATTCACCATAGAGTTAGTCATCAGATAAGTAGTGAGTTTAAAACTAAAAAAGACAAAAGAAAATGTAATTATCTCTGTAATTCTCTGCTTTTTCAACTTAGTAATTTCATCTGCTTCTGTGCTTTCTTTTTCTTCTTTTTTTCTGTTTTGAGTTGGAGTCTCACTCTTATTGCCCAGGCTGGAGTGCCGTGGCATGCTCATGGCCACCGCAGCCTCGACCTGCTGGACTTAGGCAATCCTTCCACCTCAGCTTTCCAAGACTCACACCACCATGCCTGGCTAGTTTTTTGATTTATTGTAGAGACGAGGTCTCACCAAGTTGCCCAGGCTGGTATTGAATCCTTGGGCTCAAGCAATCCTCTCACCTCCTAAAGTGCTGGGATTACAGGCTGAGCCACCACCCCCGGCCATGCTTTATCAATTTAGCAATTTCATCTGCTAGTATTTTTTAAAGTATTTGTGTCTTGTGTTTTCTAATGTCTAATGTTTTTCAATAAGCCACCTTTGATTTCTCCAACTGGAAATAATGAATCCAAGCTTGGTTCCATGTTCTTGAGGTTCCTGGTTCATGTAGTCCCAAGGTGCAGCTCTGAGCTCAACTCACACTTTTCCCAGTTCTTACTGGTTCCTACTTTATGCTGTTTTAATTACTCTCTTCTCTTGAAGATCTTCAATATACAAAAATGTCCTCGCCTTAGGCCTTTAATCAAGCTCTTCCCTAAACTGAAACATTCATTTTCCAGGTATCTTCATAACTGGTCTCCTTCACTTAAATGTCTATTTTGATGTCATCTAAACAGAAAGGCCCGCCCCAAATACCCTATGAAAAATACCAGTGCCTCCCCCACACAGGCATTCTCTGTCCTTTAACACTGATTGATTATTCTTCTAATTCCCACAGGAACAAGCTATGCTATAGAATTATTTGCATATCTGTTTAACTATTAGTCTTATCACAAACATTATAATTCCCACAAGAACAGGAACTCTGGGTATCTGTTTACATGGTAAATCACCCTCTACATGGGTTAGTCCACGTACATCTCTTTGATAGATTCATGAATGAAGATCTATACATTAGACTTTGGATAGTTTTTAAGACCATTTTTCTCAGCTTATTTTAAAGAATAATAAAAGGTTTATATTACTTTTAATAGATTAAATGGCTACAATTAACTTTTCTTTTGTTGTGAAATTGGCATTTTCAGAAATTATCTAAAGTAACATACTGAAATTTTACTTAAGGACAGTGTAACAGCTTGAAACTACGGTAGCGTGAGAGGACAAATTTTAGTAAAGATTTAGAGTCACCTTTTAATTCATGATCTTATTCGTATGCACACCCAGTTTATGGCAGGATCTTGCTTCCAGTATTAGGAACTGTTTGTCAAAGTATCAAATAAACCTCAGAAGTTTTACACGAGGTGGGAACAGTCTCAAAGGCATCAAATGCAACGAAATGTGTTTTCCTTTTTTTAAAATGAGAATTGGGCTACATAAATTTAAGAATGTTTTTAAATTAAGGTGTCAATGGTTCTATTATTGTCAATTAACAAGAAAAGTCTGCTTCTACTCATGCTGTCAGAAAACTTTCCTGATTGAAAAATAAATTGACTTTCTGTTAACAAAAAATCTTATCAGTTGTTTCGCAAAAATAAACAAATATGTAAGAATCATCTGAGTAATTAAATGACAGTTTCTTTATAGAGATCACAATGAGTTTAAAAACAGCTATGTTATTTGTGTTGAGATTTTCTGGGCGTTGTTTTGAAATAAAATTTTTATTTATTTTGTAATCTCAGATGAAGAGTTGATAGTTTTTTAGTCACAATATTCTTGGTCAGAAGAGTTGATTGACTAAATCAATTTGGGGACACTATGTCATTTTCAATAGCCATGTTACAGTTTGACATGAAAGAATCATCATGTGAAAAACACTCACATGTTCTCTTACTATTTTTTACTATATTCTTTCAGAAAACACCCAAGTTAATAATGCAGCCAAATTTAATATTTTAGATCTTACTAACAGAAAAAAATTCTTATTAATGTTGAGAGATACAGGATCAAAAAGAACATATATGGAATAATTGAAATGCACTAAAATGTGTTTGTACTCCTCAATACACATGCATTTGCCTGCATAATTTTCTAGTAGGTATGCATGTGGTTGATCAATGTCCTCATTTCCAAATTTAGTAAGTGCTAAATCCTGTGTTGTTTTAATGTTTATTTTTAGCACCATTATTATGCTTTGGATCACCTAAAGCAAATGCAATCTACTTTTTTTTTAAATGGTGTTGTGTATTGGATACATTTTTTCTAGTTTAAAACAGTTCTAAAAATAATTTTATTCATAGATTAGTTGAACTATGCTAAATTTTTCAGACTCTATGCAGCATTAATAGAAATGCCACCTCTATGTATCATGTTTAAATTATTCTTAGAATTTTATTTATTTTATGAAAAGTAAATTATTTATAAAAATCAATAGCAAGATAGCTGGCAATTATCAGAAAAATATTATACAGTGGACTGGCAAAAACAAATATATAAATCTAATTTTAGAAGCAGAAGCAAGTTACATATGATTCAAAATTACTTTACTGTTGTCATCAAAGGAGAGAAAAACTCAGGATTCTTAAGGATAAAATAATGTAATTTAATTTATCCAAAGTAGCGCTATCAATACTGTAGACTAAGTATAAAAGTTCAGCATTTGTTCATTTATTCATTCAAAAGTGTTATCAAGAGTTTACTCAGTGCTAGTCACAGAGATGTATACCTTACACAGTCATTGTCTAGGGACAAAAAAATATTACATATGATTAAAGTGTTGTTGCTGAATACAAAAAGTGCAATGAAAAGTTTAACTGTCAGCAAGAAAATCAAGCTTACTGTGATAATAGCAATCTTCATTCTCACACAACAACAATTCTGACTATGGGTGAATGTTAATGTAGGCTCAATGACTCAATAATGTCCAGATTGGAAAGAGTATTTGGGATTTTTCTGGCTTTTTCTTCATCACAGCATGAGCACTGGAGCTCTGAGTGTGAGAAATGAACTCACCCATCCAAAATCAAAGGATGGACAAGGAGACACAGAGTGCAGCAGAAGTGAGACTTTAATGACGGTCTTGCATGATCAAGTGTCTGGTCATTACAACAAGCTTTTTATTTTCTAGTGTGCAAGTCCCTCCCTCATTGATTGAGGATTATGGGGTTACAATCTCTCCCAGATCCCCTAAGCAGTTTTGGTACAAATAAGGTCCACATAAGCTCTGGTTGCTGTTTGACTGGAGGACTTCAGCTTCCTTATTTCTAAGTAAGATTCATTTCCCTAAGACACCATGACTATCATCAAGCCTCCCTTTCCAATGAGCGTTTGGTCACATCTGCTTCCTAGTACGTGCTCTTGGTCGCTTTAGCAGATTTCTTTCCATTTTATGAAAATAAATCATCTATTATCTTTCACATGAGCAACACCTCCTCTTCCTAGCAGAACACATAAAGAAAGAATGGAAAAGCAAAATTTCCCCAGGCACTCCAAAAATTAATTCACTTATTTTTCGCATGGGCGTCACATAGAACCATCTATGGTAGCCAGACTGCAAAAGGGCATCTTCCTCTTTTCCAGCCAGTTTAAAGATGGGAACAAAGGAAAAAGTGGCTGACCTCAGGGTAAAACATGTAAATCAGAATGGGAGGCCAAAGAATGGCTTTCCGGGGGAGTCATGTGTAAGCTTAGTTCTGAAAGCAAAGTAGGAACTGGCTAGTAGTGTAAGGAGTAAAGACTATTTCAGCCAAAAGCATGCTTCTTGAATGGCCAGAAATGCATCAATCACAGAGATCTGATTTATCACAGGAACTAAAAATATTTCAGTTTGGCTGCAAAAAAAATCGGTGTAAGGAGTAGCAGAACATGAGGCTACAGATGGCTGTTAGCCAGCAGAGGAAGAGACTTGTGGGCTAAAACAAGACATAGAACACTATTCTAAAATTTGCAAGAATCTGTTGAAAATTTTAATAAGACATGGAATTCAACCAGATTGGCATTTTAGAATGATCTTTGTAGTGTTTTAGAGAAAGTATTGAATATTGAAAGCAAATAATCAAGACCAGCCTGAGCAACTTGATGAGACATCGTCTCTACAATAAATTACAAAAATTAGCCGGGCATGGTAGCATGCATCTGTAGTTCCAACTACTTGAAAGGCTGAGGCAGAAGAATTGCCTAAGCCCTGTAGGTTGAAGCTGTGGTGGCCATGAGCATGCCACTGAACTCCAGCCTGGGCGACACGAGACTCCAACTCAAAAACAAAAACAACAAAAAAAGAAAGGCAAATCAGAAAAAGGAAAACTAATTAGGAGCCAACTGCAAAAATCCAAGCAAGAAATAATTTGTGTGGCGAAAATGATAGTAGAAGCCAAAAAACCAAAGCAATTTTTAAAAGAATGGAGAAATTCAATCCTCAGTACATTATATACCAAGACAATCACCACAATCACTTGGCCCTCAATGAACCTAATGAATTACTTCTACCAAACCTGCTCTTTGACCTCACTAAATCTTTCATCTTTATCCCTCTACATTTTGTTTCTCATCCAAAGGCACACTTATTGCTTCATGAACTTTCCATTTGCCTTAAATTCTCTGATGTATAACTCGCCAATATCCTCATGTATCATTTTTCCTTCTCTTTCCAACATATGTGACCGGCAATACCCTCAGATGAAGCCCACAAAGTTCTTTATAGATGCTCAAATCTAAGCTTCTGTAAGCTGGTTTAGAACATTATAGAACTGGACAGAACTGGACACATATAACTCCATAAACCTCAATTGTTCTCTTGACATTGCCTTAAATGTTAAGATAGTTCCTATGTGTTCTTGATGGCCATTCTTTCTGGTCTTCATGGTAGTTATTGTAACCTTCTTCATGTTCTTGAAAACATTCCACTTTTCACCTCTCCAACTCTTCTTATTGGATGACTTCAATTCTTACCTCCCACAGAAAACAGAAGCCATCGTAATTTCTTCTTCCTAAATCAATGTATCTACTGATATTGTTAGTCTGTGATCTCTTCCTTAGGACATAATCCTTCCTTTGTGCTCAGTTGCAATCCTTTCTAGTATTCACAGATACTTTGAATATCTTTCTGGCTCCCAGATTTATGAACCATTTACACTTCTGGTTCCACCCGTCATACTTTATGAAACTAAAGTCCTTCCATTTATTTTTTAAATTTTTTTAAGAGGCAAAGAAAGAAATAGTTCATTTAAAAGTAAATTAGAGAGAGAAAGAGAAGGGAGAAAGAAGATTCACCTCCCCAAGGTGGGAGAGGAGGCCAAAGCCAGGAAGCATGGCCACAGCCATAGCTCAAAGACCACATGGCCACACCAGAGTCTAACAAGATAATGTCCGAGTCCTTCCATTTATAAAGCACCTTCATGAAATTTCATTTCCCCTTCTATACATCCTTTTCTTTTCCTAATCTTGTCATATTTATCAGATCTTTTTCTAGTCATTCTCTCTCTCTTTACCCATCTATATCTTTATCTCTATTTTCTTGTCACTTTCTTCCTTTCTTCTTCTCTTTCCCTTTTTCTTTCTCCTACTCACCCCATCTCTTTACTCTCTATTCTGCCACATTCTCTTTAATTAATACAGAAACAGAAGATATTAAACACTTTAGAAAATATCAACAAGCAAAAATTAGGAAATAAGAACATGATCTCTCCACCCTCCAGAAATTACCATGATAATATTCTCTTATTATATCCTTCATAATATATTCTCATATCTGTCTATTGGGTAGATAGATAGGTAGATAGATAGATAGATAGATAATAGATATCTGAAATTTGTATCTAAAAGGACTGGTGAATACAATTTAAACATTTTCAGCTAGGATATAAAAAAGATGATATAAACTTCAAGCTGCATCCTACCAGACATTATATCCTATTTGGTTGACCCACAATGAATGATGCTAAGATTCAACCACTATCTTAGAGTGATGGCAGTATAATCACCCCATTTTACAAAACCATTTTCTTCACTGCAACTAAAAAGTAATCTTCATGTTTTTCATACTACACACATTTCAAATCCCTTTATTCATTTACCCAATGAATTTAAAAGCAATTGCTTGAACTGGTCATTTTACTTGGGTTTGTAAATGATAAATTAAAAAAAAAATATTTAGTTCCTTTCTCTCTCTCTCTCTCTCTCTCTCTCTCTTTTTCCTTAGCTGGTTTTCTTCTGCAATCCAGTGCTTTTTCTCATTAGTTGGAAGTAATTAGGTTACTCAGATATCTGGTTCCTTTTGAAAAGGCACGTCAGTGCATAATCACAAATGTTCAAAATAAGGAATTGGCTTGGTAGTATATCAAGTATTGAGGAGGTAGCATGAAGTGCAGGTTTCCAGTTAGTTCGAGTATGGTGAGACAGAACAGCGTCACATGAAGTGAAGCTATTGCTTACAGAGAGACAGCAAAGGGCAACAGAAGCCCAAGGTTCACTATGAGCCGGTTCCCGTAGTTCAGGAAAGCTGCCCATGGGTGAGTGGAATCATGACTCCATGTGTACCACTGGAACTACAACTAAGGGACCTTGGAAAGCAGTCCTACCCCTGGGCTTTATACCCTGGTGGAGTACCTTGAAATGCATGGTTAAAGTGTTGAAGAACATCTTCTTCTGGGAGGCGACTGCAGCAGAATGCAGTTTGTTCCAGTCAGCTTCCTCATATCTCAAGATGTCACATGTCCAGCACAAGCTACAGTTATTCTTAAGAAACACGAGTAAGAAACAGAGGGATGGTCATTGCTATGAGGGTGATAAAATTTCCAGGCAATTTTACTAAAGCAGTTAATACAGTAATATTTAATAAAAACCTAAGTTTATATTTCTCATATTTTAAAGTCAATTTTACCGGAATTTTTTATGTCTTTGATCTTATAATTCTATCCCTTTTTCATTTGCTTTACTTCATATAAAATATAGTATATTTGGACTATATTTATATATATAGTTAGTTAATTTACTTAAAATACATTCCACTAATAAATTCATTCAATATATTTTACTGTAGCATCTCTTGAAATGTATCTTGTATTTGTAATTTTGTCACTGGTTTAATATATGGTCAGATTTATATTTATTTTTCCACTTATGGGATTTAAAAAATTTAATGCATATACATGATTAAAACTCTTCAATAAGGTGTATGTAAAAAGACTTTTTATTACTGTCTTCTACCACATATTACTATTTTTTTTACTTCCCTTATTTTTGTTAGATTGTTGATTATCCTTTGTGTGTGTGTGTGTGTGTGTGTGTGTGTGTGTGTGTGTTCAATTTAAACAAAACAACATATGTTTTATTTTTTTCCCTAACTTACTCAGAAGTTTTTGTATGAAATACTCCATTCTGTGCCTTGTTCTCCTAATCCTGCAACATATCCTGGAATTCTCTTCCTATTAGTATATTATTTGTTAAGTTTACATAGCGGCCTATTACATAGATGTAGATATAGATGTCATCATAAATCAACTCATCTCTACTGCTGGATATGTGGGTTATTTCCAATGTTTTGCTAGTATAAAAGAGTCACAACTATCTTTGGTGTGTGTGTGTGTGTGTGTGTGTGTGTGTGTGTGTGTGTGTGTTGTGTGTGTGTGTGTGTGTGTGTATGTGTATATGTGTATAATTTTATATTTATCTGGGTGTATGTGCACATTCCAGTTGGATTCTTCAAACTAGGATAGTTGTGCAAAGGACATGTGTGTTTGTAATTTTGATAGATATCCAAATACATTTCCAGACAGATCTACACACCTTCCTTCTAACAGCAGCAACAATGAATGGAAGTGTATTCTCACAGTTTTGCCTACAAATGTTTGGACTTTAGCCAATTAGACTTATGAGAAATGTCATCTCAGTTTAGTTTTAATTTGCATTTCTTTTTTAAGAGGAGCATTGAGCATCTTTCATGTGTTGAAAGACCTTTTCTATATCTCTTCCTGTGAATTTTTTTTTGTCTTACTGTTACCAATGACAAGAAGCCTCTTTATTAAGAATATTAATGCTTTGTGACATAGGTGGCAAATATCTTTTCTCTGTTGAAAGTTTTCATTTTTATTTTATGGTATTGATTTGCCAAGCAATAGTTTTAATTTTTAATGCACTCAAATCTGACAGTCTTTTTTTTTACTCCAGAATATCTGATTAAAAATTCACTATGGTAAATTTACATTTGTTCCATAACAAAAGCACTAAAGAAGCTCATGAGAATTGGTTAGAAAATGTAGGGTGCCTTACAGTCATGTTTTGGCTGTTGTTGCTGTAGTATCACACCTCCTGCTAAAAATATTCTTAAGTTTCAACACTCACTAACCTTTACCTTAAACCAGGGCAGGCTGTCAATACTATGTCTTTTAGTTCCCTTAAAAATCACTCAAGCATTTCTTTTTTCAAGTGGTAAGCAATCATGATTTTTAAAATTATCTTTGTGTTTACTTTGCTAAGCATTATTTAGATTTTTGATGTGTTTATAACAACATATTTCATAAGAGTTATTTACATTACAACTTATGTTCACTGTAGTGTAGAAATAAAGCATAATTTGTATTGACTATCAGAGTATCATTGCATAATAAACACAAACACACGAACTAATGAGTTCACTAAGTGTTAAATTATTAGTCAACTGATGTTTGATGTTTCAAATGCTTTATGCTATGCAAAAGTCCTTGGTTATTGCTGCCTTGGAGTGTTTATTGACATTTGGGGAAATTGGATGGGGCGGCTGGTCTTAATATTTTTCCCATTTAGTGCAATGGAATACAGCCTCTCTCTATCTAGATATTTGCCATCCAGCATGTTTTCAAGCATGGATTATATTCTGATAAGGTTACTGGTACTTTTAACGTTTCATTTGTTTCTTTTGTTTTGTACATTTAGTGGTGGGTGATCACCAATTCCAACTTTTTTCTTTTTTCCATTTGGATACTCAGCTGTCTCAACTCTATTTATTAATGGAGTTCGTGTTTACTTACCAACTTGGAGATGGTATCTCACAGACTATATGTACCTATGCGCCATGTCTGCTCATCTGCTAAGTATTTTATTCTTCAGGACTCTGGCTAGGCTTTCTCACCTTCCCATTCTCTACACTATCCTGAAGTCATCTTAATCATTCTTAAAACTTTATTTTCTATGTGCTGGTGACTCTCTTATATAAACTTCCAGCTCAATTTTCTCCCTTGAGACTCATATCTGAGTATCTATCTGACGATCCGACTGGTTTCCTATCCTAAAGGAATAGTAGCCTCAAAATGTCCATAATTTAACCAAATTTACTCCTGATGTATGTCCAATATTCAGTGTTCTCTCTTTTAGCTAATGACACTACCTTTGATGAAGGCTGCTTGACTATCTTCCTCCTCACTTTTTTCACATCCATATCAGATCATTAATGGGTTTTCTCTTTTTAATTTCTAAAATATTTTTTAATGTCAAAACTATTTGATTCTCTCCACAATTGTGGCTATGGGTACTGGCTAGGAAATTGTGATCTGGAATCTTTTTCTCTCCCATCAATAATTCTTGCACAAACCCTTTTCAACTTATTCTTCACACCTGCTTCACACACAGAGATCATATATAAGCAGAGATTTGATCATGCTGTTTTCTGATTATGACCCTGCTTATGGTTTCCCGTTAACTGTATAATAAGACCTCAAATCCATTAAGTAGTTTTCAGTGATCCCTATGATCTGTTAACTAACCACCTCCTACTCTTGTTGTTTAAACTCTAGACAAACGAATTTTCTTCAAGTTCTGGAATGCCTTATGCTTTTTTCACTTCTGAGTATTCTCAATACCAGGAGTAGACACTCACCCCCTGTTCATTTCTCCTGGCTAATATTTATTCATTTTTCAAGTCTTATCTCAAATGACATTTATCAAGGAAGCAATCACCAATACATTCCTTCAGCGAGAATATATTAAGAGCCATATGTCAGGCATATTTGATGGTATTGGGCATATATAATAGCGCTTCCTGAAATCTTATGGTTGCCACATTTCAGTGTGGGGAAGAGGCTGACACAAAGCAAGAAGAAGCAAAGAAATCCATAGAATGACAAACAGCAGCAGACAGTACTGATACATTCCTGTTATGAAGGATCAAGTTGGTTCTAGTGGCCAAAATATTGGGATGATTTAGTTGCTGCCCTGAGTTTCCAAGTATCCTCTTGTGATCTAGTCCTTCGCCTCAGGACTTCCGGAAGATTTAATAAACAAATGGTTAATGCCTGACACTGCTGGAGTTCTCCTGACCTACCTCCTGCATTTATTTATTTCTATCTCGTAGTCAAATAAAGACCAAGCCATCAAGTGAGAGTGAATATAGAGAAATAGTCACAGAGACCCTTTGTTCACACTAAATATCCTTGTTACTTATTCCCTTACAATCCTTTACTTCCTATTTTCTAACCATTGTCATAGTTGTTGTTTCTTACAGATCATATATCTAGATTGTAAGTTCTACCATTTTGCTTCCTACTTTTCTGGCACACAGTGAATATTAGTTGAATGGTTTATTTATCTAGAAATTAAAAAGTGAAAACACATCAATGATGAGATATGGATGTGGAAAAAAGTGAGGAGAAAAATAGCTGAGGAACTTCATCAAAAGTAGTGTCATTAGCTAACTCAGATAACATAAGGTAGGGGAAAACAAGGTAATTACAAAGAAAAAAAAATAATGGCAAGTAAGCACGGGCAGAGAAATCATTTTGCAATAACTTAGAATTCTAGATAATTTCACATTTCCTTCTCTTGTCTACTATTGCCCTAGATCCTAATTTCTTCAAGCCCCATATGTAACAAAACATTTTATCTGTTCTGGAAGAATTCCCCCAAAGCTTATCCTTTATGGTATTTATTGAATTAAAACAAATGACAAGAAAAGGAATGAAAAGAAAATTTATTGGCAGGGAATAGGGTGGAGCAATATGAAATAATTTCCAGTTTAAATGACCTTGTGGCTATGGACTAAGAAAAGATTGTGGTAAGAAAAGTGTTTATGAGGAATGACACATTTGTTTTTGGATCTGCGGATTGTATTGAGGCTGGATCCCTCCAAACAGAGAGCTTACATGAGAAGTAGAATACACAAGAAGAGAGCTAAAGCGGAGATTCAGGTCACATACATTGTTTTCATCAGCCTGTAAGAGTTCAGATAGTAGTTGGACTGTTATGTGTTTGTGTGACTTGTCATCTAAGAATGCACTGTAATTAGAAGCCAAGGCGGTAAAAAGAAAGCCTGAACTAGCGCCAACATTTAGGTGGCAATTTTAATAAAGATGTATTTATTGGGAAATTTAAGGATGCATTTGTGTTATTTGAAGGATGATAGCAAATCTCCTGGTCCTGGAAGACAAGGCTTTCAAGGGTCTAGGCCAATTTCCACTTTTCTTTCTTAATAGTGATGACTAGTCGCAATTTCACTAAAAGAGTCACTCTGATATTCACTAAGCCTTTTTTTTTCTTGTCTCATGCCTCTACTTTTTATGATTTCCCACCAACAAATTTCTAATCTACCAGATGCACATAACAGTAATTCTCTACTGCTGGGACTAGAGCAAGAACAAAACTTCCAATGGCAACTGTAAACAAAAAATATTGTTGAAATCTATTTGTCTTAAAAATGCATGCAAATGTTGTCAGTTTTATTTTTTGACTTCTCTCCAAGCTCAAGGAGCAAATTCTCCATACGTTTTTTCCTGTTAATGCAGAAAATCTTTGTAATCTGCCCTCACTTTAACAAATTTCATTTTACACTTATGTTTTCTTTTCTTGTTTATTGTTCATTAACTTTTGCTTGCACATTTTTTTCTTTACTTTTTTTCTACCCAGATGAATTTTAAGTCTCTGGAAAGTAATATTTGAAGCTTTTGTCTCCTAAACCCAAAGTGCTGAGCGCATTGAGTTGGTATTTGTCATCTGCTTATCTAACTATGTTGGATTACCAAAGGACAGGTATATTAAGTTAATATCTAAACTTTAAAAACTCTTTAGAAGGCTAACTCAGATAACATATGGTAGTGGAAAACAAGGTAAGTACAAAGAGAAAAAATAACGACAAGCATGCTTTGGCAGAGAAATAATTTTGCAACAATTTAGATGAGTGGATAACTTCACATTTCCTTCTTTTGTCTACTATTATCCTTGATCCTAATTTCTCCAAGCCCCATTATATAACAACACATTTTATTTGCTCTTGGAAGGATTCTCCAGGCTTTATTATTTATAGGTATAGGACATTTTGGAGCATAGTTCTTGGCACTGAGAACGCTGTGGCTTCTTTTCCATTACAAGAATCAAAAACAGAGTAAAGACTAATGTCGTGACCATGCAAAGATATTGAATTCTATGGAAGACCTTTTTCAATGAAAACAATCAAATGCACGTGTGTGAAAAAGAAAAGCTGACACCACAAGGTTCAAAGGATCTTTGCATTAGCGGGTGGCAATTTATCAAGGCAATAAATAGCTTTCAATAAAGCTAAGTTTTATTAATGAGGTAAGAATTCTGGTTTTCTCTGTTCATCAAATGCTTGGAAATATCATGCATGTTGGGAAAGAGCCAGGTACCAGGAGAATCAGAAAACAGTTTCATTGCTTTGTGTTTCTTTTTTTATTTTAAAAGAATTATGCTGAAATTAAAGTTACAGTATAGAAAATACCTCTGACCTATTTTCCTTGAAGCATCAAGAACTGTAGCATAGACAGTGGTGGGTACTTACCCTTTTCTTCACATATTAACCCAAAGCTTCTAGAAATTGTAGGAAGAATCCAGATTGTTAGGATTTATTTGCAAACCGATAGTTTTTTTGTTGTTGTTTTGTGTGTGTGTGTGTGTGTGTGTGTGTGTGTGTGTGTGTGTGTGTGTGAGACAGTTTAAGCCTATTTCTGGATAAACCCTCCACTCAAATCTCCTTCTTGCCACGTTTTTTCTGGCCACATCCTTGCCTCTGTGTTTCTCCCTTGCACCTGGAATCTATTGTTTACCCAGAGCTGACTGAACTGGTTCACTGTCTCTATGTGGACACAGTAACTGCGTTTGCTTCACTGCATTAACTTATTGATGTGGTAAGTGGTAGAGTGGGGAGGTATGACCACAAAGAGAGAAAGCAGTATTCATAGACAGGAGACAGAGAGCCTAATGAAATGCAAATGGATGACCAGAGCAATGCTGTGAATAACGCACCCACAAAGGGAAAAAATATATATGTGCAGGACTCTTCAATTGCTACACTCCCTATGCCTGATCTTGCATGCTGTTTGACTCCCTTTGAGCGTTCGAGGGACAAAACTAAGAACAAAGGATTTCGAACACACCAACAAGCACATTTGCCCGGCTTGTCAAATTGTACATACTTACTTTACAATTTATCACAGCTGGTATTCCTGACCTGACTCCAGGCTAAGAGATTCAAGAGCAGCATGTCCCTATACCTCATCCTCCTCACCTATAGAGATACTTTGATAACTTCTTCGGAAAAGTATGCTGTACTCAGAGACAAAGTAGCTGGGAGGCTTTAACCTCCTAAGTGCTTAACTGTAATTTATTCCCTTTCCTTTTTTAAAATGTTGATTATTTGTTTTGTGCCGCATGTGGTTTTATGTTTTACTCAGTCAGATGATAAAACCCTATGGGGTATAGATTTAATTTACAGTGTCTAGCGGAGTGCTGTCCACCAAGCGGTATGGTATGTAACCACAGAATGTCAAAGATGTGAGAAGAGGGACTCATTCATTTATGGATGAATTCAACAATCATGGATTACCCACTAGATGCTAGACATTATGCTATGTCCTAGAGAGGTGAGTGCGAAGAAAAGTTTCCAGTCCATGAGAATTTATTTGCTTTGTTTCCCCTCAGATTTTAATCTATGCCAGGAACTGGAGGTTCAGTGGAGAATAAAGCAGACATTATTTCTATTCTTGTGACACTTGTATTCCAGTTTCGATGAAGACTGTTAAAAAAATTACAGGTTTTTTTTTTTGTTTTTTTTTTTTGCAAGTTGAGTATGCTGCAAATACAAAGAACACAACAAATGCGTATCGGGAGGAAAAACTTATTCTGGAGATTTATGTCAGAAAGTTGTTTCTGAGGAAGTGACATTTGAGTTGAATTTTAAAGATATAAAAGATGAATAGGTTACAGGAAAAAGAATATTCCAAACAGAGGTGATAATAAATGCAATGATCCTGAAGAAGAAAGAATAATAATAATAATAATAATAATAATAATAATAAAAGAACCTGAACAAAAAATATCTCATAAAGCTGAGCTCTTCAAGAGATAGGTGGTGGTAAGTAATGCCATCACCATTAACAAATACTGACAAATAGTTCTGAACTTCTTATATAATTCAAATAAGCAATAATTTTGTTTTACTCATGCTGCCAACATGATTATAAGCCAGTGCCGTCATATATTTTTGCATGATACTAGGATTCTGGCATTGTTATGAAAATATTGAGATTTAAGTCACACAAAAATAGACTCCACGCAAAATGGGGAAGAACCTTTCAGATCGACTCTATAAATTCTCACACGTTGGACAAGGTCAACCTTGCCCAAACACATCTACACCTCACTTACCCAAGTGTCACTTTTTGCTTTGTGTCTTCCTCAGGCCCACTGAAGTATTGATCACACTAACTCCTGCTTGACTTACTTTGATTTCCGTGACACTGTCTCCTCAAAACCTTTCTGATCCCTCTCTAATTATTGATTCTCTGAGTCTTCTTTCTCCTTAATTTAGCTAAATATAGGTGTCTGGATTTCTCGCCTGGCTCTCTGGACTCACTTCTCTATACTCCTTTCTTTAACAGCATTACAAAACATTTGGAACACTGCAGCAGTTGTTAGCATTTATAATAAAAATAAACTTTTTTTCAGACTTTTAACTGACATTATGGTAAGTGGATCTTTTTCCTGTATTTATTTTTAAAATTTTTGTGAAGACGCATTTTGGAAATTAACTCTTGAAACAATCCAGTTTTCTCTCTTCTTCCTCTTTCTTCCTTAGAATGCAGTATAGCATACAGATGACTCTACAGGGAATTATGATTCATATTTCTATTTTATGGATGAAAATTAAGAGCCTTAGGAAAGTTGACAAACATACCCATGATCTGGGATTGAAAGTAGCAAACTGATTTGAGATTATAAGCCTTAATCACAATACTGCCTCATTAAAGACTGTAGAATCAACCCCATGACAGATGGCATATGATAATTGTGTAAGAATAATTAAGGCATATTTTAGAATCCTCACTATATTAGTTGTTAGCTTTATGACTCTAGGTAAATTTCTGAACTTCCACGGGCTTTTTTTTTTAATCAACAAAATTAAGATGTGACATGTCGGAAGTACAGTTTTGTTGTGAAGATACTAATAATGTGAATGCAAGTGTTTAGTACTTTTCCTGGCACATGGCATTTAAAATTGGTATTCTTTTTTTTTTTTGTAATCTCTAAAGTAAATAGAATTCTTTAGTTTTTAGTAGATTCACTGTTAAATATCTGTTTCTATAGTGACTTAGTAAACACAAATCTGTTACAAATTTTCTTTTAAGATACAGGTGAGGTTTTTTTTTTTTTTTTTTTTTTGAGTTGGAGTCTCACTCTGTTGCTCAGACTGGAGTGCAGTGGCCGCTCCGGGCCACCACAGCCTCGACCTGCTGGGCTCTGGCGATCCTTCCGTCTCAGCCTTCCAAGTAGCCAGAATTATAGGCACGCGCTACCCGCCCGGCTGATTTTTTGATTTATTGTAGAGATGAGGTCTCGCCTGCCCAGGCGGGTCTCGAACCCGCGGGCTCAGGCTATCCACTCACCTCAGCCTCCCAATGGCGCGGGATTACAGGCTGAGCCACCAAGCCCAGCTTGGGTGAATTTTTAATAGCTATTTCTTGTTATGAAGACAGAAAATATTAACTTCTTTGTAATATCTTGTCATGAATATGGTGCCCACATATGACTACTATACCTACTGTCCTGTTACATCAACAATTTTGGTATATATTAGAATATTTTTCTACAGTTGACGGAGCCATTGATACAGTTGTTTGGATTTAGTCATTAGAATAAATTTTAAGTGTGCTTTTACTTAGTCTAGTGTATTTAACTGTATTAACCTTGTTCTACTCATGTGCATTCATCTACTTATTTATTATCTTTATCCCCTCTGAATAAAAATAACTTAAACTTTTAAACAATTCCTCTCCTTTTAAATAATTTAATAAACATGGTGGTTTTTAAACCCTTTTCTAGATTTCTTTTAAAACACTTAACTTTCCTAATATTGAAAATAGTATTTCTCAAAAGAAGATATACAGGCAGCCAACAGACACAAGAAAAAGTGCTCAGCCTCACTAATCATCAGAGAAATATAAATCAGAATCACGCTGAGATACCACCTAACCCCAGTAAAAATGACCATCATTAATTAAACAAACAGTACAACATGCTGATGAGGATATGGAAGAAACCTAATGATTCTACACTGCTGGTGGGAAGGCAAACTAGTGCAAATTCTTTGTCAGACAGTGTGGCGATTTCTGAAAGAACTAGACATTGACCTTCCATAAGTCCTAGCAATCCTCCTACTAGGAATATACCCAGAGGAACTCAAATTGTTCTACAAAAAAGATTCCTGCATATGCACATCTATTGCAGTGCTATTCACAATAGCAAAAACAGGGAACCAACCGTGCTTCCCATCATAATTGCACTGGATTTAAAAAATGTGGCAAATATACGCAATGGAATATTACACAGCCATAAAGAAGGAAACATATGGACTTCACAGCAATTTGGATGGATTTAGAGTCTCTCACACTCAGTGATCTGTCACAGAAACAAAGAACAGAGTACCACGTGTTCTCACTCATAAGCGGACTCTGAACATTTACTATAATACTGCAAGAAAGGAATTAGCAGTAGAGGGACACTGCCAGAAGAGGGGGAGACACATAACATCAATAAGAGTACCCGATCCCAAACTAGGCAAAGAGGGGACCAAGGGAGGCCCAAACTTTACCTGTATGATGACTACTTGTATACCTAATCCTGAATCGTACCTCACATCTTTAAAATAAAATAAAATAAAAATAAACCAATCAGAAAATATGTCCCTGACAATCCACACCCCTTTGTTAGCATTGGTTTAAAAAAAATTAACTCTTTGAAAGCAGTTAGAATGCAAGTTTTTGCTCTACACAGCAAGTGTTTACTTTTGCACGCCTGCTGCATTAGCACATTTCAGCAGAGTTATCCTGTCTTTGGCATCCTTAATTCCTGCCAAGACATTCTCATCCTCTGTAGTCAGTGCCTTACCAAGGCAAGAATGCCAAAACAATGAAGTTTCATCAACATTATAGACTTCTTCTGGCATCACAATTTTGTCAGTGATGAACTTGGTAAACTCATAAATTTCTTTGCTGCTTTGTGATTGACAGAGACTTTAGCACCAGAAATGTTAAAATTTTAATGCTGTGGTTTTCTTACGTTTCTGCAACTGGTCTGTTGAATATTTACAGTTCCTTTCAATTTTCAGTTCATTATGGCTGATCTTTTCTTGTTTCACGATCAGCATACCATTAAGTGACAAATGTCCACTGCAATACAGATGGATCCACTCATTCAATACTCATTGATCTCAAGATCTTAGTTTTTAGTTTCATGTAGATTTTTACTTCACTAACTTCTATTCATTACTTTCTCTTTTTTTGATGAGAAAATTCAATTTATTATTTTTTCTTTTTTTTTCTTTTAAAGATGTGGGTAAGATTAGGAAATTTAACTTCTTTGGGCTTAGGTGACTTAACCACATATTAAGTTAATATCAGTATTCAAAGGAGTAAGGCTATCAAAACATTCCCTTGCACTTATCTCTTTATTTCAGAAAAACAGGAGGATCATAAACTGAATGATTATTAAGGACAAGAATTAAAAGGAATATATGAAAGTAATGCCTTCTTTTATTTCTCTCCCTTTTTTGATTTTTGTTTTTGTTTTTGTTTTTTTGTTTTGTTTTGGTTTGGTTTTTTTTGAGTTGGAGTCTCACTCTGTCACCTAGACTGGAGTGCAGTGGCCGCTCCCGGCCACCACAGCCTCAACCTGCTGGGCTCCGGCGATCCTTCCGCCTCAGCCTTCCGAGTAGCCAGAATCACAGGCATGCACTTCCACGCCCGGCTGATTTTTTGGTTTATTGTAGAGATGAGGTCTCACCTGCCCAGGCGGGTCTCGAACCCGCAGGCTCAGGCAATCCACTCACCTCAGCCTCCCAAAGGTGCGGGATTACAGGCTGAGCCACCGAGCCCGGCTTAATTTTTTTTTATGTAAAGATGAGGTCTCTCTAGTTTGCCTAGGATGGTCTCAAACAATCCGGGCTCAAGCAATCCTCTTGCCTCAGCCTCCTAAAGTGCTATGATTACAGGTGTGAGCCACCCTGCCCAGCTCTATCTGCCTCATTCTTAATGAGTTCACCAGTTTAGTTCAAGTCAACATCACAGTTTAGAAGAGACCCTTAGGAAAAAGAAATTCTGGTTTCATAATCTTTGGTATTTTAGGAGCAATGCATCATATATACTGGGTGTCTGAACTACTACCTCTTACAGAGATAATAAGTGCAAATTAATAAGTTTGTTTAATTAATAAGTGCAAATAATGTGAGGATTTGACCCAGTGACTTTTAGTTTAATACATTATCATTTCTTACCAAAGCATCAATGTTTACCCCATGTCCATTTCTGACAGCAAAAAGGTTTGCCACAAACTTTGGAAAATGTCTGTGTGTACTAATCATTTTTCAGCTGTGGATCATTGAGGGATTGTGGTCCTACAGTATATTCACCTTGGGCTAACGTGGAGAGGGTTGAAATGGACAGAGGCCTGTTTGGATCTGAAGCCTCATCTAGTGGTCTAATCCAGCCCTTGGGAACACCAATCCACGATCAGCAATACATCGTTGTTTTCATTTCCTTTATTTCAAAACTTCCATATGGAGATAGGTGGCAAGAGTTTGGGAGGGACTCGTGGAACAAAATATCATGAAGCAGATTTCCTTGAAAATTACTTTTTAGAACATTTAGTTAAAGAGCTAGGAAGAGAATCTTCCTTTCCTAACTCCTAATGTGAACTTTCATCTACTGCCATTTAGCTGCCATGACAGGTTACACACTCTCTCTTGTTACCTATGTTGAAGGAACTTTTTTCATTTCACGTTTGGCCAAATTGATTTTTGATCGTAACTTTTAACTAATCTCCCTTCCTCAATCATTTTATTTTAAACGTTATTCAGTAATTCATCATTCATAATTATAAATAATTAATTATTCAAAATGAAAAATGCATTTGACTTTGCGACCGCCGTACATTCTGAGTTCTTTCATTAAAATTTTGTGCAGCAAACATATATTTGTCGCTAGTGTGTACTGCGTAACTACCTAGGATAACTTCTCATCGCATACTCCACTTTCTTTCTTTTTTTCCTTCTCTTCCTCCTGTTCTTCTTCTCCCCCTCTCACTCCTCCTTCTCATCTTCCTTTTTGCAACACTTGGCTTATTTATTATTTGTAAATTCTTCTTCTGTAAGGAGCGGCCTTCTTCACCTATGAAACATGAACCATAGCTCTCTTGTTCACATGGGCGTACTTAACCCTTAAAACAATTCCTAACCGGGCTCGGTGGCTCAGCCTGTAATCCCGTGCCTTCGGGAGGCTGAGGTGAGTGAATTGCCTGAGCCCACGGGTTCGAGACCCGCCTGGGCAACTTGGCGAGACTTCATCTCTACAATAAATCAAAAAATCAGCCGGGCGTGATAGCGCATGCCTGTAATTCCGGCTACTGGAAGGCTGAGGCGGAAGGACCGCCAGAGCCCCCAGCAGGTCGAGGCTGTGGTGGCCGGGAGCGGCCACTGCAATCCAGTCTGGGCAACAGAGTGAGACTCCAACTCAAAAAAACAAAACAAAACAAAACAAAAAACCAATTCCTGACTGGGCACGGTACCTCAGCCTGTGATCCCAGCACTTTGGGAGGCCAAGGCGAGAGGATTGCCTGAGCTCAGGGTTTCGAGACCAGCCTAGACAACTTGGGGAGACCTCATCTTTACAATAAATCAAACACACACACACACACACACACACACACACACACACAAATTAGCTGGGCATGGTGGTGAGCATCTGTAGTTCCAGCTACTTGGAAGGCTGAGCCAGAAGGATCTCCTAAGCCCAGCAGCATGAGGCTACAGTGGCCATGAGTGTGCCACTGCACTTTAGCTAAAAACAAACAAACAAGCAAAAATTCCTGGAATATTATAGATAATAAATATTCAATAAATCAGGGGATTTATAGTTGCTGAGCACCTACTGTGTACAAAAAACTCATAACTACTTTACATATGACATTTCAATTCTCAGAAGAGCTTAAAGTTCATCATGTGATATTTAAATTTTGTTTATAAAAAAACTGTATTCATTTTTGTTAACATATTTTTTATTTTAAAATTGTAGGGTACAGTTAAGGGTTAGGTATACAAATATGCATCGCTCAGGCACCCTTGTTGATAAGGGCTGTCTCCCCGTCATTGTCCCCAGCCAGATATTGACTACCGTTAGTCCCACCTCCCTTCCCCTCCCTACCCCCCATAGTTTCCCACCACTGTCAGTCTTTTTTTTTATATAGTATTACGGTGGATGTTCAAGGTCCACTATATGAGTGAGAACATGTGATACTCAGATCTTTGTTTCTGTGAGAAATTACTCAGTATTATAAACTCCAATTCCATTCTGGTTGCTGTGAAATTCATGATTTTATTCTTTTTTATGGCTGCGTAGTATTCCATCGTGTATATGTACCAAATTTTTTTAATCCAGTCCTCTTTTGATGGACAGCATGGTTGGTTCCATGATCTTGCTATTGTGAACAACGCTGTGATAAACATACATGTGCAAGTATCATTTTTATATAGTGATTTGAGTTCTTCAGGGTATATTCTCAGTAGGGGGTTTGCGGGGTCATATGGAAGGTCAATTTGTAGAGCTTTTAGGAATTGCCACACTGATTTCCACAGAGGTTGCACTAGTTTACAATCCCACCAACAGTGTAGAAGTGCTCCCTTTTCACCACATCCTCTCCAGCATCTCTTATTTTTTGAGTTGTGGATAATGGCCATTCTGACTGGAGTTAGGTGGTATCTCAGTGTAGTTTTAATTTGCATCTCTTTGATGACTAGTGAGGTTGAACATTTTTTTCATGTATCTGTTGGCTGTGCGTATGTCTTCTTTTGAGAAATGTCTATTCATATCTTTTGCCCACTTTGCAATGGGGTTGTTTGTTTTTTTCTTTTCAGCACGTTTGAGTTCCTTGTAGATCCTTGTTGTTAGAGCTTTGTCAGACATGGAGTTGGCAAATCCTTTTTCCCAGTCTGTGGGCTGTCTCCCTGCTTTCTTGATGGTTTCTTTGGCTTTGCAGAAGCTTGTCAGTTTAACGAGGTCCCACTTGTCTATCTTATCTCTTATGGCCCGTGCATTTCGGGTTTTGCTCAGGAATTGGATGCCAGTTTCAACTTCCATAAGGGTGTGTCCTGCATTTTCTCAGGTTCTTATGGTTTGAGGTTTTACATTTAGGTCTCTGATCCATTTAGAGTTAATTTTTGTGTATGGGGATAGATAGGGGTCTTGTTTGAATCTTCTGCATGTGGTCAGCCAGTTTTCCCAGCACCATTTGCTGAATAGTTTCTACTCTCCCCAGTGGTGGGTAGTTGTATTCATTTTTTAATTTAAATATTGAAATTTTTTTTTTTTTTTTGAGTTGGAGTCTCACTCTGTCGCCCAGACTGGAGTGCAGCGGCCGCTCTCGGCCACCGCAGCCTTGACCCGCTGGGCTCCGGCGATCCTTCTGCCTCCACCTTCCGAGTAGCCGGAACTACAGGCGCGTGCTACCACGCCCGGCTGATTTTTTGATTTATTGTAGAGATGAGATCTCGTTGCCCAGGCGGGTCTCGAACCCCGCGGGCTCAGGCAATCCACTCACCTCAGCCTCCCAAAGGCGCGGGATTACAGGCTGAGCCACCGAGCCCGGCAATATTGAAATATTTTAAAACTGGTCTTTTATTGATGGAAGAAAAGAATTGGTCTTCAGAAGCTTGTTTATCTTTGTACCCCTAGCCCTAAGCATTCAATGGTTTCCTAAAATAATTAATGACTATCTACTTTTTCAAATCAATGTTATTTGATCAACCACTATATAATGGTTACTTAATAGTTTCCAACTTTAGATTTTAATCTAAATCACAGAGATTGAATTGCTTAGAACAAAAAAAAAACAATTTTGAAAAGATTTTTGATAGTTAAAGGCAGGGGACAACTTTTACAACTTTAGTATTTTATCCTAGGCAAAAAGTGGCCTCCATGGGAATGCAAGCTAGTTCCACCTCTATGGAAAGCAGTATGGCAATTTCTAAAAGAATTAAAAATTGATCTTCCATACAATCCAGCAATCCCTTTCCTGGGGATATGCCCAGAGGAACATAAATTGCTCTACCAAAAAGATACCTGCACATAGCTGTAATGCTGCACTATTCTCAATAGCAAAAACACGAAACCAACTGTGTTACCCATCAAAAGTGAACAGGATAAAGAAAATGTGGTACATACACACAATGGAATATTATACAGCCATAAAGAACAAGATCACGACCTTCACAGCAACTTGGAGCAGCAGCCCAGCAGTTGGAGACCATCACACTGAGTGACTCTCACAGAAACAAAGAACTGAATACCACGTGTTCTCAGTGATAAGCAGGCCCCGAACCAGTCACATTAGCACAAGAGTAGGATTGGCAGTTGCTGGGCACTGCTGGGGAGGGAGAAAGGGAAGAAGGAAGAAGGCATGGGACAACACAATGGGTATCTTGTCCACTACTCGGGGAGATGAGGGCCTGTTAGAAGCCCAAACGTCACCTGTATACAACCTACTTATGTAGTAAATCCTCACTTGTACCCAACAACACTAAAATACATACATTTTTTTTAAAAAGAAACGAAGATATATGGGACAGGGTGGACAATTGCTTCAATTCACATGTTAATTTTTCTATGATTTGCTTTCTGATTTTGCTGATGAGACGTACGTGTTTTAACTGCTTGTAGCCGCCTACCTGCCATGTCTCAGGCATTTTGCAGACATCCTATCTACATATATTAACTGACACCTCACCATGTGCCAGACTCAAAGATATTAATATCTTGGTCTTCCAGTTTGCCAGTGGTAGAGCCAGGTCCAATCCAGGCCAAACACCCTGGGAACTAGGAAATCCAATTAGTATATATTTCCTCTCCCACAAAAATACGAAGCTCATGGCATTACTATTATTTGTTGTTGCTATATGCCATGGAATTTACAGTCCTTCTCACACACTAAACGCTCCATAAATATGTTACTCATTCACTGCATGTCAATTGAGATTCTAAGTGTGTCATCATTTTGGCACTTTATGTGAGACAATTATCACCCCAAAGACTCCAGCTCTTTTCTGCATAGAGCATAAAATCTAATAAATGAGATAACATCAAAAAAATTACAAAAAAATATTAACTTTCAAAATGTAATTAATGACAAGAAGGAAAATTAGAAGGAATTATATGGAAGTATAACAAAAATACCCACTTGTGGTTTGCGATTCAGCTGAAGTTTCCTTGAAAGAGTAGTGTCCTCATTGTAAACTAAAACATGAGTAGTTGGTAAATACGTAGAGAAGGGTTTTCAGAGCCTTCAGGGCAGAGAAGAAGAAACGCATTCCCAGTGTGAGGAATAAAAGGAAAGGTCAGTGCGATTGCAAGGAGAATGTGCGAAATTTATGAGGATTGGCTCTGGATGAGGAGAGGGGAACGTTATCTTTATGTTGAAAAGTAAATGAACTGGATGGATCAGGATGGAGGGGTGGGTACTGTTTCCCTCTTTCAAGGCCATTTGCTCTATAAACATCTTTGCTAAGATAGTCCAGGAAAAGGTGGTGAGTGTCCCTTCTCATAAGATGCGCAGAAATGTGAGAGATCCATGGAGAACTGTCCCCTAACAATGTCCTGATATGGTCACATGTGTTATAAAATTAAACGTGAAGATGTTATAGTTATAAAACAATTACTTTGTTTTTGTTTTTTTGCTTTCTATAGCTTCTTGTAAATTATCCATGTTTTTCACTGCTTGATATCACATTCAATTAGGTTAACTGTTTTTATTCTAGTTCCTAAAAAGAAAAACTTATAAACAGTTGTAAGCTACTTATGTGGCTTCACAAGTGTGTATGTAATTGTAAAATCTTACTGAGTGGACAGGAGTTGGTGTCTCGCACCTGAAATTCAAGCACTTTGGGAAGCCAAGGCGGAAGCATTGCTTGAGTCCAAAAGTTCAAAACCAACCTAGGTACCATAGTGAGATCTCGCCTCTACAAAAAATCAAAAAAATTACTGGGATGTGATGGTACACTCCTGTAGTTTCAGGAGGCTTAGGCAGAAGGATCGACTGAGCCCAGGAGGTTGAGGCTGCAGTGAACTGTGATCATGCTACTGCACTCCAGGCTGAGCAACAGAATAAGATGCCAACTCAAAAAAAAAAAAATTAAAAATTATAGTGAGTATTTTTAGGAAATAGTTGTTCTTTATAAAATTAAGTGAAGAAAATTACTATATCATTCATTGGGAGTATATATTGCAAGCAGTATGTCCCAAATTAAGGGCTTGTCTTAATTTTAAATACTGTTTTTTAAATATCCATAATATCTTGTAGGTTGCAAATTTAATGATAGGAGATAACAATAATGTTTTTATTGACAAGTTATTTGAAAAAATGCTAAGAACTATAAATTCCTCCATGTTTTTACCTCAAGGCAGTTACAGAAGATGATTTACTATATGAAGCTAGATTCAGCAAGTTGTCTTTTTAAAAGTCTATTTGCTTATAAACCACTTATATATGTAGCAGTCTTTTTAAGTTTTAAAAATATTTTAGATCTAACCAGTAATCCAATCATCGTTTGGTCCTTTGGACACTGAAGCCAAATCTCCTTGAGAATGTTTGTTTCATTTACAAGTGTAATTTGTTAGGAAATATAACAAATTTCCCTTTTTTAAAAAAATCGTTTGTGTTAGAAAAGGAAATATATGCTAACAGGTGGGGTGACAGGACTGGAGAGATCAACTCTGACTGCGTTCGGTGACAAGAATGTATTATGTGTTGCTTTTAGACTATGCTCACTCAATTTAAGGGAAAAAGAAGTTTGGAGAAAGAGAAGCAATGCAGCAGAGCAAAAGCTTTATTTTCAAAAGTATAATGTGTTTATATTTCTCTAATACAGAGAGATATGCCTGAATGTTTTTCTTTCTTAGGAACTTTGAGGTAGCCAAATCAAAATTTTTTTTTGAAAACAGCCTATTGAAGTCAGTAAAGTGAATATTAAATAGCAATCAATAAAATCACTTTAATTTTTTTCAAGTGCACCAAATTACCCTTTGAAAACAAAAGTAACAAAAGTAATCATGCATCAATCAGTTGTAATAATTTTGAATTCAAAAGAAAATGTGAAAGCAGCTTGAGAAAGAAATAATTGTCATGAGACAATGGAAATATTATGATCGCTATAAGACAGATATATTTCTATGGGAAAATATTGACCCCAAGGGGAAGAAAATTGACCTGGGGTTTGGGAAGAAAAAAAAAACATAGATATTAAACTGCTTCGGGCTCTCTGCTTTGGGATCTCTGGAGCTCACACTTACAGGTAAACCCTCTTCTTCATGATTTAATAATTTGATGAAAAAAGGTTGAGAAACACTGATTCAGAGAATGTCTAGGATTTTTAACTTTTTTTTTTTTTAATTTTTTTTTATTTTTTGAGTTGGAGTCTCACCCTGTGGCCCAGACTGGAGTGCAGTGGCCGCTTCCGGCCACCGCAGCCTCGACCTGCTGGACTCCGGTGATCCTTCTGCCTCAGCCTTCCGAGTAGCCGGAATTACAGGCGCGTCCTACCACGCCCGGCTGATTTTTTGATTTATTGTAGAGATGAGGTCTCGCTGCCCAGGCGGGTCTTGAACCCGCGGGCTCAGGCATTCCACTCACCTCAGCCTCCCAAAGGTGCGGGATTACAGGCTGAGCCACCGAGCCTGGTTAGGCACTGATTCTTAACTTTTTAAAAAGGTGATATTTAAAAGCAAAATATATGTATGTAAATATTATATATATATACGTATTATATATGAGCAGTTGTCATGCTATACCTCAGATATTTTCTTTAAGTAAGCTAAATTCAAATTTAATCCCTGCCAAAAAAATTAGAAAAATGTGTTGTGACATACATATATATAAATTATATACATATAAATTATATATATAACTTTTTTTTTTATTTTTGCTTTTTGGGGGTATAGAAAATCTCCCCCACAGTGGGAGGGGACCTGAAGGGGTTGCCCTGTAGAGCTAGATAGATAGCTAGATAGATAGTTATTTAAAGGCAATGCTTCCCTCTTCACCAAGATTCAGTGTTGCCCAACTTTTAAAATAAAATATCAGTCCAAGCACAGTGGCTTGCCTGTAATGCCAGCACTGTGGGAGGTCAAGAAGGCAGGATTACTTGATCTAGGAGTTCAAGGCCAGCTTGGGAAACATAGCAAGACTTCATCAACACAAAAAGTTAAAAAAAAATTAGCTGGGTGTGGTGGCACACACCTGTAGTCTCAACTACTCAGGAGGCTGAGGCAGAAGAATCATCTGAGCCCAGGAGGTCAAGGCTGCAGTAAGTTGTGATCATACCATAGCACTCCAGCCTGGGCGACAGAGTGAGACCCTGCCTTAAAAAAATCAATCAACAAAAATTAAGAAAAGAAAATAAATCAGAATAGGAAATATTTTAAAATCATGTTTATAATTTGAGCTTAGGAAAGATTAAACCAAACTAATTTTATTAGTGAAAAAATAAAAGTGCACACCTCACCATCACACAATATACCCATGAAACATACCTGCACATGCACCCTTCTAATCTAAAAAAAAAAAAAAAAAGACTTGGTAAACAATAGTTAAAAACAAAATAATCATAAGAGAAAAACAAACTCATAGAGAACAGTCCATTCACAATCTGTGTCGCAAATGAGAGAAAGACAGTCCTTATGTGATTTAAGAGAACACCCTGTTTTTCAGAACAGTTTGAGAATACTGAAGAAATATCTTTTCAAGTCTTAAATTCCACTAGTCTAAAATTTCACTAGTCTTTCCCCCAAGTTTGGTGTCTCCCTGGGGGAAAAAAAAGAACGTGTTTCTTGGTTAATATCTAACCTCATGGACTGGACAAAGGTCATTTTGCCTGATACAAATAAGAGCAAAATTCCCAGAAGCATCTGCTTCTCCCTCTGCTAGTCTCTCTCTTATCAATTTTTGGCTTTTCTATGAAAAGCAAATTTCTGCCCACTGTGTTGCCCTCAACTGTTTCTCTCTAATGAAGTAAAATTTAAGCAGGAGCAGTAATGAACATAGGTACAACAATATCTTAATTTAAAGGAAATTACTACAACAAGCATCCTAGATAAAAGTTCTTTTAATTAATTTTATTTTATTCTTCCTGTGAATGCAAAATTATAATATTCCTCTTTGTAAAGGATTTTAGACTCATCAATATATTTTTTCTCAGTTTTGTTTAAAATAGAGGAGCAACACTGACATCCAGGAGTTAGTAAAGTGAACCTCAGCAGTATTTTGGGGATTGATGGAAATATATCCACTGGGAGAGTGCACATTCATGCATGTGTGTGCGTGCACACACCACACACACACACACACACACACACACACACACACACACACACTTCACATCAATGTCACTGAACAGTCCTTCCAGAATATTCTTTTGCCTTTTTCTTGTCCTGAGCTGCATAATTTTAGAACATAGTTGGAGGCAAAATTTAATGTTGTCTCTTGTAATATTATTCTACCTCTCCTTATGATATTCTGGATTCCAGTGAATAACCTGTCATCAGTCCACTGCCAGTCTAGTCCCTAAAGGTTTGCTTCCAAAGTTCAACATGATAATGCAAACAACTCACTCCTTTGAATGTGCCACCCTCCTCCCAGGAGAGGGCAGTGAGACAGTAGATTAGAAGATGAAATCATTAAATAAAGACTAGGGACGTCAGGAAAATGCAATGTCACATGTGGCTCCGTATCTTTTCTTGGTAATAATAGTCCTCGATCCAACTGTTTCCTTAAGTTATTTACACAGAAAAATGTGCATTCTTTTCAGGCATCCAGTAGCTTCGAAAGCCATTCATCTATGTCCTGAATGTCAGGTGCGATGCAAAAACTAAAGTCTAAAATTACCTGTTAATGCTAAGGCCTAAATGGCAATTAAAACTCATGACCTGTAAAAAGAATGAGCAGTCCGTGACTAAAGCATCTGAAAGATAAATATGAAACAAAAATAAATAAGTCACTTTGGCCAAAAGAGGCTATGTTTGAGAAGGCACTGTGCACTTGCAGTCTACTTTCTTGTCGGTAACTACAAGAAAAGTCTAGTTTCTTGTTGGTTCTATGACTTAAATGCCTGAGGGCCAATAAGTTTTGATCCTTTAACAGCCCTGATATTCCTGTCTTCTTATATAATACTGTACACAGTAATAAATCATTCTCTGCAAAACCCTCACCTTTTAAGTTTGCCTTTCAATCAGTACATGGGTGAGAGATGACCATTGAGTCCAGAAAAGGTAGGGGAAAAGAAAACTTAATGAAGTGGTAAATGCTTTTTAAGAAAGGAGAGAAAAGTTCTACAAAAAGGATGTGTGCTTCTTAATAAGTTTTGCCCTTCACTCTAATTCAGAAATAAAGTTCTGATTATAGCTCTGGTTTAAGCTAATTGTCTATACATAACTAGGAAAATGCTTTCATTCTATCTGGAATTTAAGATTTTACATGTGCCACACCTTTGAATAAATGGCTATTATAATGTCGTATATTCTGTACCATATTGCACTTTACAAAGAGAATTTGCTCCTTTGGGATCATTTTAGGGGTGTGCACTCTTCAAAGGGAACTGCTTGTCTTGGCAATCCTGTTTCCTCTCTACATGTATTCGCACATCTTAGAATAAACTCTTCACCAAACTGGCTGCTTCCAGGAACTTGCTGTGCTTCTAATAATTACTCACCTTACTGCTGTTCAGCTTCAGGAGAGAAAACTGCTGTGTAGAAATAACTCTAGTGGTCTGGCATAGAGAATCAACTACGTTTCTCTGGCAGCAATCTCCTCCTCATTGGAAATTTTCAGTTCACGTCTCTGAGGATTACTACGAGCAAGTACAATGAAGACTTTATATACATACTTCATGTTTCTTAAAAATTGTTAATAAGGAGAGCAGTAAACTTTTCCAGTTTGGTGCATGAGCTGCCTAGAGTATCCCTGGTCTGAGCTGGCCTCAAAGACTCAAGTTGGCGTGAACACTGTGATAGGACAGCTGTTCCCATTTCTTCCCCTGAAGGGGTCCCGTGCCTTTTCTGGCAAAGAAAGGGAACTTGGCTGGCAAAGAAAGACCTGCACTTACACAATGCCAAAATAACCAGAGAATTATGTCAACAACAAAAGCAATTCACAAAAGAAAATTGGCACCATAAAATAAAATAATATACCTAAATAAAATTGATAGTTTGTAATACAAACCTGAAAATCAATCAGTAATGATAAATCCATAACATATTATAAATCTTGAAATGTTTCACACGTTATCATACTGTTCTGCATCTTGCAATTGTGAAGATGTTTCAAAGTATGCTTGTTTTTTTTATTCCATTATATTTTTTAGGACTTGATATGAAATTAACCAATTATTTCACTTATTCAATGACTATTGATCTGGTGCTTACTATATGCCAGAACTATGATAAGGGCAAAGAATTTATAAATGTAAAAGATTGACTCTTGATTTAAAAGATTTTTATAATTAACTATCACAGGATATTTTATGGACTTATCATGTCCTATGTATATACCTTTCTACACAAATAATTTAAATTGCCTGTTAGCCAACATGATTTATTTATAATGGCAAATGAGAAATTCAAAGTGAAGGTCAAATTCATTTTCACTGTATAGACTAACACTTGTCATCTTTTTAAAATTCAGTATCTATATGACAAATAACTCTTTTATAGTAGGATTTCTTTCTTCCAAGTAGCCAGAATGACAGGCATGTGCTACCATGCCCAGCTAATTTTTGATTTATTGTAGAGATGAGGTCTCACCAAGTAGCCTGGACTGGTCTCGAACCCGCGGGCTCAGGCAATCCACTTGCCTCCCAAAATGTTGGAATTATAGGCTGAACCACTGAGCCTGGCCAATAATGAGTACTTTTTAACAGGAGTACATTGTAACTCAAGAGGTTCATCAAAACACAAATGTGATATTCTCTCTCTATATATCTATATATAGATATAGATATATACAGAAACCACTGCATTTATAGTAATACATTAATTTTGGAATTACAGTTTTAACTCAATAAAAATTAACTACAGAAGTCCCATAATTATTATTTTACAATAGATGTAGCAAATAAATGTTAATTTTATTCAACAAAATATTACAAACATTTTATGTGCCTGTCACTGTCAAAGTCTTTCATCAACAGCATTAAAGAAAAGGCTGAGTCTCTGATATTACTCTGAAAGATAAATTTGCATACTAACACAAAGAATTTAAGATACATGTTAACCCATCAAAATATTCCAATATTTCTGCAGATCAGAATATCTAGGTAGTTAATATTATCTGTGAACTCCACTAGTCAGAAGTGCACAAAGGAAATAAGCTAATTTACAGTTTTACATACAGATAAGATTGTTTTGTTACACTTAATCTTCATTTTTGCTTCCTTGTTTGATTCTAATGTCACTCTTATGTTGCCTAGTATGTCAAAATATTTTTTGCTGTAGGAAGATTGTGATGTATCCTAATCAGTCCCATTCATAAGTCACAAATATATATTCTCAAATGCTCTTAAGCTTACAAATACAGCTTTGTGTATTCCCTCAAACATTTCAGTGCACTGATTTGCTCAACAGTGCTTAGTATATGCCTGATACCGTTCTAGGCTTTAATCAAACAGCATGGAATAGAACAGACAATTCCTGATCTCAATGTAACATATATTCTTTTATTTAAGAAGAAGAATTTTTAGTTAAACTTCCTAAGGATGTTTTACATTTTCTCTATCAAAAATAATCACTTTTATCTGTAGATATAGTGGCATTCTTTCTTCACACTGTTTCTTACAATTGCAACTGCATTGACATTCTATCTATATGAAAAGTTAATATCACCTATTCTAATGATCAACTTTGGTTTGCTTAGCTGCGTTCTTTCCCACACTCTTAGCTCTATTTATAAAGGCGCCATGTTTCCCAGGCACCCTCGTCTTCTGGCTCCCGGGAGAGTAGAGCAATGGGAGACTTTGGCAGAAGGTTAAAGGTTGGAAAAAAGAAGACAGGGTATTTCTCCTCTCTGCTTTCTGTGGCATCTCTTGGAAGGTACTTCCCACACATCTCCTGATTCCACAGGCCTCTTCACACACTTGTAAAACCAAATTCTCCAAGCAATCCTAGACATAGTTGTGACTTCCTGTTGCTAGTTTCTAGATTTCATCACCATCTCATTTGACTCGTTAACTTGCCATTGTCCATGAAAGAAATGCTTTAAATTAAATTCTACCCATTAAAAAAAAAACAAAAAATTAATGTAGAGTTAGTTTCCTTGGTTGAGTCTTGTCAAATACACCATGAACTTGAGAGAATTTGAAACCACTTGATTCCTCATGCCCCAGGGTATAAAATATCCTTCTGTTTCCTTGTAGGAGCTTGTAACAGTATACAGTGCAGGCCATGCAATATACTTACAGTGTAACCTTTGGAGGGACATCAAAGTATTTGCTGTGTGCATAGAACTTTCCTGGAGTTTTTTGTTTTGTTTTTTAATACGTAAACTTTCAAATTTTGGTGAGTAGCTTGACCACAGCTGATAGGAACAAAAGTGGATTCTATGACCTTTAACCTATGCTAGAGTTCATGTGACTATTTATTTCTTCTTGGTTCCATCAGTTTTTTTTTTCCTCTCCCTTTTGCTGTCACTGCACACACAACACACACACATACACACACACACACACACACACACACACGCACACACACCTGCTTTAGTAACTTTCACTTTAAAAAGTTATCTTTACTCCATGCTAACTTCCTATTCTCTGGTCAACTTCACATTTCATTAATTACTCAAAAAGTTTTTCTCGTCTTGTGCATCTTCACTTTCTCATACCTCATGGCTTCTTCAATTCGCTCCAATTGAGCTTAAAGCACTAACTTTCTCTTATTTTAATGAGATGATATATACATATATACATAAATTGTATATAGATATATATAATTTGGGGGTAAGAACATTTTATAGAAAATTAAATTAAATACAAAAAGCATGCATTTAATATAAAGAAGAGGCAGTAGGTGATATCAGCAGTAATATAGGAATAAGAACCTCCAAAAATCAGCTTCTCCATAAAAGCAACAAGAACACTGGCAAAAATTGGAAAATTAATTTTTCAGAACTCTGAAAATTAAAACATTGCAAAAAATCTGAGGAAAACGTATTTAAGAAAAACAATGGACTTTTGGTAAGAACCATGGACTTTGTGGCATTCTTACTTGCTCTGTTTCCATCTATTTCCCAAGTTCCATATTATACTTCGTTTTAAAGTGAATCAAGCATGGTGAGGGTAACAGGTGAGTTATGATGAGCCTAACAGACCATTGTTATTGAATAAGGTAGTTTTTCTACTCAGAGTTACAATGATGCTGGCAAGCCACTCCACATAGGGCCACACAGGAAAGTACCAGAGTCAGTCACAAGACAGAGAGATGGGCAGAAATGTGGTCGAGACCTTGGCTGGGGTAAGAAATGGCGAGGCAGGGTAAGCAGGCTTAAGATTGGGAGTTTGAAGAATTTCAGCAGGCTCAGGAGTGTGGGAGGTGTCTCTAGCTGTTTAGTACCATGCCCTGGGGTGATCAGGACAGGGGAACCGTGGTCTGAGGTGTTAGAACTTGATGGAGGAGGTGAATAGAGGCTCTGGAATGGTTGGTTTGCAGACAAAAGACATACTCCTAGGCAAGTCATTTACTATCTGTAGGAATTGTTAGTCCTGGGAAGGACTGTCTCTTCAAGGTCAGTCAAGCCTCAGGTATCAAAAGCACCAGAAACACAGGTTAATACAGCCTTGAAAACCAACATTGCCACAGTCATAGGGCTCCCCCAAAGTGCCGTCCCCAGATAAGTTGTATTATTTGCCCTAAAGAAGTGAGTCCTGAGTCTGAGTTTGATAAGTTCTAAGAACCTTTTCTTCAGGGGATATTTGTCAAAACCAATCAGTGGAAATAGTTTATCATCACAGTTGCCTGAGGCAGCACTGCCATCTGGGGCAAAGAAGAAGCTGACCAACAGATTAAAAAAAAACCAACACGACAAACTGAAGAAGGCAACGTCCAGAGAGTATTAAAAAGTCCTGACATACGTCTGGGCACCAAGGAGTTCACATGCATGCACACCCAGGACTACACACATGCCTAGGAAAGATCTTGGAAGAACTTACACTCTTACCTCTGGCTGATTTCAAGGATCTGTGCAAGTAATTGAATCAACAGAGCTTTAAACTGTCTGCCTGTGCATCAAAGGCATTCCCCAACACCCGGCATGAACAGAGTCTCAGTGACCTGTGGGACACCACCAAGTGAACCTACACATGCAGAATAGGAGTCTCAGAAGGAGAGGAAGGGAGCAAGGGGCAGAGAGAGTAATGAGAATATAACAATACAACAGCCCTTTCTATATGACCCAGCAATCCCCTTCTGGGAATAAACCCAGAGGAACTCAAATCATTCTACAAAAAAGACACCTGTGCACACGTGTTTATCGCAGCATTATTCACAATAGCAAAAACATGGAGTCAACCATGCTGCCCATCGAAAGTGGACCGGATTTTAAAAAGTGGTACATACACACGAGGGAATATTAGTCATAAAGAAGGACAAAATTATGGACTTCACATAACTTGGATGGTTTTAGGGTCCAACATACTCAGTGATCTATCACAGAAACAAGGAACTGAGTACCACATGTTCTCACTCATAAGTGGATCCTGATTATTTATCATAATGCTACAAGAAAAGGGATTGGCAGTAGAAGGTCATTGCCAGTGTAGAAAGGGGAAACATAACACCAGTAAGCATACCTGATCCCAAACCAGGCAATGTGAGGACCCATGGGAGGCTCGAACTTCACCTGTACAATGACCACTTATGTACCTAATCCTGAATTGTATCCCATATCTTTAAAATAAAAAATAAATATATAAATTAAAAGAGAGATAGCTAAAATTTTCCAAATTTGATAAAAAATGTTAATCTACATGTAAGACAAATTTAAAGAGATCCACACCTCAACACATCATAGTCAAACTGTGGAAAGACAATCTAGAAAGTGCTGATAAAGAAGTGAGTTACCATGTGCAAGGAATTCTCACAAGACTTACAATTGCTTTCTCAAGGAGAAAATCTATGGAAAGCAGAAGGAAGTGGAAACATGCATGCAAAGGACTGAAAGAAAAAACGCCATCATCCAAGAAAGCTGGTGTGCCTGTATTACTTAGATCCTGCAAATGTCATGCTATTGTTTGTAGAATCAAATGAAATCATATTCAATAACTTTTGTGCAAAATCAATTTCTAGGCACTGGAGATATAGGCAGATATACAATTTTTGCTTTTATTTTAATATTTTTATCATTATTACTATTATTATTATTATTATTATTATTATTATTATTATTTTTTGAGTTGGAGTCTCACTCTGTCACCCAGGCTGGAGTGCAGTAGGCTCACGGTCACCACAGCCTTGACCTGCTGGGCTCAGGGTATCTTTCCACCTCAGCCTTCCAAATAGCTGGAACCACAGACTTATGACACCACATTCAGCTAATTTTTTTTTATTTATTACAGAGATGAGGTCTTGCTATGTTGCCCAGGCTGGTCTCAAAACCCTGGGCTCAGGCAATCCTCTTGCCTCCGCCTCCCAGAGTCCTGGGATGACAGGCGTGAGCCACTGCACCCAGCTCAATTTTTGCTTTTGTAGGTCTTATACTCTTTCTGGAAAACAGACATGAAACAGTTAATAACCCAATATTAGGTATAAAAGGAGGGGGCACTGAGTGCTCTGGAGTGGCCTATGTCTGTCTTAAAAAAACGATTGAACACAGAAGTGAAAAGTGAGTAGAAAATGTCGGTTCTTCCCCAAAATTCAACATTTATTTACTTATCTTTAAGCTCCAGTAGGGTGAGGAATATGTCTATCTTGTGTCCTTAAGTAGTCACAGCGCCTCACCCGGAGCTTGTGTCCAATCAATTTTTGTTGAATAAGGGAATGAACTTTTAATTCAGCTGACTATAATGCATGGAAAAGTTTTTATACTGCAGTACTTAGAAACAGAACTAGTTCCGGGGGAGCTATAAAGAAGTGGTTCTGAGGTTTACATTCACAACAGATAAGGCATATTTAAAGTCATGATAAATATATAAATGTTTTTGAAATAACCAGTAAGGAAAATAACCTTAATACTAGTTTAATGTTAGTATAGATTGAAGGTCATAAATCATTCTTTCATTACGTTGCCTGTCTTTGAATAACTGACAAGGAAAGTTATCTCTAGTTTCTCTCTCTCTCTCTCTCTCTCTCTCTCTCTCTCTCTCTCTATATATATATATATACATATATATATATAAACATATTAACCAATATATGTTTCTACTCATCAAGACATTATAAATATATTTTATATCAAAATTTGGAAAATTTTAGACTGTTATCCTCTCTTTTTATTTATAAGTTTATTTTTTATTGTATATATAATATCCTGATGAGTAAAAACATATATTCATTTTTTTTGACATTTTATGGCGATATTTTAAGACAAAATTTAGTTTAATGCCTCCTAAAAAAATTTGATTGAATTGCTTGTTTAGCTTTATATTAAGGCAAGTTTTATCACTGGTGATTACAACTAGAAATGGCCAAGCTGTTGTGTTTATAGCAACATGTCCATTATCGCTAATACAATGTAACTTTGACTTTTAATGAGTCTGGCAGATTTTACAAACAAGTATGCCAGGCACATTCTTTCATTATTGCCTACGACTCATTAATATGATTATTTTGTCAAACATCTTGACTGACAAGTTAAATATTACTGCCACACTCATGTGGGCTGCAAGAACAGAACAGTAAAAAGGGAAGCTCTTTCTTTGGCTTTAATTAACCAGAATATCATCTTACTATTGTTTCCAAGATACTTTACGATTTTCAGGTTAAAGTAAATGTGCAATGGAAAATGCATGCTCTCTGTATAAGCTTTATGTGCAAAAATGGTTATTTCCTTAGGATATGCAGTAGTTCTTCAGTCACAAATGCATTTTATTCAGTCATATGGCTCAAGGATCTAAAGCTATATTTTTATAAATAAACAATCTCTGGTCTGTTATGATACAGATGGCAGATAGCAAGATAATTCTAATGAAAGAAAAAATATTGACTTATTATTTAAAATGTCCCATTTAAAGACCATCATACTATACAGTATATACAGAAGAACCTCTTTGGAGGAATCAATTCTTTTGTAACCAATATCATAATGCATTTATAACATATTGCTTTTTTATTTAAAATTCATAAGAAAATCTGTAATATTTAATTAGCTTCTCTTTAATATTCAATTGCCCACTTATTAATAAAAGAGAATAAGTAGTATAAATTGTGTATATATTTATATACATATATATATAGAGAGAGAGAGAACACAAAATGGGCCTTAAAGACTTTTTGTGCATTTCTCTCATTTTGTGGTGGAAAAATTGGGTAGAATGTTATTAAATGAATTATCAGTATCACCTTTAAAAATGACAGCAAAAAATGGCTGAACGTCATTTTCCACATCCCTCCTTGCCACTCTTATTTTCATTTTAGTAATAAATTGATAGTTATATATATCACAAAATATAAACTTTATATTTCAAGGCATGAATACGCACAATGTAATGTAAGCAAAGATTTAATTTTATACATCAGCCCCAAAGGATGTTTTTGTGGGGTTTTAGCCTTCCATAAACATGAGTTGGACTCAATCTACATGAAACCTGGTTTATGTTTCCTGTGCAAGCACAGGTCAAGACAAGTTACCAAGTGTTTCCTTAATCCTGCCATCCATTCATTTAAATGCATCTCTAGCATGAAATCCTGGATGTAACTTTTGTTTGTTTAAAGCAAATAAGTGGGTCAAATGTGACTTAGGCGGTTGAGTTTGAAAGGACGTTAGAAATAATTCCATTCAGCCGGGCTCGGTGGCTCAGCCTGTCATCCCGCGCCTTTGGGAGGCTGAGGTGAGTGGATTGCCTGAGCCCGCGGGTTCGAGACCCGCCTGGGCAGGTGAGACCTCATCTCTACAATAAATCAAAAAATCAGCTGGGCGTGGTAGCGCATGCCTGGAATTCCAGCTACTCAGAAGGCAGAGGCGGAAGGATCACCGGAGCCCAGCAGGTCGAGACTGCGGTGGCTGAGAGCGGCCACTGCACTCCAGTCTGGGCGACAGAGTGAGACTCCAACTCAAAAAAAAAAAAAAAAAGAAAAGAAAGAAGAAAGAATTCCATTCAACATTTCCCACTCACTGATAAAGAAACCTGCCTCTTGATTTTCACCATCTTTTCATCTATTTGACATCGGTGATATTCTCCTTGGTTGAAAATTGAAATTTGTTTGACTAAATACATTTCATAAAACTAGTTAGAGGCTGGCCTTGGTGGTTCAGCCTGTAATCCCAGCACTTTGGGAGGCTGAGGCAAGTGGATTGCCTGAGCCCGCGGGTTCGAGACCAGCCTGGGAAACTTGGCAAGACCACGTCCCTGCAATAAATCAAAAATAAACCGGGTGTGGTAGCACACGCCGGTAGTTCCAGCTTCTTGTAAGACTGAGGCCAAAGATTGCCGGAGCCTGGTGGGTGGACACTGGGGTGGCTGTGAGCATCCCACCTCACTCCATGCAGTCCAGCCTGGGTGGTGGTGTGAGACTCTAACTCAAAATAAATAAATAAATGAATAATGAATAAATAAATAAATAAATAAAAACTAGTTAGATCAGTTTTGTCACCAAAAGTAAATCTTTTTTAAGTTTCTATTTCACCATCTTGGTGTGGTCAGAGTGATTCAGAGCTCCAAAATAAATTCAAAGTAAATACCACAGTAGATAAGGTTTGCATATGAGACATTTTATGTGATTAATATCTAGCGCAGTGAGAGCCCTAACCTGTGAACGAGTTCCCTTCCAAGAGTGCTTTTGTAAGTTCAATTTGTTTGCAAGCCCAACAAAGTTAGCCTAGGTACCCAACTAACACAATCAGCTATAAAGCATTAAACTGCAACAGGCTCATAATACTTTTTGCACAAATAGTACATAACAAATGCAAAAAAGTAAAGAAAGCATTTTTAACCTTACGGTACAGCATATGATAATGTATGCAAGAAGCATGAACTAACTTACGTGATGGGACATGTGAACATACATTCGCATCTTTGAAAGTTTGCAACTTGAAGTTTTGTATGTAGGGGACTTACTGTATTAATCACATTTCATTACTAGAATAAGAGCTGAAGTTTATTGCCATGCTCTTGTCTAAGCACTTTATGCAGATAATATTATTTAATCTCTACAAGAACGCTATGAAACTGTTTCACAATCACATTGAGAATCTGTCAAAGGTTGTTTTTATTTTGTGATAATTAATAGCTAACTCAGTGCAGTTATTAGCAAAATCTCTTCAATTAGTAACGGTATGTATACTAACTAAAGGAGTCATCATAGCAACTGTTAAGTAAATATTATCCCTATTTATAATTGAAAAATCTAAGGCACAAAGTGGTTAATTTATTCAGCATCATCTAGCAAGAACATGGCATAGACCAATTTGAAGTCAATCTTCAAATTTCTACGTTATGGTTACTCAGGAACACCACATTAATAAAGCACCCTAGAATCTCATGTTCAGTCATAATTTACAGCCAAACTGCAACGTAGTGAAAGAGTCTATAACCTGAACTCCTTAGGGTCAACAAATGTCTGTCTCTATTTCATTGCAATTGAATCATTCTGGATTCGTCACTTTCCTCATATATAACATGGAGATCATTTTCATGAATGAATGAGTTTCGTTCTCATTCAGTAATAGAGTATCAAACATATAGCAGTTGCTTCAGTAATGGTTATTTGTGTTAATCAATAATATGCATCTCTGTACAAAAGGAAATTAAACTATTTGGATGGAACTACTCAACTGTTTAGAAGGAATGTTGAAGAAGAGAGGTCATGTCGAAAGGAATATAAACTATTAGAAGGTGTGTTACATTATTAAAAAAAACTGAATGCTGAAGCTGAATACAAAATATTAAAATTTAAGCCCTCAACAGACTGAATGGACTCTTAACAAAGTCCCAAATCTTTTCCTTTTATATTCCAACATAGAACCTATATACCATGAAGTGTTCAGTAAATGACTGAGAAACTCAACTGAAATCTCACGATCATGCGCGTTAATTTTGTATGTGCAAAATCCAGTTATGGAAACAAAGCAAACAAACAAAACCATTAGACTTATTTAGTTTAAATTAGAACAGATTGCTGCTCACCCAGACTTGAACCTACCTAAACGGAATCTGTTTCTCTCTTTTTGGAGAAGTCAGAAAACACTCCTCAGTTCTCACAGAAATCTGTGACCATGAGAACCTGGCAGATGAGCTGGTCGTGGGCTCTCTGCTATTCTTCATTGTATAACGCCGGTGTTGTCACTGCATTGCTAGCATCAGTGAACTTCCTAGTAGTACTTACAGCTCCTGAAGAAAAGTCTACCTCCAAATGCCAGGTAGATGTCAGATTTTCATAGGCTACCGGGGAGATGACAGAAAGAAGAGACTCCCTTTTTCAGTGGCCTATTTCTTTTTCTCCGTCTATGTATCATTTCCCTTCACAGCACTAGAAAAGAATAAATGAGCAAATGAATTTTAAATTACAAATTACATTTTCCTTACACTTAACCTTTACAAAGTTCTATAGAACCAGTTAATTAACCAATCTGTGATTGAAATCGTCATGCTGAGCTTTCATGTAAGTACATTTTAATCCATGTTTCTCTCATTAGAGGACCAAGTTGTTCTTGTGCTACAACTTAGAAATTAAACTATACATAAATGTAGTCAAATTTGCATTTGAAAATGCTTTCCATTTTCCTTTAATGTTTTGTTCATTTATCTAATTTTTTATCTTTACATTTTTAATTAAAAAGTCAACATTTTCTCATAGTCAAACATATTTTTTTACATCTGGTTTCTTAGCATTTTTCCTCAGTGGTTGTTCCGACAAGCTTTTGCTGTTATGACTACCTTAGAGATCAGCTTGTTTTAGTTCACCATTTTAGGATACTCACGTTCATGGATTGAAGCAATAATCTCATGCTCATCAAGGTAGTTGGCTAGTTAGTTATTGGGGTGGATAATGGCAGAGTTCTGATCACACTTCATATCATAACTTTCATCTTTTTCTTGGGTAAAATTTGAATCAACTGTATCAAAATGATTACTAAACTACTATAATTTAATTAGATCATAAAATATGTTAAATTTATTTAAAATGTGAATGCACCATTTCTCTTCTTACAAAATTTGCACCATATGGCATTTTGAGGTTTTATATTTTAATCTTCTTACAAATGGAACATTGTTAATTATCAAGACACATAAGAGTAAAATGTGTTCTCTACAATTACTCTAAATCATTACATGTAATCTTACTTAGCACGTCTAAGAAAATATATGCTGACTTGATGAAAATTATGCTAAATTACCTATATATAGTATATGAATACAAATAAATAAGTTGTTTGATAATATAATATTAACACAATTACAAAATGTGTGTGTGTGTGTCCGCGTGTGTGTGCACTTTGGATATAGAAGTTCCAGACCAGCCCAGGTAACATAGACTACACTCACTTCTACAAAACAAAACAAAACAAAAAAACAATTAGTTGAGTGTGGTGGTGCACATCTGTACATATTCCTAGCTGACAAAGGAGGCTGAGGTAGGAGAATTGCCTGAGTCCAGGAAGTCAAGGCTGCAGTGAGCTGTGATCATGTCAGTGCACTCCAACTTGGGAAACAGAGTGAAATCCTGACTCAAAAAAAAAAAAAAAGAAAGAAAGAATTGGCAAAACATTTTGAGTGATTCTTTTAAAATTCAAAATTTATTCAATATTCATTCTGACCATGATAAGACTATATTAACTTTTCAGAAAATGATTAGGATTTCTCAAAGAGTCTCGCCCAACCTCTCCAGTGAAATGAACACTTTGTAGGAAAATCTTGGAAGAACACAAATGAAGATTCAGAAGGAGAACAGGAAATTGTCAATTATGTATGTGTATTAAAGGGTATTTAGCTACTTTATCCTTAACTGAGAAAGTGATAGATCTAATAGAATTAGCATTTAAGGAAATTTGCTGAGAAAAATAGGAAAAGAATCAAGTCTTTTCAGGAGGGTTGGTGCTATATTAAAGGGAATAATCAGGTGGGATCATTTATCAGCACTGTGATCAGAAAAATGTAAGGAAAAATCTACAAGCGAACCACACTATTGGATGCAATTTCATAACTTGAAAAGAATATATCTTCCATGGAAACTGAATGCTGTAGAGGAATTGGGAATCTGCTCATACAGGAAACCTGGGGGATGTTTAAATTGGCTTTTAAATAAGCTGGAAATGGCTACCACGTATTCATTTAGAGAAGAGATGGTACCGAACACTTGTGATTGATGCATAAGTTTAGCCACAGGTATACAAATGAAAATTAACCAAAACAACAACAACGAAAACGTGATAGGATGTATTTAGTTTTGGAACTTCAGGGAACCAGATTCTGTATTTGTAATCTTATACTCAAGTTGAACAGATAGAAAAAGGTTCACAATTATAAGTTCATAGCGTCAAATATTCCAGGTGACTACCATGTTTATTATGAAAACACAAAATTGTTTTCCTTAGCACCGTACACTGTAGTTATCAGAAAGTGAGAATAAAAGATTCTGCAAAAAAGTAGCTAAGCACCTTAAATCCACATGTATTTACCTAATAACTTCAAAATGTATAAGGCAAAGGTTTATGGAAGTGAAAGGAGATATCGACAAGTACATAAGCATATCTGGACATTTTAATGTACCTTTCCAATTATCATATAGAACAGGCAGAAAAAATTAGTAAGGATATTGATAATTTGGAAAACAAGATTAACCAAATTATCTGATTGACCTATATAAAAGTATAAAACCAATAACGGCAATATTATTTTTTAGTACTCATAGACATTTACCAAAAGAGACGATAGCTTAGGCAAAAAGCAGGTAAAATGAATCCATAGTGATACATGTCATGAGAGTTGTTTCTTTTGGAAGGAACTGAGAGGGTGGGGCACAGGAAGTCCCCTGGAATGTGGCAGGTGTTCTACATTCTCATATGCATTGTGTTTAGACAATAACACACACAGGTAGAAATTCATGAATGTGCACACGTAAGATTTGTGTGCTTACCAGTATGTGACTTTTGTAACAATAAATACATTTAAAAACAAACAAAAAAGCCAAACTAATTTCTATTCAACAACAATCTAGGGTCCTACCCACATTAAAAGTTTTGTGCACTAGCCTTGGCATAGTGGCTCATGCCTTAAAGCCCAGTACTTTGGGGGGGCTGAGGTAGGAGAATTGCTTGAGGCCAGGAGTTCAAGACCAGCCTGGGAAATATAGCAAGATTCTGTCTCTGCAAAAAACCATAAAAATTAGCCTGGAATGTGACTAACTGTAGTCTCAGCTGCTTGGGAGGCTGAGGCAAGAGGATAGCTCAAGCCCAGGAATTGGAGGTTACAATGAATGTTGATAGTAACACTGCACTCTGGCTAGGGCAATGGAGTGAGACCTTGTCTCTAAAAATAATAGAAATTATAATAATAGCTAAAATTTTAAAAATAGAAAAGTTATGCAAGCTGGACACTGAAGTTGCTTAGTCTGTTCCCCATTTCTTGCATTTTTTTTTTTTTTTTTTTTTTGAGCTGGAGTCTCACTCTGTCGCCTAGACTTGAGTGCAGTGGCCACTCCCGGCCACCGCAGCCTCGACCTGCTGGGCTCCGGCGATCCTTCCGCCTCAGCCTTCCAAGCAGCTGGAACTACAGGTGTGCGCTACCACGCCTGGGGGATTTTTTGATTTATTGTAGAGATGAGGTCTCGCTGCCCAGGCGGGTTTCAAACCCGCGGGCTCAGGCAATCCACTCACCTCAGCCTCCCAAAGGCGCGGGATTACAGGCTGAGCCACCGAGCCCGGCTTGTTCCCCATTTCATTTATTTATATGACCCAGCAATTCCCCTATTGGGAATATACCCGAAGGAACTCAAACTATTCTACAAAGAAGATACCTGCGCACGTATGTTTGTTGCAGCTCTATTCACAACAGCAAAAACATGGAACCAACCATGGTGCCCATCGAAACTGGATTGAATAAAAAAAGTGGTACATACACACAATGGAATGTTATACAGCCACGAAGAATGACAAATATATGGACTTTGCAGCAACCTGGATGGATTTGGAGTTGATCGTACTCAGTGATTTATCACAGAAACAAAGAACAGAGTTCCATATGTTCTCACTCATAAGAGGACCTTGAACAATTATAATGCTATGGGAAAGCGATTGGCAGTGATGGGAAACTGTTTGTGGGGGGTGGGTGGGGTAGGATTGGCAGTTGAGGGAAACTGCTAGGGGAGGGAGGGGCATACCTCATTAACAGGGGTACCTGCATGATCAATGTTTGTGTCCCTAACCCTGGATTGTACCCCACATCTTTACAATAAAAATTTTTTTAAAAAGTAATAATGTGTAAAGTATTTTATTAGTGGCACAGTTACACTTGATTAGATTAATTGTTATAATTTTTAAGGCACTGCCTGCTGATCAACACTTAGATATGTGCAGTTGCCTGTGACACTGACTGCCCCAAATGAGCTGTACTTCTAGGTATTTCCTCTCAGTTAATCTGGCCCTGTGATTCTCTTTAACCCACAGAAATTGGTGAAGGTACACTGGTCAAAGAAGTTTCTGGCCTATGTCTTAAGAAGGCCTGTTAGCTTTCAATTCCGCATACTTGAGGACCCTGATAAACTGAGAAGGTCAGCAGTTCTACTGGAGAGATGACACAGGATGGACACTTAAAGAGGTCATGTGAAGAAGGAAAGGCCCAGAAAGAAATGGAGAGAGAGAAATCTACGTGCCCCAGGGTTCTAGCTAAGCCCAGTCCCAGCCAACCCGCTGCCAGAATACAGCCATCAAATAAACCACCAGCCAGCCAGCCTGCAAAACAGCTACTCAGCTGACTCTAGCCTACATTGTAGAATTATCAGCAAATAAAATAGGTGGCTTTTTAAACCAGGAGTCCCCAACCCTGGGCCCTGAACCTGTACCAGTTTGAGATCTGTTAGGAACTGGGCTGCACAGAAGGTGAGCAGTAGGCAAATGGGCAAAACTTCCTCTATATTTACAGCAGCTTTCCCATCACTTGCATTACTGCCTGAGTGCCACGGTCTGTCAGATCGGGGGCGGCATTAGATTCTCAAAGGATGTGAACCCTATTGTGAACTGCGCCTGTGAGGGATCTAGGTTGCACGCTCCTCATGAGAATCGAATGCCTGATGCTCTGAGATGCTCGTGCTGGGTACAACTGCAAATACAGATGAGCACTAGCAGTGAGATGTGATTGCACAGAGACCATATAAATCACTTGCTTGCAGACTCATAACAAAACCCGAACAGTGAATGGCGAGAGAGTTGATGCACTTCAGCTGTGCAGCTGCATCTGGTAGCAGGCCTGAAGTCAGAATCTGACCCTTATTTTCGTCTGCACATCCGTTGTTTTATTTACCACTTCCCACCACGGCTTTTTTTTTTTTTTTTTTGAGTTGGCGTCTCACTCTGTCGCCCAGACCGGAGTGCAGTGGCCGCTCCGGGCCACCGCAGCCTCCACCTGCTGGGCTCCGGCGATGCTTCTGCCTCAGCCTTCCGAGTAGCCGGAATTACAGGCACGCGCTACCACGCCCGGCTGATTTTTTGATTTATTGTGGAGATGAGGTCTCGCTGCCCAGGCGGGTCTCGAACCCGCGGGCTCAGGCAATCCACTCACCTCAGCCTCCCAAAGGCGCGGGATTACAGGCTGAGCCACCGAGCCCGGCTTCTTCTTTTTTTTTTTTTTTTTAAGGTCAGTTGTATCATTATTTCATTATATATGACAGTGTAATAATAATAGAAGGAAAGTGCACAATAAATGTAATGTGTTTGAATCATCCCAAAACCATCCTTTCCCACTCCCTCAGTCCGTGGAAAAAATTGTCTTCTTGCAACTGTCCCTGATGCCAAAAGTGTTACTGATCCCTGTTGCATTTATTTTATTTATTTATTTTTTGAGTTGGAGTCTCACTCTGTCACCCAGACTGGAGTGCAGTGGCATGCTCCCAGCCACCGCAACCTCGGCCTGCTGGGCTCCAGCGATCCTTCCTCCTCGGCCTTCCAAGAAGCTGGAACTAAACGTGTGTGCTACCACACCCAGCTAATCTTTGATTTATTGTAGAGATGAGGTGTCGCCAAGTTGCCCAGTTGAGTCTCGAACCTGTGGGCTCAGGCAATCCACTCGTCTCTGCCTCCCAAAATGCTGGGATTACAGGTTGAGTCACCGAGCCCGGCCATGACCGCTGTTTTAAACCACCAAGTTTTGGGGGAAACTGCCGTGCAGGAATAAGAGGACTGAAACGCTGTATCATTAACTTAGCTTGGGGTTTGATATTAAAGTATGGTAATTAGGCAGAATAAAATGGAATGGGCATTGGGGTTGCCATGAGAGTGACTTTTATGTTCACCTCAAGTAAGAGTGATGAAGCATATAATTGATTTCGAGTCTTTTAAAATCTAGCCTGAATTTCTATCAAAAGAATTCTCTTTATCTTAATTGGAGTTGAGTTAGTATTATATTTGTAAAATAGCCACAGGGAGGCCTACTGACCTAGCCTTTGTATTGAAAAATCAAAGTGTGAATCTTAATTTCAATAGGCATAAAAAAGGTCCAACTTGTATGTTTGAATTCCGAGGTTAGCATGTTTAAAGACTTTTATATTGTCTTATTAGGATAATTTAAAAAGAAAATGAAACAATGTGCATTCCACCAAAGACAATGTTTCCTTTAATTGCTGGGATAATTCAGAGAGGAAAAAATCTCAAGTGTCATAAATGGGAAAATATAGGATTGCCAGGTAAAATTGCAGATGAGTAATTTTTAGCATAAGAATGTCCCATGCATTATTTGAAACATACTTACATTTAAATAAAATAATTCCTTGTTTTATGTAACATTCAAATCTAACTAGCATCTGGTATTTTTGTTTGCTAAATCTGGCAGCCCTGAAAGAGTAACGAAATCAACAAACATTTGGTGAGTCAGGCGGCAGGAAGAACGGAGCTAAGAGTGGGGCATGATAAATGGAATAGAGGAACTGGAGAAGTTGTCAGGGAAAGGGTGACCAAGAAAAATTTGAAAAGAGAATAAGCTAGTGTAGACTTGTTTTGTAAGTGAGAATGTAAATGCATTAGGGAAGGATAATATGATTTCAGGGAAATATATAGACTATGTGGCCAGGAATGTATACAAATATTGCTTCATTATTTTATATAAATGATCTAAATATCCTCTTGCGTATCCCAGGTAATGGGAAACAGAGACTGGAGAGTAAAGGACTGAATGATGGGCTGTCTCAAAATGTCAGACTCAGTGCTGAGCACGACGACTCTTGTTTGTAATCCCAGCAATTGGGGAGGCTGAGGTGGAAAGATCACTTGAGCCCAAGAGTTCAAGACCAGCTTGGGTCAAGAGCTAGACCTCATCTCTACAAAAAGAAAAAGAAAATAGCCTGGCGTGGTGGCATGCACCTGTAGTCCCAGCTACTTCTGCCTGGGTGACAGAGTGAGATTCCAACTTTAAAAAGAGAGAGAGAGAGGGAGAGAGAGAACCAGATTAGTATATTAATTATTTTTAATTGAAAACATGAAAGAAATGGTAGTTTCAGGAAGAGCGAGTTGACCTCCCTCTTCCTGCATGCAGCAAGCAATAATGATTTCCCTGGGAGGTGTACCCGCTCCATAACCAGGGAAAGAAAATAGCCTTTATCATCCAGGACTGGGAGTTGAGGGCAGCAACGGACCTGAGTAACATGCTCAATGAAGTGCCCACCCTTCCATCTGCTTTATACCCACATCATCTCCTAGTGATTCCCCTAGAAAATCTCACTGCCCTAGCTATATTTCCTTGGTCCTATCATTTCTTCTCAAATGTATTGCTCTTTGTCTAAAAAATATAAAAGCACCTTGCTTTGGTTACTTTAGACTTCACTCCTGCGAAGACCCCCACATGCATGTAAAACTAGCGAAATGTATACACTTTTCTTGTTAATTTGTCTGGTGTCAATTTGATTTCTAAATCTGGCTTTCTCAGAGCTGCAGGAGAGGTTGAAGGTGATATCTGCCTCTTCTACAACAACCAATGGTCTCTCATTTCTTTTCCCCTAGTTTAACCTGGATAACTCAGTCTTTTCTGAGAAAAAGCTTAATCTTTCAGATGCTAACTTTTCCCATTCATCCTCCTTAAAATGGTGCTGGGGAAGGGGGGTATGAACAGCTTCTGGGACCTGTTATCAATTCAGGAGGGGAATATTTATCAACTGGCCTTGGCTGGGAACATCTGTTTCCACCTGATTCCACCTGATGCCAGCCTGTTCTCACTAAGCATGCTGGTGACAGGTAGAATCCCACCTGGAGAAGTCCATGGCCCCTGCTACAACTGATGGGTGACCCTGCTACTGCTTGCTGTTGCAGCCCGTGTGCCCAGAGTCACATGGCAGGTTTCTCTCAGATGCCTACGCACAGGAAGAAAGAGACTGAACCTGGTATCTTGGTGCGCTCACATGTCGAAGGAAAAGTTTTGGCAAGAAACTTCTGAAAAATAGCCTAATGAAATTCACTGTTATAAAATAGTCCAGCTGTTGAGTGGAATTATTTTGTCTTTGTTACTTAAAGAACATAATGGTTCTACGAAGTAGGCAGGATCAAATATTAATGAAAATGCAGGTAATTTTTTAATATCTACTGACGGATGGCCTCTGGAGACTCTGTATTTACTATCTGTGTGTTGGTCTCACCAATCTTCTTCATTCATATAAACTTAATGCTCACCTGGGGGTATATCAATAGTTCATGAGTTTGCTTTTAAATAAGAATCTCTGTGTTGTGGCAGAGTGAGACTTATTTTTCTACTTTTAAAAATGTAATCGGTACCCAAAATCAATATCACTATTCTTTCTAAAGGCTAAGTTTTTATGTTCAGAGAAAGTTGATGTTTTATTAGGCCAGGAAAAAAAATGGTTCCTTTTGAAACATTAAAAGACATAAACATCTTAAATATGCATTAGAAACCATTAATGCTGAAGGGTGATCTGATTGCTATAAATTTTCTGTGGTGTAGCCTCTTACCAGTTTTAATACCTAAAGTTAATTTTTTAAGACAAGAGTGTAAAAAGAAAAAAATAGTCAAATATTTATTTTGAATTTAGTAATTCTTTGTGAATCTGCACAAAATATTACAGGATATTAACTTTGAAAACCCAATGAATATTTTTTCAGTCTTTAAGTCATTAAAACATGTTTTCTTATTTGGTAGTGAACTTGTATTCCAGCCAAACAGCTGCATCTGTGGACTGCCAAAATTACTCTTCTCACACTTTCAGGTTACTTGATTAAATTACTATATACATAAAACTCCTTTCCAGAGAGTGATTAAAAAGAGGACAGGGTCATAGTATTTGTATTATTCCTAGGAGACAAGTTACATAGAAAAAAAAACCTCTTTTTTTTTTGAGATTTCAATATACTATTTGTTATTCTTGTATCATTTGGCTCAAGGAGAAAATTAAAATCAACTATAACAAAGCAAACAGATCATTTAAGAATGCATTAAGACTTTTTAAATTGGTTTCAAAGAACTTATATTAATTATATATTCTGATCCTCACCCTATTCTAGAAGAAGGACAAGTGTTTTCCTTTTTACATCTGCATGTGATCAGAACTCAGAGAAATCAACTTTATAGGCAAATGTCAAAACACAGATGGTACCTGTAAGCAATTAAAAAGGTTCAAGTATTATCCTGTTCCTTGTCCAGCACTCCATAGGTGTTTCTTTACATTGTGATTGATTTAAAGTATCTAGAGGAATATTTCCTATTTTCTAATAGGTCCACTTACATAGTCTGAGTTGATAGAGGTTAAGGACTGAATAGAGTTCCTTTCTCCACCCAGTCTCAACTGAGTTTCAACTGTAGGGCCAATGAAATGACCTTGTTAGAGATTGAAATAAAATTTGGAAGTCTCTTGTTTCATCTTCAACTAAGGTGGAGGGGAAAAAAAACCTAACTTCATACTCTTAGTAAGCGCCTTTTCAAATATAATAACAATATCACTACGTATTAAACATAAAATATTAGCAGGGATGGAACTAACAACGAGAAATCATATCTGTCAACCTTGGTGAAACAACAGATTTGTCTTTCAAATCAGTACTGAACTCGGCAGGGGGAAAACTTATTTTGCGATCAACAGAATTCTAAAGTATTATGCAACTGGCAAATTTTACTCTGCATTTATGGTATTATGAGTTTACTGTATTTGGGTTTGTTCAAATAATTTCACATATCTAGTAGAAATTGTATCTTATGTGATGATTTAATCTACCCACAGCTGCAGCAATATAAATTACACTTAAGACTATGCTGATTGATTATAATCAGTTGTAATCATGTCTTATAATTACATTGCATTATAGAGGCAGAGGCTGTTTAAGCCTACTCAGCACAGAGCTATATAAAGTAGATTATTTGTTACTTCTGACAGTCTCAGTCAACATTCAAAATTGCCTGCAAACAATAAGTTTTATTAAATTTATTGTCCAGGCATCAGATAAGTTCCTTGATTTGTCCATAGAAGCTGAAGTAAAATTGCAAGCCAGGCTAAATCTTATTAGATACTATTTATATCAAAAATATCTTAAAAGCATTAATAATTCAGGACATGGGTCACATTGACATAGCAATTTTTCAAGTACATTGTATTTCAATGTATGTAAAATAATCAAGCAAGAAGGTTGGTAGTACAGGAAGGTATAGATGAAGCAAAATTGGCAGAATGTTGATGATTTTTTAAATAGAAGTTGTTATGGTTAAATAGAAGTTTGTTATGCTATTCTGTTTAATGTATATCTATACATATATATGTTTGAAATTATTTATTATAAAATTATATATGTATATATATATACATACAACTTTCCTGTAACAAAGAAAGCAGAAACATTATGTTTAAGCCTATATCTGTATGATAATGTCAAACATTTAAAAAAAATTAAGTATCTAGGTTGCTTTGTTTATTTCTTAGAGATACGCTTTGCCTTTAAGTTCCAAAAACCCTAACAGACTATTTTGAAACACTCTTAAGATTTTTTCACCAAAGCCTCAATACTCTCCTTTTAGTTGAGCTTTTTCATTTTTTTTTTGGTGATGCCCAACTTCCTCAGGCACTGGTCACAGTAAGCAGTGATGCAGCAAATACCTTGCTATTCCATCATCAAAGTTTTATTATTAAAACTGTTTTCACTTTATACAATTAAATACGGCCTCCATAAGAAGTGTATTAATATTCCAAATAAGTTGCACAGGCTCGTAGTACATGTCCATTTTTACATAATTTACTAAATAAATTTCTTTAGATGTGGGCATCTCTATCTTCTGAGACTAATGCTTTGTATGGCTACAAACAGTGAATGTAAACCTATCTGGCAAAAGTTTCACCTATAGAACTAATACAGATTAAAGATATGTCATCTTTGATTTTCCTTCCACCCTTGTTGTCTAGTCCTTTAAGCAGCTGGATAAGAATTGGACTATGATTTGCCAATTCACATTGGAAACCAAAAACAAAAACAAAAAAGTGCTGAACTAGAGCACTGCCATAAGCATTAACACTTTTTTCACTTCTTTGGAATTTGTCTCACTATTTATTTAACAAGATGCCAAACAGCTCTTTCTTCTGAGTTGCCTCTTGAACTCGGGTCTCAAAACCAAAGACAACAGATTTCAAACAGCCAGTGTGATGATTGATTTTATATGTCAACTTTACCAGGTTAAGACATATCCAGACAGCTGGTAAACCACTATTTCTGAGTCTCTGTGAGGGTGTTTCTGGAGGAGATTTGCACTTGTCTTGGTAGACTGAGTAAAGGTGGAATTCACCAGTGTGGGTGGGCATCAGTCAATCACTTGAGTGTCTGAATAGACCGAAAAGGCAGAGGATGACTCAATTTGCTGTCCCTTCTTTAGTGGAGACATTCATCTTTTCCCTCCCTCAGACACCAGACACTTGCTCTCGGGCCTTTGGACTCTTAGACCTATACCAGGGGTCATCACTCACGGGTCTCAGGCCTCTCTCTGAACTCAAACTGAAACATTTTTCTTGGCCCTTCAGCTTACAGATGACAGATTGTGGGGCTTCTTGGACTCCATAATCTTGTCTTGGAATCATACTCGTAATCATAATCATGTGAACCAATTTATGTAATAAATATACATACACACATTCTATTGTTTCTGTTTCTCTGGACAACACTAACGCATTCACATCATCAAAAAAAAAAAAAAAGGAACAGCTGTACTTTCTGATCCACTCTATTTTAGACTATAACTCAGAAACAATTTGTCTCCGTAGTTTCCTATCCCTCTGTACCTTATATAAAGGAGAAGGCAAGATTTATTAAGAGAGATAAAAGTAAAAGTGAAAATTTCTTTGAAGAAGGTCATCAGAGAGCTATAGATTCTCCCATATTTTTCTGTGTTAAAAAGAAGATAACTCTTTGTCCTTTGAGTCAGGGGAGAAGAACTTTAAAAGTTTGTGGATCACAGAGACTGGTGGCTGACATATGACTGGAAAAATATAAAGGAGAGAGATAGTCATATTTTTGTGACTTTAGATGGACAGCAGTGAAAGCCAGTTGCACATAGATGGGAAAGGTACATGTTTCCTCTGGGCTACTATGGCAACCACAGAAGACAAGCAGATGTGAGTCATCTCAAAAAAGACCTAACCCAGAAGACTGTCCTCAACAGAATTAGCTTGTGTGGGGCAGAGAGAGAAAGTGTATGGATAGCAAGATAGCGAATCTTGAAAAACTCCTACAAGTTTCCCTAGAGGAGGACACCAACATTTAGGCATCTGTCACCCCAAGGGTTCCATGACCAGACTGCACAGCATTTACTACACATGATGGCCCCTTACACACTTAGGAAATGCCCAAACAAGAAAGGAGGTGGAAAAGAGAAGAAAACAACCAACTTCTTCACTGTTTTTCTTTTTTAGAATCTGGATATGTCCTAAGTTGTAAGAAAAATGACCTGAATAAGGGTTGAGCGGAGACAAAAAGAGAATCTTAAGTATATCCTGTGATTCACACAATCCTGCAATGGAGGGTTCAGTTTATTGCAAAATATCAGTCAATAGTCGGAGATCGGAGAGCAGTCACCCCACTGACTTCCAAAACTGCAGAGGAAAATATCAATTTTTTTTTTCTTTTTGGGGGGGGTTGGAGTCTCTGTCACCCAGGCTGGAGTCCAGTCAACCTGCTGGGCTCAAGCAATCCTTCTACCTCAGCTTTCCAAGTAGCTGGGACTACAGGCACACATCACCATGCCCCACTAATTTTTTATTTATTTATTGCAGAGATGAGGTCTTGCCAAGTTGCCCAGGCTGATCTCGAACCCTCGGACTCAAACAATCCTCTTGCCTCTGTCTTCTAAAGTGCTGGGATTACAGGCGTGAACCACTGCACCGGGCTCAATGTCAATTTTTCTCTGCTATATTTTTTTTATAATATTTTTTTTTCAGGGAGTGTTTATAGTTCTTTGACACTTTCGAAGAAATAAATAATTATGTCAAGAAAAGAGAGATTTGTAAGAACAATGGATGACAGTGGAAGGAAACCACGTCAAGGTTTACTATAAGTTTGTTTTGTGTTTTATTTTTATAATTTGTTTCAACAGCCAGAAAGAAGACCCTAATATTTCAAGTAAATTAACACTTTAAAAAAAAATAGATAATCTCAAGCTTGCTAAATAACCAAAAACAACCAATGAGCTTATCACATATTCATCTTCTTTAGATAACTGGTTCTGAAAAATTTTTAAGGGGAAAATAAGATAAAAACAATAATTTTAAGGGTTGGCTCTAGTGTTCTTGAGGTTATGGAAATATGAAAGGTAAATACTAAATTGCTAAAGATAGTAAAAAACCTCCATCTGAATGATACACTTTTTAAAAGAATTAAATCAAGATCTAAGAAAAATGAGAACACGTTGTAGTAGCACATTGAGAAAACAATATGAAATCTTCAGTTATATTCAAGATGTTCCAATGTTTAACTGAATGGATCAATCACTATCCTGCTACAATGTGAGCTATTCAGTGATTTTCAAGTCCATTTGGTAACAGTCAATTTCTTGACGAACTCAACCATTAAAAATAAAAATTACCATCAAGTCAATGGAAAAAAGTGGATGAGAGATTGAAAATTTGAAACTAGATGAGACTGTCTAAAGACTGAAAATTGAACTGTTTGGTAATAATTAAATTTGCAAAGTTTTGACATCAGCTGTGGGTGTAGTGATAGAGCAGATCAAACTCAAAGAGATAAAAACTCTATTGAAACCAGTTCATTCATAAACCTGATATGCACACTTATATTTATGTTAGATCTCAGCAAAGATTTTTATAGACAATAAAGCCCTTTAAAGGTGGTCAGAAGTATGTTAATTATGAGATAATGACTTGAAGATATTTATGAGATACCTACCCACTGCAAATAATACGTACTGGAGAACAATTACGAAGCATGGGACCTCCGCCTTCAAGAGACTGGCGTTAACAATCCAAGGAAACAAAAAACTCCAATCCAAAGCAGAAATTTGCAAGTGTTTAAAATCATCAAAGGTAATTGCACAGTCATTCTGTCTAGAGGTAAATGTGTGGTTGAGCTCTTCTTCAGAAAACTAGACCTGCAGCTTTTCAGAAAGTTAAATGCTAAGAGACTTGCAGTTTTGAGCAGTTACTCATTTCCTGGTACTATCGTAGCCTGGGCCTGGTCCTTGTCCAAAGCCTATTTCTTGAGAAGGTTTTGCTTTTGCTTTTTGTTGTTTGGATTTTGAAATCTACAGTGATGATGGTGATGTGATGACGACAATGACGATTGGGTTAAATATAGAAAAGACATGTAGGTTCTGACTCACTTGCCCATTCTAACTGATTAGTAGTCACTGCCTGCAAAGCTGCCTTGTCCCCGAGCCCAGGCTCATAAAAAAGACATGCTGGACTCATCAGACGTGCTGGAAGCGGGGAACAGCTGTACACACAAATAGCTCCCATCCTTTGCTTAATTTCATGAGACAATAGTATTTCCCCGAGTCTTTTGAAATAGTATTTCCCTGAGTCTTCCACATTCAGATGTGGAAACAGGTCATCACAGCCCCCACATTTCCAAATGGATATCTGAAGCAGTTTAGGTTGCTGGAGTCCACATTTGGGGAAAAAAGAAAAAAGAACTTTATTTTGTTCACCCAAATAAATTGTTGGTATAATCATTATATAACATCCTAGAAAAATATTTTAAAACTTGTCATAGGTTGACTACCTACTGGACTAAAGCTATCTCATTCTTGCCAAAGAAATATCTTCAAGAAAGATCTGGGGCCAGAGAAAGCCAGCACAGACTACCACTGCAACTTGCTATTGTCTTCCAATAATTTATGCACTGAGATGGATATGCTATGTGAAAAATTCTTTAAATGTATTGGAATGCATAATTATGTTACTGTGAGAAAGTCATTTTATCTTTAATAAATTATATAATTTGGATTTTCTTGCATTTTTTCAGAAGTTAAAAATTCACATATAGTTGAAATTGGACAAAAATCACTTTTTGCCTTTTCATCCTCATTAAAATTCATCTGGAAATTAAAATTCCATAAGAGGGAGACAAGAGAAATTGGGTTCAATGACACATTTGTTTTCCACCTATAGTTTATCAGCACCACATAAGACACTCAACCAACTTATGTGGCAGCCACATTACCTGAGCTCCAATCGTTTCCCGGTTGTGAGATTCCAGGAACATTACTACATTTCCTGAAAATGTAGGTATTACAACTACATAGAGTCATATGGGGGTTAAATGGTTAATATGTCACAAGTATGTGGATTCAGTGCCTAGTATATACTAGGATTTTATGAAATTCAGCTATTATTGTGGGTAGAAAACGTACACGAGGACAAAATACACACACACACACACGCACACACACGCACACACACACACACACACGCACAAACAGAGGCATGCACACACCTGTTAATGAGATGAAAATCACCTAATATTTAACATGTATAAATAAACTATTTATTCACTTCTCAAACTGTGAACTATTGTTAGTTTTGTCTAAAAACCTTGAGGAAAGGGAAAGAGAGCTGAATTTGATATGTCACCACTGAAATATGCACAGTGCTGGGATGCACCATAGCTACCCAGATGTCTCCTCTCCAAAGCATGAGTGTGAGAAGTGCTTTCAAGTAGCAATCGGCACAAGTGAAAATGGCTGGGACTTAGTCAGTCCACGGAGACTGCACATGGAAGGTAATGCGGTTATGACTTCAAGAGATTTTCGCATCATTGATTTTGCCTGATAATTTAATGATGGGCACTATTTATTGGAAAAGTTTGCATCTTATTCTAGACATTTGTCCTTGCTTGGCACTTTATTATTCTGTTGGGACACTTTGCGCTAATCACTAGTAACTTATGATGGCATTTTCAGGCTGATTCTGTTCCCGGCAATGATGCAGACGGCTCTTCAGTACTGTGTGCTCAGACAACACCCTACCCGAAAAGGATGCTTTTGCTGCTGCTGTGATATTGGACCAAGGGTTGCAAGCCCTGTGTTGACCAACACTATCTCAGTTTTCTCATTACTTCAGGACTGGCTCTAAAAGCAGTGCAGAACATTCATAAGAACATGGGTCCAGGATCTGGGTCCTAGACTCTTAAACTAGAATCCCAGTCCGTCTAACCCACCCTAAAAGCCTGAGGTACTGAACCTATGGAAGATGCCTTTATCTTACCTGATTGGTCAAGAAAGACACAATACAGGAAGAGCTAAGAACTAAGAAAGAACTTCCTTGATTCTTCCTTTTACAATGGCTCTAGGAAATGGTTCTTGCTGAGATGGATAATTCAGCATGCTCACATGTGCTCAGGCTGCTTCACTTAAACTGAAGTGGAGAATTGAAGTAATCCTTGTAATTCAAGCAGAGAAAACACTTCGTCTCAACTATTTCAATATTCCAGGCAAAAGAGTTTCCTGGGCTTGAATTATGGGTGATTGTCCTGCACTCCTCGTCACCTCACATGGGCAAACACTGCGCAAGTGTGCAGCACTGATTGTAATGGGCTCAGTCAGGCTAAAATTTTAATGAAATGGTTGCAAAATGAAAAGTCAATAGAATTTTAACTCTAACCCCATGCATTGAGGGAACTAAAAAAAAAAAAAGTCACCCAAGAAAAATCAGAACAATAAGATGAATAGAAAAATGCTCCTAATTGCTAATGATCAGCTAAAATATATGTAGATACCTGGGATATTACTACACAGATGTGGAATTGCATTTAATATTTGTCTTAGATTTAATGTCTGACATTTGTATGACTCCCAATTAAAACATAATAATGATAATTAGATAAGAAAAAATTTGTTGGGTAAGCTCCGAAATTTTACTACTTCCCTTACAATACAACAAACTTCACTAGTTTGACATTTAACTAAATTTTTTTTTTCTGGCTCTATGAAACATGTACCAAGAGAAACTAATGACCTTTATTATATTCCTGCATATTTTTGAGAATAAAAGCTTAGGCAAAATATAGATGTTAATATTCTTGTGTTTTAAATTGACACGTGGGGTTAAAGTACACGTGGTACAAGTGGGGACACCCCCCCAAAACAGAATTATCTTTTGGAAGGCAGGCCCTAGTAGTACAGGCTTTCCCCTCTAGGTAAGTGTTCTAGGAACCCATTAGCAACAGTCGACTGGCCAGTGTTATCAGAGGCTGTGTCAGCTTCAGTGAATTCTTTTTGGAGATTCAACGCATTTGCCCATTTCATGATGGGCGATTTACGTGAACATCCTGTTCACACCAGACTGTGTGTTCAGTAGTTTTTGACCAAAAACAACATGAATACCTGATCTCACCTGGAGTGGCTTTTTTTGTTTGTTTGTTTCCCCAGATGAAAAAGTCCTTAAAGAGAAACGTTTTGCTGATGTGGAAGAGGTGAAGCAAAAACCAGAAGTACTAAAAGACATCAGAATTGACGAGTTCAAAAACTGGGGGTGGACGCGGTGGCTCATACCTATAATCCCAGCAATTTGGATGGTGGGGTGAGAGGATTGCCTGAGCCCACGGGTTCCAGACCAGCCTAGGCAACTTGGTGAGACCTCGTCTCTACAATAAATCAAAAAAAAAAAAAATTAGCTGGGTATGGTGCGTGTACCTGTAGTTCCAGCTACTTGGAAGACTGAGGTGGAAGGATCACTTGCACCCAGCAGGTCAAGGTTGGGGTAACCGTGAGCATGCCAATGCACTCCAGCCTGGGCTACAGAGTAAGACTTCAACTAAAACAACAACAACAACAACAACAAAAACTGTTTTGAGCAGTAGGAAAATCTTGATACGTATATTGCATCAAGCAGAGCGTAGCATAGACGGTGACTGATGTTTAAAAATGTAAGAATAAATACACAATTTTTAATAAATAAATTCCTGGTTTTGGGAGTTCCCCCTTGTATATGACAAACTTTTATTTAAATATTATTTTCTGAATTTTTTTATTAATTACTATTTGAGCTTTTTTCCTATGATTTAATTACTCATCTAAACATTTTAAGTCAAAGAGATTTTTCCTTAAAATGCTCACACAATGTGGTTTAACGGTCAAGTTATTTTAATTTGATTGCTTAATTATCCAATTTAAATTGTATAAATATAAACAACTGCAATGCAAAATTAAATATTCCAGTTTGTTTAGTCACTTTTTGAAAATACAACTAGTGTCTCTTCTTGCTAATAAATGTCCTTTTCTCTGATTTTTATTATGTCTACTAAGTTAAATTTAAGAACTCTCACCCACTTCAACTAGAATAAAAAAAAAACAGGAAGAAAATACAAATTTTTTCTCCTAAATCTGAAACAAATTTAGGGAGAAGGATCTTATTCTGAAAAATTTACATTTGAAAAGAAAGCTTTCTCTCATATCCCAAAGAAATTATTTATTTACATCTCTCATTTATTTACCATTTTCTGACCATTTGTTCTCAATCTGGGTTTAGCTCAAATGCTTCTAGAATGCAACAGAGAATTTTACATATTAATATCAGATACATGGTTGAGAAAGAAAAAAAATATGGGGTCCGACAATTAAATTTGCAAACTTTTCACCATGCACTTACATTGGCAGCACTGTACAAACAACGCAATAAGTTTTCACAACCTTGGTATATCAGAGTGTCCCAGCTGCGTTTGTGTTGACATGTGGTGGTGTCTTGCTGAGTGGCATTCACTAGTGTTGCTGCATGTTTTTGTGTGCTGTCGTGATAATGTCAGAGCTTGAATTAGAGCAACGAGCAAACATTAAATTTCTTTTTAAAGTTGGCAAGAGTGAAAGTGAAATCAAGGACATGTTAGTCCGAGTTTGTGGGGATAATGTCATGAAGAAAATGGCAATATGCAAATGGGTAAACATTTTCCTGAGGGGAGAGAAAATGTCCAGGAACAGAGGCCAGGATAGCCTCTGACAGGTTGTTCACGTAAATCGCCCATCTGACAAACAGAACTGACAAAAACATTGCCAAAATTTGTTGAATTGTGCGTCAAAATTGTTGACTGACTATAAGCAGCACAGCAGACCAAATTAAACGTCAATAGAGAAACAGGAAAATCTTAACTCAAAATCTTAGCATGAGAAAGGTATGTGCAAAAATGGTCTGGAAGGAGCTCTTACATCACTACAATGCACCAGTTCACACAGCACTGTCTGTGAGGGAGTTTTTAGCCAGTAAACAAATAACTACATTGGAACACCCTCCCTACTCACCTGATTGGGTCCCCAACGACTTTTTTCTTTACTCAAAGACAAAAGAAATATTGAAAGGAAGACATTTTGATGACATCCAGGACATCAAGGGTAATAGGATGACAGCTCTGATGGCCCTTATAGAAAGAGTTCCCAAATTGCTTTGACAGGTGACCAAGCACGACATCAGGGCACAGCTTCCAAGGAAAAGGACTTGAAAGGTGAATGTAGTGATATTCAGCAATGAGTAATGTAGCACTTTTTTCTGGGATGAGTTCCCCAACTTAACTGTCAGACCTCACACAATTCAGCGATATCCTGAAATGGAAATCAGTGTCAAGTAGACGGCAAAGATGCATAATGACACTTCACCCATGGTGTCCACTGTTGATTCTCATCCTTGGTTATGATGGTGTTTACTTATAGGTGAGTAAATGAACATGTGGGATGGAGTTGGGGTCAGTGAGTACACACGTACATACACTGTGATTCCAAGGACCACTTCTTGGGTGCTTATGTTCCAAACGGCATGCAATACCTTTTATGTTTCTTAACATAAGTGGTCCTATGAGGTAGGTATTGTTAGTTCCATCTTACAGATAAGAACACCGTAAACCAGGGAGGTTAAATTTCTGTCTCAAAGTCAACTAGCTGGCAAAGGTCAAGAACCACATTTGCGTGAGATCTGGCTCCAAAGTGCAAACTCTTAATTACTACTCCAATGCATGGAAGATTTTGAGACTATGTATGGAGTCATTTTCCTAGGGAAAACAATGCATATATATTGCTAGTTCAGAAACATCTTAAGTATGAACAAATAATGCTTTTTTTTCTATGAATAAGGAAGGAAGAAAAGACAAGATTAATACAGAAATAGATTATGTTAAAAATATAAAGTAGGAGCCGGGCTCGGTGGCTCAGCCTGTAATCCCGCGCCTTTGGGAGGCTGAGGTGAGTAGATTGCCTGAGCCCGCGGGTTCAAGACCCGCCTGGGCAGGGAGACCTCATCTCTACAATAAATCAAAAAATCAGCCGGGCGTGGTAGCGCATGCCTGTAATTCCGGCTACTTGGAAGGCTGAGGTGGAAGGATCGCCGGAGCCCAGCAGGTCGAGGCTGCGGTGGCCGGAAGCGGCCACTGCACTCCAGTCTGGGCGACAGAGTGAGACTCCAACTCAAAAAAAAAAAAAAAATATATAAAGTAGGCCAGGCACGGTGGCTCAAGTCTGCAATCCCAGCACTTTGGGAGACCGAGGCGAGAGGATTGCCTGAGCCCAGAGTTTCAAGACCACGCTGGTCAATCTGGTGAAGCCTCATCTCTAAAATATATCAAAACTTAGCCGGAAATGATAGCACATGCCTGTATTTCAGGCTCCTTGGAAGGCTGAGGCGGAAGGATCGCCAGAGCCCAGCAGGTGGACGCTGGGGTGTCCGTGAGCATGCCACTGCACTCCAGCCTGGGCAATGGAGTAAGACTCCAACTCAAATAAACATATATATATATAAAGAAAATAATTAGAATCCCCATTGGAGGTTCATTGAAGTAGAATAAATACTACAGCAAATGAAGTCAATATGTTGATGATATTTTCTGTTCTATCCCAAAATGCCCCCAGATCTGACTTCAAGCCTGATTGTAGCCCTTTTTTCCAGGTCCAACACAATTTTCTCCCTCCACTCTCCCTTAACTTAAATAATGGTTGACTAGTCCAGAGTTGCTTAACATTGCATTATTAAGATTTGGGGCCAGTCAGTTCTTTGAATGTGGGGCTCCCTCCCTGGCCTCCATTTGCTAGATGCCAGTAGCACTGTCTTCCCCCACCATCAGTTGTGACAAACAAAAACGTCCCCTGGGTGGCAACCTCACTCCCGCTGAGCAACATTGAATGAGTTCTGCAACAAGAATCAAATCGCTCTTTCATTTTACTTTACTTAGATCGAATAGCAAACATCTCTGAATTCAAACTTTGTTACCCCTTGATAAACATTCACAATAAGTTGCTGGAGAAAACAAAATAAAAGTTTTTTTTTAACATCATCAAGAATTTCCCCACATGGCATGGTTTGCATGGCTTTCTATTCAAACTGTTTTCTGTACATCTCTGAAAACTAAACACTTAAAGAACAGGGAAAACAGAAAATTTTGAGTGAGCTAAGAGTATAATCAGTAAGCTAATATAGAAATCCGAGGATAACTGATGGTACTGAAACATCATTTGAACATATATTTCTTATCCCAAAGATACTGTTTCTTTGAGATCTGGGGTAAGTGCAGAAGACTGCATACAGAGACATTTCCAAACGTATCAACAACTATCCACCTTCCTATGAGTGTATAAAGGTATTTTCCAAATTCTTTGTGAGTTAAAACACAGATACACTTGGAACAATGTGACATGGTTATGATATTATCTGTGCCTAAATTGTTTTAATTCTAGAATATTAGTTTCACTTATGCTTTTAAAGAGAGCCGCCTCCAGATACAGGGTACCTCTTGTATTAAACACATGATAAGTCCCTCACCTCTGCCCTTCTCTCTGCTATGTTAAACATTTTGCTAGTTTGTGTCTCGGTGGGTTCATCCTCCCGTTCTGATTTCTCTGGGAGTAGTGGTGAGTTTAGCTAAAGCTTTGAAAATGGCTTTGAGGACCTTGGTTTTTATAGACTCATCTATGATTTCTCCTTTATTCTACTTGGCTCTTTTTCCTGGGAGGGTGAATTTTTATTTGAGGGCTCCTAATTGAAGATCACGAACCTAGAGGTTAGAAAACACTTCTGGAGAAACACTGAATCTTCTTAAAGCAACAGAGAGAGGAAAAATATTTACTGAAGCTAATTTTGGTTTTTTTGGTTTTTTTTCCGGAATATTCTAAGCAAGGTTTTAAATGAATATGTACCATATAATGTGATATATACATAAAAATAGTCTACTCACTAAAGAAAAAAAAAAAGTCCTTTTGGAGTTATACTACAGACTAATTCTGAACCGTGCATTTATTGGAATTAGCCCTATTCTAAACATGATTGAAAGCAAAATGTTGCTATTATTTCTGTTTGTAAAATATTTCTGCTAAAATATCTAAAGATTTGCATAATTTGTTTTGCATTCACACTTACACATCATAATCAGAAAGAAGCTCTTTTCGATTCCAATGGAGATCTCTCACATTTCAGTGTCTTTGAATGAATTTCCTCTTTATATTTCAACTTAATGTGTTTTGAAGGAAAGAATTCAAAACTAAACCATGCTTTATAGCATAACAGTTAAAAGAAACCAGCATATTTTGCTTGGGAGTTATTTTTGTTTATAAGTAACTTTGGAAGTTGGTATGATAAAATAACAACAATAATAATAATACCTACAAGCTATTATGTGCTAGAGTTCTTTAAGTGTGTTACATACATGAACTTACTTAATCTTCCCTAAAACCCTTTGAAGAAGGTTTAATAATGACCCCCATTTAAAGATGAGAAGAGTGAAAAACAAGGAAAAGGCTTGACCAAGACAGAAACAGGACATATTTTTAACCATCAAAGTAGAAGCAAAAATACTCTATGTTTGAGTGTATTGGCTACATGTGTCATGAAATAAAAGATAACTACGTAGACACTGCCAGTAGAATAAACTCTGTGTTTTTAATGTGTTCCTGTGTAAGAAAAAGTAGCATTTAGAGCCAACAGTGATATCCCTTTTCTCTACTGGAAACCTGGGAGGAAATTAAACCACTGAGAACTAAAAGGCAGTGTCCACTCCAGTTCTGTCAGGTTCACTGGAGGAGACCTAGCCGTGTGAGTAGGCTTTCTTTGGGGCATAGAAGATGGCAGAGGGAGAAGAAGAGAGAAAAATGAAAAGTGAAAACAATCTGGGTTCTCTTTAGTTCCATTCATTTCATTAGAATCGATCTTGTGATTCTGATCTACAAGTCTGTCTTGCCCTCAAGTAGAAGAGGTAAAGATCTGAGCAACCCCAGGGCCCAGTGACTCCAAGTCTACACTATCTTGAAAGAAATAATGCTATGACTGTGAGGCTCTTGACCCTAGTGTCAAAGAAGGAAGCATGGCCAGCTCTGGGTAACAGAAGTCATTTCTATCTTTTATTCTTCCCAGGTAACCAAGGAACGGGTCTCTTTTCATTTCCAACATGCCTGGTGTTAAAAAGCACTGAATTACTTTAACAATGTGAATGGAATAGGCAGATATGGAATACAAACCACAGCAGCTATGCTAGAAATCATTCTGTAATAGAATGTAATTGTCAGAACTAAAACAAGAGAAAATGCAGGCACTGTTTTGTCCCTTTTTGAAAACAGTAGGCAAATGGTGGTGGGGCCCAAGGGTAGGTGAGTCATCAAAGCAGAGCTGAGATTTTTTTTTTCTTCTTCCTTTTTTTTTAAATAAGCATCCATGCAGGAATAATCACCATTTTTGCAAAATAACTAGGTAAATTCTAACTTACAATTCAGTTCTCGGTGCATGAACAGAGAGTGAGAACAAAAACACAGGCCAGAAGCAAAAGACAGACAAGAACCTGAAGGATATGAATTTCAGAGTATATAGAACAAGGTAGAATGTTCCAAATGCAAAAAAGAAAAATTTTTTTTTTAATCTGAAAGGTGAATTATTCCCAGCATCTTTGGTCTGAGCCTCTCTTCCAGAAAAGATTTACCCAAAAGCTTCAGGGCCCCTTCTGGCCACAATTAACCCTGGGGCCACCCACAGGCGGTAGGTGTTATGAAGCAGGTTGGAGATCAAACATCCTTACAAGAGAATCAGACCTCATCTAGCTCATGCTTTTTAAAATGCCTTTTTCCCCCTCTGACTTTCTCAACTCTAAGTCTTGCTTCTTCATACCAAAACTGACTTCACGATTCAATCTGCCTAGGGCAACGGTGCCTGTTCGCCTTTGAGTCCTGCACTTGCCTCTAGAGCTTGATATTCATTCTTTTCCTCCCTCCTGCTTTTCCTTTCTATGTGATAAGACACGATTTCCATGAGGACTGGGACCGTATTGAGACCCTCCATGTATATTCATTATGACTGAACGTATGTATTTATATATTCAGGAAATGCTTTTTGCACCCTTAAGCTTTCTATGCTTTTTATTTCCTAATCCATATACAAGGAAATATCATTGTATCTATCTAGTATTGGTGTTTCATTGAGTCTATCTAGTATTGGTGTTTTATTGAGATAAAATAAGCAAAGCACCTAGCATAGGGTGAGCACTGTGGAAGATTTGCCATTATAATAGTCAGTCAGCCAGTCACCTGGGTATACCAAAACCCCAAACTGGTTCCATCATCCCGCTTCTCACTTTACTTGATCTGTCTCGTAAGTTAGAAGATAAAGACACCTGCAGGAACTAAGGGAACGTGGTTGAATAAGGAGGGCAGATATCCAGTTTCCAGAACAAGAAAGTACCTTTATAACTGAGACAAGGTTTTGTTTGCTTGCCTGACTTTTGCTTTTTGGCCACAAACTCAGGGGTTTTAACGTAGCGTCTGTGAACACAAGAAGCAATCCCAGCATGCCCTGCCTGGATGAGCTGGTAATTAAGAACACCTGGCTCAGGTGGAGGGCGACTGGATGTGCAAAGGAACGCAGCTGATTCCAGCAGGCAGCCCCTGAAGTTCATAACGTGAAGTTAGGCCTAGTTGATCTATTCCTAAAGCTATTCCTGTCATATGCCCCATCTTCCTCCCCATTTCATGTTCCCCAGAACTCCTACTGTTATTTTCCTCTGAATTTTGGTTTTGACTGTGTGTAAGACTGGTGCAGGGGGAAGAAATGTCTCACTTGGCGAAATTCATGACTGCAGGGTTGACAACGGAGACACCAGACATCATGTTTGTTTGTTTTGGTTTTTTTCCCCTCACTCTGGCTCGGAGATCCCTACAGGTTTTTGGCAGAAAGGCCTACTCATGAAACTGCTAGCAATTCTTATGCTTGTCCTGATTATACCTATCCCACCTTTGCTTTACTTCCCCGTAGGACCCCAGCCCCTGCACTTGTTTACTTCTGTGAGGATGAAGGGGTGTAACTCACCTGCTCAATCACTAGCAACTGAGACTGGAATTAAAACGGGATCTTGTGGTAGAACCTGCAGTATCCTACAAAACAATCGAGGCTGAATAACTTAATGAATGGGCAAACCAATAAAAGGTGTTAATTACACAAAAAGACCTGGAAGAGGAAGGTAAATGCAATCAATATAAATGACTTAGACATTTACAGATAAAGAAAAATTTATATTGTGGTTAACTATAGAATGTATAATTACATAGAAATTCGATCTCTGCTTGGTGGAGATATTGCTACTTGCTTGTCACTTAGAAAAGCCCAGAAATCTATTAAAGTAAGAAAACATGAGAGGAAGGAGATACATTTCTTACCATTTCAGTTATGTGACATTCAAAGAAGAGTGAAGCAAAAAGAGTGACCTGTGACTAGCCTCTTTGGCAGACTGAGGGTTCTTAAGTGTGAAAATAATGTCTGCATCCTCTTCCAAATGCTTTCATATTGAGAATGAGGTAAGCCTGAGTGGAGAAAGAGTTTAAAGTCTCAGGTCTCTGATAGAGAAAGCTTTCCCACATCTTGAGAGATTAACCCAGAAGCAGAATGCTGTAACCCTCTGCCTCATAAAACATAAGCACTAAATGCATTGTGAGCCGGTCTGAACAGACTCAGATACCTCCCAATCCAAAGATTCAGTTTAAAATGGAGTCCAAATTATATCTTTAGCAATTGTAGGAAATGGAAGGGAGAAAGGCTATTTGACCTGATCCTTTGAGTGAGATAGAAACAAATCTCTTCTTTGAAACCGCATTAACTAGTATCAAGTACTCAGAATCCATTTAATAAACTGCTCCTTTCTAGTGACCCGAAAGAGTTAAGATACTCTAAATAGCAAGCAGTTCCTGACCTTCTGGGCAGCAGAAGTTGTGATGAGTTATTTAGAAAAATATAAAGTACACTAGTTAAAGGGGGTGTGATTATCCAATAAATTTCGGTGATGAATACCACTTTACGAAATATACTTATTAAAGCAGTCAACACAGGCACGAAGTGTGTTAACCACACAGAGGGACCTGGAAACATACAGTGATGGTGAGGGTAATTATTGAAAATAAATTTGAGATAGTGAAAAGAGGGATGACAAAATCTACAAGTGCATTTCTAGGAAGAGACGGTCTGAATTTATGCACATTCGTTTTTCTGATCTCTGCTGAGGCTGTAGTGTCCACTCCTTTGAAACGTCAGAGAAAACATGGAGACTACCTCCAACTTAGGAAGTGTGGAGAAAGAAAGATAGGTCGTCAATGGCTTACCTCTGGGGACATGACTAGACATTCCCACTTTGGCGATCTTCTTCTGTCTTACACATCTGAAATGATTGACTGTGATGCCGTCCAATCTCTCTGATTATGTCTAGTCCTTTCTCCAAACCCATCTTTTTAACATAAAATTTGAAAAAATTAACTGTCTTTGTCAGAGGCAAGCTATTGACTAGCGATAAACTATTTTATAATGCAAACTCTCATTATATTCATTTTTCATGCCAATTCACCTAAGTAAATTTTATATAATATGTAAACCTAATTGAGGAAAGTAACCATTACTGTGTTAAGTTAGGCTTTTATGTTATTATCAGTATCTTGAGCCAGGAAGACCTACATGTAATTAAATGTATTTTTATAAACAATATGCACAATTAAATATTATTATTCACTATGACATATTGAAGGATTAATAAAATATTCATTAAGATATTTTGTTCTAACAAAGTACCAAATGTTAAATATGTATGTACATATACACACATACAATTGGCATAACTGTATCTTCAAATCTTAATATAGTTAACCAGAAAATGTATAATTTTGTTTCAGTAGATAAGATTTAAGGGGTTGATAATAAGGACCTAATGCCTAGTGTCTGATCTATAGAAGATGTTCAATAATTATATTTTTTAATAGTACATTTGCAGGTAGGAATTGATCTTTTTCTCTTTTATTACCTCATAGTACACAATATGGCTTTCTTATATTAGTCAATGTTATACAATTTTTCCGTATTCTAAACATTTGGATGATCCTTGAGGGCAAATTGCCATGTTGTAAGCATTTGTATCACTCAAAATTACTTTTTAAACTTCATAAAGGCAGTCATGCACAGAGTAACTTTCTAATAAATGATACTTCAACTGAGTAAAGGACTCCTCAAATTTCTTTTTTTAAATTCTTTTTTTATTATAAAGATGTGGGGTATAATTCAGGGTTAGGTATACAAACATTGATTATGCAGGTACCCAAGTTGATGAGGTATGACCCTCCCTTCCCTAGCATTTTCCCTCAACTGCCAGTTCTAGCCCCCCTCCCCTGACAGTTTCCCACTACTGCCAATCCCTTTCTTATAGTATTATAATAATTATTCAAGGTTTGCTTATGAGTGAAAACATATGGTACTCTGTTCTTTGTTTCTGTGACAGATCACTAAGTATGATTGACTAAATTCATCCAAGTTGCTGTCAAGTTAGTTTGTCCTTCTTTATGGCTGCATAATTTCATTGTGTATATGTACCACATTTTTTTATCCTGTTCAGTTTCAATGTGCAACATGGTTGGTTCCATGCTTTTGCTATTATGAACAGAGCTGCAAGAAACATACGTGTGCAGGTTTCTTTTTTGCAGAATGATTTGAGTTCCTCCGGGTATATTCCCAGTAGGGAAATTGTTGGGTCATATGGAAGGTCAATTTCTAGTTCTTTCAGAAATCGCCACACCGTCTTCCAAAGAGGTTGCTCTAGTTTGCATTACCACCAGCATTGTAGACGCGTTCTTTGATAAAGCCTCCAACAACAACCACTGGGGAGAGGAGAACCTATTCAGTAAATGGTATTGGGAAAACTGATCACATGCAGAAGATTGAAACAGGACTCCTACCTATCACCATACACAAAATTTAACTCTAAATGGATCAAAGAACTAAATGTAGAACCTCAAACTATAAGAATCTTAGGAAAAGCAGAAGACACCCTTATGGAAATTGGAACTGGCAACCAATTCCTATTCAGAACCCTAAATGCCCATACCTTAAGAAATAAGATAGATAAGTGGGACTTCATCAAACTAATGAGCTTCTGCAAAGCAAAAGAAAACAACAAGAGAGCAGGGAGATAGCCCACAGAATGGGAAAAAATATTTGCCAATTGTGTATCTGACAAAGGTCTAACATCTAGGATCTACAAGGAACTCAAATGCACCGAAAGGAAGAAAACAAACAGCCCCTTTAAAAAGTGGACAAAGGCAAGAATAGACACTTCTCCAAAAAAGTGCTCAGCCTCACCATCAAGAGTAATCCAAATCAAAACCACATTGAGATACCACCTAACCCCTGTAAGAATGGCCATCATTAATAAAACGGACTCTAATGCCAAGACTTTCAGAATCTGGAGCAGTCACTTTCCAGAAAGTGATGCAGTGGCCCACTACTAACTAATTGATTAATTATATTTGAAGAATCCTGAAAAGCTTGGGGGAAAATGTGCAAATTTCTTAAGCATAATTCAAAAATACAGTTTCATTTCTGGCTAATAATTGCAACAAAAATACATCTAATTTTCCTTTGAAGGGGCATTTCTCAGATATGTCATTTTGAATATACTTTAGAATTTAAATAAACATATTGCCCTAAACATGGAACTGTATTCTCATGTATCAGCTTTGATTTGAAGATCTCAGGCAATTATGATTATTACTGCTATTATTTTGCTGAGCATAAACAAGGTAATAGCATGCATGTCCACACACGTAGTTATTAAATTCATTTTAAAACTTAATAATATAAGGGACTACACTGTAGGGGACTGTATTCAGTCTTTTGTTTTCATACCTTCATAAGATAATCTAAAAGTGTTCTTACTATACTTATATGTTAACTTAAAGATCCATTAATTCCCCTTACTCTCCGTTTCACACCTTTTGGGGCCATTTTATTTTTTTAACTGAGCCTTAGAACGTTTCATTTGTTTAGCACTGACCCCGTAAACTGTCACCATGTTGTATGGTGTATAGTGAAATATTCCACTGTGGACTACTCTGAGAATTCCAGTAAATATTGTGGATTATTTAAGCAGTTTTTATATATTACACATATTTGTACATTTTATGGTGTTATACATATTTATAAGTTTTTAAAAGAATCACTTTGTTTACTTGTACAGTTCAAGTTTATTGGGAAATATGTATTTATGAATGTTTTAAACCATGTTATAGATTATATGAATACTCATTTAGTTACTTAGCCCCAAACCCTAGGGAATTTCTTTGCCACCAATAACTGTACATTTTATTTATGACAAACGCTTTGCAGAGTTCAACTTTGTAAATATTTTCTCTTTTCAAATTACAATAACAAGGGTTTCTAGATAATAGTTTGCATTTTGTTTTTGGAAATCATTTGGGAACATTCCCAAAAAAGCACACAGGGTAGTGATAAACTCATTTCTAATTAAAAATAATTTAAAGCTACTGGAAGGCGGGAACTTTTAAACTGTTCTGTCTACTCTTTAAAACATAAACAGAAGGCTGAGCTTCATTCATTTATATGAATATTTCTTTTTCGCCTCCACTGCTACAGGCAACTGTGATGGAAAAAAAATGAAGATACACATTTGAAAAGGATATTTCCCATTCTCCAACTGTTTGTGTTTAAATATCATTAAAATTGTCTATTAATTTGACTCACATTATTATAATATAATGCATGTTACATTGTGATATCTACATGTACTATATAATCTGAAGATACTTTATTATTTTCTGTTAAGGTCTAGAGGAATATTATATGCCAGTAATCCATCTAATTTTTTTTCCCTCTTCTTCATAGGGAACATTTCAAATTACTTCCCATTACTTACTATTTTCATTGCCTCTCCTTCCATCTACAAGTTAACATATTCTTATCTGAATTCCACTTAGCACTTTACCAAATCCGCTTTAACATTCCAGGAACTTCTAGTTTACTAAACCCAATGGACATTTGCCGTCTCACATCTTCTTTGGCCTATCCTTTGATGCAAGTCCTTCCTTCTTGAAGCACTACTGTCTTTTGGCTTCTTTAATATTATCCCAGCCTGGTTTTTCTTCTGTCTCATTGGATGCTAATGCTGTCTCCTTTGCATTTTTAGTCTATTCTACTCGCTGGGAAGATATCTGGATTCTCAAGGCTTTCTCCTGGGCCTTTTTAGTTTTCCATCTACCATGTTAACTCCTGCATTTGCATGACTCAAAGGCAAATGAAACAATATATCAAGAAAGAATTGAGTATGACCTCCACCATGAACAACTCCCCCAACCTGGTCATCGACTTGTCTTTTCTGCCTTAGAAAGTGACACCATTATTTATCCAATTGTTTCACCAGAAATCTATGAACGCTTTTAAGTACCTAATTCTCCCTCATCCTTCTTTGTAATTCATCTCTAAATCATGATTAACTCTCAGATTGATCACTTTTTTTCCATCTTCAGCATTACCATCTTCTCTCCTCTGGACAATTGTATTACTCTACCACGTGATCGCTCATAACCACTCTGCCCAATCCTTCCCACTTTAGACAAAGTATCTGCCCAATCCTTCCCATTTTAGACAAAGTAATCTCTCCAAAAATAATTCTGAGCACATGCCAATTCCTGTACTCACACGCTCCCCCACTCTCCATTGGGGATTAAAACTTTCCAGATGATTTCTGATGTTCTTTGGATAAAGAGCAAAACCCACCACAAAAATCCTGCATGGCTTGGCTCCTGTTTGTATCTTCAGTGTCATCTGAAATGACTGTCCCCTTCACTGTGTCCAGTCTCACTGAGCGTCCACCAATGCCTTGCACTGGCCAAGCTTCTTCTCTCAGTAGGGCCTGTGTACAGGCAACCTGTTCTTCTTTGAATATCATTAGTTACTTTCTTTCCCTCACGAAATCTTACCTGTCCTTAGATGACTCTTTTTTAGGCCCATTCTTGAATAAGTTTCTTGGTTAAATGTTCTCAAAAGAGCTGAGTTTCTCTTTATAAGGTCCTAATTTCAGTTTTCCTAATTGTGTTTTGGATCCTGGTTTTGACCCTGATTTGCTATGTCATTCTAAACAAGTTACTTAACCTCTGGGGTTTTGGCATATATGATCACACATAAAGATCTGTTGAATGAATAGTATATGAAATGACTAATGTTATTAATAGCATAAATAGAATAAAAACAAAAACATTAAATGAGCATAATCTGAGAATATACATATATTACGTTTATATGTATATATATATATATACATACATGTATAAATATATACACACATTTATAGTATATATACATATTAATTTATTATTTGTTTAAATGTGTATGTATACATACACACACACACAAACACACTAAGGAACTATATCAAATCTAAAAGGACAACCTTAGAAACATTTTTACAAAACAGTGCCACCTAATATCAATTTGAGTACTTAATATCTTTCTGAAAATTCTTAATACTGCAATTTAGAAAAGAAATTGAAGAGAAAACTAAAAAAGAGTATAAATAATGGTTTGCTGATGATAAGCTCTTTTTAAAAAATAACCGTGAAATTAACCTTGAAACAATCATTACACAGAGAAGTCCTCAATTCCAAGAAGGAAAGTTTTTTCATATTAAGTTTTTCAAATATTAGTTAATTAAATTGGAAACATTCCAAATAATTCAAAAATTGGAATGGGACTTACAATTTGTGTGTAATTTTGATGCAGTAGGAGTTCTTTCCTTTTTCCCTCATTTTTAAATGTTTATTATGAAAGCTAGTCATTAAATTAATAATGGACTTTAAAATGTATATTGCCTTCAATTTAGAATGTATGGTTGTTTAGTAAGATAACTAATTACAAAGCAAATCATATTCAATAGTCTTCCTCTATAGCAAGAACAACTAGTTAATAAATATAGCAAAAACACTCAAAATCCAATTTCCAATAATTCAATTATATAAAATGAATTAGAATAAAATTAATTTTAAAATGTGTATGACAAGTATAATGAAAATCACAAATCTTTACACAGGAACAAAAAGCATTTTAGTAATGAAGAGATTCTTACAAATAACAGAAAACAAGTCAAATTTACTTAAACAAAAAAGAAAATATAGTTTTAAATTTCAGTGGCATCTCATGTAAACCAGTTTACAATATGGCTTCAGGAAGAAAGGGAACAGGACTTGTCTCTCAATTTCATATCTCTTTGTACATTCTTCGATACCATCTTCCTTAAAATTCTAGCTTATACTTAGTTTCTTAAAGAGTTTGTACTTATTAGTTGGACTGTTCAAACAATACACAGATAATTCACTAAAGAATAATGGAGAGATTCTCACTGAATGTGACTTCTGAAGGGTCACTGTGTATGTGAATGCAAATTGCTGGGTCTCATTCTAGCATTTTATGCATCCTAAAATTTATCTCAAGGTATTTTAATTATTTTTACATCTACTGAAACAGCTTTCTGGCAAGTTGACAAAAAAATTGCAGAAAATGAGCTTAAATGGTTGTATGGATTTGTGTTTCTTCATTTTTAAGTTAATTTAATGTATCATATGAACTTAAAAGACTTCAAGCAAGACCTGGACATACCTTTAGTCTAGAACTTTACAGATATTCATGTAAAATATACTTTCTCAAAGTCATTTGATACTGATGAGAATGTGTGCAAGTTGACCATCTTCATGAAAAAAAGATTTACATAATCTAAAATGTCACTATTCTGCTCTAGTTAGCTGAATGAGAATGTCTTGGATATTAGAAATAAGGAATTTTATAGAAGAATCAAGGCAGATTACTTTTTAAAAATCTCAGAATACTACCAGGTCTAGCTGATTGGTTTCAAGTGGGCACAATTAATGTATTCTAGGTACTGACCCAATGACTACGAAAAATGTATAATGATTTACCTGGGATTTCTTTTTTTTTTTTTTGAAAATAGGTCATTGAGTCATTGCATCTCCCTTTTACTTGCTACTTCCTTTGGTATTTTATTTATTTTTATTTTTTTATTTTTTATTTTTTGAGTTGGAGTCTCACTCTGTCACCCAGACTGGAGTGCAGTGGCCGCTCCCGGCCACCGCAGCCTCGACCTGCTGGGCTCTGCGATCCTTCCGCCTCAGCCTCCCAAGTAGCTGGAACTACAGGTGCGTGCCACCACGCCAGGCTGATTTTTTTTGATTTATTGTAGAGATGAGGTCTCGCTGCCCAGGCGGGTCTCGAACCCGCGGGCTCAGGCAATCCACTCACCTCAGCCTCCCAAAGGCGCGGTATTACAGGCTGAGCCACCGAGCCCGGCTAGTTTTTAAAAATATGCTTTTATTGCAAGTAAAATGCAGACACAGAAATACACAAAATTAAATATGTAGGTTAATAAATTATTGTAAGGTGAATAACTTTTCACCTATCACCCAGATCAAGAAATAGAAGTTCCTTGCAAACACATGGTTTCAATCACAGCCTTCCTGACTCCTCATTCCTCTAAGTAACCACCATTCTAACCTTTATGGTAATGACTTCTGATCATTCTTTTACAGCTTTATTACCTAAATGTTCTGGGACTTTATGATTTATTCCTGTTCAATTAATCAAAAAATAGTTTAATGTGTTTTAAGCTGTTTCAATTTGCAAATTTCTTTGTTTTCTTGTCCTTACAAAAGCAAGCTATTTAGCCGGGCTCGGTGGCTCAGCCTGTAATCCCAGCACTTTGGGAGGTTGAGGTGAGTGGATTGCTTGAGCCCGCGGGTTCGAGACCCGCCTGGGCAACTTGGCGAGACCTCGTCTCTACAATAAATCAAAAAATCAGCGGGACGTGGTAGCGCATGCCTGTAATTCCGGCTACTTGGAAGGCTGAGGCAGAAGGATCGCCGGAGCCCAGCAGGTCGAGGCTGCGGTGGCCGGGAGCGGCCACTGCACTCCAGTCTGGGCGACAGAGTGAGACTCCGACTCAAAAAAAAAAAAAAAAAAGCAAGCTATTTAACTATTTATCTATTAAAGGACCCAGGCCTTAGACCTTCTGGATTTTGCTGATTAAGTATCTTTGAAACTGTCAGTACTTTTTCTCCATCATTTCCTGAAAATGGCAGCCAAATGCCAAGAATTGTTAAGACTCAGGTTCAAACGCTTTTGCCAGATATATAGTTAGCATTGTGTTCTTTCAGTAGGAAGCATATAACAGTTGTTTGTCTCTCTTTTTGAGATGTTTACAGCTATAAATTATTAATGTCTAGATCCATTATTTCATTAGTGGCTGCGAAAATGGTGATATTTTAATTCAATCATTTCTTTTTTCATTTAGTAGCTAGACTCTAAGCAGATGTTGTCCTCATTTATTATCTGGATACTCAGGGATACAGTTGATGTAAGAGAGGTAAGGTTAAAGCCCGACTCTGCTGCAATTACCAGTTTTCAGGATAAGAATTGGTTTCCTATCATCTTCCCATTTTGACCATGTACTGTAAACTCATGAATTTAAAAACATTTGATAGATCTCAATTCATTGTGATTGTAATTATCATTGGAGTTCAAATTACCCTATCACTGTCAGTGAAGACTCCAGGTTTTAGCCTGAGTACTTCTGACTTGCTATTAGTAACATTTAAAACTAGTATCACAAAATACTAGACATCAGTATGTATATGCATATGTAAATGGAATTTGTGTATTTTCTGCCTCAACAATCTCTCTAAGAAAATATAGCTACAGCCAACAATCTCTCCAAGAAGATATAGCTTTTTTCTTTGAATTTCAGGAAAGATTACTTTATACATAATTTTTGAAATATCTTTTACTCCATTGATCTTGTTTTCGTTTTCAAGGACTCCTTTTATAAATGTTTTAGATCTTCATTGCTTATTTTAGAATTTTCTACTTTCAAACCTTTTGAAATTCTTCCTTTATTTTTTGTTTTCTTTTACACTTGATATAGCTATGAAGGCATTTTCTGTGGTGCTTATTCTATTTTTCCTTTTAATTTGTTTTGTATTCCCAGAATGATTTTTTCCTCATTTATCTTCTTTTTCTGAATTGTGTCACATTTTTCTGTCTTTATTTAGTTTTGATTAGTATAACCATCCTCAATATTCATGGTTTATATGCCTGTTGTGATTTGCGTTGAGATTTCCCTAAAGTTACGCTAAAATAAGAACTTCTGTTCCCTATAAAGGTGACCTTCATTGAAAAGAGAACTGTTGTCGATATAACCAAGTTAAAATAAATTCACACTGGTAGGATGGGTCCTGATCCAATAATGGATGTTCTTATAAGGAGAGGTGCATTTGAACAAAGACGCACAGAGAAGAGAAAGTCATGTGAAGACAGAACACAGATGCAGAGACACAGGGACAAGCTGATGGGGAGGTTGAGGCAGAGGCTGTAGTGACAGATGTCTTCAAGCCAGGTGAGCCAGCCAACACCCGAACCTACAAGAGGCAAGGAAGGATTCCTCCCTAGAGCCTGAAGAGAGAATCACAGACATGATGACACCTTGATTTTAGACTTCTAATCTTCAAAACCGTGAGAATAAATTTGTGTTGTCTTAAGCCACTGTTTGCGGTACTTAGCTATGGGGGCTTAGGAAACAAATACAATATCTCTCTTAGTTTCTTTTGGATAACAAAGGGATGCTGGGTTCTAGTTTTGATCTGTTTTGGGGGTTCTTTCACTATTTGTAGTGATATTCTCCTGCTTCCTATCACTTTTAGGTATTTTTCCTCAACTTTTGAGGTAAGTTAGCATTCCTGATCCTTTTTTCCCCCTCTATATTTATTTATTTTTATTCTTCACAAACACGCTCTTCTGTCGTTTTTCAATAGAGCTCAAATACACAGAAGACTTTCTTCTGCAGATTTCTGAGTTCTCCTCTCCCATTTTTGTCTGAACCTCCCCTTTTCTCCATCTTTGTTGTGTCCATATTCCTCAATTTTGCTTCCGTCCCCAGAAGTCTTTTCTCAGTGTGAGGTCTTGACATACAAGGAAGGCCTCACCCATCACCTTTAAGAATCTGTGGGGTGAGACTTCTCCAGCTCCTTCAGATTTCCTTCCTGTGTGCCCTGTGTACTTATCTGCTATGTACTAGCACAGGCAAAACTCCCCCTGATTCTGATGGTTCTTCTTTCTTTGGCCTGTGGTACTCTTGAGCAAATGTGTATTAATTATTAGGGGCATTCTTCTGTGCTCAGGACATTCAGCTACCACCAGCCTTTCTTTGTCTTCTTGAATAGATATGAATGATATGGAAGTCCTACAGCTGTCGGGGACTTGTCGGCACATTTGGGGATCCACGGAAATACTTTGTCGTCTAGTTTTGTTTTAAATATTGCCTCTGGTTTTCTTTTAAGTGCTGGCTTTACTCTCTAGTGGCTTTCACTCAGAGGTTCAGAGAGACTGAGTAGCCATGCCACCGTCTTCCTAGAATCTGTCCATGATGATTTTATCCACGGTCACTAACTGAAATTTATTAAGTGCTTCCTCTATGTCAGTCACTGGCCTGAGCACCAGATTCTCATTTTATTAGTAGCCTTAGAAAGCAGATGCTGTCACCAGTTATATGTTCATGTTAATTATACAAATATATCAGAAATAAATAACTTGTCAAACTCTGAACAGCTACAAGTACCTAAGACTAAATTTGAACTTAGAAAATCTGATTACAGAACCCACACTCTTAGTAAATGTAATATGATTTTTTTAAAAAAAGGAAAATGACAAAAAAGATACACATCTTAATTCCAAGCAATGAAAGACAACTGGTGAAAAATGACATACTAATAGAAACTCATAGTACTGTAAAAAGTCTTCTTCGGGAACGGGTCTTATTGGTGTAAACAGCATTAAGATATCAAGTACAGAAAGAGTGAAAATGAAGAAGAGATGGTGAAAGCCAAGTAAACCCACTTTTTATTTTGCCCAGGGACAGGCCTGGTCCCTATCCTGCAAGAACGTGTAACTGAGATAGAGAACCAAACTATGAACAAATAAAACAATCAAATATGCCACAAAGATCAATTCTAGCAGCCAAACTTTCAAAAACAGTGGTGGTGCACTCACCCTGTGAGAGTCACAGTGTCCTATGCTCTATGAGGAGGAATAATTTATTTGGCTTGTTCCCTTCCCTCAGAGATGTTTCAATTTAGTGAGAAAGATAAGATGTGTTCATGAATAATTTAAGATAGTAAATAATAAGAATCATTTATCGCTACAAATAATAAAAGCTCTAGAAGTTTAGAGGAAGGACGTGTGACCAGAGTGGTAATAGACATGTAAATCGGAGAGCTTAAGCTAAAATGAGAACTAGAAGGAGAGGAATAAAAAGAACAGTGGGTCAATGGTGAGATGACAGCAGTGAGTAGATGTCTTCAGGACAAGCTACAGGACTTGCTAAGTGTTTTAAACGGCTTATCCTTCTTTCACATATCAGGAAACAGAAAATTGGAAAGACAGAGGGAAAAAAGTAAAGTCTGTTGTTTTCGTTCATAAGTGGAGGAATCTGGAGGGAAAGGAAAAAACAAAATACAAGAAGTAAGATAACTTATTGGGATGGTGCACAGTCACAAGGTGTGCAGAAACTCCAGAGGAAATACCTGAGTTCTGGATAGATCGCATCATTTACATATTAATAACAAAAAGAGGTGAACTGAGATTCCCAGACACTCATAGCGACCCATATCAGTCCTTACATTTTTTCCATAGCTCAAGATTTTCTGAGCATTCTTCAGCATCTGTCAGCGATTTGAGGCCAAGCTGCCCTGGAGGTTACTCTCAAAGATATACTAATCAGGACTCTTATCAGGTAAGATGGCTTGAGAGTTTGGACTCTCACAAGCTGCCTTGGTCATGGAGACATAAAACTTCATTTTAATGCTAATGACCACAATCCTTCTGTCACAAATCTCAGACAAGTTATAAAAGAAAGTCTCCAGGTTACTAAAAGGATGGTCTATATCAGATCCAGGGAGGTAACCCGAGACCCCATTCTCATGTCAGTTTGCACAGGAAACAATTCTACAGGTAGAAAAGCCATAATGTTGCTTTTAGGTGAAATAGATAAAGGAAAAGAATGACCATTGTTCTGTTTTTTCAACTAGAAGCTTAAGGTACTTTGTGGATGCTAGTCACAGAAAATATGTCCTCACTTTCTTCACTCTTAGGAATTGTTCAGTCTCTGGAAAGTTGAAATGCATTATTTTTCAAAAATACATTTTAAAGTTTATTTCCTCAGAAAGTTCAGTCAAACACAATGACGTTTTAAGGATATGCATCATTGAGTGTGTGTTTGCTAGAATGCATAAGTAGGCACACATTTTATATAGTCTTTAAATACAATTAAGTCAAATATAGCAAGTATTTCAAACCTTAAAATTAGGTTTACATTCAATAACTGACTAAAAAAGTAAAATTTCATCATGTTTACTAGAAGTATGCTGTAATTCCAATCAGAAGAAATTGCTGCTTCACAATTTGATTTTGGAAGAGTGTTCGATCAATGTTATTGACTTAAGAGATTCATTCATTATTTATTTTAAACTTTGTTTATTACCCAAGTTTCATATAGGACTAATTATTTAGATGGAAACCTGCAACTGTCTAAATTAATATTAAGAAAATTGAGCATTTACCCTGAGGCAGCAAAATTGGACTTTGTCAGGAAGCCAATCTGAGGTTATATGCACAAAATAGCTGAAATTGGCCATTAAATGGAAATAATCTGCAGCCATTAGTTCCCACTAGAGTGTAATTAAATACAAATAATAAAGACTGCATTGTCTTTTAAGTTCCACATTTTCCATTTGCAGAAAATGGATTCATAAACGACAGCTGTCAGAGAGACTTGGCTTATTGACACCAACCAGCTGAAGGTTTCTTATCGTGGCATCCCTGAAGAAATATCACTTCTACTGTGGGATCACCTTTGAGGAAACTGGAAGACTTTATGGCCACAGCCAGTGGCAACTCAACAAAGACATAGCTTTAAAACAGAGCTAGATAAACAAAGGCTCTGAATAAAAGAGCCACATTAAGAACAAGTTTTCTTTTTAATCATGAAAGCAAGCTCTCAGTACTGCTGAAGCAAAGTCAACAGAAGTCTGCTACTCATTCTTTGAAACCAGCTTGGCAGGCAGGTGGGTCACATAAGGATAATCACTCAAGTATTTTTGAGAGCAACTTTCATTAGTACAATCTTTTCCTATTTGTATGCTGACCTTTATGAATTCATTTAATGATTCAAAAAAAAAAAAATCTTCCAGGTAATTTTTTTAGCTTCCAATTCAAAGCATGAAAAGAGATGTCAGCCCCTGAGCAAAAAGGACAATATGGCAGGGATTCAATAGAGCTGGCTAATTCAATTTAAAAACACTCTTTCACTCCATGTGAAAATAGATATTTGGGGTGCAATCTATATGCCAGATATTATATAGGGATTGGCATAGTATATATTAAGTGTATATAGTCCTTTCTGGTCTTCAGAAGAATCAAATGGATACATATGCCCTAGTCAATATTTGACTATGTTTCATGAATCCTAGAGATAGTCTATGCCTAAATCTTTTTTTCCCCAATTACAAAAAAGCCATGTAACTGGGGAAAAATAGAGGGAAAAAAATTGAACAGACACAGAGGCTTATGCCTACAATCCCAGAATTTTGGGAGGCTGAGTTGGGAGAATTACTTAGGGGCAGGAACTCTAAGACCACCCTGGACAACACAGCCAGACACTGTATCTACAAAAACTGAAAAAAATAAATAAATTAGTCAGGCATGCTGGCACTTGCCTGTAGTCCCAGCTACTTGGGAGGCTGAGGTAAGATGATTACTGGAGCCCAGAAGGTCAAAGTTTCAGTGAGCTATGATGGCTCTGCTGCACTATACTGACTATTAAGTACCCAAATAATGATTAATGAAATAATGGTAACAGAGTTTGAATATCATTGTTTAAGAATATAGCAATTAGGGCCAAAACTTAAAAACCAGGTGAAATGCTGATATTAAAGACTTTCTGCTTTTCTTCTTTTTCTTCCTCTCTCCCTCTTTCTTTTGCTGTAAAATTGGTTTCACTAAATTTTGCATTAGACTTGGTTTTAATCATATGTAACACATTTTAAAAAAAATCATTGTTTCTTTGGGTTTGGAAAAATAAGAACAACAGAACTTTTAATAAATGCAATATTAAGATGTCAAAATATTGTAAAGAGAGGTATATCTATATTCTTAAAGCTATCCTTAGTTTAGTTTATAAATATTTTAAATAAGTTAATCTGAAGACAAAATTATCATTGAATCTCTTTGTATCCATGAGGATACACCTAATTTCATATCGTATGGATGGATATATATGGCCAATTGCAGAAGAAGATTGGACACAGATGAGTTATATATGTCTATGTATATATTCTACAAACATTTAATGATATTCTCCCTCTCAGGAGGTCTGTAGTTTTGCCAAATGATTGCATCAAAGAGCCCCAGCATAGAGGGGCATGTTCCAGCTGTTTCTGACACTTCAGTCTTCCACATTCATTCCAATTGCATTTTTTGCCCCAGTTGAAGCTTAATTCTCTTTTCTGTACACATAACAATTACTACTATGGGAGAAACCAAGTACACGCTTTATAAAAACTATCTAAAATCAGGAATCTTAAAACCATGTCAAGCATATCATTTGTGTAATTCATTCTCACTCCAAGATCCTCAAGCCCCTATTAGAATTTGATCTACTCCTTTAAAAAAAGAAAGAAAAAGTTTGTCTTGAATGGGTTTTTTACACTTGAAAAGAGATACACTATATGTTTGGCAAATTTCTTCTTCCTTTTCCTAATGTGTGTGTGCCATTTCTCTGGGGATGAACTATAAATTAAACAAGGGCATAAAAATTTTAGAGTCCTGTTGTGTAGAAAATTCTGGTTCCACAGGTGCCAGGTGTAGAGGATCACCAAGTCCCAAACATTAATGCTCACTGAGACCAACACAGACTTAGACAAAAACATCTCCTGTTGGTCTTTCCCACATGGTCTAGTAGTGGCTGAGAGGCTGTGGAAAACACCGAAATATTATTTCAGCCTGAAATGTGAGTGTGAGAGGGAGATCTGATATCATACAACAAGATTTTGTGAGGTCTTGTTAACTTGTTTGAATAATCTATCCCAAACCTAAAGAGCACCCTGAAAGAATTGCCATTAATTGTGATAACCATTTAAAAAGCCGGAGGGTGACCCTCACTTCAAATAAAATATATTTTAAAGATATAATATGTATAAAGAATGGTGTTGGATATTGAGTCAACATTAATAAAAAAAAAAAACTTCAACCCTTATCTTTCCTTTCACTTACAGACATACAAAAACAAAAGCTTAAAAAATCAAGAAACAAAAATTTTCAAGTCAACTTGTGAAGCAGTGAGTGTCATAAATCGGGGCAGTCAGGAGGGGTGAGCAGGATATTCGTTTTCTATTTCAAATGATTCTTAAAAGAATAATAGGTTAGATTATTGACCTGTAGTCTAATAATTTCTACCATCAGATATACTTTTAATAAACATTTTAACAAAATTGATCAGTGAATGGCAGAAAAATCACACTAAATAGCTTCATGACAATTAAAAGATCATTAACAACGTTTAACATGTCAAATATTTGAAATGGGTTTTCAAAACTAACAATAGATATTCAACTGCTGATATTAGATTTTAATGAATAGGACAAGTTGGGGGAAAAACACATTAAAAAGTTCTCTGAGCCAGGCTCAGTGGCTCAGCCTGTAATTCCGCGCCTTTGGGAGGCTGAGGTGAGTGGATCGCCTGAGCCCGCCGGTTCGAGACCTACCTGGGCAGCGAGACTGCATCTCTACAATAAATCAAAAAATCAGCCGGGCATGGTAGCACATGCCTGTAATTCCGGCTACTCGGAAGGCTGAGGCGGAAGGATCGCCGGAGCCCAGCAGGTTGAGGCTGCAGTGGCCGGGAGCGGCCACTGCACTCCAGTCTGGGCGACAGAGTGGGACTCCAACTCAAAAAAAAAAAAAAAAAAAAAAAAAGCCATGATGCGTTCTATTCCTCAGTAAAACATACACAAAAAAAGTTCTCTGCAGTAGCTCTTAGGTCAGTGGGATGTAGAATTGAACTAAAGGGGCTCGGATCTTCCAAAAGCACATGAAGACACTCAGTGTGGGCTGAAATTTAACAACTAGCATATCTGATCACTCTTTGCCTTCTTTTGAATTTTAATGAAGAATTCTAGTCAATGATTATGAGTCAAAAAATTCAAAAGGCAACTTGATCAATGTGATTGGCCAAGATATTTGACATTTATTCTCTAAAAATATTCTGCAGTAGCAATTAAAATGACATCAGCCATAAAAACAAATGCATATTTTTGAAATAAATCCAAAAGCTCGCATTTTTTTCTGAAGAGTAGTAATGACTTCGGTGTAGGACATTTCCTGGTTATCACTTAGTGATGCGGATATATTAGGCTCAGCTTTTTCGAAACCCTCAGATATTTTCAAACAGTCATTATATCCCTAAATTTGCCTTTCATGTTCATCATTTTTGCTTAATTAAGTTTCTGTATTGGAGGGAAAATCACAACCAGTGGAAATGTAATAATGCAGAATATGGAGCTAATTTTTCTGTTCACTTTTTAATGGAATATTTTTTATTTTTGGAGACAGACTCTTGCTCTGTTGCTCAAGCTGGAGTGTCGTGGCATGACACGCCTCAGCCTCCTGAGTAGCTGAGATAAGGTAAGCACCGCCATACCCAGCTAATTTTTTAAAAAATATATTTTTGTAGAGACAATGTCTCCCTGTGTTGGCCAGGCTTGGGTTGAACTCCAGATCTCAAGTGATCCTCTCTCCTCAGGTTTCCAAAGTGTTGGAATTGCAAATGTATGCCATCATGCTAAGACTTTTCTTGAATTTGACAACTGATACACAAAAGAAATTTCTTTCCTAGTAATAACAAAGCCTAGGAAAGAAAACTAGTATCACTCTGAAACAGATGTGGTGGTATTTAAAGGAGAAGAAAAGATTACGCCTATCATCCTCAAAAATCACTAGAATCTTCAGTGTGGCATTTTATTGAAATAAAATCTAATTTGAGGCATTTAGATTTAAAATTTACCAGCAAAAATGGAGAAGTCCAACACCATATATATCAACATAAAAAGATTGCCAAATTTATATGTGTGAAAATGTTCAACAATGTTCTGAGGTTTGCTACATTGATACGTTAAAGAAACACAGGGTACCAAAGAAAAGTATATGTATTTTAAGCATGATGTTTGCTCAAAAGATGACTTTAATCAAATGAATACTAGCATCGCCACGCAACAGGCAAGACAGTCAAAGAAAATACCAGAAGCAAACATCCTACTACACATTGCTACCATAATTTAATTCAACTTAAAGTAATACATAGATAACATCTCTTAAAATATGTATACATTTTTGGCACCCCTGTTTTATTTATATATATATATATATATATATATATATATATATAAATAAATAGTAAAACAATTATACTTTTTGATCTATTTTTGGCATATGCTCTTAGCAAGCACTTAGGTCATCAGTACAGCAAGGTAATAGAGAATGATTAACATGGAAAGACACATACATGGAGTTATTTTCATTAAGAAACCATTTGTCTCTTGTCATTACAGTGGATGTGATATTATTGCCATTGGCCGGTTTTCAAGCACAAAGAGAAGCACTGAGGTATAATGGTTAAAGCTGCAGTCTCCGCAGCCAGATAAAATATTTTAAAAGCTGTATTCCTCAAATGACTAGCTGCATGATGCTGAATACATTGATTTAGATTTCCTGTGTCTCATTCAGTTTCCTCATCTGAAAAACAGAACTAGGAATAGACCTACTTTATACAGTTGTCCTGTGGTTAGTGAACGATGTGCACAAAGAGCTTAGCTCAAGGTCTAGCATGTAGCCAGCATGCAAAAAACGCTAGGTGTTATTACTACAACACACACAAAATATATTCTGTAAAATCAGGAGGTGTGCATCGCCACGGCTATGGACACTAGTGAATCCAAATGAAGCATTAGATACCTGGAGTTGTCACCCAAACTTAGGAGATACTCGTTCAGTACCCAGAGAGGAAGTCCTAATTAGCCCCTGATATCATTCTGGAAACAATGGAAACAGCAAACAGAGCCACTGGGTCATTGGGAAAGATACATATTTTAGCCAGAATGTAGGTCTGGGAGCAGGTCTTGCTGCTGTCACCTCATTTTTTCCTGGTTGCAGCCGCCTTGTCTTCCTGGTTGATTAATATCAGAAAGCTAATTTTGAGCCTAAGGCCAGGTAGAGGCAAGCGTCTCCCAAGGGTTTTGTGGCCAAGTCTGTAGCCCCAAGTATTGCAGCAGCACGTTACAGCTAACTTCTGGGCCTTCCAACCCACTGGAATGGCTGCAGCCAGGGCTTGCTCCTGGCCCAGGGCAATGCCAGACTCCTGGCCTTTAGGCCCAGTGATTCCTGGTCTCTTTGGATCTTTGGTTGAAAGGGCACAGGAGGACGTATAATGACTAGTTGCTCTGGTCTTTTGCAGATAGAAGCCTTATTTAATCTTGAAACCCTTGTGCATATATGTTCACTTTATCATTCCAAATATAATGCAAAGGGGATAAAAAGCAAAAAGCCTTTGTCAATGTTCTTTCACAGAAATCCGTTTCCACCAAATTAACTTTATAAAATTTGTGAAGCCTTTGATTACACTCAAATGCTGACTTTTATTCAATGTTTTGCATAAAGGAAAGGCATGTTGTTTCAAGTTGACAAACATTATTCTCATTCATTTGTTAGAATATCTTCGGAACGATTGTCAGTCTGTTTATTTGGGAATTGAATGGTAGATGCTTGATGTATTTCTTTTGTGGTATTTATTGTTGTTTGTTGAAAACAAAATACATTATTTGCATTCTGATTTAATTTATTATTCTTCCTTTATTCACATCATATTGTTTCTTCCCACAATTACAGTGCTGATAACCATTAGTAGCATTTAGATGTCTTCTAGTTTTCAAATCCTTCCACAGACATTTCCTTATTTGGGTTTTACAACCACTGGGAAGTAGTTACATTAGGGAACATTTTCACATTTTAAGACTGGGGAAACTGAGGCATACACAAGATTAAGTAATTTGTCAAAGAACAATAAAGTGAAAATGGATGACAAGGTCTAGAATACAAAACATCTGCGATTGTGTTATTGGTTGCCCGAGGCAGGGTAGACTGAACAAAAATAGGCTTGCAAGCGAGGAGTACCTGGGTCCAAAATCCGGTTCTGTCACTCAGTCATTGTGTGACTTAGGATCATACATCTTGGTTTACCTAGAAGTTAAATGTGGCAGACCCAGATAGTTAAGCAGAGATGGAGTTTAATAAACTACAAAAAGAAAAGCAAAACAACAGAAGGTTATAAGCAATTGGTAAGAATAAATAGCTATTATTAGCTTGACTGTATTTTCTTTCCTTACACCTTTTCACCCAAGCCTGCTGTTCAAATAAAACTAAAACTTACCATTTAACCACATTAAATTACAAAATTTTAAAGCAAAATCAATCATGCATCAACCATGCCATGCAGTTTCACCTAATACTTACAAAGTCTTGACTCCATCATGCTTTAGCAAGCCTTCATGATGTTTTTGTTTTGTCTTGGTTTTGATAGCTTTCTTAAAACATATTTTTGACTAGGGTATATGTGCACCTATTTTGGAAAAATGAAAAAGATTTAAAATACTATACAGAAAAAAAACGATGTCTCTGGCTCATCCCTGTTCTCTAGTCACTTAGTTTCCTTTTCTTGAGGCAAACACTAATAGAAGATATTCACAATTCTTCCCATGGATACTTTATTCATTTTTCAGCAAACATACATAATGTATTATATTTTTTACTGAGCTATTGCTTAATTTTTTTCCATTTTGTCTCTTGTTCAAACAAGGAAAAACATCTCAATTGACATTTTCTACAGACTACATATAGTGGATGAAAAGAATCAACCCCACCCCCAAAGAAATTGAGACGGTGTCCTTAAAGGAAAATGAATTCTATTCAGGCAAAAGAACAATCGACGTCAACTTATTAATTAAAGGCTCCAGGTTGAGCCAGCAGCCCCAAATCAGTGTTCCAAGAACCTCAGTAAAAGCAAGTGTATGTAAAATATTGTATATATAACATATACTTGCATGAGACTGTGAGCTCTCAGAGGGCGGGAGGTTGAATTTTTTGGTTTGAGTTGGAGTCTCACTCCGTCTCCCAGGATGGGATGCAATGGTACGCTCACGGCCAGCCCAGCGTTGACCTAATAGGCTCAGGTGATGCTTCCACCTCATCCTTCCAAGTAGCTAGAACTACAGGTGTGCAAGAATATTGGCTTTTTTTTTTTTGGTTTATTGTAGAGATGAGGTCTTGCCAAGTTGCCCAGCCTGTTCTCAAACCTATGGGCTCAGGCAATCCCCTCGCCTCAGCCTCTCAAAGTGCTGGGATTACAAGTTTGAGCCACCGTGCCCTGTCAGGTGGTTGAATTTAACCATATTTAGTTCTTGACAAATAGAAGGCATAAATATGCTTTGAGGACATAAATGAATATTTTAGTACTTACTGAAATTTTTCTCAAGAATTTCAGTAAGATCCACTTAACGTTGTCATAATATTACCATCCAATTTTTATCTTTTCCAAGCAGATGTTTTCTCACGTGTAATGTATCTGGTTTGGAAACTTATTATTTCTCAAAATCTGGGTAAACAATCTCAATTTCAAGTACTTGAGTTAGAGGGCTATGGTATTTATTTCTTTTAAATACATGCCACTGGTAGTAGAGTTTTGTTCCCGAAAGACATTCTGTTTTTTGTTAGCATAGCAGAAAGGTAGAGTGAAACGTGAAGACTGGACAACTATTGGGCCAAGTCACTGAACAATATATTTTTGTTACCCATTTGTAAGAGATTACATAGGGGTGAGGACACAACGTCAATATGGGTACCTGATCTCAAACCAGGCAAATGGGCACCAAAGGGAGGCCCAAGATTACCTGTATGATGTCCACTTGTATACCTCATCCTGAATTGTATCCCACATCTTTAAAATAAAATATAAAAAAGAAAAAAGAGAAAGACTACACAGAATAGTAAAAAAGTCATACATAAAAAAAGAACACACACAGAGTCCTTTCAATCTGGTTGCAGCAGAGACTGATATTAAACAACACTGATAGGCCATTGATTTGGACTGACGTCCTCCACTGGTCCTCAACAGGCCAAGACAAAATGGAGTCATTCATGCAAAAAGTTCCAAGTCAACAAGCTTTTCTTATCGGAACTTTCGAGAAATCAGGAGAAAGAAACAACAGCAAATTTTAGTCAGTACGATAAGAAAGTTCACTCTATTTTAACTCTTACAAGGACGGTAACTTTGTGTTCACATCCACTTTTTGTTTCTCATTTCTGCTTTCTTCAGCTCTTTTCTGCCTGCAAAGTCAAGCTCCTCTGCTCAGCTTATTGGTAGACTCATTCTATTTTACAAAATGAAATAATGTCCTGTTCTAGTATTGCTAGTAAAAGGCATTTTGATATTCTTGATCAACTAAATTTGTTGTAATTTTGTCTTTTAACTGGAACCAATTCTCATGCCATGATCAGTTACCAATACAGACTTGCATCTCACTAAAGCACTACAGAACACGTAGAAGAATTGAAAAAATAAGGGAGGAAAGAATATGGCTGTTTCTTTCGCATGTTCAGTTTATTTTTATAGCACAGGAAAAATGCCTTATCCAAGCACTGTCTACCAGGGTCATAACATTCAAGGTCAATTAAAGAAGACTATGCAGAGTATTAAGCCAAGAGTTACTTGACTACTACCATGGATTGATGAGCCAATGGGTCCTCAAACGTATCAAGCTCATTCTCCTCCAATTCAGCAAGGCCTTTCATTCCAGACTTTCATACTGGGAACTGCTATGATCCAAATATTTGTGGCCTCCAAAATTTCTGTGTTGAGTCTTAATCACCCAGGTGGCACTATCAGAAGGCAAAGGTTTTAAGGAGGTGATTTGGAAGGCATGAAAGTAAAACTTTCCTAAATGGGATTAGTGTTCTTATAAAAGAAGCCCCAGAGAGATCCCTGAGCCCTTCCACAAAGTGAGAACACAGCAAGAAGCCATCTGTGCACCAGGAAACAGGACCTCACCAGATACTGAATGTGCTGACACCCTGATCTTGGACTTTTCCATCCTCCAGAACTGTAAGGAATGCGTTCTTGTTGTTATAAATTGTTCAGTTTATGGAGTTTTTGTTATAGCAGCCCAAACAAATTAAGACAGGGACTGACTGGAAGAAACCGCTTATTGAAATAGGAAACTAGGAAAAACCTTGATTGGAGACTAGCAATAAAAAAATATTAAATTAAAATGAGGAAAATAATCTTCACCAAGTTCCTCTACATACGACAATTATAGGTTTGATTTTAATTGTTGTTAAGCAGAATATTTGCATATATAAGCTTCCAACTTTTAGTAGAATTAAATGAGGCTTTGTAAACTGATAAAAATGATTTTTTGATTGTGTTCTCCACAGCATCTAATATATGCATTGCATATATTATGTATTTAAACATCTTGGGTTGAATAATATAAAATTTAGATTCCAATTATTTTAGAATTTAAAAGTCTTGTAGCTCAAACTTTCCTACTTATAGTTTATGTATTTAAACAAACATAGAATTTTAAAGTGGTACAAATTGAGTCAGTTAGGAAGATATATTTTCTTTCCTTAAAGTAGATATCAGATTAGGGAGACAGAACTCTCAACCCATAGAATCTGGGATCATAATTGTCTCATTCACAACTCAGTTCCAACGCCTGATGTGGTCCCTTTCATGTAGTAAGAGTAAGGTAAATGTTTGTTGAATAGTGTTGGATCAGTAATAGCAGGTTATAGTTATCAATCTATTATTAGTAAAATCCTTGAAATGCCTGTAAATTCTCTTGAAATCAAACTCTATAAATCCTCTTGAAATCAAATTCTGAGCCACTGTCCCTAGCTATTTCAAGTCCATCCACAGTGAACCAGTAGTAATAGAAACCAAAATGACCTATTTCATGAAGGAAGAGAAAATCCTAACAACAAATTAGACTTTATGCCCAAATGACAACCCAGAGTTTGTGAGAACACACACACACACACACACACACACACACACACACACACACACACACACGTCTTCCAGAGTTTCTTTTTCCAATTTAATTTATTTTGCCCTGCACAGTCCTGGGTGCCTAAAAAACACAAATTAGTATTTGCTAAATTAAAATGACAACTGCATAAACCTGATCGTAACTATTGCTGCAAGCTGCAATTTGCCAGTTCTGTAATGTCAGTGAGGCATCTGGTTCCTACTCTGTCACTTTCTCCCTAGGGCTTCAAAACAAAAGCTATAGAGGAAAAACTGGAGTCATTATATATGTGGCTAGCACAAGAAGTATAGCTGTAGAGGGTCTGAAACATATTTCGGCAATTTCATAAATGGACTGTAATTCAATAATAACCATCAAAACTTTATTAGTTTCATTTCAGTGTGACTATAAATGAGTTTGTTTCCCACTAAATCACTCATATCCATAGTTTACACTATTTTCGTGGTAGTTATTAGCATAATGATGATGGTCTTTCTCTGCTACAATTTTTATTGGACAAGTTCACACCATTCCTTGTGACTAATTAATATTTTTAATAGGAGACAAATTATTTCTGTTCAAACAAGATTCGTATTTTTAAAAGTTGTTTTGCTTTTGTTTACTTCTAAGATTAGCAAATCTGTTATTCATGGGCTCATTATTGTAGAATTGTCAGCACACAATCCCTGCATAATACGTATCTCCCTCTCTCTCTCTCTCTCTCTCTCTCTCTCTCTCTCTCTCACCACACACACACACACACACACACACACACACACACACACAGTTTGATATATTCGGTGATTACATTGTAAAGACAATACTGGAAAGAAAGTTATAAATCTTGGCAACAGACCATGTTTAATTGACTTAAAAGATGATAAGAAAGTAAAGCTTAGTGTTGAGATTAGTGCTACCTTTAAAGTTTGTGTCCATTCTTTGTTTGACTTCAAGCTTGTTTGTTTACCTAAATAATATGTACCTCCAGGGCTGTGTATATTTGTGATTTGTAGTACACAGAAAATTATTTCCAATAGAAACTACCCTTTTATTTTTTATTTTTAAAATTTTTTTTCATTTTTTATTTTTTTGAGTTGGAGTCTCACTCTGTCACCCAGACTGGAGTGCAGTGGCCACTCCAGGCCACCGCAGCCTTGACCTGCTGGGCTCTGGAATCTTTCCGCCTCAGCCTTCCGAGTAGCCGGAATTACAGGCATGCGCTACCACGCCCGGCTGATTTTTTGATTTATTGTAGAGATGAGGTCTCGCTGCCCAGGCGGGTCTCGAACCCGCGGGCTCAGGCAATCCACTCACCTCAGCCTCCCAAAGGCGCGGGATTACAGGCTGAGCCACCGAGCCCGGCAGAAACTACCCTCTCAATCTTAGGCAAGATTAATATGTGTTTCTTTGGTGTCATTATACAATAATATATAGCAATCTTGGAAGTCCTATTAGAGATTAAAGTAATGACATCAAGCAGATATCATAAATTGACCGAGATGCTCTTATGTGTTTGCTTTCCTGTCAACGTGTCCAAGTGACAAAAAAAAAACCTAAAAATGAAATGTCTTTTAAGTGAATTTCCAAGTCCCTGAACAATAAACAGAAACTTAGTTTGACATGCAATTTATCAAGATGTGAGACTTCTATTATTAAAAAAAGGACAAAAAACAAAGGAAAAGCAAAATTAAATAAATGATGTGATTGTAAGCTTAGGAAAATTCCTATAAAATGTAAATCTGGGTGTTTATTTAATTGTTGTTTTTATGAATTATAAAGCTGACCCTTACATACTATATTTTTGGAGGCCTTAAATAATTGACAAACAGTAACTGGAAATAGTTGTATTATTTTCACTAATGTAGGAAAAATTAGCTATTGGTCATGTATTTATTTTGGGAACTTCTCTAAAAATAGTAATATTTATCATAAAACTCTAAAATAAATTCTTAACACTTCAGAGTGCTGAAGTTGAGTTGGCAATGGATTTTATGGAAGGAAATCTAACTAATGATTTTGAGAGGATTATTTTTCTGCAGCCTATATTAATGTTTACCACATCAAGTGTTTTCTTGATGGCCTTTATCTCTTTGTGCTGCATAGTTGGTCTTTTGGCTAGATAATCACAGATTAAAAATTAAAAGCTCCATAAAAAAAATTTCCATTCCATCACTTTGTCATGCAAACCAACAATGATAGACTCTACAAAGTTGGATCATGTCACTGCTACTGTGTGAGATAAGAATGGGGTTTCAACCTTGGTTTTTGTTTCTGGGTGTGTGTGTGTGTGTGTGTGTGTGTGTGTGTGTGTGTGTGTTGTAATTCTGGCTCTTGGTTTAATAACAAATTGATGGCTTTTCTTCATGAATTTCCTTGTTTCTCTAAATAATAGTCAAACTCATAAGATATCGTTAGTGAAAAATGACAGTTGGATATTATCAATCCTGGGGAATTGACTCCAAACTTCTCAACAATTCAATCTTTTCACCTTCAGGAAAAGCCCACATGGACTAGCCTTTCGTGAACATATTCTGTGTATCTGGAGGCTTGACTAAACATATTACTCTTCTGGCTAAGTTTCATTCCAGTTACTGAAATTCACATAATGTTCAAAGGTCCTCTCATAGTCATCTGGAATGCTTTGATGAGCCTGCTAATTTTGAGAATGCACTGGTCATTAATGTTTTCTTTGAATCCATTGTGATCAACTTCCTGAGTGTTTCGGAAAGACTATTTTTCCCCTCCCATACTTCAAAATCAACCCAGTAAACACCTCTGTTAGACAGAGCTAAGCACTATCCAGTCCCTTTAATTTGATAAAATCCCCCTCCTGGTTGTACAGATTTCATATACAGACTTGATTTGTATTGATGGGGAAGAGGTGTTAAAAATGGAAGCGCTTCAGGACTCTCTCTTGTGATGGCCTGTTTGCATGCAGTTCTAGATATAAAGCACAATCTAATTACTACAGCTGTTTGGAGAAGTTTAGTGATGTCTGTGCTGTACCCAAGCGAATGTTAGCAATTCCTCTCTCTCAAGAGTTGTCAAACTCACTGTTCATCAAATGTATTTAATATTAAAAATGGAGACAATGGACCACCAGAAACAATTTCCCACCCTTTCATTGTGTATGGGTGTGCATGCCATGTGAATGTGTTGATATTTATTAAATATTTTGGTTTAAATACTTGTCTAGTGGATGTGCACATCCTTATGTGGATGCATGGCGTTTCTTATTCCAAGGAGCAGAATCAGTCCAGCCAACACACATTCCTGAGTCTTATTTTTCAGAGAATTCCAGTTTTTGCTAGTTATTCTAAATAAGCATCAAGCATTGTGGGGTGGTGTCTGGCACGACGTAATTTCTTACTTAATGGAAGAACAAGAGAGCATTTATAGTAAAATATTCATAAATTGTCAGCACATCTGTTATTACTGCCCCCAGGGACACATTCATTTAAGCCTCCTATTTTCCAGACATTTTTCTATTTTCAAATATACGCTGTACTTCGATCTGGCACACAACCAATCAAGCTGCATTTTATAACCTGGCTACACCTGTTTCTGCAGGTGTAGTGCCTGAGAGAGGGCACTTTCAGGATGGAAGAAAAGAGCTACCGGGATTCATTTTGAGACAGTCATTTCCTCACAGCTCAGCAGGAAGGTTTTGGGAATTTTTTATGAAGCACATCAGTAGAATTTTTCTCTTCGTGTCAGCGTGGCTTCACTTCGAATGAGAAAGGTTCCTGTAATATGATTCACAAATAAGATTTTTTATAACTAAGAGATCAGCTATTTTGAAATAATATTTAAATTATTTTTTCTCTTGGTACTATGTTGAGTTTATTTTACACTTTTGGTGTACTTTATCATATGTGAATTTACATGTTTTGTGTATAAATGGCGTTTGCACTACCAGGTTATTTTATTTTGCATTACTTCATCCGTCTATTTCCTTATTTGATTTTTACTGAGAGTGTGTTCTCCAAGTAACACTCACAGTGCAGCAGGGCTGGTTTTCCCTGATTTTCATTCATCTGTTCACCCAGTATCAGGGACACTTCCGTCCTCCTATAAAGCATGCTCACAGATGCTTATAGTGAGAAAGGAGATAGTCAGAAGCTGGTTAGGCATACAGAAGTGGGGGTCTCCAGGAGACTTAACACCTGCAGGAACACCCCCTGCACCACCTCCATTGTGTAATTGTTGGTTGAAAGTGTGGTTAAGAACATCCTCTCCACCCAGGATGTATTGTTTAAAGGGACTTTTTGCTGCTTAAATGCAGGCACAGTAACTTAATTAACTTGACCTTGGCTTATTATAATGTCATTAAAATAGCATTTGCATCGTGGTGGACTTTTCTGTGGTACTTATGGATGATATTCAAGATGAAGTAACTGTGGTCAAGGACCCGCATGAGCAATAAGAATTGGGTCTCAGGAAGTAAGGGGCAGATGAGATGTAAATGAGAGAAACAACTCTAGAAACAATAAGATCAAAACTACAAAAAAACTCCTAGCACCAGGTTACCCATTTCCAGGCCCCTCTCTTATTCTGGAGAACTTTGGTGCTTAATAAATTCCTTCTTTCAGTCATTCTTTTGGTGTCCACATTCCTTAATCTTCTTTTTTATTTTTATTTTTTTATTATAAAGATGTGGGGTACAATTCAGGGTTAGGTATACAAACATTGATTATGCAAGTACCCCTGTCGATGAGGTATGCCCCTCCTTCCCCTAGCAGATTCCCCCAACTGCTAATCCCATCCCCTCTCTCCTGACAGTTTTCCATTACTGCCAAATGCTTTCTTATAGTATTATAATTGTTCAAGTTCCCCTTATGAGTGAGAACATATGGTACTCTGTTCTTTGTTTCTGTGACAGACCACTGAGTATGATCGACTCCAAATCCAACCAAGTTGCTGCGAAGTCCATATATTTGTCCTTCTTTATGGCTGCATAATATTCCATTGTGATCCTATACCTTGAAAATCCAAGAGAATCTGCCAAAAACCTGCTTGCATTGATAAAGGACTTTCGCAAAGTCTCAGGGTACAAAATAAACATGCAAAAGACAGTTGCTTTCCTATATACCAAAACCAAGCAGGCAGAGACCCAAATAAAAATCACAATCCCATTCACAATAGCCACAAAAAAAATGAAATGCCTTGGCATCTTCCTAACCAGAGAAGTGAAAGACCTTTACAATGAGAACTACAAAACGCTGCTCAAAGAAATCCAAGAAGACACAACCAAATGGAAAAATATTCCAGGCTCATGGATAGGAAGAATCAACATTGTTAAAATGTCCATCCTACCAAAGGCAATCTACAGATTCAACGCAATACCCATTAAGTTACCAACATCATTCTTCTCAGTCCTGGAAATGACAATACAGAAATTCATATGGAAACGTAAACCACCATGGATAGCCAAAACAATCCTTAATCTTCTTGGTCGTGGGACAAGAATCCAAGGTTGCTGGTTCAAGTTGACAGTGAAGTTTAAAACTCCTGCAACAATAGCATACAGCTGTCTGTAACCATTGTGTTGCCTCTTCTATGTCTATATACTTCTGCTTCCTCCAGTTAAGTTGTATCCTTTCCAGGTGTCAGAAACTCCACAACCTTTCATAACATTCGAACTTTCTATAGCAATCAGATAAACACACTAACTATTACAATAATGAAAAAGAAAAAAAATGTAAAAAATGATTGATATTTTGCCCATGAAAAGCTTTAGTACTTTGGATAACCCGTTAAGTCACATAATTCTCCAAAGTGCTACTGAATTTAAGTGTAAACAATGAAATAGTAAGTTATTTGGGGGAATGGGGGGAGAGAGAGAGAGAGCTTTGATGTTCAGTACAATAGCCACTAGCCACAAGTGACCCTTGTCAATTCAAAATAATTAGAATAAAGTCAAAATAAAAATTTAGTTCCTAAGTTGCTCTATACCCACTTAGAACTCATGGCTACCAAATTGGACAGCACAGATATGAACTATTTCCACCATGAGTGACAGTTTTATTCGGCAGTCAAAGAGAAATTCTACATTCAGATAACTGCCATTGTCTAATTCCTAAATTTAAAATGGAAGAAGAATATCTTTGTGTTTCAGGCAAGAAAATTATTTCAAACTCTTAAAAGATTGGGAAAATATACATGTATAGATTTCAAGTTGAAAGATGTTAAATATATTTTCATGATGATTACTATTTCAGCCCATATTTTAATTAATTTATCATTTATTTTTCCTGCTACTGTTGGATACAGTAGTTTTACTCTGATGTATAGGATAATGATTAAGTACATCTGCTCCAGAGAGAACTGTGGTTTTTACGATGGCTCTATCACTAATGTCCCATAGAACCTCAGGCAAGAGTTCTTTCAACTGTGTTTATCTATAAAATGAGAATATCAATAGGACTTAGATTATAAGGTTGTCATAGGACTAAATGATGTCAAAAGGTTCTGTCTGTGCCTAGAACATAGGAGAAAATAATTGTTAAATAGTTATCAAAATTATTATAATAGTAATCAAAGAGTTATGAGGCAGCTTTCAGTTTGCAAAATGCTACCTTGTATGTTACTTCATTTAATTCTCAATTAATTGTTTTTCTTGTTTTAGATAGAAAGGGATCTTAGAAAGTGGTAGGGCATTGCCAAGTTTATATGGTAGGATATTCATTTCTCTTACTTTGAAACTTATATAATTATAGTTTTCATATGTAATCTTGTCTACTAAAAAAAAGTGCATGACTAAATCATTTTCATTTGATTAATTTCTGGTGTATTGATCATTTACATATTTTATCAATAATAAACACCATAGCAGAATGTCATAATATGGGATGTTGAAAATTAGTGTACCATATTAGACAATAGATGATTAGATTATCAACTATTTCACTTGATATACCTAGTCAAAAGAGTATCTCAATTGTGTTTTGAAAAAGAGAAATTAAGAAAGCATTTTCCTTCAGTTAAGCATTTATCAGTGAGTTTATATGAGGCTATTTCAGATCAATATAAAACAAAGACAGTTTAGATTCATACTTTTATCTTCCCTTTAAATCATATGCTAAATCTAAGTATGAGATTTTCCATACCACATCACAAACTAGTGAGAGAAGAGATAAGATGTTACAACACTACTATAATACAAAGAACATGTTAAATGTAGTAAGAAATGTGCGTAGCACTATAGCTAGTTTAGATAACATTGAGCTTTAGGAATATGACACTCATGGAAGTGGTGGCCTTTAATATGGATGTGAAGAAGGAATTATGAACTAGAAGAGGGAAAAACAAAAGTACGCCTATCTTTTGGATGAGAAGAATTTTCTTTTGATGTCTCAGTTGACATTTTCTGTACTTTACAGTATTTCAGAAGCTAGAATGTAAGAAATTTCATTTCTCAGTCCCGTTTGCCACAGGAATTCTGGTTTAAGTTATATCAGCGTGAGACATGAAATTAGAAGGCAGAAAGTTCTTTTTTGCTTGTTTGTTTTTCTCTCCGGCTCTTGACATGGCAGCCACAGAGAAGGGCTGACTTCTGTAGCAACACACACAGTTTACTCTTTCTGAACAGTTCCTGATCTGAGGAATGCCATCTCATGTTTTCACTTCTTCCAACAATTTTTTATCCTGTTTCTCTGCTTGAAATACCTAAGCAGCTATCTGCTTTGCTGATTGATTCGGTTGTGATAACATTAGGGCAAAGTAAAAGAAAAACTATGCATGTAGAAAAATTGAAATGCTTTTTTTTGGAAAAAGAAAAAATTCTAGCTTCTATTGCAACTGAACTCTAGAACTGTCTTAAATAAGGACTGTAATGCACAAATGTTCAGTTTGCAATAATAGATTTTGTGAGACATCTCTGGCTATTCCTCTTAGACCTCTTTTAGAGATGTACTTTGCATAATTATTTAAGCATTTCTTTTAGATCTTAAAAAGTGAGAATTCATCAAATTCAGTTAATTTTTTTTTAATTCAAAGATATATGTTCTAAAAAAAAGTTCAGGAGATACTTAAGTGAATACTTATCATTTAGCTCAATAACTTTAGATGATAAGCCATGAACACAATATGTCTGGCAAAGTATCATAAAGAAGTTAAAGCCCAGAGATGTGAAATAAATAAGTAATGATTGTTAACAAAAAATTCTCACAACATGAAATAACATTCCCAGATAACACCAATCACAGTCTGAGGGTTGGGTAGGTGAAAAAGTCAAAGTGAGTAAAAACATATTATAAATCTTGTCTTACAGTTGCAGATACATTGGCTGTTTGAAAAATAAAAGTTAAATAAGTGTGTTAGGTATTTAGAATTATTTAATGAGAAATCAGAACAAGCTATACCATCCAAACTACTAACATGGAAATCACCACAAAAAACACTCAGCTAAGCCAACAAAAGATAGGAAAGAAAACAAAATGATAACAGCAAGCCATGGGAAGTAGAAAATAAGAGTAGACATTGACTGGAATAAAGATACCTATCAGTACTCACTAAAATATTTAATGATTTGAAACCAAAACTGCTCTAATTAAATAAAAACAGAACAACAACAACAAAAAATCCAGCATCAACTTCAAAACAAAATGTCCTTCATGCCATAAAAAGACATAATTCATATCTTTAGAGATAACAATATACCAAAATATGGCAATGATCACAAACTTCTGCATCTAAAAGGAATTCTAAAAATGACTTTAAAATTTAAAAAGTGACAGTTGATAAAATGGCAAATCCAAAACCTAAGCAAGATATTTTGTCATACTACTGTCAAAAACCAACAGGTCAAGTAGACCAAAAAGGAATAAGCAGATCAAATATTTCAATAACACAATTCAGATATTCATACTAGTAGGTGGATATGTGGTATTTCAAAACAGATAGTGATTTCACACTTTAAAAAGCATCCATAGGGCATTGATAGACTAACCACTTGTTGATTCATTGAATTTACAATAATCCATTCATTTGACAAATATGTACTGAGTATTACCCGGTTGCCACACACTGTTCTCTTTCTGGAGAGAGAGAAATTGCAGCAGGGGATAACCAATGTCATGGAAAAGAGATTGAAGATGTGTGTTATCACTTATATTTCAAAAAAATCAATTTGCTGCAGTGCAGAATCTTATAAAACTCAATTTTAACTTATAAAAAAACTCCACATATTTTTCTTAGAATTGCTTATATAAAATAGAAGGGTAGAAAATCTAAATGGTACCTGTCACTCAATGAGGTTGTCTCAAGCAAAGGATACAAGGTACTGTCTGAATATCTGTATCTTTCTCAAACACTTACCTTAAAAAGCTGACTCCTAAGGTGATGGTATTAGAAGGTGGAGCTTTTAAGAGGTGATTAAATTGAAAGAGGAAGCCCTCAGAAGCCCTAATTTTGTCCTCATAAAGCGAGATCAAGGGAGCTTATTCCTCTTCCACCATATGAGAACACAGTAGAAGATACCATCTGTAAGCCAGGAAATTCGCCCTCGCCAGCCATTGAGTCAACTAGTGCTTTGATTTGGATTTCCCAGTCTCTAAAACTCTGTTCAATAAACTTTTGTGGTTTATAAACTACTGAGTCATGGTATTTTGTTAAAGTGTCCTGAGCAGATTAAAATGCAATGTTTCCTTTAAGAAAGAAAAAAAATGAAGAAAAGGGCTTTTCTTTATTTCTTTTTAAGAATTAAATGACTATCAAAAAAGTTAAAATAAATAGATTAAGAAAAACTTAGAGAAAGTGATTAAAATGTCTATAGTGTTGCAAATACAAATAAGATATGTTTTTAGAGTTAATTTTTTTCTATATAGTATTTCCTTCTTTCTCGATGATTTTAGAATCTCATTTCTGAAAAATATTATTCCATGGAATTATCTCATTGAATAATTTGGGAAAATATTGCACACATATTTTTAATATTTATTGGTGTAGTTAACTGCTTATGAAAAGGTAAAAAAAAAAAAACTCCTTTGGAGGGCAATTAAAAAATATATTTTCCTATCTAAAATTGCAAATGTTCCACCAATTTTAGTTCTTAATCTATATCCTCAGCATATATTTACAAATATGAACAAGAAAACGTTAACATGAATGTTCATTCCAACATTGTTTATAATAATGAAACATTGGAAGTAGCCTAAATTCATCTTAACAGAGGACTGTTTAAACAAGTTATGACATTTTATTACCATAGAACGCTATGCAGCAGTTAAAAATGAGGATAAAATGGAAAGATCTTTCAGACATATAGAGAAATTTGTTTCACACAGTTTACTACGATTTAAGTTAATATTGGCCATATGGATGTATGCAAATACATAGAAAAAGTTGCAAGGAATAAACATCAAACTAATAAGAATGGCTACATTTGGGAAGTGATCTGGTTTAGTAGCACAAATGTTTAGAGAAGAGAGGAAAGAAAGACTATTTAGGATTGTTTAGAATATTTGATTTCCTAAAAAAGAAGAATTTATTTTGATATAAATGAAGCATTCAAAATTTGTAACTTGGGGCAGCTGAGAAGGAAGTATGAACTATCAAACAGCTAAAACATGGCTGTCATACAAACATGAAAGGGGTGCATGTTAAATATTTTATTGAGTGCATTAATGAATGAAAGAACTAGTAAAATGACAAAAATGGTTTCAAAAATCTTCGAAGGCCAGGCTCAGCGGCTCAGCCTGTTGTCTCAGCACTTAGTGAGGCCAATGCAAGTGAATTGCCTGATCCCACGGGTTCCAGAACAGCCCGGTCAACTTGGCGAGACCTCATCTCTACAATAAATGAAAAATTAGCTGGGCATGGTAGCACGCACCTGTAGTTTCCAGCTACTTGGAAGGCTGAGGCGGAAGGATCACTGGAGCCCAGGAGGTCGACACTGGGGTGGCCCATGAGTACCACTGCTCTCTAGTGACAGAGTGAGACTCCAACTCAAAAAATAAAACAAAACAAAAAACTTTGAAGACTAAAGTTTATATAAATATGAATTCTAGAAAAGGAGTTCTCTTACCAAACTAATGAATATTCTAAAAGGCATTCAAACCATAACTTTTGAGATTGTATTTTCTACCGCATAGAACTCTAAAAACTAACATGCAACTTCACAGTATCTGGCTTCTAATCTACTAGATAAATAGCAAAACCAAACATAGGTACATTCTCCTGGAGAATTAAACAATTCATTGGTGTGCGTGTAAAGCAATGTATCAGGATAACATTAAGAGTATATACCACTCCTTTTTGCTTCTTTCTAAATATTGTATGATTTTTTTTAATGAAATAAAAAAAAAACCAGTAAAAAAACAGACACCCCACTGTTAGAAGCAGTAGTTGAAGCAGACATTATTTAATCACTTTTTAGGGAAATGTAATTCATTTCTGGAGAACTGCCATAGAACTATTCAAATACAGATGGTGACTAGACAACAGTAGGAAATATTGTATTAATTTCAGAAAAGGTGAATCAAAATTCTTTGCAGTTGGTACAGAAGTCCCAACTCTAGAAAAGATCCATTTAAATGCTAACTGGATTATAGCATAGAAAAAGATGAAAGCTTTCAGATAAGACCAGAGGAGAGATTGTTATTAGCCAAATGTGGCTGAGTATTCCTAAGTGAATAAAAATTGTTGTTATTCATTAATCTATTCTGCATAGTATTTTTGGTTTATATATTTTCATATTGAAACCAGCTATATAGAAAATTTCTGAAGGCCCATTCTATGCTTTGTGTGTGTATGTCACACTTTTTTTTCCTGCGGTAATCAGAATGTTATAAATATCTCCAGTTATAATTATAGATAAGAATGGTTAAACTGTAATTCCCATTAAAATAAAGATTCAAGTGCCCACTGTGGATAAAAAGTAAGACACTTTCTCAGTGTGCTGTATGTTATAGAGATACAAGACATTTGTTAATAAAAAGTTTTCCAATAATTAAAAAAAACATTATTTAAAAATATTACTTACACTGAGGTCAGAATTTGCCTAGTAAGATACTTCTTTGTGCTTTCTTATTGAACTGATTTTGTCTTAATTACTTGAAGAAATTTTGTTAAGACTATAATATAAATAAAGATTGATCAACTCTATGAAAATAAAAAAACAAAAACAACCATAGAAGTTCCTGAAAATAAGAAAATGTGTGTTTGCACTTGGTGATTTTAGCTGAACTTCTTATCTCTTTATTCTGTCTGATGGAAATTTGACCAGGAAGACCATAGAAGTCAGTTAATTAAAACATCAGATTGTAGTCTAAGATTGAGGAAACAAAGATTGCAAGATGCCTCCTACAGAACTTAACTTGAAGGGCTTAGAATTAATTGTTATAGGGTTACTTAAAAGAATTACAGGTGATTTTTTTTCCCCATTACTATTGAAAGACCAAAGTGAAAGGTTTTTTTCTGAAACAAAGAAACTTAAAACTGTATTCCTTTCAAATCTAGGGCACGCATATTTATATTACTTGACATAAAAAAGAACATTGATTTACATACATTTGCATAAACTGCTTAACTATGTAAGACTAATTAATACAACTGGAAAGATGTATTTAAGATTCACATTAAGGTCACTGAGAAAACAGGTCAACCAAGGTTTGCAAATGAAGGAGTCTGACTCCACTGAGGGTATTTCTCCTAAAGCAGGGATCCTTTTCTAAGAGCTTTGCCTAGAGACAAAAGAGCCTAGGGACAAAGGATTCCAAGTTGATGGCTATAAAAACAAATGACTATATCACTAGCGTTAATGTAAGAGCCCCTAAATATTTTTAGTGTGCTTTGGTCTGCTATTCTCATTGACTTCTCTTGTCTTGAGATGGTGTATTATATCATTCTGTCTGATAGCTGAGAAGGCTATCAAGGTGACTGCCTTAGACTGATCAAGTTTGTGATAGGAAGTCTTCAGTGCTCTAAAAATGGCATACAACCTCAAAAAGAGTCTTTAAAAAATTGTCAGCTCTGCTTTTAAACCTTAGTGGTTTAAGCTGTTTATAAAGAAGACTAAAATAAGAAAGTTTTCTGTTTTAAAGAAGATAACCTACAAAATTTTAAAAGGTGCAATATTCTGGGTATTATAGTTTCTTTCCCTGAGTTATGATGGAACTTTAATAAAAAGTGTCAGTAATCTCAAATCCATTTAAAATTGCTTCCTGGGACGTACTGATTTACAGGCTCATGATCTGCCTGTAATGGATCATAGCTGATCAGGTCATTTGCTGATAAACATAGTTCAGAGCATTTTCCTTTCCATTTCTGTCGAAATTCTTATACTGGAATGGAGAGTCTATTCTGACTCCCAACTTTTCTTTTTGAAAGAAAAGTCTGTTTTCTGAAAAATATAGCTCATTTGTAGCACTAACTGCTATTTAAAGACCTGGGATCTGTCAACTAAAGTGCTAAATATTGAGATAAAAAGTGCATTTAATCAAGCAGCCAACCCTTTGAGCTCTTGGAATTTTGAGCTTGGTTGGACGTCTAAGGCTATCAACATACTTGGCAGGAACTTCCCCTTGTTAGAGGATAAGTCTGTTGTTTTGACCTTGGGACTTAACTATATGTTTTCTGATATTTTCTTATGACATTTCTAATGATCTCTGTCTCAATGTTTGGTGTTACTTCCAAAAACATTGTGTTTATCTTGGTAAACCTTGTTTGAAAGCTTCAGAAAGGACTTACTGTTATTGTACCCAAAGTCCACAGTCTGGCATTAGAGGTCTTTTATCCTCTGGCTATGGTTGTCAGTCTTTCTTTGTTACTTGACCTTTGTCCTTCCATGTCTAAAACATCCTAGCTGACTTTCTCTCATATCTAATTCTTGCTCGTTTTTTTTAGAATACATTGCACTTCCCACTTTTCCCATAAAATATTTCCATAACTGTTTTAGGTCATCTTCATTTTAATTCCACATCCCAAGACCCAGGTCACCTTCTCTCTCTTTAATAAAAGACATCTATGAATAGCCCTCCTTATCTTCCTCTTTGCCGGCATCAATTATTACCAAGAATAATGAAGTCTCTCACTGGATGAGAAACTGACATCAAAGGAAAATTAAGAATATTGCGTCAAATCACAAAGTTGGGATTCACATCTGTTTATTTTTTCTCACTTTACTCATAGTTACAATAAAATTTCTGAGTTTCTAAATGTTATTCATTCATCTCACCTTAACTAACACATTATTTTTAAATGACTTCCTTTACTTTGTAGCTTTTGTGCATTTACTAAATGCTTAGTATATTTTATGTTTCTGTTTCCTGAAACTTACACACAGAGTGATGATAAAAGGCTCATGTGTTTCTTATCTTAACTGGATTACAATGATGTCAAACTAGTGTTAAGTGTAATATGCAAAATAAGTTTTAAAATGTTTGGGCTATCTTATAAACTACCAAATATTTCTGAATTTTCTTGATTTTTACATAGTACTGATTATAAAATAAACAAAAAAATTAATAATGGTTTCAGAGAAAAACTCCTGGTACATTATTTAAAAAACTTATCTTTTCCTTTCTGTGCATGTTGTCCTTATATTTTTCATATGCTTTTTCTTTTTAAAAATTCTTTCTTTGTCTCTCTACTTCTATTTCCTGTTGCAGACTAGTTTTACTTTAAACTAATATTAATAATTTTGTATTAACTATAATTGTAGAGAATCAACAAAATATTTTATATTTCTCTTCTAAAAATAATGAATTAGGAGAAAATATTTGCAAACTCTATATCAGAAAGAGAAATAGTATTTAGAGTACATAAAGAACTCTCAATACTCAGTAAAGTAGGAAAATATTTTGATATAATGATAATGTGTTGTAAACTCCTCATTATTTCTCAATGAAATAGGTTTGTTTATCTTGTTATTGATAAGTTATTTAATATCTTCTGAAGTTTTGTGCAATGAAGAGACATCTTAATTGCAAATAAAAGTACACTCATGCACATTAAAACCTACCAAAACCTTTAAGTGTGTTTAATAAATTAACTGGATGATTACAAAAACAAAAAAACAAAAAACAACTCAGCCAAAAAACCATTCAGTTATAGAATAAGCAAAAGACATGAACAGACACTTCACTGAGGAGAATACACAGATGGTATATAAGCACATAAAAACACATTCAGTTTTTTTAATTATCAGGGAAGTACAGATTAAAACCACAATAAAATAGATTTACATTTAATTATCATATGCCTAGCAATTTCACTCTTGTACATTTATCCCAGGGAAATGAAAACTTATGCTCACACCGAAACTATGTAGCAGCTTTATTAATAAAGCCAAAAAGTTCAAATAGTCCAACTATCAGTCCACAATAAATAAAATAAGACATAAACACCATGAATTACTAGTCAGCAACAAAAAAGGAAAATAATATTGATACATGCCGCCGAGAATTATGCTTAGTGAAAACAGCAAATCCTCAAAGCCAATCATATGGTATGAGTCCATTTATATAACATTTCCAACTGACTAGATTTTAGAAACTGAATTTATTGGTTGTCACAGGTTAAGGAGGTTCACAGGGTGGGAGGGAAGTCATTTTGTTTATGAAAGGGCAGCCTGAGTGACCCTGTGGTGACAGATCTTTTGAGCATTCTGACTGTGGTGGTACATACACAGACCCACACATGATATAAAATTGCATAGAATTAAATGCACACATTCACATACCTCTGCAAATGCACGACTACATGTAAAACCGGAACATCTGAATAAGATTTGTGGGCTAATTGCATGTGAATAAATAGTTATCTCCATAGGAATTGCAATTGAAAGTGTTAAAATAATAGTCTATTACCTCATGCAATAGAACAAATAAAAGTATAAGTAATGAATAAATTAAATGATTGCATATATAAGTCATTATTTCAACATAAAAACATATTTCACAATAGGTAGACATGTTCATATATACATTTATGAGTCTAAAGCTTCCACCAAACTGAAGAATGGATTTGGGTGTTTTTTTTTTTTTTTGGTTTTTTGGTTTTTTTTTTTGAGTTGGAGTCTCACTCGGTTGCCTAGATTGGAGTGCAGTGCCTGCTCCCGGCCACTGCAGCCTCGCCTGCTGGGCTCCGGCGATCCTTCCGCCTCAGCCTTCCGAGTAACCGGAATTACAGGCATGCACTACCACGCCCGGCTGATTTTTTGATTTATTGTAGAGATGAGGTCTCGCTGCCCAGGCAGGTCTCGAACCCGCGGGCTCAGGCAATCCACTCATCTCAGTCACCCAAAGTCGCGGAATTACAGGCTGAGCCACCGAGCCCGGCTGAAGAATGGATTTGTAAACACTGGAATGCAAAACCTAAGTGGAGTGGAGAGTAGGAATATGGTGTTTGGGATAAAGAAGCAAAATATGTCATGGGAGTTGTCAAAAAAAATTTAAGGCAGGGATTCTGAAATTTGCCGAACATGCAGATGCTAGGACATAACTCCTTGATATTCTGATTCAGTAGATCTGGGATGGAACTCTGAAATCATCCCGGGTAATCTTGACCGTCACAGACCACAACTTGAAGAGCATTGACTTAGAGATAATAATTGCAGAAAAATACAGCATATACTTTGTAAGAATATAGAAATATGAGAGTGACCCCCAAAAACTGTTCCACAGTTTTTGGTCAAAAATGACATGACCTCCATGCTCCGCCTTCTCTAGGCACCTGCTCTCACCCTGAGTGACCTTTTTTTGTTGTTGCCAAAGTGGAAGAGATGAAACAAAAAATGGCAGAAGCATTAAAAGGCGTCAAAATTGATGAGTTTAAAAACTCTTTTTGAGCAGTAGAAAAAGTGTCTCCATAGGTGTATTGCATCAAATGGACAGTACTTTGAAGGTGACTGAAGTTTAAACATGCAAGAATAAATATGCAATTTTTGTAAATAAATTCTGTATTTTGGGGTCCCCACGCTTGTATATATGTGATTATGCTCATCAATAAATTTAATATCAATTAAATACTAAAAACTTACTAAAAGGACTGAGAAATTTTCTACATTTTGCATCAGTAAATAAACAGAATATCATACCTATTTACTGTATGAGAATGAAAATAGAAGTCTGTATCTTTACATTAGAAATGTTTTTGCTTTAATGAGTTTAAAATAGTTTGTTCTGTTTGGGAGAGTATGCGGTTTTAAAGACTTCTGTCATATAAACATAACTGCTTTGATAGATAATCAGACGATATAGATCATAAGATGCTTACATATCATAGTGGCTAAAAGGCTAATTTATTTCCTCTACCATTTCAAAATTAGATTTTTCAGTAGACTTGTTATATAAATAAAGTAAGCACAGTGCATTCTTTTAGCAATGCCACAAATTGCTAGATGTTTTTCTCTATTATTCAAAATCCTATTTTTTAAATCTCAGTTTATTGTCTGAATACATATGTATCTCTTAGATTTTGTACTAAGAATCTACATCACTGTAATACAGAATAATAAACATCTCCAAACTTAGTGACTTAACATTTGTTCTTATGTTTACAGGTTGCAAGTGAACTAGGATGATTTCATACGGTGCAAATCTGGGCAAACCTGCTTCAAGATGTCGGTATGTGGGTAAACCATGACAATTCTCCTTTCCACATGTCTCACTTTGAACTGTCTGGAAACAACATATGCTTTTCTCATGACAATAGCAGAAGCACAAGAGGAAAAGTCCAACCACACAGTAAGAGTTAAGCCTCTGCTTACTTCATCTCTGCTAACATCTCATTGGCCAAAGTGAGAACAAGGACAAGCCAAAAGTCACAGAGCAAGGGAAGTGCACTTCAGCTACAATTATGCTCTGGTAATGGTGAGAAAGTACATTCTACTCCATCTAGGAAGGATAAAATTGGGGAGAATCCATAACTCAAGCTATCACGTTCTGGGTAAGTTTATTATTATCCTTTAAGGGTCGTTTGTTAGGAAGATATTAGAGACCCCATATTTTTTTTCAATTAATAATCAACAACATGCGATTTTGTATAATTCGTTTCAAAAATCTGGAAAATCTTGGAAAAAACCTGAAAAATCATTTAACCAAGATCATCTAACACCAATGAATCTTTCACCTACATAATACTTGCCTTCTCTAGTGAGATTTGTACCAGACAAGATGATCTTTTGCAACGTAACAAACCATCACAACTACTTGTTTGCTTATATTCTGCAAGCTAACAATCTGGGTTGTCCTGGGCTGGGGCATCTTTCTCAAATAGGAGCTCCACTAAAACGTCTTAGGTGTCCAGGAAGGCTGAATCACTCTCTCTACATGGTCTCTGAGCCTCAAGCAGGTTAGAACAGGCATGTGCTCATGACAGCAGTGTTTGAAAAGGCAAATGCAGAAAATGCAAGGTACTTTGAGGCCTGCTTTGAGAACTCCTGTGGTGAAACTTTCACTGCACTTTTGGTCAAAGCAAGTTAAAAGTTCATTCCAGATGTAAGAAGTGGAAAGTGGACAGTGATATTCCCTTACAATAATGTACTGATAGAAACTTGCTGATTTTGACACACAAAATCTATCAAATGTCCCCGAGCTTTGGACTTATTCAGGCTTCTTAAGCTGGCAGAATGTTTTGGAAATGCTTTGTCTGTAAAATATTTACACATAATAAAGTTCTTTAAACTTTTAACCTACACCTGGATCTTGGATCAGAATTGTCTAACAACTTTTAAATCCTACCCTACCATCTATCAAAATTCTTTTTAACTTTTATTCCCCTCTAAAATTACATACATTTATTTAAGAATCATAGACTACTGGCAAGGCACACATTAAACGGTGGTAATTTTTTCAAATAAATTTTTAAAATAAAAATATACTTTAAAATTTTTCATATACCCTCAATAGATTTTCTGCTCATCCTTTGGGCCCACTGTGTTAGACTTCTGGGTGTTTTTCTAATAAGCTAATTCTCATGTTAAGTGGGTATATTATTCCGGGAAACGATCTAACTATTGTTAGCAGTGAATCTAAAAATGTCAGAGACAACACAATAGAATTTTGTTCTAATTCACACAGTCGTCCTAGTGACTGGCAGGTGGGCTATAAGTGATTCAAGAATCCAGGTTTCTTCCATCTTATTGTTCCATTCTCTTTCATTCTGAGTTTTCTCCATTCGTCCAGAAGATGAACTCAAGAAAGAAAGACTGAACACAAATAAGGGAGGTGGTCCAGGCCTGAAAGTAACACATTCCTACATTTCTTATTCCCCATTCTATTGGCAAGAATTAACTTAAATGGCCATATCTAAGAGCAAGAGAGGCAGAAACATGGTCCAGCTGAATGCCAGGAGGAAACGGAAATGGGCATTGGTGAACACATGGCACTTTCTGCCACAGTAGAAAATTATCCTCCACTTTTCTGCTAGTAATCAATGATGTGTAAAGCTATTGGTATGTCCTTGATTTTTGCCTGTCTGACCATTCACCTCAATGAGGAGAACTTTCTAGAGATGAGACTGGATGTAAGTCTAACTACAAAGAATTCCCCTGCACGTATGTTTCCTGGGACTTGTTAAAACAGACCCCAGCTGCTATTCTTTAGACTATAAAGTAAGTTTCTCATTAATTCTGTCCCTTTAGCAGCTGACAGGCAATTTGACTGCTTGGAAAACACACTGGGTTTTTATGACCCACACGTAAGTAATCATAACCAGCCATATGTAAAACCACAAAGCATAAATTGATGGAACTAATGCAATTTTAACCAACAACATTAGAGGTTATATTTTAAAACTACAAAGTCCTTTTTAACACTTCAAAATTGTCCTGTAGAGGTGCTCTGGGTTTTACTTTCCCATTGAAAAAGTACATAGTTTTATTAAAATTGTTCATTATTTTCTGTTTAACTTTTATCTTCTTTTTGCAAATGTTTTATTTCAGCTTACTTTACAACATATATTTGGAATCTGTATTAATCATATAATATTTAATTCACATATAAACATTTTAGGAGCTATTTCAGAAAGGAAGATATTAATACACAAATTTTTGTTCTCTGTCTAATGATTATGTTTTTTACCTACTATTGTTAGGACAAATAGGTCAAATATTTTATAGATATTCATCTTAGCCTGAAATAAGTGGTTTTGAGTACAAGGAGCTATTCATAAAAGGGCAATGTGCCATGCAGATGGAAATAAGAGAGAGACAGAGTTTATTTTCAAAGAATAAAGCATTGTTATACATGTTAAATATTTAGTAGCTGAAGGCCAATTTATCTTTGTGATACCTTTTGAATATTAAATATTTGCAAGTTATATTAAGGTTCATTACTTAATGACTAAGCTAAGTAAAAAATTTAGTTATATCTCGAATAAAAAATGAAAACCTTTAATGAGATCTCTAAAATTGTCAGACATATAAAACGAAGTTGTTGCTGATTTTTTTTTCAGAACAAATTGTTACTGATAAGCTACATGTTTAACCCAGTAGAAAATGAAAGAAAAACATAAAGTATGAATTGTATCGGATTTATGTTGCTAATTTAATTCTAAGACTTGAATAGTATTTAGAACTAATTTCTTTATATACATAGCAGAAAATAGTCCTAGAAAAGCAAACACATTGGTGGGAAAGGATACACCACTCCTTATCTCCATCTCTAAAGACTTGTGACCCTTACAATTAATCAATTTCATAAATTCTCTGTTCAACTGCTACATACCCGGAGAGACTTTGCCTGCTCATTCTATTCAAATTTCATATTTATTCACCCTCTATCTCCTCATTGCATTTACTTCCTTCCAAATTATTTACTTGAAAATATATTTGATAATTTCTCATTTGTTTAACATTTGTTCTCCAGAGTAAAGGAAGAAAAAAATTGTCTGATTTTCTTACTCTTATATTACTAGCCTCTTACATCTATATGTATATATTTACCATGTGCTCTCTCTCTATATATATGTTGTATATATATATATATGATAAATGCTCAAGAAATATTTTATGAATGAATAGATTAATGATCAAATCAATAGTTATTTACTGCAGCTCTTGCTTATTTAATTCAGTATTTTGTAATAGTCAAGAGAATTTCATAATTCAGCCCCACTTAAACCATGAAAACTGAAGCCTAGTTGGAAAAATGAGAGACTGAATGAAACAGAGGACAATCCAATTTGTAAAAGGTGTACTATCCACAACCACTAAAGAAAACAATATGAAGTTTCCTCAAAATATTAAAAACAGGATTACCATATGATCCAGCAATTCCATTTCTGAGTATATACCCGAACAAAAAATTTAAAACAGTGTCACAAAGAGATAGCTTTACAATCCTGTGCAAAATTTACAAATGCCAAAAAGTGGAAGCAACCTAAATGTCAATTCAATGATAAATGAACCTGATATACAGAGCCAATGAAACATTAGTCAGTCTTTAAAAGAAGGAGATTCTGATACATTCTATAACATGGGTGAACCTTAAGGATGCTGTGCTAATTAAAATAAGCCAGTCACAAAAAGGCAAATGCTATATGGTTCTATTCATATGAGGCATTTAGAGTATTCAACGTCAAGGAAACCAAAAGGTGGTTTTCATCGGGTTGAGGGAAGGAAAAATGGGGAGTTATTTAATGGTATAGAAATTCAGTTTGGTAAGAAGAGAATGTTCTATAAGTTGGTTTCACAACAATGTGAATATACTTGACACTACTGAACAGTACACTTACAAATAGCTAAGCTGGTAAATTTTATCTTATACATATTTTTAAAAATGTATGCTATTCAAAAATGAACACACAGAGTTCTTTAAAGAGTTAGAATCCCCTTTGGCATTTGTTCTTTTTTTAAAAAGTGTTACTAATGATTATATAGGCATAATATATTCAATCCATTATAGTGTCTACTTAAACTTCAAGAATACCAAGAGTTTTCATGTAAATTCTAGTGAATTATACATCCTGTTCAAAGGAAAGAATAGAGTCCAATGATTCAGAAATAAACACATGTTGTATCTTTTTAAAATAACCACATTTCATAAAATATTAAAGACTACTAGGTTTTTAAAAAAAATTTCATAGATGACTAAAATAAGGTCCAGAATGGTAAAGTAACTTGATATAGATCTTAAAAACTAGTTCTCCCTACTTACATATTATTTCTACAATATAATACTTTTTCTTACAATAAAGTAAAATAAAAATTAGATGTTCATATCTATAATTTAATCAGAATTTTATATTTGAGATTTATCATTTGCTTGTTAATAGTTTCACAATGTAAGATTTTTGTTTTTCAGTCAGACTACTAGGCATCATATTGACTTAGTGGGATTTAAGACAAACTCTAGTCTATTTCCAGATATATTTTAGTGCTGTCATGGAGACCTTGAAGTTGAAGAGAATTTTCAAGTAATTGCCTACAGAAAATAATAATAAAAAAGATCTAGAATATAAGGCTTGTCATTGCTAGAATTCCAAGTAATAGACATTATTCAAATTATATTAACACCTAATTATATATGATTTTCCTCTTAGGTCAATAAAAATATTTGAATATTGTCATTGCACAAAAAAGTGTATTTTACAAATTTTGCTGTTTTGCATTGACTTTTCTTGTTCATATTTAAAATCTCTACGAAGAGAAAAACTAATTGTTAGTTTACTGAAATAAAACGTAAGTATAAATATAGACTGTCATTGTGATTATATAATAACATTGCTTTTTAAAGGAGACCAAGTCATAGGCTCAGTGTTGAGTCCCAAATCTATCCTGTGGGATTACAGAAGTCTCTGACCTACAATCTAGCCCTATGCTCTCCTAATTCAAAGATCTTTGTCTTTGAATTAGAAGACAGAGGAGTCAGCTTCAATTCAAAAGCTCTCTAAGGCTTTCTCTGACTCTATTTCTACGCTTGAGATAATTAACTGGGGAACGCTCTGAAGAAGAATGAACCCGATGAGAATGTGTATGTTTTGTGAGGGGAAGAACTTGGTTTTGAATAGGTTCCTTCTATCACAATCAAATACTCTAAAGGTTAGCTAATGTCAATTTTTTATGACCCTTGGAAAACTGTTAGGTCAAGTGCTAAGTAAAATCTGGGCTCAACACGTTTCAAGGAGTCCAAGCACATTTTTTAAGATAAAATTATTGCTCTCTTTTATGACTGATGACTACAAAATTATATTAAATGATTCAGGTAAATGATAACAACAGAAGAGAAGATAATCAGACTGGGGACTAAGAATTTTGAAATCTATGCCAGTTCTCATTAATCCCATTTAGGAAGTATTAAGTCTTTGTTACTCATGCTTTCTGATTTATTTTTTAAAATTTTTTTAATATTATTTATCTATTTTTTTTTTTTGAGTTGGAGTCTCACTCTGTTGCCCAGACTGGAGTGCAGTGGCCGCTCCCGGCCACCGCAGCCTCAACCTGCTGAGCTCCGGTGATCCTTCTGCCTCAGTCTTCCAAATAGCCGGAATTACAGGCATGCGCTACCACATCTGGCTGATTTTTTGATTTATTGTAGAGATGAGGTCTCGCTGCCCAGGCGGGTCTCGAACCCGCAGGCTCAGGCAATCCACTCACCTCAGCCTCCCAAAGGCGCGGGATTACAGGCTGAGCCACCGAGCCCGGCTGTTTTCTGTTTTATTTGTCAATCTGCCATGGATGATCAAACAACATCATGCCACATACACACCACACACACACACACACACACACACACACACACACACACACACACACAGAAGGCAGAAGATGAGGAAGGAAAAATAGCTAAAGGCAGATCTTAAGATAGAGTAGCTCACTCAACCACCTCATCATATACTCAAATTAAGCACCTGGAATCATGAATAGCAAAACTCCAAAATAATAGATAATGCTGAAATACAAAGCTACAAAGCAGAGATAATGGCCTTCACTATTGAGATGCCTTAATGGAATTATTTTGTTATCTAAAGCTTATGACATATATTAATTTCAATATAAATACAGTTATATATGCACAAAATGTAACCAATAAAAACACAATATACACATATATTAAACATCTTGAGCATAACAGTAAAATGTACTTTACACCGTCACATACACATGCACACACTAACAAAACAAACATTTCATAAATTCTTAAATGGTATATATAGGCAATGAATTCTGATCTTTTCTCTGCTCTTCTCTTTAGAAGATGGGATTTTTTTAGTGTTGATGGAATCTACTAAATGTTTTCACAGTCCATTAATGCATTGTCACAGTAGTTTAAAAAAGAATAATGCACGTACAATTACACGAAACAAATGTTTCCCTTAATATATCACTTTTAAGTCATGTTCAAATTATTATAAGATTATGAGGATACATTTCTTGATATTAAAGTGCTAGTCAAACTAATTTATGATGTTACTATTTTTACCTTCCAAATTCTACCTAACTCAAATTTTATCTTCTCTCTGCATTCTTTCTCATAACCACAATTGAAAGTACACTGCCTGGCCTAAATTCATAAATAGTACAATGGGCTTCTCTTTCATTCAGCACTTAAAGAGTTAGTTTTTAATAAATCCACAGGTGTACTTTCCCCCTTCATTAGACTGCAAGCTCCTTGGAATTTTATGCATGTCGTGTGACTCAATTTTTCATTCGTTGTGGTACTAACATTATGATTTCCATGTAAGCACTTAACACATGTTTGGTGAATTCAGTTTTGGAAGCAACTAGTAAATGATTATACAGATATTTCAGAAAGTTATGATGTGAAAAAGAGAACTGTAAAACATCAGAATTAGAATTTTAGTCATTCTTCACTTCAAGCACCCATAAAAGGTTTCATCTGTGAGGGGTTTTCTAAACAGTTTTATGTGTGAAAATACTTTTAAATATCTTCAATGAGATAACTTAAAACTTTCTAACATATTGCATCATTCATTCTGCTTCTGCATAAGTCACATGTAAGCTCACATAACTTCAATTGATGTGAAGATTCTTTATCTGCTTTTTCTATTGGCCTCTGATGGGTGTCTGTCATTTACCTTTTTGGTTCCAAGCAGTAACTGATTAGACAAGTAGTAATGGGTTAGGCTGAGCTAAAGAATGGAATAAATAAATCTCTAACAGCTAAAATACCCATATATAATCAGCTTTTTAATTCCCAAACAATTTTATCTTCTAATTACACATTTTGATACATACTTCAATATAGTAGAATGACTATTGTAGACAAATATGTTTTGAACTTGTTTTCTTTGTTTACTTTACTGATCTTGATTGATAATTTGATTGATAGGGTTGATTCATTTTGGGAGGCAAGACAAGTTGCACCCTTAAACTCTAACATAGTGTACCAGGGTGAACTCACCTGGCATCCCACACTAAATGGTTAAAGGTAAGTTATGAGAGAATTATACCAGGCATCAAAAGATGAAAGAAATGGTAGAGATGAGTATTAAAAAAGAGAAGACTGACCTTTAACTCCGATCCATGAAGATGGGAATTTCCATGTAGAGAAGAATCTAGTTGAACACAAAGTGTTAAGGAAGTCATATGGCATCATTCAAAGATTAACAAAAAACAAACAAAAAAAACCCAAAAGAAATTCCTCTATTTCAAGTAGAAAGCCATTTAATGCAAAAATGACACATTGGGAGAATCAGAGAACTGAAAATGTGGATGGACTCTGAGTGGGTCCAGCTATATTCTAGAGAGACAGAAAGTTGCTGTTGCAGCCTGAAGGTTAAAAATTTACAGAGGATTGCCTGAACCCACGGGTTCGAGACCCACCCGGGCAACTTGGCGAGACCTCATCTCTACAATAAATCAAAAATTAGCTGGGCATGGTAGTGCGCGCCTGTAGTTCCGGCTACTTGGAAGGCTGATAAGGAAGGATCACCTCAGCCCAGCAGGTGGAGGCTGCAGTGGCCGGGAGAGTGCCACTGCACTCCAGTCTGGGTGACAGAGTGAGACTACAACTCAAAACAACAGCAACAACAATAACAACAACTTACAAAGAATCGCTACTGACATTATCTTATATGAGAGAGGACCCCAAAAAGATCCACAGAACTTATTTATGAAAAATGTTGTACTTGTTCTTATATGTTTAAACTCAGTTACCTTCAGCATACTCTCTGTTTGATGCACTACACCTATCAAGATGCTTTTTCCTGCTCAAAACAATTCTTGATCTCATCAATTTGAATGCCTTTTAGTGTTTCTGCCATTTTTTGTTTCACTTCTTCCACATTGGCAAATGTTTCCTTTTGAGGACTTTTTCATCCAGGAAAACAAACAAACAAAAAAGTCACCTGTGGAGAGATTGGATGAATAGGGAGAGTGGGACATAGAGATCATGGCATTTTTGGTCAAAAACTGCTGAACACTCAGCACTGTGTGGGAAAGTTGTCCATGTAAATCACCCATCATGAAATGGGCAAACACAATGACAAATTTCCATAAAAAATTTACTGAAGCCGGGCTCGGTGGCTCAGCCTGGAATCCCGCGCCTTTGGGAGGCTGAGGTGAGTGGATTGCCTGAGCCCGCGGGTTCGAGACCTGCCTGGGCAGCGAGACCTCATCTCTACAATAAATCAAAAAATCAGCCGGGCATGGTAGCCCGTGCCTGTAATTCCAGCTACTCGGAAGGCTGAGGCGGAAGGATCGCTGGAGCCCAGCAGGCGAGGCTGCGGTGGCCGGGAGCGGCCACTGCACTCCAGTCTGGGTGACCGAGAGAGACTCCAACTCAAAAAAAAAAAAAAAACATTTACTGAAGTCCAATGCAGCTTCTCACAACAACATTAGCTGGTACATTGATGCTAATGGGTTCCTAGAACACTTACATACTGGCGGAAGCCCGTAGTACAAGGGGCCCTCTCTCCAAAAAAAAATTCTGCTTTTTATTGGTTTCCTTTCACATCTGCCTAAATATCTCCCACCTCTTTCAGAGGAAGAATGGTTCGATGTCTCCCTTCCATCTTCTAAACATCACATACATGCTTTTCATGTTTAGCAGAACTTAGAGCATATCAAGAGTCCTGCAGAAAATTGGGGTTGGCAGGTGATCAAGCAAAGATCCATGGCAGACAGAGCATACAAGAAGCCTGTTGCAGAAAATGTTTAAGAACAGAGCAATAGCAGGTGTATGGGTTGTCTTTGCCTTGGAATTCTAGAGATAGCACACAGAAAACAAGGAGGGACAGACATCCGATTTTAAGGAAAAAACCTTTTTGGGGGTTTATTAAGGGTTCTGATTGAAAGCAGAGACAGGATCAAGGACAAGTATGCAACAGCCACATGACGTGTCAGAATCTTGGCTGTAGCTTTATCCTTTCAGTTCTGCATACATGGGAAGGAAATAACAACCTCTTGCCTGGCATGATCAGAAGGCTGAGTCCAAGCCTTGTGATTACAGTTACAAAACTTGTTGAATTAATGGCAATACTCGTTTCTTATTATGACTGAGTGAATACAAATCTGCTTCCTGATGAAACTGGGGTACAGGAATCCAAGAATTGCAAGTGGACAAAATTAAGTGCTTTAATTATCGGGGGGGCCTAGTTTATATGAAATCAACTTTTAAAAAAATGTCTTGGATGAGTTAAACTTTACTGTTTTCTTTCTCCAATTCCATATTCTTTTCATCCTAAGCCAAATCTAGTTACTTGGTGTAATAACAAATGGAAAGTTTCATTATTTATGGTATTATATTATTACACAGGTAATATTACTTGAGTGTATTATTCCCAAATCTTTATTCCTTCCGGTCATAGACTATGCATTCACATCCTTTGCCACATAATTTTGTATCTCCCAGTAGGAAAGCTGGATTATGTTTTCTTGGTGTATAAGTATTTTCTTGGTTCTACAACTTGCTTTGACCCACAAGGATGTTATTAGATGTGATGTGAACAGGTTCCTTAAATGTGATTTGCAGCCAGGTACAGTAGCTCACACCTGTAATCCCAGCACTTTGGGAAGCCGAGGCAGGAGAATTGCTTGAGCCCAGGGGTTTGAGACCAACCTGGGCAACATAGTGAGACCTCGTTTCTACACAAACTAATAAAATTAACCAGGTATGGTGGCCTGCGCCTGTAGTCCCAGCCACTTGGAAGGCTGAGGTGAAAAGATTGCCTGAGCTCAAGAAGGCGAGAGTGTGGTGAGCCCTGAACTATGATTATGTAACCGCATTCTAGCCTGAGTGGCAGAGTGAGACTCAGAGTTAAAAAAAAAAAAAAAAAGATTTGCTTTCCTGTGGTCTGAATGAGAAGACCCTGTTCCTGACAGTGTCATGCTGTATTCCTAGCCTGGCTTTAGGAAAACTCCTGAACTCTTTCAGAAACCTGAAATTCAGCCTTGTTGAACTGAATTGAGCTCAATTCAGCTTAACCTCAGCTGACTTACACTCCAGAGAGGAAAGTCTGTGCGGGTGACAGCATGTTTTTGTGGTGGTTGTAGTTTTCATTTGACACAGCAAAAGCTAATTAAGGCTTTCTCATTTGCACTAGCTTCTGCAGTTTTCAATTATCTTACCTGCATTCTTCTCCTGGATACAGTAATCCCTAGAGTATTCCTCAAGTGTTTGGCTTAGGTCTTCTTGTTACCATTGCATAGTAGCCAGTAGCCATTGTATATGTATATGAGAGGTAATCCAAAAAAATGGAATTATTATCTTTTGTAAGGCAGGCCCCTTGTGGTCCAGGCTTCCTCCCTAGGTAAGTGTTCTAGGAACACATTGGCACCCGTGTACCAGCTAGCATTGTTATGAGAAGCTGTGTTCAGCTTCAGTGATTTTTTTTTTTTTTTTGAAGTTCAATGTCTTTGCTCATTTCATGATGGGTGATTTTCGAGTACAGCTGCCCATACCACTCTGAGTATTCAGCAGTTTGTGACCAAAAATGGCGAGACCCATGCCCCGTCCTCCCTTGTAACCTGAACTCACCCCGACTATTCTTCATTTTCACAATTTAAAAAATCCTCAAAGGGAAACTTTTTTGCCAACGTGAAAGAGGCGAAACAAAAAACAGCAGAAGCACATGAAGGCTTCAATACTGACGAGTCCAAAAACTGTTTTGAGCAGTGGAAAAGACATCTCCATAGATGTATTTATTTCACCAAATGGAGAGTACTTTGAAGGTGACTGAAATTTAAACACATAAGAACAAATACACAATGTTTCATAAATAAATGCTGTGGGATTTTTTGGGTCCCCCTTGTGTGTGTGTGTCTAGAAAATATATTTGCCTTTAGTTATGTATATTTATATACATATTTATATCTATAAATATTACATACATATAATATTTGCTTTTTGACTCAATGACATAAAAAGCCCAAAACAGCAATCTCAATTTCTACTTCAGTGGGAGCATTGCTGTATCTTCTGATTCATTTTTTGGTGATTGACTGATTCTTTTCTCTTTCCTTTTTCTTTTTTGGTGATTGAGATCTTTGTGGCAGAGAGAAAGGGGCTCAACAAATCTTAGTGCTCTGCCTCCATTCCTTGAAGTTGAGATAGCATTGTGTGGTTCAATTCTAACCAATGCAAAATTTGGGTGGAGATGGTGTACTCTAGCTGGTCTGTGGCACTTGAGAAACAACATGTGTTCTTCATTTCTATTTTTCCTAATCAACCAGATCTTGGACTCCATTCACTAAGACAAAAAATGCCTGAGCCCGCGGGTTCGAGACCCGCCTGGGCAGCAAGACCTTGTCTCTACAATAAATCAAAAAATCAGCCGGGCGTGGTAGCGCGCGCCTGTAATTCCGGCTACTCGGAAGGCTGAGGCGGAAGGATCGCCGGAGCCCAGCAGGTCGAGGCTGCGGTGGCCGGGAGTGGCCACTGCACTCCAGTCTGGGTGACAGAGTGAGACTCCAACTCAAAAAAAAAAAAAAATGCTACAGAATGACTGTGGCCAGTGTCTCTACACAAAGAACAGAGAAGCAATTCACCAAGCTTACGTGAGCAGAAAATAATCCTTTGTGGACTTAAGCCACTGAGATTTTGGAGATTGTTTGCTGTATGAATAAAATTAATTAGCATGGTGACGACAAACTCTCACCCAGAGAAGTCCAAACTAAAGCAAACTCCAAATGAAACAAAACACTGAGTGGGTCATATGCTAGCGCTACACGGATTTCCATTCTTTGACTCCCAGACAAATATAGTCTAGCTACGAGAGAAAGAGCACCATATGTCTGTTACTCACTCAACATATTCAGAATAGCACATGAACCTCCAGTGTTTTTCTCCCAACTAGGATAGTAGCTGCATCTTCAGTAGCTGATTTCAAGATTCTCTGAAGCCTACTGCCTCTGGGTCATGGAGTTAACATCAGACCCACGCCTGTATTGCGTAATGGCAGAAAGATGATTCCATTTATTTTGCTCTAAAATAAGATCTTCCAGGTAAGGTGAGTCTACAAACATGTGTGCTAAACACTTGCATCCGAATAAGTGATTTTCAGTGAGCTAAAGAAATTCCTTCTATAATAGATAGGATCTGATTAAATTAACTTGCCTACCATGCAGCTGTCTCTAACATTTAGTTTAAAAAAAAAGGTCAATTTTCCAGTACAAATAATTACTCCAATATTATTACCTATTGGGTCTTAGTAAAAATAAATGGTTGGCAAAATAATAACGTAAGTTTATTCCAGCTTCATTATTTAATATTTATACTGGGTAATCGGGATGGCTGAATTTATGTCCTTGGTGTATATCTTACTAACTGAATGTAACAGAAATGGGCTAGTAATTTAGTCCATCTGTTTCACTGCCTTACTCAGCATATAGTTAGACTGTTGTGGCAACTTTCTTTTTTTTTTTTGTTTGAGTCAGAGCCTTACTATGTCTTTCAGGCTAGAGTGCAATGGGATGATCACAGCTCACTGCAGCCTCAACCTCCTAGGCTCAAGGTGAGCCCTCCATCTCAGCCCCCTAAGTAGCTGGGACTGCAGACACAGGCCATAACACCTGGCTAATTTTGTTTCAGTTTTTGGTAGAGACACGATCTGTTTATGTTGCCCAGCCTAGTTTCAAACTCCTAGGATCAAGTGATCTGCCTCAGCCTCCCGAAGTGCTGGGATCAGAGACATGGGCCTGTGTCCAGCTGCAACTTGTATTTTCTAAAGATGGTTTCAACATGATCTCCTGTCTCCCATGCTCTCGTTGTTTGCGGTGTCGCCACTGTCTCTTCTAAGAGGCAATGTCTATTTCTCTGTTCCTTTGAAACAGCAAGTTCTTACCAACAGAATCTGACAGAGGTGGCACTGTGTCAGTTCCAGCGTAATTCTGAATGGAACAAGCAGTCTCCCTTCCTGCCCCTTAGAATGCCAGCTTTTAGGATGCTTCTTCCAGGAGCTCAGCTATCATGTTGTAAGAATCCCACAGCACATAAAAAAAGCTACTTGTATGTGTCCTGGCCAACAGCCCCAGGCAAGCTACCAGTTAGCAAGGCAGTGTCCATCTCATTATGTGATTGAGCCCTCTTGAATTGGAAGACCTTTTGTTTACCTTCCCTTTGGTTCCTGATCCAGCCAACCTCAACAGCAGCCACTAGAGACCAAAGCCATCCACCTGAGTTCAATCAACTTGCAGGACCATGAGAAAGAACAATTCATTCTGCTTTGGAAGGTTAAGATTTGGGGTGGTTTTTATGAAGTCATAAATAATGAAAACACCTAAATAACTTACCTTCTCTCAAATGCAATTATGACTCAGGCCTGTACATGACTGTGTTTTGGCCCGTGGAACGTGTACCGAATATGTTAAACACGCTTCCCAACCTTAGCTCATGGAAAAGAAAAACAAGACAAAATCAGACATGTAATACAATACTTGTTCTCTTTACTTTTTTGGAGTTTGATCTCCAGGGTGACTCTGAAAGTCACATGGTGAAGGAAGTAGGATCTATGTCAGCCTAGGTCCCTGAAGGACTATACATCAGTCACCACTATCAGCTCAACTAAGGCTTGACCTAACTTGAACAATAAGTACATGTTTCTTGCGTTAAATAGCTAAACAGTTGAGGGTATGTGTTAGAGCAGATAGAGTTATGTTAACTTGATGTGATATTTCTAGATTGTCCCTTAAACTTTCAACTCTAACTTCTTTGCCGGTAACTAGGGAGAAAAGACCTTAATCCTCATGCCTCGCTGAGTTCCTGTAAGAACAAATGCCACACTGACTCTTAAGAAGCTTTTTAAACTTTAATAGTAGAATACAATAAAACACATCGATAATTATGGTTCTAACTTTTGAGACAAAGTATTTTAAAAGTGCCACAGAGAATGGATTTTGAAATGAGATGTATTTGTTCTGTCAGTCATTGGTCTGTGACTTAGGAGGGTTACTTGGGCTTTTTGTGAGAGAATGTAACAAGATTATAATTTATAATTGACCAAAATTATGATATTTTAGTCCATCGGCATATATTTATTTACTTCTTAAAAATAATTGTGTCAGTTTATCTGAGAAGTCATAGAAAGTAAGTAGTCATTTCTGTCTTTGAGCCCAGAAAGTGCCTTTGCATACCATAGCGCTAACTAAATGTTTTCTGCTTTAAATAAATAAACAAGATATGTCAGTTACTGAGAAGAAAAGTTGTTAGCACTCGTAATCTTAATACCGATTCTAAACTATCAGTTTGAAAACATACAACTGATCTGAGAAATCTCCACTTCATTTATTTCCTTTTTTTGGCCTAATTCATTCTTTTTTATGGACAATAATTAGAAAATGAATAAGAGCTTTTGTTCCTGTTTAAGGCTTCTGTAAACTTGGAAAGAAAGAAAAAAATTCAATATTTTACCCTGATCTTAGCAAAAATATTATGATATTCCTTTTCACCAACCTAACATGGAATTAAGTAATTATGTATAAATAGAAAAGTCAGATCGTTTAAACAAAGGGATTTTCATGAGAGTTGCTTGGTTGGAAAGATCAACAATGCTTTGTCAAGGAAAAAAAATCCATAAGGAAGGATAGAATTCTAACTTAAGAAACATGTTCTAGATACAAACTGAAAAGAGAGGTTTTGTAGAAAAGTCAGTTAGCTCAGAGGGTGTATGCAGTTAAAGGAGGAGCTTTTGAGATAAACAAAGAGCTGTTTTTCAGATTTCATAGAGGATAAATTATGAGTTCTTACCACTCGTTATAAGGACCACAAGTTCACATAGTACTGTCTTAGTAAACAACACAAAAACTTTCCATTTTAGTGATCATGTAGAGATAGTCAATTAAAAGTACTCTAGACTGTCTAATACAGAATTCTGCAAGTTTTATTTTTTTATTTTTTTCAGTTCGAAGTGATGGTACATTGCCAACAGTTTGTGATTCCACCTGAATAAAATATTTTAGCAGTTTGTATCATTTTACGTATAATTAGAGAAAGGAACACTTACTCTTTGAGTGTAGAGCTGTAGAAACCATTTTGTGTGGTGTGGTCTCCTAAAATATTTTTAATTGGAAAGATACTTTACAAATCTAATATGTCTTCATCTCTGTTTCATAATTAACTTGAAAATGGGAGTCCATATGGCAGACGAGCAACATTTAATAAAAATAGCTGACGAGCTTGCCAGAAACGGTGATGTTATAGGAGAGATTTGCACATTACATAATTCATGATTTTATGGGAGACATAGGGTTAGTTATAAGAACGGCTTTGAGTTTAGAGTCTAACCTAAGATATACCACCATTTCAATAATGAATAATGCAGCTAACAGTCACCCTCCATGAACTAGAGTACAGAGAGTGGCTATCTAAAGCATCTCATTAGGAAAAAAAATTAAATTTGAGAAACATCCATCATCTTGATGGAAAATCCTGAAAGACAGATTTTTTTTTTTTCTCCTGAAATCAAGTTCACACATTTCTTTACGTCCTAAAGTTTTTGGCAAACTGAAACTAATTAAACAAAGTGATTATTTCTTTGCCTATTTTCCAGTGAATTGATAAAATATTTTATCATGAAGTTTTGTGTAGGGCAGGTGATGCACATCATCATGATAAGACTTTTAAAATAAATAAATGAAAAGTCCATTCCTGGAAGAGACACAGGGAACCACTCATTACGTTCCCTCCTTAGTACAGGACTGAAGTTTGCATGGTATCAGCACTTTCGCAACGCCTGCTTCTGTAAATTCCAAGAGTAGAATTAGAAAGATTCATTTCAGAGTCTAGCTTAGACTTCAGCAAGCAAAGTATTCTTTTTAGGGTAGCTTTGTGGGGTAATTGAACATGCAAAGTATTTTCTTTTTATAATAAATTTAAGAACACACAGTCCCTCAGACCATAAAAGGAAAGGATTTTTCCAACCAGCTCTGGCCTCAGAAAGTCAATAATTCTTTATGTTCTCTACTGAATTTTTATTTTATTTATTTTGCAAAAAAACCCAAAAAACAAAAAAAAAAACTTTTAGTATTTTAAATTAGTTACATATGCATAAGGATGACATTTTAAAATGACCCATTAATCTCTGGTAACATCGATTGGACATGGTTTAAAAATTCAGGTATGGACAGACAGATATAAAATAAATAGAAAACTGTCTTCCTCATTCTATCTGTTTCCACAAAATACCATGGACACTTCTATGTGCATCTTTCAGACAAATATTTTCTATACATAAAAGGAATCATGCTAGTTGTGCCATTCCACATCTTACTTATTTTCATTTACATGTATATTATTTCCATCTTTCTATGTCCACAAGATTCTTTTCAATGGCCACATAGTATTGTTTTGGGTAGATATGGCAACATTTAATTAACAAATACTCTGTTGATTCAATGACCACACTCACACATGTATCTCGCTAGCTTCTAAGTGGGACGTGAACTCCTTAGTCAACTTACTGTGTTCAAGAACCTTACTGCCCTTTTGTGCCTCATTCTAATCAGTGCCAATAATATCGCTGGCTCATAGGCATACTTCAATAAATATTTTATGTTGGTGGTAAATATATTGATATAATTCATGTAAATGCTAGCAGAGCAACTTTCTAGCAATGAGATCTATGTCTGTTGGTTTTCTTTAATTTTGAGAGCTATTGCCAAATAGTCCTAAATAGTTGGCAGCAATGGTATTTGAAACTGTGTATTTATTCCATCCTTCACAAACTGTGAATAATTACTAAGTATTTGTATATTCCACTATGTGATAAATTATTTAAATATATATTTATTAGCATTTCTTACATAATAAGTGAGATGGAAATTTTTCTAATGCTTTGCTGAACATTTGTAATTAAAAAAAATTTTCAATAGCTTTCAGGAGTGCACTGTATAGTGACAAAGAAGTCTGGGTTTCAAAACCCTGAAGCTTTCTCTCCTCTCAGAAAAACATTTAATCCATTTGTACACTGCCTTTTTTTATGGCATTGTCATCATAAACTTGGAATAACATGCCCCTGATTTCACTTCCACTCTTGCCAAGTTTAACAAGAAATGTGTTGAAGTCCACCCCCCACCTGTGCACATTACACCTGATTGGTGATTTTTCATTTCTATTCCCCATCCTCCCTCTTCCATGTCCTCAGTGTCCATTATGCCATTCTATATTTCTTTACAGTTCCTCAGTTTCACTCCCATTTGTAAACAGGAATGTGTGACTTTCTATTTTATTCAACTTATCTATTTTTCTGGCAGATCACTTTTCTTTTTGCTTTTTATGAATCCATTGTAAGTTTTCTGTTTTTTAAAGCTCTCTTTTACTCTTTTTATTAGTGAACTCTTTTCGTTCTATGCTTCTCATTCCAATAATGTATACAAGTTTTATCTTCCACATAATAGTATGTTTTATAATTTCTTTTTTTCTCACAGATGTTTAAGATTTCTTTGTTATGAAGCATATACTTGTCGAGTGGCATCTATGCATTCAACACATTTCCAGGCATTTGGGTTACATCATTGCATACAAGAGATATCTGTCCTTTGGGGATAATTTTTGTGTTTCAATATGAGGCACAACAGAAAATCCAACTTAATTTTTCCCCTAAATTGGGTAGTCAGTCTTTCAAAAGAAAGACACCAAGTTGTTTCCATTGATTAATAATGCTCTATTTTTTATAAACTAACTGCACGCTTATCTATTTGTAGCTCTCTGTTGCGTGTCTCAATTTGTTACTCAGTGATATAAAATATAGTAGATTCATAATACATTTCAACTGGTGGAGGTGCTCGTCTCCCTTAATTAGAAATCTTATTTTCAAAATTACCTTGTCAACATTTATATTTGCTTTCTGGAAAAACCTGAACATAATTTTCTAATTTCTTTCCCCCCAGAAAAACTCGATTTGCTATTTTTCTACCAAATTAAATTTATAAGACAATTTAGGTTACAATATACAATATAATTTGCATTTATAATATAATTATACTTATATATTAATAAATGGTGTAGAATTAATTATAATATGATTATAATTATAAGATAATTTATAAGACAAATGTAGAGATAATTAATCTCCTGTTTCTAATTGTAACTTCCTGACTCAAATCAAGTTATAACATTTTGACTATTGTGTTGCATACTCTCCTCAGGAATGTTTAAAAGTTTTATTCAAATATGTGTTGGGCATATCTAAGTGGAATCAACTTTTGATTGAATTAATCATATTAGGTTAAACTTTAACTTTTTTAGTTTATTATAAATGATATCTTTCCTCCCCTCATATTTTCTACCATGTTACTATGTATTTGTGTAGGAAAATTATTGATTTTTAAAAATTTCATGTTCCAACCAGGTGTATGTGTTTCCTATGGCTGCTGTAACAAATTATCAAAAATCCAGCAACTTAAAACATCCAAAATATATTCTCTCATAACTCAGGAAGTTCATATATTTTTTCCAAAGTTATTAATCATTTAGCTGAATGCATACATTTTTATGTTTTCACAATTAATATGGTATGTCATGTAAATAATTTCCTAATATTAGACCACACTTGAACTTCTAGGATGAACTTCATTTGATGGTAATATACTATTTTTATAATGTTACTGAATTACATTTATGACTATTTTCTTTAGGATTTCATGAGTGAGATTGCATTAGAGAATTACTGTATTTGTAAATTTGAAAATGTGTTTAAATATGAGGTGTTTGTATGTATAATGCCTGTCAGATACTACTATCTTTATTTTGTTGGCATGAATAATTTCTAACGTCTAGATATTTTAAGTTTAGAAAATAAAATGAGGTTTTGATATACATTGCAAAAGCATTCAAGAGAGAGATAGTTTAAGATGGTTGTTAAAAATTAATAGTTTTACACATAAACTGGAAGAAGAGAGAGTAGAAAAAGAGATATGGCTAGGGAAGGAAGGAATAGGCACCCAGAGTGAAATTGAGATAAAAGAAATTACGGAATATGGTCTGATATAAATAGGAAACCCAGTTTTTCTACAATGTGATACATTTGTTGGGTGGGAGTGAGAAATGGTATGAGAAAGGTAGATTGCTCCCATGACAGGGACATCACCGATGACCAGTTGTAATCTTAGCCCATGTAGTAAGAGGAGGCAATCAAAACTTTTTCGTTAGAGGTCATTCCATGTGAGATTCAAATATACTCCCTTTACTCTCATATAGATAGGCAGCTCCTCTCTCAGAAAAATGGAAGGGAAACACCACATGAACACTTTTTTTTTTTTGAATTGGAGTCTCACCCTGATGCCCGGGCTGGAGTGCAGTGACATGAACACATTTATATATTGAGTCTAAAAAAAAGTTGAACTCACAGAAATAGAGTTTAGAAGGGTGACCACCAGAGGCAGGGGCCAGGTAGAAGAAATGACATTGGGACATTGGTCAAAGGGTGCACATTTCGGTTAGATCAGAAAAATATGTTTCTGAAACCTATTGCACAGCATGTAACTATAGTCAATAATAATGTAATGTTCAGTTCAAAAATTCTAAGGGAGTAGATTTTAAATGTTTGCACCACCAAAAAAATGTGAAATGAAGGATATGATAATTAGCTTTATTTAATCATTCCATGTCTACATATAGCAAAGCACCACACTGTACCCCATAAATAGATAGTTATTATTTGTCAATTAAAAATATTTTTAAATTTTAAAATTGAGATATAATTTTTAGTTAACAAAATGTACCCATTTTAAGAGCACAGTTCTCTATGGCAGTTTTATACACCTGTATAACATCACTGAATCAACACGTAGAACATTTCTATCACTCTAAAAGGTTTTCTTTTGTTTTTTTTACCTGTTTTTAGTGAATGCCTCTGCCCCTGCTCCTGTCTCTAGTCTGCCTTCTGGAACTGTAGATTATAATTTTATCTTCTAGAATTTCATACAAATATGTTCTATTCCGTGTCTGGCTTCTTTCACATGTTTTTGCAATTCATCCATGTTACTGCATGTACCAGCAATCTGTTCCTTACTGATGCTGAAAAGTGTTCCATTTTATTGACATGCCACAATGTGCTTGTTCATTCACCCTCTGAGGAATATTTATATTGTTTCTAATTTTTGTATATAATTAATAAAGTTGCTAGGAATTTCATGTGAACATCATTTTGTAGAGATGAGTTTTCATTAATCTTGGATAAATTAGGATTGATGGGTCATATGTAATGTGTAATTTTAATTTTATAGGAGACTGCCAAACTACTTTCCAAAGTTTCACTATTTTGCATTTTTACCAGCAATATATGAGAGCTCCAGTTGACACTGTATACTATTTTATCATAGAAATTAGCACAACTTATAATTGTAAATCTCACGATAGCATAGAAATTTCACAAAGGAAGAGGACTTTTCTTAAAATTTGATCTAGCAAAGTAGCAGACGTGTAGTTGACACACAATAGTATTTGTTAATATGGACTTAATTAAATCTATATATTAAATTGCAATTATGAGAACATGTTTCCATATTTGAAAAATAACAATAACCCAATTTATTGAGTTTGTTGCTGGTAATGAAAAAGGCCAGTACTTGCCTAGACATCATTTCCAAGCAAAGTTTTTAGCTTTCAATGCCCATCTAAGGATACTTGGTTGTGTATTCAGTATACAGAGTATTATTTGCAGAAGGTCTGTCCATTTTCTTTTGGTCATATACTTTCAAACACAAAGATCACCAAAATCAACAGAAGTGTTGATTTCAAAATTATAAAGTATTTGTGAATGAATTCAAACTATATGTCTGCCAGCTAAGGTACTTTGTAAAACTTGTGATTATGTCATTTTTGGAGGAAATTTTACCAGGAACATAGTAAATGTCTTAATTGAACAACAGCTACTTTCCACCAGAATGTGAGATGTGTGTACAACAGCTAGACAGTAATTCTGGAACCATCTTTTCAATGAAAGCCAATTTATTTTAACTATCTTTTTTCTACAAATCAGTTTTTCTTAGGGGAAAAAAAAGAGCAAATGTTTATTGAATAGGATTGTGTTTTACATGATGTTTTTCATACCCATGGCAACACGGAACAATTCAAGAAGTGACTGACTGAATAAAAATGGCCATGATTATCTGCTTAGTCACAGGACAGAAACAGCATTAGACCTTGTTAAAAAAAATGTGTTTGATAAGATGAAGCACTCTAAGAATATTTGAATCATTAATAATGCTATCAGAAGCAACTTTATTAAGTGCATCACACAACATTGGTATTACTCATATTCTTTCTTTATTGTGCCTAGGGAATCAGGGTAAGCTAGTATCATTTTACTGACATACATTAAGGTTGGTTCTTGAAACAATGCAGAGCTTTTCTCTGAAGTCTCTAATAGACATGAATACATGGCTGAATACAAGCTCCACACATGAATACTGGAATTCCAAAAGAATGTCAAACATTCTTTGTAATATGTTGTGAGCGTGTGTGCGTGTGTGTGCGTGTGTGTATGTAATATTTGCAACCTTTCTAATCAGTGATTTTGAAGAGGAGCACAGTTATTTTAATAATTTTGTACTGTTGCCACAAAGGAAATTCAGTAAGCTAAATAATTTTGTCATATATATGAAAGAGATAAAATTAGTTGTTAAAATGATATCATTTTGCAGAGTATGAAAATTCCCTAAATATTTAGAATCTAATAGTCATTTGGCAACCTGTGGATTCTACATATAATGCAAAAAGTTATCCACCCATTGATTACAATTAGGAATGTATGGTGCATGTTTATGGAGAGAATGGAGAAAATCTATGTACTTTTCAAAAATTTTGCTTTCCTCCTTAATAGAGTTTTTTCCATCTTTAGAAATAAGAAACCAGTTGAAAAATAGCCATAGGGTAAAATCTAGACATCTAAGTTTTGAAGTGCTGGTAAACAGGACTATGTCATATATGAGATGAAAAAAGGGGGAATGGGCTTGAATTAGCCTGAAAAAAAGAAAAGGAAAGTGATCAATTTCAAATGGACTTAATCCTGAGTTGTACTCCACATCTTTAAAACAAAAACATAAAAAAGTTTAAAAAAATTAATAACATGGTAATGATAATGTTTTATTTCCAATGAAATTTCAATAACTTACAAATTTGTTGTGAGTCTTCTACCTGTAAAAATGCATGTGTACTGAGATATGTTACCATTGACTGTTATGGTGCAGGTAACTATTTTTTGTGTCTTTTTCTCTCGGTTTCATTGACATTTGATAGACATACCTTTAAGGTAAACAATGTAATGTTTTGCCGCATGTATATATTGTAAAATGATTATCACCATCTACTGGAACAGAAAAAAAAAGCCCAGAATTATACATTTTTGTGGCCAACTAATCTTTGACAAAGGCACCGAGAATATGCAACGGAAAAAGGATGATTTTAAAGCTAAATGGTGTAGGGGACCAAAAATGAAACAGAGTAGCCGTGCGCAAAAGAATGAAATTGAACTCTTACTTTATACCACACAGGTCAACTCAAAACGGATTAAGTATTTAAGCATAAGACCTGAAATCTTAAAACTTCTGTAAGTGATTATAGGTAAAAAGCTCTTTGATATTAGTCTTGGCAAGAATTTTTGAGATATAGCACCAAAAGCATAGGCAACATAAACAAACAAAACAAGTGAGACAACATCAAAGGGAACGATCAACAAAATACAAAGGAAAACTGTGGAATGAAAAAATAAATATTTGCAAACCACAGGGTTCTACAGAAAAACAGCACCAACAGGGTGCATGCATGTACGTATGTGTGTCTGTGTGCATATATGTATGTGTCGTAAAGAACTGACTCATTTGATGGAGGCAGGAGAGTCCTCACATTTGTATTTGGCAAGCTGGAGACTGAGGAAAGCCAAAGGTGTAGTTTCAGTTCCAAACTTGATGTTGGGTAAAGTTTAAGACTCAAGAGCAGTCAGTGTGTTAGCTCCAGTCAGAAGGCAGGAGAAGACAAAGCCAATGTCTCAGCTCAAGCAGTCAAATAGAGGGAGTCCCCTCACTTGAGGGAGGGTCTGCCTTTTTGTTTGAGTCGGCACTTCAACTGATTTAATGAGAGCTGCCCACATTAGAAAGTACAATCTTCTTTACTCAGGTTACCACTTCAAATTTTAGTCTCATCTAAAAACATCCTCACAGATACATTCAAAGTAATGTTAGCCCAAATGTCTGGGTACCCCGTGGCTCAGTCAAGTTGATACATAAAATTAACTGTCACAAAGGGATAGCCTAGTAAACTGTAAAATATACTTTTATCTTAATTTTACAACGAATGGAATGGTTTATCAGCAAAATCTTAGCAGCATTTGGGCCAGAGTACAAAATGAAACATTTTTGAACCAGAAGAACTTTTGTATCAAGTGAAAGTCTTGAGGACAAGAATTTGTATGAATCAAAATGACTAGCAAATGAAGATACTAAATACATGCTCTTGGTTGAATAGTGATGTGAATTATATGTAAAAAAAAAAAAGCTCATCTAATTGTTTAAAATTTTAAAATCTCTCAGATGTTTTCTCTTTGTGCTGTTTTTTTAATAGCATATTTTATCATTTCTTCATTTGCTTAACTGATCATCAGGCTGGCTCACATTCTATGGCTTTCAAATCATGACCTAGTGTGGTGTCAGAACTCCAGCCATCTCTGAACAATGGAATGCTCTACAAATTTTGCCCATTTGTCACTCAGTGAATATGTCCTTTGTGTTGCTTACTTTTAAGCTATGATAAATTCCTACATATGTGAATATTTCTCTTTTTTCATATTGCATTTCCCAGATGCATGAACTATGTGTTTAAATAAGCACACATACAAAAATAGTTTGAGATTATAAATACCAGTATCTGGTTTTTACAAAGAATAGAAAAATAACTCATGAATGACTCAAGTGCTGCTGTAAGATAGAAGTTAATCAATTTTAGATTTGGCATTTCACTATTTTTTTCCCCAAATAGCTTTTCTCATTGAGCTCTACAATTCTTTCAATTTAATAACAAGGATTTATGGAAATACTGCTATTTGTCTTTCAGTATTTGTGGACATTAAGATATATCACAGATGTATAATGCCTGCTTTTGAGGATACTACAATCTAGTTGCAGGAAAAAAAAGACTGGCACATGAAACACAGATTCCACAGAAATTTTCTTATCTCTGGCATCAGTCTTCTCTGAGTTTTCTTATTCATCATGGCAAGATAAAATTTCTTGAAACAAAGCTTTAATTACATCAATTCCCTGCTCAAAGTTTATCAAGGTATATATTTAAAATATATCTGATTAGGAATAAGCATGTTTATTGGGAATTAAACCTCCAACAATAAGACCCAAAGCAATTTCCTGTCTAGTTCCCCACTATTCCTCAAACATAGTTTATAATATAAACTATAATATCTTTGGCTTTTCAAAATTCTCAGTAAAATTTTCATTTTCCTTGTTTGGTTCTCTCTCTTTCTTTTTCATACCCTCTATCTGTCACTTCAATCTTTCAAATCTCTTCAAATACCATGTTTTTCTTGAAGTTTTTTTCTGCTGCTTCAAAATAAACTATCTGTTTAATCTGATCTGCATATCAATTTGTGTTTTTCTTGTAGCCATATTTTTCTTTTTGTGAAATTATTTTATCGTTCACATTAAATTACATTGTTTTTCTTGTGCATGAGAGATCAAAATTTTAATTTTTGTTCTTGTGTTCAGTAATTAATGAGACAAAATATTAAATGGTAAATATCAAATTAAAGATCTAGTCAGTAAGAGACATTATTATTAAAAGAAAAGCAAGAATGTTTCAGGATGAGACTGTCATATAAAAAGTACCTTTTCACATGATTCCTTAAACACCTGTAGGATTCTCATTATTGGAAAGTTAGAAAGAGTATATTCTAGTCAGTTAAAAAAACCACATGAATAAAAAATTTGTGAAGAAAAAAAGCAGAAGACATGTTTGAGGGATATTGATGCTATTTGAAAGGAGAAGAAGAAATGGTAAATTAGCAGATATTTGCTGGATAGTGCCAGATTTATTACATAATAGTGTTAAATTTGTCTTCTGGAACAAAGGATTTGCATAAGAAGAAACAAAGAAGTGACAACGCCAAGCCAAAAGCTTGATTCAGAGGATTCATGCCATGATTTGCTCTTATAAGAAGATTTAACTGAAAGGAATATGGTTTATTTTTTAATCTCACATAATAACAGGTTTGGAGACAAGGCCTCTATAGTAAGGTGGGTAACATGAAATTGTGAAGGATTGAGGCCCCTTCTATTAGGCTGGCTCACATTCTATGGCTTCCAAATCATGACCTAGTGTGGGTGTCAGAACTCCAGCAATCTCTGAGTACAATGCAGTCAACATCAAGGCAGCAAGGGTTAAGCAGGCTATGAACTCTTCGTTGTAGGAAGTGTTTTAGAAACATGTCAACACAGATCTAATTAAAGTCCATTGGTGAGAATGAAAGCCATGCCCACTCATAACTAAAAGGAGATCAGGGCATTTCTCTACTCTAATTTACCATGGGCCCAGCTAAAAATAAGAGATTTCCTCACTATGAAAGTAAAGGAACACAATATTAAGGAATACCTTGAGGGTAGAGTAAAAAAAAAGCCATTGAATTTTATGACACCTTTTGAGATCTTTGAAAGTACAGTTTTAGTGGAATAATGGATATAAATTCATGAGGATACTAAGGAAAGAATAGTTGTGAGACTGAGATATCCCACTTCCAATCAAGAAAGACATTTGCCTATTTAAAAAACAAAAGTAAACAGAAAGGTCTCTAGGGAGAGTATCAAGGCTAGGAAAAGGAGAGAGACGTCTGCATTTTTAAAGAGAGAATGGTTAGAGCTATGACTTACAGCTGGGAATTTGGCATGGGGCAAGAACTGAAAAATACCTCCTGTAGGTAAGTTTGAAAGGACATACATATAAACTAAAGCACACTGAAAGGTGAAGAATTATGATTTGGAAGATTCTATCAGGTAGCTAGTACCTTCTCAGTTTGACAGTAGCACCAGTCATCAACTGTAAGTGAGGTGAAAGAAAATAAAGTAACCCAGGTAGCAAATGGATAATGTTTGAAAAACAGTTTTAGGGATTGGGTTAAATAGCTCTTTAAAGGAAACCAAAGTATGGGGCATATTTCTGAATATCCGTGGCTCTGCTGGGTAAGAATTGCTTTGTCTAGTCTTTAAAGGAAACTCACGTATCCACTAACAAAATACTTTATTGAAGATTGTACCTGACTAGGGTTGCCTCAATATTGCACTACTCTCAAGAAATACGCTTTCTTAACAGACAGAGTAAAAAATGTATATTTTACAAAAATGAAATTGGTTTCTTACTGGCACTGTTATTGTTTAATTATGGATTTCTCAAAAAGATTTTTCTCTCCCTTAAAATCTTGCTGTCAGAGACAAATTCTTAGCTGGTTTTGGATTGTATTGTTGGCTTTCCAAGCAGAAAGCTAGTTACGTGAAATGCTGAAAATTCACCACTAGCTTTTTCAGTAAAACTATAAATAGCAGTTATATTGTGCTTGGGACAACACGCATGGGCTCAAGATTTTATTAAAAATTATTTTCCCCCTTGAACTGCTGTGTAAGTCACCTATAGGCTAAATCTCATCACTTATGTTTAATCCTTACCAGACTGGAAGGAAGGCAATTTTTTTTTTCTGACTACATATATATCCCGAATATCAACATATATGTTTGGAGGTAAGGAGAGAAAACTTCTAAAGAATAGGTGATAACATACCTATTGAATTAATATTTGAATGATAAGGTTAAAGGCTCAGTTTTCAATAACACCTTCCCAATTTTAATGTTTTCGGATCAATTATTTATAGAAGTCTAGTTTGTTATAATGTATACTATTTGCCTACAGATATTAATAGAAGTATTAATTCTTTCCCAACAGGGTGAGTGTATTATTTTTTTTAAAAAAGACATATTCTTTTTAATAATTGGTCAAAACCCCTGAGAAACAGCTGTTCAGTCTTTGAAAGGTATATTAGTGAATAGATTACCTCTACTTAAAAATTAGGTTACCACCGGAATGCTTTATTATTATTGTTATTTTTGCAGGTTTATAATTTTAAAAAATCAGCTCAGAAGGAATTTGTGTGAAAGGAATGAAAGAGAAAGACAAAGGGGCTACAATGAACGTTACAAAACCCCAAACAATATGGCTTCCTTATATTGGAGATCTTCTCACATACCAACTTCCAATTGCATTTGTTGAACCTATTGAAAATAAGTCCCTTGATTCCCTTATTATGCTCCTCCTTAGAATTTAATAAAATAAAATTTAATAAAATTAAAATTAAACTCTAATATCTCTGCCTCAAATTCTAGCAAATGGCATCAAAAAGAATCCATTCACTAAAGAGAATGGGATGGACTATTTGGCTATCTGGCTGTCTGTGAAAAGATAGAATGAGCACAGTACATCACATGTCCAATGAAAGCTGGTTTAGAATAAATTCGAAGAAGTGAACCTAGACAAAGAAGGTAGTTACGCATAGAAAAGACTGGAATCTAGCTTTTTTAAAATAGAAGGTGAAAGGAAATAACTTCGAGACTTTTATTTGGAGTGTGTTCTACGGTCTTTGAAGTGCCACTGATTTTGTTATAGAACTAGCTATTCCAATTCCTAATTTCTTTTGTTGCTATAGAGATTTATGTTAGGAAATGAGAGAGTCTTGTGGTCAGTTTTTAGATAGGCAGCAAAGTTTTGGTAGGGCAATTACTAACAAAAAGAGAATGGATCAAGTGAATAATCTGTTTTGCATTATTTTGGAGCTCTGAAGGGAACTGGGTTGAGTACATTAAGGAATTAAAAATAGAGTAACAATTTCAGAATGCATTATTCTTTTTTTTTTTTTTTTTTGAGTTGGAGTCTCACTCTGTCGCCCAGACTGGAGTGCAGTGGCCGCTCCCGGCCACCGCAGCCTCGACCTGCTGGGCTCCGGCGATCCTTCCGCCTCAGCCTTCCGAGTAGCCGGAATTACAGGCATGTGCTACCATGCCCGGCTGAATTTTTTGATTTATTGTGGAGATGAGGTCTCGCTGCCCAGGCGGGTCTCGAACCCGCGGGCTCAGGCAATCCACTCACCTCAGCCTCCCAAAGGTGCGGGATTACAGGCTGAGCCACTGAGCCCGGCTGCATTATTCTTTTATGGCAAATATCACACTGAATTGGAATTGTTTGCTTACATTTCCATCTTTCTCATTTAGACACTAAGCTCTTGAGAGAAAATAAGACAATGCCTTATTCTTTTTCAATTCCTAGTCTAAATGTAAATGCTTGACAAGAATGTCTGTGTAACAAACGAACCTAGCTGTGTTTATCATGTTGTCTTTCTCTCTTTATTTTGTTCTCTTTTTTTCCTCATATGGGAAACATCCCATATGGGAAAAAAATAATTCAATATTTCTAACAGATTTTTGACCTCTGATAAATTTAACTATAAATGCCATTTTATGAGAACATTTAACACACATAGAATGTCTATAGTGGGGTGAAAGAGTGAAGATAGACATAACAACTGCTTCTTATAAGAAAATAATATACAATTGAGTCCAGGACAATGCAGTGACAGAACTTGAGAGTGGTCTTCAGATAGTTGAGGGCTGTGTTAGGGACAATTATAGGCTGCGTTATGCTGCCGAGTCTGAATTTCTGGGCAAAAGACACAAGAACAAAGAGTTTAGATCAATGCAACACTTAGTTTTCCAAATATGGAACAGTTGCCTTTTAAGTTGTCAGATTTCTGTCCCAGGAGGGATAAAATAGAGATTGGATTGTATTCTTCAAAATATGTTCTTGCACGGGTGCTGTGGCTCACGCCTGTAATCTCAGCACTTCTAGAGGTCAAAGCAGGAGGATTGCTTGAGCCCAGACATTCAAACCCAGCCTGAGCAACACGGTGAGGCCTTGTCTCTACAAAAAAGTCAAAAAATTAGTCGGGCATAGTGGTGTGCACCTGGAGTTTCAAGCTACTTGAGAGGCTAAGGCAAAGGATCAAGAATCACCTGAGCCCAGGAGGCTGGGGCTCTGGTGAGCTGTGATTGGGCCACTGCACTCCAGCCTGGGCAACAGAGCGAGATACTGGCTTAAAAAAAAAGAAAAGAAAAAAAGAAAAAAGAGTTGGTGAATTTGTATACTCATTCTTCTAACTATAATAGCTGCCTCGTCATATGCCCAATTGCTAACCACTCCATGACGACGCTTATGCACACACCTCTGGCACAGACATACAACGAACTCTAGACAACCACTCTATATTTACTTTTGACGATGCCTATGCTAGGTTCTGGGGAATGCAGAGATTCATAAAGATTTTTTTCCCCCTCTGGATCATCATGTTCATGGCTTTCAGAGTGAGGAAAAGAAAACAACACACATTTATGATCAAACAAGTGCAAATTAAATAATATAATTCTCTTTTCTTCTTCAGAATTATATGTCTGTCAAAAAAGATTTGTGAATAAGTAGAGAAAACATGAAAAATGTGCATAGCCTTTTTTTGTGTGTGCAGATCTCTGAGGTTCTTTATTTCTTATTCTCAGGAAAGAAAGCTCTTTTCATAATCTTGTTGAAAAGAAGGAATTTGATGAATCAAAGTGTGCTTGCTTTATAAATCAGGGTCCACTACCATATAGATTCACAGGGTTTCCCACAATCTGACTCTGACGTGTGGCAATAGAAGGTAGCTAAACCAAGAGCCAGGGAGAGAGGTAACAAAATTAAGGTCATAAAATCAGTATGAGTTTACTTGATGAGTGATTGCTTGTTTGTTTAGAATTGCCAATACATATGTTATTTTCCTGTTATCTGAACACTTTTTGTTTATGCGGTGTTTTGCATAAATATTTTGCAGGAAATTTTAATGCATTCTTCAATATACAAAACACTTGTATGACTTCCTCTTTACCCTCTCATAAATGAAGATTTCTCATAGGTCTTCGCACCTGCAAAATTCCTCACTTTTCTGAGCCAACTCATTGAATCTCAGTTCTCCTTGCCTCCCATAAATGAAGCCTAACTCCTACCTGTTATGAAGTTTTATGGCTGCTGATATTGTTTTCAATTGTGATTTGCATACATATGCCTATATTTTCTATATTTACAATTGATTATATTAATTTATTATTAACTTACTGATTAACGTTTTTCTACTTCATTGCACTATAGACTTTTTTAGTTCAAAGTTCCTAAATGTTCTTTTACTTTTCTGGTTCCAGTGTCGCAAGAGAATACTTGGCACATAGATTTTTTTCAGTGATTGAAAGAAAGTTCTAATGCTTACCAAGAACTGGTTTTATTAATACGGAATAAAACTTATAAGCTAGCCAGCTTTCCATCCAACAATAGGTATGCTTTAAATTTATTTATTATTGCCTAATCTTCTCTGATAAAATAATTCTACATCCTTCCAAAACACTCATGTCAGAGTTTTACCAATGGATAAATGAACAGATTGCTTTCAATATTTTGGTACACTTTGCTTATGCTTATTAGATTTACAAATATGTCCAAACATCTTAGTGTTATTTGCTTACAAGAAATTAATGTTTACAAATTGTGTTGTTTTGGGGGTATTGTAAACATATGATATATTTGGTTGAACTAGCTATCAATAGACAATATATGCAAAGAATCATACTAGTTTCTACTTTAAAGGAAAAACTGTTCAATTCAGTGTTTAACATATTAATAATATAATAAGAAACAGGAAGACGTGAGTCTATTTCCAGTTTTATCTTGAAAACTCCGTTATATTAGCAAGTAATTTATATTCCATTTGATAGCTAAATATAAACAAATTCATTACAGGTAAACCAATTTACTGTCAAAAGTACTGTTAGCATTATTCATTTCAGTTACAGAGACTGTATTTTTTCATCTGTTAATAAAAAAAGGTGCTTCAGCTAATGAGCTTCAGTTTCCTGCCTGTTTTAGCATTCTGTGATACTACAGATTTCAGTAAGCTAATTTTGTTTCATCTACATGAGAAGAAGACCATAGTTGATAAATGGCACCCAAGATTATGGTATTCTTTGGCTATTTAAGGTTCTCAGCCGAAAAGAATGAAGATAAATAATGGAAAACTCAACTCTTACATTCATTCTATGTGTTAATAGTTAGAGAAATAAAACCTGAATTCTCAATTAAATGATAAAACATGACCATTGTACTGGAAAACTCGAACCCTTTCAAATATTGGGTTCTTTGCATCTCTCTTGAAGAGCTTGTATAAAGTTTGCTAACATATGACTGAAAGAATTATCCATTCCTTCTCACTGAGTATCAAAACTCTCCATTACCCGAGCATTATGTCAGTATTATGAGGCCCCTCTACCTTACTGACTATGAGTAAATTCTGTGAGGAGAAACTGAATTATAATGAAGAACAAGAAAGTCTATAATGGTTTTGTATTAAGTATCTGGACTGTGGAGCGCACCTAGCGTGCAGTGCGCAAACAATCTTTACCTTTCTTCTTGAGCTGCAGATGTTTTTAAACAAAGACTGCTTTTCAAAATCTAGACTGTGGTCTTGTTTGCCACCACACATTCCAAATGTCTTTTATTTTACTTTCATATATACAGATAAGTTGATTGGGTCAGATAATACACTTCACTCAATAAAGGTCATAACTTAATGATCCCGAAGTGTTTAATTAATATCAAGCTATAGTGCAAATCATTCTTTTACTACATCATAACTTCTTGCTTCAAACTCTCTGGTTTAGCAGAGTAAATGGGCACTAATAATTCTTTCTCACATATGCTGTGAAATCATGAATGGTCTACTTCGAAAGTCAAGGCTAGATACTATCTCTGTGTTTTTGAGAACCTACATGCTATATTTTTCCTAAATGCATGGGTGTTCTCTAAGGTTCCATTTATTTGGAGAAGATAACTTGAGAGTTTAGAAGAGGAGTCATTTTGATTGCCTTTCCATTTTAGTTGTAAACATTAGGAAAAAAAAAAGAAATGCCAGAATACCCTTAATTCTGATAATTTTGAAAACTTACTAAGAAAACTTAACAATATAGGCTGGTTTTAATTTCTAAAAATCTTCCTTGTTTTGGGTGAAAGCTTATATATTTTCACTATTTTCTGACTCATGGAATCAAGAAAGATTAACATCTGCCAGTCAAATATGGATATATTTTATAGACTTACCTGGAAATCATACTTCTTGACCTAAAGTGGTTGCTAATGGCAGAGGAACACAATTTTGAAAATCTTATTTAATGTGGTTCCTTCTCAATGACCGGCAAACTCTAATCATATTTCTTATAATTTATTTCTTGCCCCCAAGGTTTATTTTGGTTCATTAGTTACAAAAAGGCAACTTTATGATTATATTTTCATTATTCTGTACTAATGCTAATGATGAAACATATTTGAAGTACTGATATATTCCTCAAGCTTAAAGTTGACATCAGTTTTGAATATATCATAATATTTTATACAAGGTTTATGTTAAAACCACGTTTTTAAAGGTGAAATTATAATACATAACAATCCATTAGAAAACATTAAAGTACATGTATTTTTGTGGGCTTACTCATAGCATAAGTTCTATAAAGAGTAAAGGATGTTTGTTTATAGTTGAGCTATACTTTTCACACAGGTTATTGATTAAAGTGAAATCAAAAAGTGACAGTAATATCTTACATAATGCACTTCCCAGAATAAGAAGGAAGATGAGCAAATTAGTCTTCTTAACCTCCAGTAAAATTCAAGCGAGATTGATTTCATCTAAAATTTTCAGAGGCAAGATTTTTCATAGAAGTTCAATTACAATATTGTCATTTTCTTGTACTGCATATTGTATTTACAAAATGAATATTATGAATATTTCAAATAAAGCATAAGCAGTAATATAATTTATATGCAGCATTATGTTTTACTTGCAAAACTGTCAGACATTTTCACTACAGCTATGAAATATATCTGATGAATATCTTTGTATTATTTAAAGTTTATGGTAAAAATGAATGATGTTTATTTGATTATATTTTAGTAAGATGAATGAATATTAAACCAAAATTTTTATGCATAAGGGAATCAGGTCTAGAAAAACTTTAGTTTTTATACTAAACTGCCTGTAAAGGTAAAAAATGTTGAGTTCAGATCAAAACAGAAGTTTTGAAGTATAACATGTGTTCATTGCATCTATTCATTTATTTTAACTGAATAGTTCTAAAAGCTGTCAGAGTCCAGATTTAACATACTTCCCTTAATTGAACTCTATTTGTTTTATAGTGGGTATGAAGAGAATGAAAATGAAAACCAGGATAAAAAATAATGACATTAATCTTAAAAGTTTCATAAAGCCTATAACTTCTCCAGAAGATTTAAATGCAGGAGGCTTTTTTTTTCCTCAAAAAAGTTATATGTTCTTTTAAAGTTATTCATGCCATGGTAAAAAACTCACATTTACAGAGGAAAAAAAAGAGTAAATGAAACCACAATCATGATTATTTAATTTAATTCAATAGACACTTCTTGTAGTACTAGAGAAACATAGGACTTTCTCAAACTGAAGACTTGTTGGTGAGGTGGCACTTACATTTATGAAACAAATAATATAAAAGAAAAAATCAAATTAAGAATGTAATCAAAGAAAGATAGCAGAATTGGACTTTCTAGTGAAACCTCACAGAAACACCAATTTGAACAAATATCTGTGCATGAAAATACCTTCACAAGAGCTAAAGAAACTAAGGAATTCAGGTGAGCAATCATAGCACTTGCATGTAGCACAGAAACAAGACTCACTGAAGAGGATAGTAGGGACAGTTCCATCTTACTAATATCACCCCTTTCCCAGGCCTGGACAGCACAGCTCAGAGAGATATATGCTCTACATGAACGAAGCAGAGTGAAGCGACATCCTGACTTTACTGTGAATCCCAGCACTAGATCTTCCCTTGAGGTTCCAGACCATCACCTGTGGTTTCACCTTCCCTCCATCCCCTGCAGCACCAGGCTTCAGACCCACCTCTGTAGCCCCAGGTTCCATCAGACCCATGGTCCAGGCTTTCCCCAGGAGATCCCAGTGATAGACCATTTCCCAAAGACCTACACCCCAGGTCCACCCCCGGCCCACCCTAGTCCCCAGTGAACTCAGCTGTAGTTTATTACTTACAGACTCAGGCTTCAGGCCGACCTCTGTGCACACAGGTTGTAGGCTCACCTAGTACCAGGCTGACTCCTGTGAGACCAGGATTGAAAGTTTGGCTACACTCGCTAGCAGACCCAGGATCTGGGATCACAATAACACACCCAAAGTCTAGGACCACCCTTGCAGATCAAGCCTCCAAGCCCACCCCAATACCCCTTTAGTCCCAGGTTCCAGTGCAAACCCAGAATCCTAACCTCCAGGTCAACATACACAGTCTCTCTTTTGAAAAGATAAGCACAGTTAACAACCTTTAGTTAGACTAAGAAAAAAAGAAAGAAGACTGAAATAAATAAAATTATAAATAAAAAAGGAAGCATTAGAGTTGTTATCTTAGAAATACATGGGATCATAAGAGATAATCATAGACAATTACATGCCAACTCATTGGATAATCCAGAAAAAAATGAGTAAATTCCTAGAATCATAAAAATCCAGTAAGACTGATTCATGAAAAAATAAAAAATCTGAATAGGCTAATATCAAGTAAGGAGATTAAAACAATAATCAAAAACTTTGCAACAAAGGAAAACCCAGGACATGATGAGTTCACAAGTAAATTCAAACATTTAAAGAAGAATTAACCCAAGTTTTTCTCAAATTCTTCCAAAAAATGGAAGAGGAGAGAAAACTTCCAAACTTATTTTAAAATGTCAGCATTACCCCGACACCAAAGGCAGACAAGAACACAACTGAAAAAAAGTTATGTTAAAAAAAAATATGGATCAATATCCCTAATGATTGTAAAGTCCATTTTGTTTATAGCAAATACAGGTACACTGCAATCAAAATCCCAATGTCAGTTTTAAAAAAAATAGAAAAAAAAACCCCACAAAAATTCACAATGATCCACAAAAGACCCCAAATAGCCAAAGCAATCTTGAACGAAATGAACAAAACAGAAATCATCACACTACTTGATTTAAAAATATATTACAAAGTTATAGTATTCAAAACAACATGGTACTGGCATAAAAACAGGCATATAAACTAATGAAAGCAGCCGGGCTCAGTGGCTCAGCTTGTAATCCCGCACCTTTGGGAGGCTGAGGTGAGTGGATTGCCTGAGCCCGCGGGTTCAAGACCTGCCTGGGCAGCGAGATCTCACACAAAGAATCAACATTGACTAGACTTAAATATAAGACCAAAGCTGTAAAAGTGCTAGAAGAAAACATAGGGAATTTTTTCTTGTTATTGAAGTGGGCAAAATTATTATTATAATTTTTTAGTTGGAGTCTCACTGTCACAGTCACTGCAGCCTCAACCTGCGGGACACAGGTGATCCTTCTGCCTCAGCCTTCCAAGTAGGCAAATGATTTTTTAGATTTGACTCCAAAAGCATAGGCGACAAAAGTAAAAACAGACAAACAGGATGGCATCAAACTAAAAGTCGTCCGCATAGCATGGGAGACCATCCACAGAGAGAGCAGACAACTAGGGAATGGAAGAAAGTATTTTCAAATTCTACATCTGTTAAGGAATTAATGCCCAAAATCGATAAGGAACCCAAACAAAATAGCAAGAAAACAAATAACCTGATTTTAAAATGAGCAAAGAAGCTGAAAAGACATTTCTCCTAAAATAAAAAAAAAAGAAATGCCTACAAATCGACAACAAAAGTGTCAACATCACTAATCATCAGAGAATGCAGGTTAAAACGACAATGAGATGTCACCTCACATCTGTCAGACTGGTAATTGTTTCAATTAAAAAAATATTGGTGAGGATGTGGAGAAAGAGGACACTCCTATACTTTAATGGATATGTAAATTAATATAGTCATGATGGCAAACAATACAGAGGCTCCTCAAAAAATTAAATAGAATTATTGTATGATTCAGCAATTCTACTCCTGGGTGTATATTCAAAATAATTGAAAACAGAATCTTGAGATGTTATTTGCATCTTGACATTCACTGCAGCATTATTCCATTATTCGCAGTAGCCAAACTACAGAATCAACCTAAGTGACCAGTGTTGGATGAATGAATACAGAAAATGTGGAATACATTATACAACGGAATACTTGCTATTCAGCTTTGAAAAAGAAAAATATTCTGCCATTTGCAACAACAGGCGTGAACCAGGAGGACATTATGCTAAGCCAAGCACAGAAAAACAAATACTGCATAATCTCACTTACATGTGGAATCGAAAGAAGGTAGAACTCAAAGAACTCAAAGAACTCAAAGAAACCAAGAATAGCGTGGTGATTAACAGGTGCTGGGGTTGGCACTAATGGAAAGATGTTGATCAAAGTCTCCGCTAAACAGGATATATAAGCTCCAGAGATCTATGACACAGCGTGGTGTCCATAGTTAATAATAATGTACCATATACTTGAAAATTGCTAAGAGAGTAGATCTTAAATGTTTTCACCCCTTAGATCATGATTAGCCTGGGATGTGATGATTATGTTAATTTCCTGATTTAATACTTCCACAATGTATACATATATCAAAGTATCAAATTAAACACCATAAATGTACTCAAATGTTTAATGTGTCAATTATACTTTAATAAAGCTGTTGGGTGAAAAAAACAATGTAATCAAATGCCAAAAGGAGATCAGATCAGAGACTGGTAGTAGCATCTATCAATCAGCAAACATTGATTGGGAGGCTACCGCATGCTGCTTACAATGCACTAGTAAGTGTGTTTAATACCAACATCAATACGCATCAGAGCCTCATTGTATTCATTTACCTAGGAGCTTCTTCACTCAACAAATATTTTTTGCCAGACACCTATTTAATGTAGATAAGATCATTTGCAAAAACACGCTTTCTTCACATGACTTGAACTTGCAATCAAATAGAGTGACAGTATATTTATCAACACATCACACAAAGGTAAATTGATACAGTGAGAAACAGGCAAGGAGGAGAAGCACATTGCTCCACAAGAATAAGTTAGAAAAACGAATGTGTTTGAGAAGGTTAGGGTTTGTTGCCTTAAAGATATTGTTATTGTTTTGGGTTTGGCATGGTAGAGTAAGCATTAATGAGATGAACAGCAATTGGGTTAAGAGAAGCAATAGAGACAGAGGACGGTGTAAAGATTCTGACAGAGAAGATTCTGTAACTTCTTCCAAAACCAGCAACCAGAAACTACCCAACATGATGCCCTCTCACTCCTCACTACTACCTTGTTAACCTAAGCCAGCAGACCTTTGAGTAATGTTCATGTTTAAATATTTTTTTTGGCATAACCAACATTATGGGTGCCTTTACCAATCAATAGCACCAAATGAGATGAAGATTAAGGTTCAAACCAGAATCAACAGCATTGGAAATCTCATCTAATGCTACCCAAACACAGCTGGCATTATGATCTTGGTTCTCACCCTCCAGTCTTGTCGAGAAATTACTAATTAAGAATAACATTTCTAAACGGCAGAAACATTTGTGATATAATTAAACTGTATATCAATATCTTCTTTATGTATTCTTACCAACCAAGCATGCTTTTAAATAGTGGTTTTTATTCCACTGGGCTTTCATAAATCCATATCATGAAAAACTGAGCCATGACTTTAAAATTCATAGAATTATTGAGAGAGCAGCAACTTATTTATGTCTCGAAGTATATTGAAAATATCACAGTAATTTCTGCTGGCTGTTGCTCTCTTCTGAGGCTGAAAGTTTAAATACAAACTCTGTGTTAGACATATTTAGGGGTTTTATACAAGTGTCCCTATAAGATCAGTGAGCCAGAGTCATGGGAAAGATAACAAAGAATTACACAAAGAGTGGGTCAGGAAAAGTTTATTTAGAAAGTAGATCAGAGAAAAAGATTGGACCCACCTCTCCAAGACTGGAGAAGGGACTAGATGTTTAAGAAACATTTGGCAGCAATTACTTGAGGTTGAAAGCTTTTAAAGCTTCCCTTTTAGGAGGGACAGGTAAGCACAGGAGCTGTCGCCATGGTGAGTATCACATCAGTCACAAAAGACTGATCACAATAGATTAGGTAAGCCCGGTCCCTTATGGCTGGAAGACAAATACTTTGGATAAAAGGATAATTAGTACAAAACATGCTTGGGAGGTTATATGACAATTGTCAGTAACTACCTCTCGGAAACTGGTTTTGTTTCTTGTTTAATGATTATAAGGTGGGTTAAAGTAATTTGCTGAAAAAGCAAAGCCACAATCACTGCCATTCTGACTAATGTTACTCCATTTTGGCTTTCACCCTTTCAGTACCCTAGGCAGACCATAGAACTCTCAGTATAGGCTCAGTCTTCCTTTTTCCTTCAGCATAAATGATCCATTGTCATCGGTTGGGCATTCCCTTGCACACAATGGTTCTGGGAGGGGCAGTAGTAAGATACTTCCAGTCAGGCTTCCCTCAGTGGTGCCCACTGTTTTCAGCAAAGTTTCATATGTGCTTGTGACACCACATGGTGGAAATGCACGCTTCCACTTACCACACTCTCCATCAACTCTGCCAGTTCTTTCATTTGCTTTTATCTGAAGTCCAGAAAAAGTAGATCTTTTACTGGAGAGGAGAAGTGTCCCTCTCTCCCCTTCATCACAGAAGGGAAAGGAACACATTGGTCATTCTTCAGGCAGTCTACTCTCCTCAGAAGTCCTCATCTTTTCTCTCCCAGTCTTCTTTTTATGTCGTCAAGTGAGTGATTCTGCTGAAATGACTGTACCATCAACTTTTGGCAAGCCCCAAAGGCTGAAGGGTCTCTAATCTTGGAATGTGAAGTAGCAACTTTTATAGTCTTGCTGTTTTAACTTTAAACACATGATTTTAGATTTTACATTGGTGCCAAATCTTCTCAACAGGTAGCTGGAGTATCTTGTGATTTTAGTCAATCTCTTGATCTTTTTTTTTTTTTGAGTTGGAGTCTCACTCTGTCGCTCAGACTGGAGTGCAGTGGCCGCTCCCGGCCACCACAGCCTCGACCTGCTGGGCTCCACCGATCCTTTCGCCTCAGCCTTCCGAGTAGCCGGAATTACAGGCATGCGCTACCACGCCCGGCTGATTTTTTGATTTATTGTAGAGATGAGGTCTTGCTGCCCAGGAGGGTCTTGAACCCGCGGGCTCAGGCCATCCATTCACCTCAACCTCCCAAAGGTACGCGATTACGGGGTTGATCTTTTTTTAACAGCATTATTCTTTTCTTTGTAGTTATTATTTTTATTTTAAAGATGTGTGGTACAATTCAGAGTTAGGTACATAAGTGGTTATCATGCAGGCAATGTTTGGATACCCTTATTGATGGTATGTATCCTCCCCTCCCCTGGCAGTATCCTACTACTGCCAACTCCTTTCTTATAGTATTATGATAAATGTACAGGGTCTGCTTATGAGTGAGTACATGGAGTACTCAGATCTTTGGTTCTGTGATAAATCACTGAGAATTGTAATGTCTTTCTATACGAGACAAAAAGGTACTTCCTCCTATCAATTGAATCAGTAAAATGAATACAGTCCAGCACTTCGGTAGCAGAAGAGTAGCTAGATTACAATTCCCACTTTTCTCATTGTCCAGATGTCTTCTAAAAAAACCCCAGCAGCAGCAAAAAACAAATGTGTATAGGGTCTTTGAGGTTTCCTTGGTAAGAATTTTTATATTGTTCTTACTTTTAACATTCAGGTCTATTTGCTTTTTTGTTTGTTTTTGAAATCATCAAGGAATTTTATGGTTGCACTAAAATTTAATCTAAGACTAGTTATCTTTCGGTAGGGTAATTTATCAATCCAAATTATTAATATAAATACATAATATCTGTTCAGCGCTTACTATACTGAGGGTACTGTTTTAAGTGGTTTACACGTATTAGGTCATTTGATCTTTACCACAACGCTTGGATGGTACCACTATATTTCTCCTGTTAAAGAGAGATGCAAACCAAAGCTGTGATTTATGAAGTACCATTTCTAAGGTCACAAGTCAGAAAAAGATAGAGCCAGGATCAAAAATCATGCAGTCTGTTTCAGAACTGTGTACTCTTTTATCATGTTATTCTGACTCTAAAATGTATATTTAATGTGGACAGTCATTGATTATATACAAATAATATATATCACAAATAACAAATAATCATTTATAAGATCATAAAATATGGTTATAACTGATGTTTTTCTTTTTTGTCATCTTGCTTATTTTATGATTTTAGAGCTCCATTTATTTTTCTATGTTTTAAGCATTTCATTGTGCTTTTGTAGGAAATTTCAATTTTAGGCAGAACCCTGGTTAGACCAGTTAGAAGCTGAATCATTCTAAAATATTTCTGCCAAAACAAGAAATAACATAATTTAAAGTGATTTACACAATAAAGGAGATTTTTCAGCTGGTGTACTAAAGAGTACAGAGATAGGTCAGGCTTCGGACATGTCCCATCATGGCCCTGGCTTCTGTTTTTCAAGAATCTCTCTGTTCTGTCTCGCTGCATGTTTTGGTTCTATCTTCATAGTGTTTTTTCTCCAGGCCACTAAACACTTCCAGGAGTATCAGACTTTCATTGTTTCCCATACTTGGAGAGTGATGAAACATATCTCTTCCAGTAACAATAAAACAAAACTGATAAATTTTCCAATAGCGGGGCCATCATATTCTGTGACCACTTGCAAAGGTTAACAAGGATTGGTTTAGGCAAGGAGGATTTTTTGAATTAATCTCTATTATAAAATGAGTTGGATTATACTAATTAGTTTTAAATGAATCAGAGCCCAAACTGGACTAAGGGTGAGATGAATTTCAGCTAAATCTCATGGCTTCTACATAAGGAGATAGGGTAGAAGAGTTGTCAGAGAGAAACAACAATGCCATCCACACTTGCTTTGTGACTTTCACTCTTAGTATCTTCGTCTCATCTTTATAGTGAAAATAATCATAGACTCCATTTTGTTTGGTTGGTGAGAAGTGGATAATATACCCAAAACATTTGGTTTCAATTTTTACAAAACCATTCTCCTCATAATTATGCATTTATCTAAAGTAAGTATAAAATACTATCATTGTTCTTCATTTTCATAAGCTAAAGAATTTGAATCACCTTTTTTTTTCCCCCACCTACTATACCTTTCCAAATTTGCACAACTTTGAATCTCTTTTTTCATAATCTGGAGTTGAAATCCAGATGATGGCCGTTAAATTTTTATTACTTATAACTTCTCTTTTAAGAACACTATTTTTTAAAAACTTGCATTTGCGTATGCAAAATGATTAATTTTTAAAAAACATTTTAGCCTTTCTTAATTATTAAGTCCACTTTCTGTTTTGTATTCTATTTTACCTGAAACTCTTTCCAAGCCATAGCTCATTCAGTGGCTTTTCCAAATACTCACTCCTCCCCACCCCCGACCTCTCTGTAGTAAAAACAACCTTACAGTGGAGAAGCCTGAAAAACACTACCTCATCCAGATGATAAAGGTTAATACTAGTAGCAAGAAGTCATGGTGATAGTCTATACGCTGGCTATCATGTGATAAGAATGACAAATTATCTTTGAGATCATTTTTGCCAAAAACATATCATTCCAGTCTAAAAATGAGACAATGCCAACTAAGGAATGTTCTACCAAAAAAAAAAAAAAACCCAAAACCAAACCCGATGAGTCAAAACAGACATATTTATCAAAACCAAGGAGAAAGTGTCACCGTCAAGAGGGGCCTAAGAAAATATGATGATTCAATGTCATATATTCTGTATGGGATCTTGGAACAGACAAAGAACATTGGCTAAAAGTTAAAGTATGCATTTTAGATAATAACAATGAATTTTTTATTCATTGTAATGAATATATCACACCAATGTAAATGTTAATTATAGGGAAAAATCTATGTTGAGGGTATGGACATTCTCTTTACTAGCTTCATTTTTTTTTATAACTCTAAAACTGGTCTACAATAAAAGATTATTTCAATAGATTCTATATAAATATCATTTTATGTAAGTTTTGTAATATAATATTCAATATAATCTGAATCATCACTGCAAATATTTGAGTATTAAAGTCAGGCCAGAAGCTTGCACTTGGAATAAATTTTCAAGTAATGTTCTCCATTTAAAAAAATGAACTTTAAGCAGTTGTTTACATTTGGTTTCCTGAGTAAATTTGAGTATTGTCACTCCCCGGTCAAAATGATGGTCTCCGAGGTGGACAACAGTGTGAATCCCAAGAGTCTTTCATGTGTGGGCTGCGAGGCATGGATTCTGCTTTCTTACTAGATTTAAGTGTAAAGACCCTGTGACTGGAGCTGCCACAACTAGCTTGTCACCTCAAGAGGAACGAGCACAGATACAGATAAAAGGAAGGAAGCTCACCAATTGAGAAAGAAGAAAATGCTACTAATATTGTTTATGCCCCTGGGGTCAGTTCAGGTTGGAAGTCCCTCCATGGACTTGTCATTGTGTGAACTAACAAATTCCTTTTCTTTTGCAAAAATGAGCTTGAGCATATACCTGAAAAAGTCTTAACTGATAGAGACGTGCAGTTCAGCAAGAAGAAATAAAAAGTTAAATTCACTGTTCCATGCTCATTTCATCAAATTGTGTCAGTCATTTCCATACTTTAAAAAGACTAGACGTATTTCTTATTTCTCTCTCTTGACTTCTCTCTTCTTCCTACTTTCTAAATTCTTATTTATTTCTAATATAGAGCAGTTGATTATTCCTCTGCTGTGTTTGTATCTCTTCTTCAACTTCAAGATGCTTACTTAGCATTTTTTTCTGAAGAAAAGCAGTTACTTGAAATAAACTGTGGTGCCAGCTGCTAAGAAACTGCATTTTTCACCTTGCCTTTGACTATGCATAGTTGTTGTTTTAATTGTTTATATCTATCAATAAACCCTAAAGTCCTTGTGTGCAGAGACCCTGTCATATTTGAGTTTTGAGAGAACATACTACATTTTCTGACGGAGCAGACAAACAGCACTTATTTAATGAAAGATATTTAAACAGTCTTGATTTTGCTGTGAAGTTGCTGTCATTATTACTCTAAAATAAAATAAAGAATTCATTTTCTTCTGTATGATATAAAGTATTCAAGCTAAACATCTCTACAACTTTAACAACTCTGAAATCAGTGAATTGAACAGTTTTTTTTAGGCAGATTCTTTTCCATCAGCTGCAGTTTGGTAACTACAGTTTTAGCCAAGTCAAAACAGTCCATTTCTCTCTGTTCACCATTGTACTGACAATGCAAAAAAGCATGGGACTGTCAGGAGTATTCTTAGACCAGCATACGCAGTACTGTTCGCTTGTTAATGCTAATCTTTCCAGAGCCTGCATGGAAAACGGAAACACCATCAATGCCCTGTCTCATATCCCCTGTAAAATAAAAATAAAAATGGTTATTCAGGAAAAGCGTAAATTCTTACTGAAATTGACATAGGAGTTCATCTCATTCTATTTCTCTTCCTGGGAAGTGGGTAGGGAAACAAGAAGTAATTTAATGAACATTTCATTCCTAGACCATTTAACATATATAGCAAGATAATCTGGTGGCATCAGCTAAAGAACAAGTAGGTAAATATCAACCTGTGTGTTCCCTTTGATTTTCCAAGCTCTGAATTCTGATAAATGGACTTCCCATCTGTGCACCTGTAGGCAAATTGATTCACATCTATACATCTTAGTTTCGTTATCTATAAAATGTAAGAAATGAATTATACTTTTCTGTTAGTTTTATCAGAAAAAAAGTAAACAAAAAGCAAATGCGGTAACACAATTAAGTGCTCATAGTAGGGCCTGGTTAAGAGTGTTCGATACATGCTAACTGGTACAGAAAATGGGTTTGAACAGGCACCCAAAGGTTTCATGATTTGACTTGATGCCAAGTAGATTTTAAATGCCTGGAATAGTATTTATAGCATCTAAAAATAATTATTTTTCTTTTAATTTTTAATTTCTTTAATTCTTTAATTTTTAATTTATTTTATTTTTCTTTCTTTATGTTATCTTTCTGACTGAGTTCTCAGTGTCTTTAGTGTTCATGCAGATGATCCAGAGAAGTTATGGTACACATACAAATTTCCTACATGCAGTAAGAATCTGTTGAAAAGCCCACTATATTTAGCATAATTCTGAAAACTGAGTTCCTTAGAACTCACTTAGGACTTTCTCACCTATATGAATAGATAACCTATCCTTCATACATTCCTCCCTAGATCTTGTTTCTTTCAGCCAATTTTTAAAAGCTGAATGGCAGTGAACTCAAGATCACATTTCCTTTAAGTGACATAGCCCATCTGGTGTTTTACCATAAAATGATGCACTTCATTCATCTGTAACATTTTAGGTAGCGTTACTATTCTCTTGTGAAAAAAATGTGGGGTCTAGTAAGCTCCCTCAATTCAGATAAAAGAAGAACCAGGAAACCATCTATAAACAGGTCCAGAATCTGTCTTATAATTTTAGATTTTACTCCACCAAGCATAGCAAAAAAAATTGTGCACAGCAAAATGTCCACATTAAGAGGAAGAAGACAGGTGATGAGATGGTGAGATCCAGATATAAAATATGAGGTAATATTAGTTGGGCAGAGTGAGAGCAGGCAGGAAAATGACTTTGAATGAGTCATATCAGTTTCAGACTTGACCTTGCATATAAAACAGGCCAAATATTTCTTAAGAGTTTTCTTCTTCCCTGGTGTATACAAATGTTGTTCCACATTTGAATGGCTGCCTTCATGGCCAGTATATATATGACCCATTGGTTTCTTGGTGATAGCAATCCTGCTAAAGTTTTATTCACACGATCATCTGATTTTAGCTCGATTTCTCCTGACTGGTTAATTATATATAAAGAAATTCAAGTTGAAAATAGATAATGGCTTAAAGCTGTGATTCTCAAACTCCTGCAATTTAGTGTTCAAATTGTGACCCATGGTCCAGGAATATTGGCCTTATTTGAGAACCTGTTAGAGAAGCTAAATCTTTGGGTTCACCTCAGAAATACTGAATCACAATCTACATTTAACATGATAACCAGGAGATTTGTAAGTTTATTAAGGTTTGAGAAGTTAGAGCTTATTAAAATTTGATCCTTGAGCTGCAACACCCAGAGATTCTAATTCAATCAGTCTCCAGTAGTGTTCATGGATTTGCAACCAGTCACCCTAGTTGATTAGAACACAGGTTGTCCTGAGGAAATACCTTCAGAAACTTAAGCGTATTGGGAGGGTCATCCTAGGTGTGTTAAAATAAATCTAGAGAAGGTCCTGAAACAGTCTTTGAAGATAAACGACCATGGCATGCACAGTATTATCAGAACAGGAATATATTTTTAGCCAGGACATCTCTTTTGGTGTGTCTTGAACTGATGTAGAAAGCCAATTCAAGGGTTGTGGGCATTATAGACCCTACATCTGTCTTAGTAAATGCACAACCTACTTGCACGGACTCTTACACACACAATGCTTAGCGCCCCCGCCAAATAAGAATAGATGTAAAAGTTCAAGTCCAAACTAGGAAAAAAGCTTGAAGTAACATTCAGTAAAATAACAATCTTTATTTTATTAGCTATGCTTTTGTATTTAATCTGATATCTTTCTTTTTATCCTTTTCCTTCTCCTCTAGCAAACTATGACAGACATGGACATGCTCTTAACTGCTTTGAATTAGAAGCAACCAATTCTATACTTCCTTTATGATGAAAAGAAAAGACAAAACAAAACAAGAAACTTTTAATCATGAAAGTAACACAGAGATGAGGAAGTAAAATGCTCCCAAACTGTTGTAAAAATGTGATACTATTAACTCCAAGTCCCAACCTCACCCCAAACCAAATTAAAATAGCAATGCTCATTCACTGCTGGCAGGAACATAAATTGATACAACCTTTCTGGAAAGCAATTTGGCATTATGTTTCAAAAACCTGTAAAATGTTCATACTCTTTAACCCAGCAATTCCCTCTAACATAATTTTTCCTAAGGTGATGTGAGCAAAGATTTATGTACAAAGACCTTTGTGACTATATTATTTGTAGGAACAAAAAAATAGAACATTACCTTACACTCAATAATAAAGGAGTGATTAAATATTATGGTAGACGTATGACTGGGGTATGAACAATTATGTAAACTGATTTAAGATAGCCAATGACAGATAAAGTAATTAAGCAAAAACCTAGACCAGCATCTGCCCTAAATGAGAGAATAAAAACCTGGGACAGATGTAGAGATGATGAGTTAGAATTTGGGGAGTAGAAAGAACTCGGAGTTTGTTTTAAAAATTTTATTCTAGTCTTGGCTTCAGAATGCACAAACTGCAACACTAAATCTAGCTATATATTATCTATGAGATTCAATTTTTGACCTACATAATGGGAATAGAACTAACCTTAACTATTTTGTGTATCTCGGTGAGATTGTGAACATTGCAACTTTTATCTATGAAAATTTTTTTAAGTATAGTATTGTGCAAATGTGCTAGTTACATGATCATGAGGATAAAGATTTAAAGCCCACAGAGAAAACTCTAAACTGGAAACTCAAAAGTTCTGCAGATAACATTGGAAAAACATGACAGGGCATATAGATGCCATTTTGTTACAATATTCCTAGACTTATCAGGAGATAAGGACCGATGGTGTCAGGCAGTAGTAGCAGATGAATCTTGGTAAAGAAAGTGGAAGAAATGGTGTGGAGAGTGACTGCAAAGGCATAAACAATCCACCTGGGAACAAATACAAGGCTTCAAGGAAGGTCCCCAACTTCTTTACTCTCGTGGTGTTTTACTGCCAAGAGCAGCTAAGAGGAAAGTGGTACCGTAGCTTCCCTACAGTCATTCCTAACACAGACTTGTTTGTGAAGTCAGGTTTGTTTTGTTGACCAATAAAGAAAGGCTTTTTCCACATACTTGATCACCCAGAACAAAGCTGACTCTTTCCTACAGAAAATCTCCAATGACTATTCCTGAGTTCCAGCAATTAGGTTGGCAAACCTCTCTAGAAAGTGCTATATACTTCATGACTGAATATCACTGGGGTCACCTTCGAACTCCCCTTGAGAAGCTCTGCACCCATGCCAGTGCCTAGTCCACCCTTTGAAGCAGTTTTGGAACTTTTTTTCTGCAATGGCTATCAAAGCTGTTACCATTTGTTGAGGTCTGACAATTAATTCGTGAACTTGCTGTCGTGAGCTAATGTTGGCAGCACTGTATAAATAACTATTGAGTACGCTCCCTACTCACCTGATCTGGCCTCCAATGACTTTTTTCTCTAGCAGAAGATAAAGGAAATTTTGAAAGGCAGACATTTGATGACATTCAGGATATGAAGGGTAACGAGACGATGACTCTGATGACCATTCCAGCAAAAGAGTTCCAAAATTGCTTGGAAGGGTGGTCTACGCACTGGCATGGGTGCATTGCTTCCCAGGGGGAGTACTTCAAAGATGACCATAGTGATGTTCAGCAATGACGTATGGAGTACTTTTTCCAGGGATGAATTCACGAACTTAATTGTCATACCTCGTGTATAAAGGTTGCATTATTTTCTAAGGGATTGAAAGTTTAGAGTTGTGTGTGTATGAGAAAGAGAAGTCGCAACAAGCTAAATGATAAATAAAGAAGGTCCATTCATTAGTTTTCAAAAAAGAGTAGAAAAGAATTTAAAAAGAGGCATCAATATTTTCATTGGCTACATTGAGAGCATCAGAACAATATCATAACTATAAAGATAAAATTTTACTTAAGTTATAATTTTAAAACTAAATAAGATCCTAAGAGTTCTTCCATGAAAAGGAGAGAGATTGAATATACTGCATATATGTTAAATTTTAAAACTATTCTCAAGAAGAAAAAGGAAGGAATGGTGGGATGGATCAATATGGATGAATCTCAAAAAAAAAGAAAAGAAAAGAAATGCTGGTGAAAGAACCAGGTAACAGAAAATGAAATATAGCATAAGTATACTTACTTAAAGTCCAAAATATATACCACTAAATAATAACATTTTTAGCACACAACAGAAAAATTATCAAGAGAATTGTTAACAGAATATTGAGAATAATCATTACCCATGGAGTCATGATTGTGGGCACTGAGGAATCTTTAAAGTACTGATTGTATTCTACTTCTTAGCTGCTGAGTATGTTTTCATTGGGTTTGCTTTTTTTTTATTAAATACATAATATAGATACTCTTCTGGTTTTTAACAAATAGAAACAGATGTTTCATTATTGAAAATTACTTAAGAGCACATTTTTTTACAATTAAGAAAAAAATATGAATGAATTTTTGTCAATTTTCTTCTTCAGTTCATTTTTAAATCACATTACATTTTCCTAGATTTTTCAACTATCTTTAAATTGAAAACTGTATATTTTGGATATTTAAACTCGTCCTAAAATTCACCTTGCTTTTATTTGACTGGCAAATTTTCTCAAACCATGCCTTGTTAACAACCATGACATATTCCTATTGTAACTTGTTCAAACCACCATGGAAAAACACAGTAAGAGAGATTGCAAAAATACTGAAAAGAAACTAAGAATTAACTTGTTAAATGACAATGTTAACTGGATTTTATGTATTTAAGCATAAATTATGTTTTTATACATACATTATATACTCACATAATTCTTAATTTATTCAACAAATATTAAGTAATCTTATTTTTTGTGGACAGTACTAGGCAAGAGTATGCCATGGCAACTGATGGTAGAGAGAAACCCTTCCCCAGATAGCGTAGATATATCCATTTAGAGCAAACTAATACCCAGTTTCTTTACTCTTGGTCTTTGTTCCTCTGGTATAGAAACAGAGTTGTGACTTGAGCATGGCTTAGATTATTCATTCCTTGGTCATATAAATGGTGAGAGTTGGGACCATGACCCTACCAGAAGGTGAAAAAAATACAATGACTCTTGTTTTCACACTCAGGAAGGAGACTTTCAGCTTTCTACCACTGAGCTTAAACCTGGAGGCATAGAACTTACCCTTTTCTATAGCCACTTCACTATCATGTGGCACCTGGATGTAAAGCCAACATGGTAGAGAGCTGAACAAAAAGGAGAAAGGAGGTGGGTGATAGTGATTTCATTTAAGTTCCTGCATTAAAACTTCCTTGTGATCTGAGTAAGCTAACAGGAATGTTTTATTGTTAGTCAGTTAGAGTTTGTTTCTCCTTCACTTCCAACCAAAAGTGTCCTAACTGATAGTATACAATATAAATAGTAATTATTATTAAATACATAGTTTTTATTCCACATAAGTTTAAAAGGAAACCCAATTAAAAAACATGATATCTGTTAATAAAGTGAATAATTTGAAAAACAGTTTTTCATTTTTTAAAATATATTTTATTTTAAAGATATGGGATACAATTCAGGATTAGGTAAACTAGTGGATGTCATACAGGCAAAGTTTGGGTCTCCATTTGGTCCCCACTTTATCTGTTTTGAGATCAGGTACATTTTTTAATTATTTCATTCTACTTTATTATTTTTATTTTAAAGATGTGGGGTATAATTCAGTGTTAGGTATACAAATGGTCATTGCACAGGTAAAGTTTGGACCTCACTGTGGCCCCTACATCACCTGGTTTGAGGTTAGGTACCCTTATTGATGAAGTGTGACCCCTGCTCCCTTCCCTGGCAGTTTCTTACTACTGTCCAACCCTTTCTTAGAGTATTATGATAATTATTAAGGGTCCAGTTATGACTGAGAGCATGTGTTACTCAGTTCTTTGTTTCTGTAATCGATCACTGAGTACTATAGAATTTAAATCAATCCAAGTTGCTGCAAAGTTCATAATTTTGTCTTCCTTTATGGCTGAATAATATTCCATCTTGTATATGTACTACATTTTTTAGAAATCCAGTCTACTTTCAATGGGCAGCATGGTTGGTTCCATGTTTTTGTGATTTTGAATAGTGCTGCAGTAAACATGCACACACAGGTATCTTTTTTGTAGAATGATTTGAGTTTCTTTGGGTATATTCCCAGAAGAGGGGTAGCTGGGGCATATAGGAGGTCAATTTTTAGATCTTTTAGGAATTGCCATGCTGTTTTCACAGAGGTTGTACTAGTTTACACTCCCACCAACAGTGTAGAAGTGTTCCCTTTTTGCCACATCCTCTCCAGCATCTGTTTTTGTTTTGTTTTGTTTTTGAGTTATTGGATACCTCTGATTTCCCTTTCTTGTCTAATTGCTCTAGCTAGGACTTCCAACACAATGTTGAACATGAGGGATAAGAGTGGACAGTCTTGTCTTGTTGCAGTTTTCAGGGGAAATGCTTCCAGTTTCTGTCCATATGCTGGCTGTGGGCTTATCAAAGATGATGCTTAATATTTTGAGATAGGTTCCTTCTATGCCTAGAGTTTCAAGGATTTTTTTTTTATCAAGAATTGAAGCTGGATTTTATCAAAGACTTTTCTGCACCTAATGGTATAATCATGTGGTTCTTGTTTTTACATTTGTTGATGTATTTAATTACATTTGTGGTTCTGTGGATGTTAAACCAGCCCCGCGTCCTGGGGATGAAGCCTACTTGGTCATGGTGGATAATTTTTGAGATGCGTTGTTGGATCTGCTTTGTTAGAATCTTGTTGCAATTTTTTTCATCTATATTCATTAGGATATTGGCCTACAGTTCTCTTTATGTGTTGGATCTTTACCTGGTTTGGGTATCACTGTGATGTCAGTTTTGTAAAATGATTTGGGGAGAATTCTGTAATTCTCAATTACCTGGACTGCTTTCAATAGGCTTGGTATCAGCTACTCCTTGTAGGTTTTGCAGAATTTCACTGGAATGCCATTTGGTCCAGTGATATTTTTGTAGGTGGTTTTCTAGTGACAAAGTCAATTTTCTAGGTTGTTATTAGTCTATTTCATGTCTGAATATCTTGTTTCAACCTTGGGAGGTTGTGTAATGTCAGAAAGTCCTCCATTTCATTGAGATTATCAAGTTTGTTTCCATAGAGGTGTGCATAGTCATCTCAGATAATCTTTTGTATTTCTTCAAGGTCACTTGTGATTTGATCTTTTACATTTCTGCTTGTGTTTATTTGGTTTTTTTCTCTCTTTTTCTTGGTCATTCTGTCTAGGGGCTCCAACAATCTTGTTTATTCTTTCAAAGAACCAGCTTTTTGTTTTGTTGAATTTTTCTATGAAATTTTTGTCTTCTATGTCCCTTATTTTGGCTTTTACTTTGGTGATCTGGATTCTTCTGCTGAAGTTAGAGTTTTGGTGGTCTTGACTTTCTAGCTTCCTTAGGTTTTTTATTAGGCTGTTAACTTTTCATCTTTCCATTTTCTTGATGTGTTTTCATAGAGTTGTAAATTCCCCTCTTAAAACTGATGTCATAGCATTGCAGAGGTTTTAGTAGATGTTTCTTCAATCTCATTTGCTTTCAGGAATCTTTTAATTTCTGTTTTGATTTCTGTGCTGACTCAGTAGTCATTCAGTGTCAGGCTGTTTAGTGTCCATGTCTTAGTGGATTTTGGGAGAATTCTGTTGATGTTGATATTTATTTTTATTCTACTTTGGTCTGAGAAGGTTCATGGTAGTATTTCAATCTTATGAAATTTGTCTATGCTTGATTTATGGCCAAGGATAGATCGATCTTGGAGTATGTTTCATGTGGTGATGAGTAGAATGTATATTCTGTGGTTGTTGGGTGGAATGTTCTGTAGATATCTACTAAATCAATTTGGTCAAGTGTCAAGTTGAGGTTCTGGATCTCTTTGTTGATTTTTTGCCTTGATGGTCTATCTAGGTTTCTTAGTGGGATATTTAAGTCCTCAGCTCTAATAGTGTTAGAGTCAATATATTTTCTTAGTTTGCTTAGTAGTTGCTTTTTAACCACTGGTGTTCCTGTGTTGGGTGCATATATGTTTAAGATGAATATTTCTTATTGATGGATTGAACCTTTTATCATTATTTGGTGTCCTTCTATATCTTTTTAAACTTTTGATAGATTAAAGTTTGTTTTGTCTTATATTAAGATTGCAACTCTTGTCTTCTTTAGGATCCATTTGCCTGAAAATTTGTTTTTCATCCTCTAACTTTGAGTCTGTATGTGTCCCTTGTGGTGAGATGAGTTCCCTGGATGCAGCAAGTTATTGGGTTATGATTTTTTATCCAGTTTTCCATCCTGTGTCTTTTTAATGGTGCATTTCATCCATTCACATTCAGGCTGATTATTGAAATGTCAATGTTTATCCCCATCAAGAGATTCTTATAAAGTTTTTTTTGTTTGTCTTCGTTTAATTTTTGGGTTGATGTATGTGTGTGTTTTCAAGTTTACAGTCACAATATGTTCTCTGGTGATTATGTGTTCTTTTGTTCTCTTGTTCAGAAGAAACAATGGAAAGCAGAACATGTGACCATTCTTTTTTCTTTCTTTCTTTCTTTCTTCTTTGCTTAATACCTTTTTAAGCATCTCCTATAGAGCTGGTCTGGAAACAGCATGTCTGGGAAGGATTTTAATTCTCCATCACTGATGAAGCTGAGCTTGGCTGGGTAGGAAATTCTTGGTTGAAATTGTTAATCTTTGAGGATTTTGAATATTGGACTCCAGTTCCTTCTAGCTTGTAGGGGTTCTGTTGATATGTCTGCTGCTATTCTGATTGGTTTTCCCCTGTGCGTAGCTTGACTTTTCTTTCTTGCTACCTTAAGGATTTTTTCTTTTGTACTTACTTTGTACAGGTGAATTACTATGTGTCTAGGTGTCGGCCTTCTCATTTGATGTCTTGCAGGGGTTCTCTGTATCTCTTGTGTTTGGATGGTCACATCTATGTTGAGATGGGGAAAGTTTTCTTAGATAATCTCCTGGAATACTTGCTCCAAGGTGTTCTCCATTCCCTTTCCTTCTTCTGTGATAGCAATCAGGCATAGATTTGGCCTCTTGATATAATTGCACATCTCTTGGATGCTTTGTTCTTTATTTCTGTGTTTTCTTTCTATGTTTTTACAGATTGGTTTAATTCCATGTTTTGGTTTTCAAGTTCTGAGATTCTTCTGCTTGATTATTCTGCTTTCCATGTTTGTCATCTTGTTATTTATTTCCTGGATGAAATTTTTATCACGGAAATCTCTGTTACAAGTTCTTTCAGTGTTGCAACTTATCTTTCTTGAGTCTTATTCACTCTTTTCATCCACTCCTAATCCCTGTTGTGTTCTGGAGCCAGATGTTGGTGACTTCCATTGTTGGCATCTGAAGTTTGATTTTTCAGACATTTTCTCTTTTTCACACTGGGAATTGCCTGTGTTCTTACATTTATTTTTCTTTATTTGTGACAGATCTCTTTCTTTTCTGTTTAGGTCCATTATTCAGTGACAGTGGGAGAGGATTTCACTTCTGATATTTTCTCAGCCCTCTATTCTGATCAGGGCACTGAATTTGTTCTATTTTGAAACAGGGCTGTGGGTGGGAAACTTTACTGTCTCTTGTAGTTTTGAGAGTTGAATAGGGTGGAGGATGAGGAGCTAGGATTCAGAAACTACTTGCAAATCACAATGTTTGCTGATTGTGGCATGGATTCCCTGAGACCCACTCTCCACCACCACTCTATATGACAATGCAGGGGGTACCCACCCAACTGATCCCTTTTGGGTCTTCCTTGTCCTTTTCTGGTCACACTTTTTGTCCCATGACTGAATCAGGGCAGGGGTTGGGGGCAACTCAGCACTTGTCTTGTCCCTCCAGAGTTTGTGCTTTTGGGATATTCCTTCTGGGTCAGGATCAACTCGTAAGTAGTTAATCCACCCAGCGATTGGATCTGTCGCTATGTAGTGAGCAAGCCAAAGCACTTTTCTACCTATTTTTCAAGATGGCAGCAGGGTGCTTCTTTCATCATCTTCAGTGGGGCTCTGCCTCTGGGCTCTCTCATTGTGCTCCCTCTGCAGCCCTTGTTGCCAGTGTCCGGCCAGGTGCTGCAGTGGTGAGGCAGAGCCTGGAACCAACAGTAACTCTTGGCAGCTTCCTCCCAGGAAGGGCTTTGTTGATTTAAAAAAGTGGCTTAGCGTCTGTGCCCTGGGAAGCACTAAGGTCCAAGCAGAGCAGCTATGGTATCAACTGCTTCACCAGGAGATCCCTGGCCACTTGCTCCTGAGTCACCACTCAGTCAGCTACTCATGAGTCTACTTACTCACAGACATGTACACAAATTTTTTCATCCACTCACTCATTCACACTGGAACTCGCATAGTCCAACTGGCTCTGCCCCCATCTTCCTCTTACTCTGAAAAAACAATTTATGGGCATAGAAAGTATAAATCCTTTGGTGTATACTTTCTAAAAATAAATATTCAGAAAAGTCCAGTGTAACATCACAGGGCAAATAATAAAATAATTGATCACACTAATTTTGTGTATGTATAAGTCAGCTATATAACTTATCAAAAAATTAAGGAAAATAAGTCATGAGACAAATTAAATGACGATTATAAATGACTTTGGAGCCTGTCTGGTTCAATGAGGAGAGTTTTAACTCTGTCTCTGCAGCACTTGAATCGACTTCTCTGGACATCAGTTTCCCTATTTCTAATCATGCGATAATAAAGTTGTTCTCAGAGTTTTAGTTTGTGCACATGGCAATGCTAAGTATTTATGGCATCAACTACTACAAGGTACTAAATATATCTTTAATCCCCCTCTCTTACCCTCTGTAGTGTAAGCACATGCTATTCTTACATGGGCACGAAATCTTATAACTCTTCTTTTAATTCCATAACTTCTCCCAATGCAACACTCATACAATATTCCAAAATGATTAAACTTCCTAAATATACTGTGGAGATATTTTTTAAATTTGGAATTCCCTAAACATGTATTGATGGCTCACATCGAACTGGTAGAATTAGAAGGGTATACTTTCTTAAGGGTAAATATGGATTGAACTGTATGAACCGAAGAGTGAATCTTTCTCCAGAGGAAGCAACTCAGTAGCAGGGTTCTCAAGATGCTGATAGCAGGCTAAGGGCTGTTAAACTACGTTTAGCAATCTGGAAGGTGAAGAAGATAGTGAGGTGGTAAATTTCTGCTGATCACCAAAAATTATTTAGGTTAGTGAAAAAACATGCAGGATTATAAAGAAATCCAGAAGGATCTCATTAAGCTGGATGATTGGGCAATGTGATGACAGATTAAATTTAGAGCAGATAAGTGCAGGGTAATACATATTGGGAAACATAATTTAAACCTTCTATGCACACCGATGGGTTCTGAATTAGCTTGAACCTCTTAGGGAAAGCATTTAGAAGTCATTATTGTTAGCTCAATGAGAAAGCTGCTCAATGTACAAGAGCATTTAAAGTAGCCAATAGAACACTTGTAGGTATTAATTTGAGCTTGTGGAATAATGTGAAAACGATGAACATAAATCACTGGTATTCTTATACTGGGCTATATTTATTTTAGATACTTTATGAGAAAACACCAACAATAATTGGCAATGTGTTCAATTGTTAAATTAAAAGAAAGCAAATAGATTGTGTGTTTGTTTAGAAATACAATAGCAGCAAGACACAGATTTAATAGGCACAGAAATTAATGGGTGGTTCACCAAAAATCTTCTTTGGATATTACCTTTCAATAAGTACTGAAATATGAGGTTAAGATGACATGGGGGGAACTAAAATCTACATTTTAACAGAAATACCTTTCATATGACTCAAAATCAATCTGTAATTCACTAGTGAGGCAAATCATTGAAGCAAATAGCTCAGCGAGATTCACAGGGATTAGATATTTATATGACTATGATTAACCTCTGCAGCTATATAGCTACCCAAGATTCAGATGTCGTGGCATCTATCAGTCCCTTTGCTTCAGGACTTAAAGAAATCATCCAGGAGGCCCACAGCAAAAACAAAACACAACAATTTTTTGTCTGGTTTGGTCACGAGATTCATAAAAGACTAGAAACAGAATATAACAACTTGGTCATTCTATTATTTATTGTAAAGAAAACTTCTTTAGTTGTATTGTTATGTAAATTAATATTTTAAAAAATTACTTTGTCCACTCATACACGTCCTATAAAACATAAAATTGCTAAGGCAAGGGCTGCCTAGCTAGTGATAGGGATCTTGGCACAAGTTTTAATTAAGTAACTAAGTAAATATAAACATGAAAAGTATATTAGCACTACTCTCACATTTCATTCATTCAATACATGTGTACTGAACACTTACCTTGTTTCAGAAAACATAGAGACCAATAAGGTTATGGCATTAATAAGACCCTGCTTTTCTCATCAGGCATGCCACAAAGTAAACTATAAACTGACCACTTAAAATATGCGCGTATTTATGGGATAGGTAACAATGATGAATTATTTACACAGTTGGAGTATAGTGAATACACTATTTAAGCCTACTGTGGAAGAGGGCATTAGAAGACATCAGAGAAAAAATAATGCTTGAGATAAGAGGTGAAAGCTGGAAGAGTTTTTTGCCAAGAGACAAAAAAAAACATTCAGATCAGGGAAAGCTGCTGGAGATGAAAACACAGAAATCAGGTGTGGTAGATTTTTCAAAAACTATGTGCATCAGTTTTGACTCCAGCCATGCGTGATTTTAATATTACAGTTATTTTATTAATAATCAATGTAGAAAGACTGCATTCATGTGAAACCACTAAAAATAGTTAGGTATGTTAATTAAAACAATGTTAGTGTTCATGTTTTGGAAGTTCATCTTTTTATCACCCTTCAAAAAAATGTATGTATGAATATTCTTTAGCTGAGAAGAATTGGATGAGTATGTGTATTTCTTTTTTTTTTTTTGAGTTGGAGTCTCACTCTGTCGCCCAGACTGGAGTGCGTTGGCCACTCCCGGCCACTGCAGCCTCGACCTGCTGGGCTCCGGCGATCCTTCCGCCTCAGCCTTCCAAGTAGCCGGAATTACAGGCATGCGCTACCATGCCCAGCTGATTTTTTGATTTATTGTAGAGATGAGGTCTTGCCAACTTGCCCAGGCGGGTCTCGAACCCGTGGGCTCAGGCAATCCACTCACCTCGGCCTCCTAAGGCGCGGGATTACAGGCTGAGCCACCGAGCCTGGCGAGCATGTGTATTTCTTAGGACCTTAGACTGGTATTGGCCTGAAAGGCAGTTTGGAGATCACTTCCAACATTTTCTTAACTTGTCTAAAAATAACATTCATTTGGAGGACTCTAACCCCCAGAGTTTCAAGAATCAGCATCTCCAGTGTGGGAGATCAGTATTTATAACAAGAGTCACAAAATTACCCTTATTGAACAACTTTGAAGTCACTTCTTTGATATTTACTGGAGTATAATTTTTGCATGACTATATTCTCTTCTAAAAGGCCAGTAGAGGTTGCCATAACACCCAAGACACATGCCACTTACTTTGGTAACTCATTCCTGAAAATCCAATGTCTGTGAAACTGTGCTAACAGAAAATCAGTTTTTCCCTTTCAAACCATTTCCTATTACTTTAATGTTCTAAAAATATGAAAGGAACGGGACATGAAATGCTTGTATATGCAAATACATTGCATTACCAAGTAAAATTCTTTTAAAAAATAACTTACCAATAACCAAATAAATATTGTTAGCAAGCTATTGATTTTATGCTAATACCTTTTATTCCATTATAATGACTTTCCTTGTTTATTTGCTTAATTCTTCACTATTTTGTCCAATCATCTTCCAAATATTTGGAACTGTTTGTACAAAATCAAGCAAAATCGGGAGTTAAACATTAAAGACACCGTGGAAATTTGTTCCAGAAAAGCACACACTGACAGAGATTAACTCACACAGAGCATGACCCCGTGAAACCTCAGCAATTTTCATAGCATGGCCAAGTGATTATCACATCCTACCAATTGCATGTGTAATATAACTTGAGACTTCCTGCACATCTTTTGGTTTCAAATGTCGTAAGAGTTTGAGGGTGTCAACTTCTCTCTATCTTCATGGACCAAATAAACTATCTCAGTAGATATGAAAGTTTTCTGAAGCTTGGGTATAAAACCCAAGGGGTAATAAATGAGAGAGAATAGATAAATCTTCCATGTAGTAGAATCCCTTAAGTGTGGGCTATGCATAGTAGCTTCCTTCCTTCCAAATAGTACATTCTGGAAGAGGGAAAACAGCTATTATTTCTTAGTGGAGAAACTTTGAACACACTCTCTCAGTCAGGTGACCGTGTTCAACATATTGATAGCGGAACGCTTGATGCAATGTATATAATTGGCACTTTTCCTCCAAGGTCTTCCTCCTCATAACCCACAGCACAGTCTAATAATGAAAAAAGCATCAGACCAACTCCAGTTGAAGAATATTCTACAAAGCATTTGGTCAGCACTTCTCAAAACTTTCCAGGTCATTAGAAACAAGGAAAGGCTGACAAACTTCCCGTCCGGAGGAATCTAAGTCAATATGGCGACGAAGTGTCATGTGGTAACCTGGGTGGGATTCGACAACCGAGAAAAGGACATTTGGCAAAAACTGAAAAAAAAAAATCTGAATAAAGTGTGGACTTTAGTTAATAACGTATGACTATTGGGTTGTTAATTATGACAACTACATCATATTAATGCAAGATGTTAATTAAAACCTGGGTATGGATTATGTAGGAACTCTCTGTACTATCTTTGGAACTTTCCTGTGACTCTAAAACTATTCTAAAAAAGTTTACTTAAATTTAAAAAATATATTCAGGGGTGCCTGTATTTGGGTGGGAGTCCTTCTGGACTTCCAAGCATCTTAATCATGTCGCTAGTGCAGTGTAAGTACAAGAGAAAGTGAACAGGGTTGGGCTAGAGATGGGAAGTGAGAGACAGAACGTGGCAGAAAGTGGTGGAAGTAAGAAAAAAGTCATTGGAAAAGGCCTCCTTTGAGAAACCAGCGCTAAGTCAGGCATTTCACTTTTTGTTTTCTTCAAATGTTTGTGGGGTAGAAGATGCAATCTAAAAGTCAGAACAGCACCAACTTCTAAATTACGAAGTAGCGGTAAAATGATCATGACTTTGCAGCTCCTTGAATTACCTTTTACTTATAAAATGCAGACTTTATTAGCTTAGAACAACTCTTTTGTGCAGAACTCTGAAAAGAATACAATGCAAGCCGTGACTGAAAGCTTACAACTGAATTTATTTGACCTCATTTGTTTTTCGACATTAGGCAACTTGCTTAATCTTTCTAAACATCAACTTCTTCATCTGCAAATGATGATAATATGTACTTCATAATGGAGCAATGAGAATCAGCCCTATAGTGTTTATCAAATTCTTAGTGTATTTTCTTATCTGCAAGATGAGTAAATTAAATAGCATCAGCTTTACTAATGTTTCTTGTCTGCTTTTTGATATTATTCTATGGAAAATTGAATTTAACTTATACTTCTCAATTTCTAATGCTTATTTGATAAACTCTAAAGGATAAAATCATGAAAAGGTAATTTTTTTAATTTGTAAAACTGTAAGGGGTATTTAGAACATACATAAATAGACTTACATCTAGATATGCATACAGATAAGAGAGTTGTATCTTTAAACACATCACAGAGGGTGACATTTCTCATAATTCTGTTCGTAATGGCTAAATAACTGCATTTATTTTTGTTATGTCTTAAAATAGTATTCTGAGTTGTGAGGAAGTTGCTGTTCTAATGGAATTATGTAATTGCAGACTTTCATAATTGGAAGGGGTTATACAATCAAACAATGTGACTAATAATAAAGTAATAAAAATGGCTACTGGTTTTTCAGAGGTAACTATTCAGTAGTCACTGTGATTATATAACATATAGTCTTCACTGGATTTCACTGAATCCTCACATCAGCCCCCAGAGTAATTATCCTCATTTTGCAGTTGAAAAACTTGAGGCTTAGAGATGTCGAGTATTTAGCTGAAAGTCACACGCGGCTACCAAATGTCTTAACTTGAATTTAAATTCTCTCTCCTCTCTTGCTCTCATCTATGTTCTTAATCATAATGTTCCACTGCCCTTTCCCTGAGAGTTAATCCTACTCTTTAATACATACATGCTAAACAATCATTTCTACTGATCTTTCTCCATCTTGCAAGGCTGCAAAACTCACGATTTCTAGAGTCAGTTCATTCTAACTTTGGACAGTTTCAATCTTATTATATTAGTTAATATTTATTTTCCTGTGCTTTCTGATAATAGGTTCTTGTTCTAGATTGTTCACTGTCCCATTTGTATTCAACAAACACTATGATGTTTAGTCACAAACCACAGTTAAAATTTTAAAAGTTTTTAAAATTCACAAATAACATAAAGTTTTAATGATCTCTCAGCAACTCTGCTCAAACTAGGAGCAAATGCCTGAGGTGTTGAAATTGGAAAATGCTTCATTATTTCACTATTAATTGGAGCAGAGGGGCAAGGCTGAGTTAGCCATAAACATGGTGTAAATGTTCGTTGCTATAGTCCTGAGATAAATGAGATTCAAATTAAAGGAAAAGTCACTGGTAAAGGAAAATTGTCAAGGTAGTTAAGTTTTATATGTTAGAATAAACTGACTATGAGCAGATTAAAAAATAATCTCTAGCTTTCATGATGAAGGGAAACATTACAGAAGATTTATTAAGGAGGGAACAAAGAAAAGTTAACCGTTTTACTAAACATGCTAAAAGAATATCTAAATGTAGAACAGTAATACTGAACTTTTGTGAGAGCTATTACCAGTAAAGCATTATAGATAACACGAAAATTGCAGCTATGAAAAAAAGAAGTCTTGAAAGAAAAAAGAAGTCGAGAAAGCAAAAATAAGTATGCAAGTTCTGATTCCAGTGTATGATAATCCATAGTAATGCAGTAATTGTAGTAAAGCTGTTCTGCATGCATGCTCTTTGAAACAATCCTGCATTGGTATTATTATCTGTTGTAAGTCTAGATGAAGATACCGTCTGTTCTAGTCAGCCTCTGATTTCGTTCCATACCAAACAAGAATCAAAATTCTGCAATTGACTTTCATATTCTCTGTATTGGTCATGATAGGCAGACCAAAAGAGACCATACTAAATACTTACACCGGAAGGAATTTGTTACATAGTCAATGACAATGCTGAGAACCCAGAGAAGAGACTAAATGCGACTGTGCTAAAGCTGGAATGACAAAGGTTTTAGACAGTGTTAGCAGATCTCAGGGCCCACATTGGGGTCATCGGGGGCTTGCATGGTCAGAGCCAAAGCTATGGAGGAGAGTGAACCACTGCTGGACACAGCCTCAGAAAGAGGGTGGTGGGACAGAGGCCTCCTAGAACAGCGGTCTTCAACCTTTTAGGCATCAAGGACTGGTTTCGTGGAAGACAATTTTTCCATGGACCCAGGTGGGAGGGTGTCTTCAGGATGACTCAAGCACATAACATTCATTGTGCACTTTATTTCTATTATTATTGCATTGTCATATATAATGAAATAACTATACAATCCACCTTTCAAAAAAAGAGGCATGGAGGAAAGTGGTAAATAAAATAACGGGTGGGCCACGTGCGGACTAAAATAAGTGTTGGATTCTGACTTAAAGCCTGACACCAGATGTAGTAGTAGTACAGTTGAAGTGCATCAACTCACTTTGCACTCACTGGTCAGGTTTTAATGTGAGTCTGCAAACAGTTGACTTCTTATGGTCTCTGTGCAGTCAAACCTCACTGCTAATGTTCATCTATATTTGCAGCCACTCCCCAGTGATAGCATCACTGCCTCAGCTCTTCCTCAGATCATCAGGCAGTAGATTCTCCTAAGGAGCATGCAACCTAGATTCCTCGCACACGCGGTTCACAATAGGGTGCATACTCCTATGAGAATCTCATGCCGCTGCTGACCTGAAAGGAAATGGAGCTCAGGCAGCAATGCCAGAGATGGGGAGTGGCTGTAAATACAGATGAAGCTTCGCTCTCTCTCTTTCTGCTGTGTGGCCTGGTTCCTAACAGCCCCCTGACCAGTACCAGTTTGTGGTCCAGGGGGTGGGGATCCCTGTCCTAGGATATCCTTCCTCCTTCTTTTCAGTCTTTGTTAGTGCTTCCTATTGATAAAATCTAACAGAAGCCAGTTAATAGGAGCTTGGAAAAGCCAGCCTACGGGGGTCAGCTCTGACATTAGACAGAGAAGAAAAACAGGTCTGAAAGCAAATAATCTCTATAGCTAACATACCACCCAAAGAAAATCCACTCTCCGTGGCATTAATAGCCACTCAGTTTTACTAATTGTTGCATGTGAGATAAAGATGCTATATTGCACACCTTATAGTTTCAAACTTCATCCTCCCCCTTTGACATGTTTCTTGAGTCAGTCCCTAATAACCACATCCATGACAAAGGACCAACCAGTTATACTAAGATCGATTCGCTTTAGAAAGCAGAAAGAAATTATAATCAAATTGTAATTCCTTTATAAAAATCATTGAATTTAACGTTATCTTAATAATAATAATTTTGTTTCATACTATTCTTAAAGACATTTAATTTGTCCTTATTGCCTTTTGTTCAAGTTTTTCACAGGAAAAGTCCATTCAAATCTGTGAGAATAGTGTATTCCTTCCATCTTTACTTCTTTACCTCCCATTCTATCTTCTTTGCATTTCAAAAAACTTTCCTCACCACTACTCCATTGATGTCTGTGAATTCACTGATGAATTTATATTGACAAATTCAAAATGATTTCTTTCCCCCATCTTAAAAACTCCTTAACAATACATGAGCTACTTGATTCCTCCCTTTCTCCTTTTATCTTGGTATTTTCTTTTCTTGATTTTCAAGGCAACAAATTATATTATACCTTTGTTGTTTTCTTCTTAATTTTCTCTGATTTTCCTTTTCCAAACTGAATATTGAATAATTTCCATGTTAGGTCCTTGGCCATCTTTCCTCATATAGCTCTTTATTTCTTTCTCTTCTCTCTGTCTCTTTCTCTCAGTAGATGACAGATGATAGATAATAGATAGATAGATAAATATAGAGACATTCAGACTTTTATCCAACACCATGGCTTAAAATACTCACTGTGCAAATTTCTGTCTCAAGCCCAGACTTTTCTTCATGTAATCCAGACTCACATCTAACTACCCACCCAAATTGCTTTTCCCCAAAACAATTTGTTCTAAAATTAATTTATTCTCTTATTCCCAAGTTAAATCTGCTTTTCCTGTATTCTTTTTCATCTCTTATTGATTTTGCTTTTTCAAAAAACTTTAAACTAATTATAATTCTGCTTTTTCCTCACCCACCACAATCAATTTATTATCTCTCACAGTTCAACTTCCAGGTTATATGCAGAACTTAAGCACTTTCACCCTCTCCATTGCTCCCAGTTTCAATCAAAGCCATGCTTATTTCTCACTTAGATTAGAGCAATAGCCTATTAACGAATCTATTTCCATTTATGTCTCCTTACAGCTTATCCTCTACACAATAGTCAGTCAGAGTGCTCTTCTTAAAATGTAATTGAGACCATGCCTTTCTCCTTTGTATGATTTTTTTAGTGCAATTAGCATAAAATCCAAACTCCTTACTATGACCTATAAACCTACAGCACAGATACTCAATATTATGAACGGTTTAATCAGATTTTTCTGGACATATTTGTTGGAGTCACCAAATCACTAAATACGCTTGTCTATTTTGTAAATCTATTGACCTAAAGAACTCTAGTGTCTTCTCAAATTCAAAGGATAGCTTTTTCAAAATCCAAAGAGTTTTAAGGAAAGCTTTACAACCCTATACCTCATTTACTCCTTTGAAACAGAGCACAGTAATAAAACTTAAGCCAGTTCTCTGCTAACAGAGATGTGGCTTCATGAAAAGCAAAACACTTTTTGGTGGCTTAAGAGCAATCCTTCTCAGCATTTGAATCAATGATGCAATTCCAACTCCCAACCCCAATATTAAAATCCAAAGACATATCAAATGGAGATAAGAGTTACATAAAAGATTACCTGTAGCTGTGGCCTGCTGCCATTTCGAGGACAATCAACATGCACGGGGGGATTAAGCTATATAAACTCAGTTGAATTGAATCAGCTGTCTTAATGGGCCAGAAAATCAACCAGTCTGAGTGAAAAATTCACTTGAAATGGTTGACTGGTACTAGTCAAAGAAGCAACTGAAATTTGTAAAACCTTTAAAATGCCCCAAACTAGGAGGGTGAAAAAATACAAAAAACTATCTCTCTTTCAATTTCCATCTGCGTGTTTGACATAGCCTCAGGGCTCTAAGTCCAAAGAACCAATTGTACCTCTCTTAGTCTCTAAAAATATCCTACAGATTCTCAGTGCCAGCTATTCCCATAGAAGCCAGTGACACAGAGACCATCACTCTCAACTCATGTCTTTACTTCATGAATGAGTTTCTTAAAGATCTCACATATTTCTAATCACCTTCTCTTATTATAGAAACTATAGGAGAATAAACATTTTGCTTTTTATATTGTTTCTGCATGCATTATCAAAAGATCTTTTGAGTTAAACATTGTTATTCTAGTTCTATGAGAAAACTGAAGTTCAGGTGTGATTAATGATTCGTCCAAGATCATGCATGTGTTGAGTTTCAGGGCTGGGATTCAAATCAAGGTCTTCATCTTCTATAAAGTCTGTGTAACTTTTGAACTTTCTGAAAACCTGCCAAGTCATCATTTCTCTTCAAATTTCCCATCCTCGGTAACTAGAACTGCTACAATAATCTCTCATGTCCTCATCTAAGAGAACTATATAAAATCAAGCCATAATGCCACCTCTTAAGTGGGCTTTTCTGTAAAATTATTTAATGTAGAAAGTAACTTGTAGGATTGACTATGACTTGGTAGTCCAATTAGCCCTAAGTAAAGCCCACATTTGCTTAATATTAATATCAAGGAAGAAAGCAAAGCACTGTTGCAGGTAGGTGATTTCTTCCAAAATTATGCATTTGTATATGGAGAAAATTCTCACAGCTGCCACGGTCTTTCATTCTGAAGAGCCTCAAAATGCTTTGCAATAAATCAAGTTCTTTCTTGAATAAAGTAAGTAAATAGTTCATTTCAGTAGAAACTATATTGTCACTGCATCAGCAATTCTCATTTAAAAAATGTACATTACTTATTCAGCTATATGAAAGATGGTATCAGAGAAGAGCTATTTTGTCAATTTATTTTTTTCATCTACAAGCCTTCATTTTTAAACCTACAACATTGTGTGTTTTTAAGACATCAATTACCATTTTAAAATGTACCACTCTATCTTGAGTTTCTCAGCAAGTTTCTATGCCAAAGAAAACACTAATCCTTTCAATTTATTGGGAATCAATGCTTAATCCTCTTTTTTGTTCCCACACTTATTACAAATCATAAAAAATTCTGAGTGTCAGTTTAAGAAGTGAAAGCCATGTGTAATGTTCCTATTACTTATTGATTATTTTAAATTAAAAAATTTTAGTACTCTCTATTTGAAAAGCAAACAAAAAGTTTACATTTTGCATAGAAATTCTTTTAATATATAACAAAAAATGTGTGTTTGGGGAGATATTTTATACTGTTTAAAATATTCATGAAAATAGAGGTTTTTTATTAGTTGAATTTGTAATAGTTTAATTTTTCAGATGGAGAAAAAACTTTAGTCATTTTTGCCATATGGAGCATGTGCTGATGGATACTTTAAAGCAAACCTTAAGAGAACAAAAATATTTGAATTATATTATGCATAGCATTTAAAAATTTGACATTCCTTTTATAACATTAGATAGCAATAATTTCTTTGTATGATTCAAAATCTCAAATTTTTCAAATCAATCTATTCTCTAATATTCCTACAAATTGCTCAACTATCACAATGTATTTTCCATATATCAACATTTTTTATTTTTAATCCATTCAAATCATTCAGGACTCTATTTAGGCATTAATTTTTATTTTATTTTTAACACTTCTTTATACACAAGAATACATACACATATTTTTATGAAGATGCATGAGATTATATTTCTCTTCATCTATTCATTAAAAAATACTAAATACAAACTATGTGTCAGGCATGGTTTAACTTCAGATGACAAAGCATACAAAAAATGCTTTCTATTGTTAAACTCACACTGTAGTGTAGAAGACAGACAATAAAGAAAAGCAAAAGGAAAAACACTAGGTATATTGATGGTAATACAAATGCTATGGAGAAACGCAGGGAAGAGAGATAGGGAGTAAATGTTGGAGTGTGTTTATCCTTTAATTTTAAGTAGCTTAGTTAATGGAAATGGCCTGATTCTGAATGTGAAATTTAAGAAGAAACCTTAAAGCAATAAGGAAGTTGGCCATGAGGGTATCAGGAAAAAAAAAAAAAAGCAAGTGATTAAGAGTGTCTACCAAATTAAATAAAGGGGGTCGACCAAGATCATCAAGAGAAATCTGAAAGAAATCAAAGATGACACAAACAAATGTAAAAACATTCCATACTCATGGATTGGAGGAATAAATATCATTAAAATGTCCATGCTGCCTGAAGCCATGTACAGATTCATCGCAATCCCTATCAAACTAGCATCGTTTTCACAGATCTAGGAAAGTGACAATACTTAAATTCATATGAAAGCAAAAAAGAATAGCAGAAGCAAACCCAAGCATAAAGAACAAAGCCAGAGGCTTCACGTTGCCAGACTTCAAATTTACTACAAGTCTGCAGGAAACAAAACAGCATGGTACTGGTATAAAAATAGACATACAGACCAATGGAACAGAATAGGAAACCCAGAAATAAAGTCACCAACCTACAGCCAGTTCTTCTTTGACTTAGTTGGGAAAAAAATGCATCACTAGGGAGAAGATACTCTTTTTCACAAATAGGGCTGGGAAAACTGGCTAACCATACACAGAAGAATGAAGCTGGACCCCACCTCTCATCAGATGCAAAAAATAACTCAAGATGAATTAACGACTTAAAAATAAAGTTTCAAACTATAAATATTCTAGTAGCAAGCCTGGACTTTGGCAGAGGCAATGAATTCATGATGAAGTCCTTACAAGGAAATGCAGGCCAGGCACATTAACTCATACCTGTAATCCTGGCACTTTGGGAGATCGAGGCAGGAGAAATGCTTGAGCCCAGGAGTTTGAGACCAGCCTAGGCAACACAGGAAGACCTCCTCTCCACACACACACACACACACACACACACACACACACACACACACACATACACAAATCTGTCTATCTATCTATCTATCTATCTATCTATCTGTCTGTCTGTCTATAGATATATATATATATAAACTATCTGGGTGTGATACATTCCTGTAACCCCAGCTACTCAGGAGCCTGAGGCAGAAGGATTATCTGAGCCCAGGAGGTTGAGGCTGCAGTGAGACATGAACATGACACTGCCCTCCAGCATGGGTGACAGAGTGAGATCCTGACTCAACAAAGAAAAGAAAGAAAAAAGAAAAGTACATGCAGTAACAACAAAAATTGACAAGTGGTACCTAATTAAACTAAAGAGTTCTGCACAGCAAAAGTAACTGTCAACAGAGTAAATAGCAACCTACAGAATAGGAGAAAATATGTGCAAACCATGCATCTGACAAAGGTCTAATGTCTAGAATCCTTAAGAAATTCATACAAATCAACAGGAAAAAAAATTAAAGTGGGCAAAGAACATGAACAGGCACTTCTCCAAGAAACATATACCAGTGACCCAAAAATACGAAAAAATTGCGAACATCTAGTTATTAGAGAAATGCAAACCAAAACCACAAAGAAATACCACCTCACACCAGTCTGAATGACTATTGTTAAAAAGTTGGAAAGCCACATGTTGGTGAGGGTGCAGAGAAAGGGTGCACTGATGGTGGGAATGTCAGCTAGTTCAGCCTTTGTGGAAAACAGTTTGGAGATTTCACAAACAACTAACACTCAATTTACCATTTGACCTAGTAATCCCACTACTGGGTATACACTCCAAGGAGCCTAAATCATTCTACCAAAAGACACCTGCAATTGTACGTTTATTGCAGCATATTCACCAAAGCAAAACATGGAACCAACCTAAGTGTCCACAAGTGGCGAACTGGAAAAGGAGAATGTGGTATATATACACCATGAAATACTATGCAGTCATAAAAAATAATAAAATCATGTTCTTCACAGCAACATGGATGTAGCTGGTGGTCATCATTCTAAGTTAAGAAATGGGAAATGAATATGTCATGTTCTTACTTATAAGTGAAAGCTAAACACTGGATACACATTGATGGGAACAACAGTCATTGGAAACTCCTAAAGGGAGGAGATAAGAAGGCTTGTAACGGTTGAAAATCACATATCGAATACCATGCTCTCCACTTGGGAAGCAGGCTCCATAGAAGCCCAGATCTCACCATCATGCCCCTTGTGTGTGTGTGTGTGTGTGTGTGTGTGTGTGTGTGTGTACATAAATATATAGTATATATATGTACAGACATGCATATATACAGATACGGGGGTGCCAAGGAAATGTATACACATTTTAAATATGATGTTTGCTCTAAAGATGGAGTTAATCAAATGAATGCTGGTATCACCATGGGACAGGTAGAACAGTCAAAGAAAATGACAGATGCATGGTTGAGCAAATGTCATACTACACATATTACACAAACTGCAATTCAACTCAATTTCTAAAAGTAATACATACATAACATCTCTTAAAATGTGTATACATTTTTGGCACTCCTGTATACAAATGTACATATACACACATATATAAATGTGTATATATATATGATGTTAAAACATATGTATACATGCATATTGTTTTGGGTTATAGTAAGGATTAAATTAGGTAGCAAATGACCAATAAGTATATTAGCACAAAATGAGAACTATGTGAATGTTTTAAATATAAAACAGCAATAATAATTTGTTATAGTTCAAGCAAAAATAAAGGTTAAAAAAAAGAGTTGTGGAAAGTTGAAAATAAACAAAAATGCCTAAAACCTCATGCAGAATTTGGAAAATGTTTATTGTGACCTTAAAATTAACACCACTGGGGGAAAAAAAAAGTCACTTCTTATTATATAACCAGGTTAACCAATGTGCACCTGATGGAGTTATAAAATTATTTTGGGTAACCTCTTAACTTTCAGTCATTCACTTGGCTAACTTCTACTTATCTGTCTTGTCTCATCATCTTTATCAAAACTTTCATAGCCAATTTACTAAACCACACTTTACCATCTAACTTGAACTGTCTTTTTTTACAATAAAATAACACCTGATTTATATGTATCTAAATACTCCATTTCATTTCAAATACCTAATGTGCAAATATCAGATAGTTATTATGTAATAACACCCAGTAGAACAAATAGGGGAATACAAATGGTGTCTTATGTATACTTTTAGTGAATGTTTTGAAGCATGCCTTATATATAGAAAATTGCATAAATTATAAACATACAGCTTGATAAATCTGCTTACACGAACATGTCTATGGACCAGCAGCCAGGTGGGATATAGAGCATCAACAGAATCTTGGAAGGTTCCCTCGTGCTCCCTTCCTTTTTCTCTCCAAGTGACAATTACTACTCTGATCTCTGTTATCATAGATTCCTTTTATTTGTCATTGAGTTCCATGGGAATCACACAGGAAGTATTATTTTGTGTCTGTCGCTTTTTACTCAGCATTGGTTCTGTGAGATTCAGCCATGTTGCTGCCTGCAGAAATAGCTAATTCTTTTTCATTGTTTCATAGCATTTCATTAAATAAATATGCAACGATTACTTATCCATTCTCTTATTAATCATTATTTGGGCTATTTATAGCTTGATTGAGACTACACAGAATGATTCCATAATGGGCACCATGCACATGCCTTCTGGCACACATAAATAAGCAATTTTGTTGGATATTTTTGGTCTAGAGGGCCGCATATATCAGGCTTCAGTGAATACTGCTACTTTTTTTTCAAAGTGGTATGTAGGCTATTTTTTTAAAAATTAAACGTTGGGACTCATGTGTGTAATAGTATAGAAGAACAAAATGATGTTAATTTCCTCTGGATAAGATTCAGCCGTTTGTGCCCATAGTTGGAATAAAACCAGATCAAGTTGACTTGGTCAAGAGGACAGATGGTATAATTTTCAGGTTTCTAGGGACTTATCTATTTCTGCTTTGGCATTACTCCTAGAACATAATCTTTCAAGGTTTACAACAGAAAACCTGGTGCTTTACCAAACTTCATTTTTCTTAGTAGGTCATGAATTCCCATTTCTTGCTACATAAATTAAGAAAACTCTGTTTAGTTTTTTGTTTTGTTTTTTGCCTGTTAACAGTTACTTGTTTTGTTTCTTGGTCTCAGGTACCCATTTGGTTTACAAAATTCACAGTGAGACTGCTAAGAACTCCACCAGCTCTCACTTTCTGCTTGCATTCTTTATCTTAAGGTGGAAATCGTGAATTGCTCTAATTGGAAAAATGGTTGGCTTCACTGCTGTGTATTTATTATTTCTGGCATAGTGGCCCCTTGAGTCCTGAATGGCATTGTTGTTCAACACTTTCCAGTTAAAAAAAAAATCCAGTTTATAGTTTTAAGTGAAAGACTTGATGTGATACAAGTTATTTCCTCAAACCCAGAAACAGAAGTCCTAAATTATACTACCTTGATTATTATGATTTGGGCTAATGAGATTAGAGGTATCATGATACATTAAAAAATGAAACAGTACAGGTCAAAAATCTTCATGGCTTTCAAAGAGAAACTTGCTGTATAATCTAACTGATATTTCTTTAATTTTACTAGGTATAAGTCTTATTAAGTACAGTTTTAAGATACTATAGTCAGTGTGTGCTAATAGATATAAAGACAATTATTTTTTTGTCTCCTGGGCATAGAATGTTTTTCAGTCATAGAATAGAAGAAAATCTCATCCTGTGGGACAGCACGAATGAATCTGGAGGACATTTTGCCAAGTGAAATAAGCCAGGCATAGAGAGACAAATACTGCATTATCTCACTTAAATGTGGACTCTAACAATTTTGAACTGATAGAAGCAGAGAGTAGAAGGGTGTTTGCCAGGTGGCAGAGGAATGGGAGAAGTTGGGAGGTGTTGAACAAAGGGTACAGAGTTTCAGTCATGCAGAATGAATATACTCAGGAAATCTAATGTATGACACGATGAATATAGTTAATAATACTGTATTTTATACTTGAAATCTGCTAAGATATAGTTTCCAGATGTTCTCACTACATACACATTTGCTTGATTGCATTCATCATTTCATGATGTACACAAATATCAAAATATCATATGGCATAATTTTTATACATGTAATTTTTTTATTTGCCAGTTGTATCCCAACAAAGCTGGAGGAAAGAATTGAATATTTTACATGTTCTACATTAAGTATATTATCTTAGAATCAAATATATTATTCTAATTTGTAACGTTAAACTCCAATGGCTCTTGTTATTTCAATGATATGATACATAAAGCTAAGATTAGCATTCTAAACTATATCACTCTTATGTAGACACTATTCTCTTTAATTTTCACAATCATGCCAGTTGGATAATGTAGTATTGTCTTCTTAGCTTTATGGAAGACTAATGAAGGTTTATAAAGACAGAAGGAAGTGTCCAAGATAATAAAGTTTGCTAATCCAAGGCTGAGACTGAATCTTATGTTTCCCTCTAAATTCCCAATTTCTTTTTTTTCCCTGTTAAAACCCATAGGAGATTGTATATGCACCAAAATGAAAACTTATCTCTATATCAATAACAATTTGACCTCTTTGGTTTCCTTAAAATCAATAACTGTATGATCAATAGTGGCAAAACTGATTGTCTTCTCACTGTTCAGTTTTCTATCAGAGACGATGGAAAGAGGATCTCGACAGTCACATTGTCTGTAGTCTTCCTTTCATTATCCTGACATCAAGTTATACCTGTGTTCTTGGGTTCCTATGGGAATCAAGACAACACAGAGTCACTAGTGACTCGATGAATCAGTGTTCCATAGGGTAAACTAGTGAACTTTTCCACTAGTTTCATTGAGTGAATAAACAGAATTTTTTAGAGTAAAAGGAAGCACAATGAATAAGTATGCGAGGAAAACATCATCTGTCTTAGGTAAATCTAAATGTATGATCACTCTACTGAACATGGATTGTGGCTTAGAATATGATTAAAGTAGATTCTTATTTGTCATTACTAACTCTCGATGGCTTGAAAGGTTGGAGATAAGATTAAAATCATTAGTTTAAAAAGCCCAGGTTCTGTGATAAGACCATTCTGGGTTCTGAACCTGGTTTCATTGCATACTAGCTGTGAAACTTTGAAGAAACTATTAACTTTCTTGCATTGATTTGCTATTCTTGTCAAACTTTCCCAAAACTCAGTGGCTTAAAACTGCAAACATGTATTATTACTCCTGCATCTTTAGGCCAGCTGGTGTTCAGGGTTATATGATTTAGACTGGGTTTAAGTGGAACTTTCTAGTTCAGCTTGCAATGGCTGAATGGCTCTGCTTTGCAATGCTGGTCTGTGTTTGAGATGTGGCAGCTCTGATATGATGTTCTTTTTTCATTTCACACTGGAAGGCAAGCTAGGATGTGTCCTTAATATTGAAATGGAAATGGTGCCAGAAGAAAGTCGAAACATCCAAGTATTGGTAAGGCCTAGATTAAAAATTTTCACACATTCTATGTTCCAAAGTCAGAGTCAAAGTCAGAGTCAAAGAATGAAGAAATCTATTTCATCCCATTTTGGAAGCACCGCAACAAGGAAAAGTTCGTGGGTACAGGAAAACTAAAGAATTGGCATTAATGATGAAATCTACTACTGAGTCAAACACTCATTTTTTGTTTATATAATGAAGTTCTTTTAGAGATTTGCTGGAATGTTTGCGATAATATCTATACAGCATTCACCACACAATACGTGTTTGACACTTACAAATGCATCTAGTTTTTTGGTTTTTGTTATTAAAAGATTGGGATGTAATTTAATCTTTTACTTACTTTTTAACTTAAATTACTCTCTATTTTATTTACAGACCAAAACAATTGTTATTTATTATTTTTTAAGTATTAGACCAACTTTTCTTAAGATATCTACACTTGGGTGAAAATATTTCATTCATTTAGTGTACAAATATTTGCTGAGTTTCAATTATTAGTTAAATATTTTTCTTAGTGTTAGCTATAAGAATCATTTAAATGAAATAATACCAACAGTTACTTTCAAGTATCTTTTTTTCTGCATCTGGCAACACTCTTCTTGGTAGACAGAGGGGAAAAAATGGTGCTCAGAGCTCAAAATCAAATATTTTATATTTAAACTTTAGGTAAATGATATATTACAACTGTCTTAGCTAGCATTTCTGTTTGTGATTGAAAATGCATGGAACATAAAATTAAATGGATTTTGGAGACATTTGTCTTTCTATTGATTTACCTTTGTAGAAGCAGGTAAAAGCACACCTAAAACGTAATCATTGGAAACACCAAAAATTCAGAGTGAGAGTAGTTAAGTATTCTAACAGAAAGGTGGAGACAGTTTCATTTAGAAAGTTAAGGTTGAGGAATTTAACTTTATAGCTCTACTTATAAAGGGTTTTTGTTTCCAAAATTGACTTAAAAATTTACTTTGAATTGCAAAATTGTGACATATATAAGAAACATTTCATTAACATGAACAAAGTCAATTAATTTTTTTTGGCATTGTATGCCTCTTAATGGTTTTGGTAAATAAGGTAGGACTTTCTCATTACTTTGGTTTTATAACATATAAACCCAAGATATTTCAACTGCTTTTATCTTCTCAATATGTTCTCTGAATGGATTGATCTCCTTTTAAAACTATATTCTTTTGAGACATGAAATGATAATATTAAACTATGATTAGACACATAGCAAATAAATATATATTTAATATAAGAAGAATTGTGGTGTATCAGAAGCAGTGAGATTGAGTGTCGATTTCTTGAAATGATTTAGCACTCTGCAGTGTCAGAGAAAAAGGCACTGATAATTAATTAGAGAAAATTATTTTTATCTTAATCTGCTGGTTTGCTAGTAATTTATATCACCTTGGTTCTTCAAGCCAAAAAAAAAAAAATTCCGGTTAATGATATCATCACTTTGATTGATGAACCACAACTTTTTGATTGATGAACCCCAAAAGTAGCTGTGGTGGTTAATTTTAGGTGTCAACTCGACTGAATTAAGGAATAACTAAGGGAGCTGGGAAAGCATAATTTCGGGGTGTGTCTGTGAAAATCCAATGGTTTGTGAGTTGATGAACTCAGTAGGGAAGATTCACCTTCTGCATGGTTGGCCATCGTCTGGTCATCTGGGGACCTAGAAAGAACAAAACAGGCAGAGAAAAGGCTATTTTCCCTCTCTTTTTTTCTGGAACTAGGACACTCTTGTTCTCCTGCCCTTGGACATCGGAGTTCTAGACTCCAACCTTCAGTTCTTAGGACTTAACGACAGCCCTGGGGGTCTACGTCTTTGGCCACCAGTTGAGGATTATAGCATTTGCTTTCCTGGTTCTGATGGTTTCAGACTTGGGCTGAGCCATGCTACCAGTATCTCAGGGTCTCCAACTTGCAGATGGCTTGTCATGATATTTGTCAATCTTCATAATCACATGAGCCAATTCCACTAATAAAGTTTTTATCTATCTATCTATCTATCCGTCCACCTGATCTATCTATATCTATTACTGTGTATCTATATCTATCCATCCATCTTTCCTATTGGTTCTGTCTCTCTGAAGAATGTTAACTAACACGGTGGCTATAATTTTTAAATTTTTTTTTAAGTTTTAGATACGTGGGTACAATTCAGGGTTAGCTATACAAATGTTTATTATGCAGATACTCTTGTAGATAAGGTGTGCCCCCCCCAGCAGTTTCTCACTATTGCCAATCCCGCCTCTGTCCTCCCCTGACAATTTTCAACTACTGCCAATCCCTTTCTTACAGTATTATGATAGTAGTTCAAGGTTTGCTGATGAGTGAGAACATGTGACACTAGGTTTTCTCTTTCTATGATAGATCAATCAGTGTTATAGCCTCTAAATCCATCCAAGTTGCTGTGAAGTGCATAATTTTGTCCTTCATTATGGCTGCATGATATTCCATTGCATATATGCACCACATTTTTAAATCCAGTCCTCTTTTGATGGGTAGCACTGTTTGTTCCATGTTTTTGCTATTGTAAATAATGCTGCAATAAATATTCATGTACAGGTATCTTTTTCATAGAGTGATTTAAGTTCCTCCAGGTATGTTCTGAGAAAGGAGATTGTAGAGTCATTTGGGAGGTTGTTGTTAGATCTTGTAGGAATTGCCACGCTGTTTTCCACAGAGGCTGTACTAGTTTACACTCCCACCAACAGTATAGAAGTGTTCCCTTTTCGCTGCATCCTCTCCAGCATCTGTTGTTTTTTGAGTTATTGATGATGACCATCCTGACTAGATTTAGGTGATAACTCAGTGTGGTTTTAATTTGCATTAATTTGATGACTGGTGAGGCTGAGCATTTTTTCATGTATCTGTTGGCTGCTCATATGTCTTCTTTTGAGAAGTGTCTATTCATATTCATTTGTCCACTTTCTAATAGGATTTTTGCTTTTTGCTTTTTGGCATGTTTGAGTTCCTTGTAGTCCTGGATGTTAAGCCTTTGTCAGATATATAGTGGGCAAATATTTTTTTCCATTCTGTGGGCTATCTCCCCACTCTCTCAATATCCTTGATGAACATTGATACTAAAATTCTCAACAAGATTCTAGCAAGCAGCTACAATTTCAAATGCCAGTTTTAATTATCAAAACATAAACTTCTGGTTAAAAATGTGTTTTTAGAGCAACAAAAAATTTTTACTTACTCTCTCTTCTTTTTACTGAGATCACTGCTTCTATGGTATGAATGTTTGTGTTCCTGAAAAATTCACATGGCAAAAATGCAATTACCAATCTGATGATATTAGCAGGTGGGGTGTTTGGGAGGCAATCGGTCATAAGGGCAAGCCCCCATGAGTGAAATCGTGTCTTTATAAAACAGATCCAAGTCCGCCATGGAAGGACACAGTGAAAAGACACCATCTTTAAGTTAGAAAGTGAGCTCTCACCAGACTGTGAATTTGCTGACATGTTGATCTTGGATTTTCCAGCCTCCAGAACTGTGAAAAATAAATTCTTTTATTTATAAGCTATTCCATTGATGGCATTTTGTTAAGCAACCCTAACAGACCAAGACAATTTTTCTTTATTATTTTTAAAATATTAGACCAACTTTTATTAAGATATCTAATCTTGGGTGAAAATATTTCATTCACTTGGCTAACAAATATTGACTGAGTTTCAATAATAAATATTATCCTTTGTGTTAGAAATACTAAAATAAAAAAATAAGATACATAAGAAAATGTGTTATCTAACGGGAAGAGAGACATGTAATATAAGGTAACACAATTTATGTATGAGTTAGTGATAAATTTGATGCAGAAACATAATTCAAGGTAGGGAAATATGAAAATCCATCTTGGCAACAGTTTACATTTTTAGCCAGGGTGGTCAGAGACCTCTTCACTGAGAAGAGGGGCTTTGGAGAAAGAATTTTAAAAACATGATAAATCACAGTCATGTAGATACCTGAGACAGGAGTGCTATACACAGAAAAATCTCAAGGGTAATGGTCCAGATGTTAGAGCTTACCTGGTCAATGGAGCATCAAGAGGACCAGCATGTGTGTTTAAAGATAAGAGTAACATATGAGGAAAGAGATGCAGAGGCAGAGGAAGCTGGATGAAAGAGATGGTGGTGGTGCAGATTGTGGGAGCCTTAGAGTCCATCTAGCACTGTATTTGGAGAGACACAGAAAGCCATGACAAGGCCTGAAGAAGACAAAGAGAATGATACAAGTTCATTTCCAAAGGATCACTTGGGCTTCTGTATCAATTGAAGTTTGTAAAGGAACAAGAGTGGCAACACAGACGTTAGCTAGTGTCTAGAATAACAAAGCAGAATAGGGAAGATCACAGCATAAACCAAGACTGCATGGCAGCAGAGTCAGAATGGGAGACGGAGAAGTGGTTAGATTTTAAATGTATTTTTAGAGCAAATCCAATGGGAGTTTCTTACAAATTAGATGTAGAGAGTAGAAGAGAGAAGTCAAGGATGAATGCAGGCTTCATTGGCCTGTGCTACTGGAAAGACGAAACCGATTTTTTTCTGAGATGGGACTGAAGTTGGAAAAGCTAGGTTTAGAAGAATGACCAATATTTTAATTTTGAACTGTCATTGAGACATGCAAATGGATGTGTCAACTATGTAACTGGATATCTTAAAATCTGGGGAAGTCTGAATGAAAAATTAATATGCAGGAATTGCCAGAGTTAGTTGTTTTGCTTTGTTTTTTAGAGAAGAAGAAAAACAACTCACGACACTGTTAGATCACAAAAGAGTGAAGGCAGAGAGATAAAAGGTCCAGAAAGTGAACCATTGGTATACCAACATTTAGAGATGAAGAGAAAGGAACCAGAAACTGAGGACATTAAGAGAAATGGGAGAATACAGCAAATCCCCATACTGGAAACCCAGAGAAAGCATTTCAAAAAGGAGAGGATAATCTTGTGTGTCAAATAGTGCTGATAGATTAAGATAAATGAGAACTGAGATTTGCTCATTGGTTTTTCCACGCATGATCACTGGAGAAGCTGACAAGGGCATTTTCATTTGGAGATGCATAAATAAACATTTAATAAGAGAAGATTAAGAAGGAAATAGATGGACAGCTCTTACAGATAGTGAGCTCAGACACTAGATTTTACCAGTTTGAGCACATGCAACTCATCACAGTTTCAACTACCTAGTTGTTCATATTTTAAATCTCTCAAATTGGGATAGATATTAAAATTACAACATGTACACGTATACTGCCTAGGCCAACTATTCCAATGCAGTTGTCATTGCTTGTTTTTTCATGAACTTTGTCATAGTTGTTTAAATTTTCATCACTGCTAAATAAAACTAAAACTAAAAATCTCTTTTAATATACATAAAATTAAAATGCTATGTGATATGAAAACTTTGATCATAGGTTAATTTGCATTTTTTCTCTGTCTTGGTGGTACATACCTTAACCGCATATTATAACTGATGTCACTAAAATGCAATAAGTACATAAATATAATTTGTCATGAAGCTTGGCTATAAGGAGACGACAGAAATGTGGAAGTAGCTAGAAGAAATTAGGAGTTCAGTAAGGGATTTGCTTGTGGGATTTTGTTTTTAAGATGAACCAAATTAGGACATGCTTGCAAGCTAATGAGAACAATCTCATAGAATGTAAAAATTAGAAATAGCATCATATGTTAAAGCATGTCTTTCCTATATTTCTAAATACAAAAATATTGTCTGCAATAGTGCTTACATATTCACCTATGGTGTTTCGCTGAAATTACGTAAGATCTTCCTTCTGTGTTCACAAGACAGAAGTTGCTCTAAAATCCTTCTGTAGATTAGAGAAATAAAGATTCAAGTGCAATGAAAACTGTATTGTCATATATTCAACATAAATCAGCTGTTGATTTATAAACGTATTTACAAAACTTCGACACAATTTCTCACTTCTATACCCATTCAATATCTATATCATTGTTATAAATAAATTGTTTAAAGTATAAAGAGACTAGAAAAAGAAATGCTTCTTTTATTTTTTTACTGAGGTAAGAATTGTCTTTAATTATTATGCTAGTTTATAAACCATGTTTTTATTTTAACTGGAGATCTCTACATTTTATTAAATCCAGTGCACAAATAATAAGGCATTCCCAGATTACAAATGGGGTTACATTAATAAACAATAAAATGATTAAAAAATAACTATTTCTAGATAATTTACTATGTAGTTGAAACTGTGATGAGCTGTTATATATGACCTGCTACAAAATTGCAAACCTAGGACATAGCTATTATAAAACAACTAATTGTGCAGATAACATGCTTAGAATGAATGTGGAGTATATTGTATAGAGTAATTATGGCATATAAGAAGTGACTAAGTCTTAAATAGCTCAAAAGTCTTGATTTAAATAATTCATATCTTCTTTGTGATGATCTATTTAATAGAGTTAATTTCAGAATCTCTATTGCTGAATAGTTAAGAATTTCTGAAAATTTTAATAGGTAATAAAAGGTAGTGTTTTATATTCTATAATTAATATATATGTAAGAAAATACAGTTAGCTGTGCAAAAATATGTAATTGTGAAGATCAGGTATGGTGTTATGTGCAATTCTTAATTAATATATAAAATTCAAAATCTTAGTACGAATTCATATTATCTTTTATCTAATAATTATCATTGATTATTTGATGATCACCTGCATTCGGTTGGTTATAGTTTATATTTTGTTTGTTTTAATCTTAGCAAGATAACTATTATTTAATTTATTTACGATTTTTTTATAGTTACAAAAATGTAAAAGACAAATCACATTTTGACTATTCCTACCTATATATGGGACATATTAATGTATATATATAATATGTAAACACAACAAGATTTTGTGAGTGCGTCTCGGTGTACTATTGGCATATATCATTATGTTCTGTCAAAAATAATTTTAAGAAAATGTCCTGTTATTGACATATGATTGCTTAGAGTCCTTTCGCTGCTCAAGATACATACCTGTTCATATTTATGTGGTTCACCTAGGAGCTTAATCATCTATGATGGTATTGATTCCATGGGAAAGTATAATCTCAACTGTGGCTGTTGGGTGACCCACACATCATTCCTTTATCTGCTTGATATGCATGATGAATGCCATGAAACTAGTGGTGGAAAGGGAGTATAGGAAACTCTTTAGAAATATGGGTTCTAAAATAACGCTAGTGGGCACCAATGATAGCTATGATAAGTAGCTATATGTTTGTAGGTGAATCGGTTGACTGCTGTCACTTTTCGTACCTTTACAGTGAAAGTTATAATAGCATCTCTGTCATAGACTCTTGAAAGTTCAGTGATACAATAATGCAAGTATTTAATGCATTGCTTAGCATACAGTTTATGTTGAGAGAATAAATAGAAAGATGATATAGTCATCTGGAACATACCACTTTGTTCCAAACATGCCTGGATGACCAACAATTCTTAGGTCATTACTTGGAAGAATATATACATATATATGCTTACATATATAGACACAGAGAGAGATTTATTATTTTTATATCTGTGGGAAATTATGAATTCCTTTGAGTCTCTATGTGCACACTAGCCATGAAATAGCTAAACATTATCGCTAAATTGGCTGCATTATAGCAAAAAGGCATATTTTAAACAGAATTATTATGATATATCATGAACAGAGTAGTAATATACTTTCTGTACTTTTTAGTGTGAGATGAGGTATGTAATTTTTTCTAATGACTCTACTTAGTGAAAATAAAAGTTTGATTATGGATTCCCAAATAATTAAAGATCTTAAATAGGTTGCTTATGAAGTGATCTTATTTGAATTTGAGCAGTCACACAGTATTACTTTGTTAAACTATGCAGTTTTATATGATACATTTATATAAGCAGGTTTGTAATACACTAATGAAATTGAATGTTAATGTTCTGCAATATAAAAACATGTGCCTACTAGAATAAGCATTCTGAAAAAGAGGCACTATTTGTGTAAATCATCTTGAAACTCAATGTTCTTCAGTACAACTCATGCAACAACACGGTCACATATCATAAACAGTTTTACTCACTTCCACCAACTTGATATTGCTTCCGGTTTGCATTTGCCTGTCTGTTTGCTTTTGGGCTTTGTGGTTGGGCAGACATAGGGAATCTACCATTTATGTTAATAACAACTTCAGGTTCGTGAATTTCGGCGGGTAACCAGACAGATCCACGCACTGGGACTTTAAATACAATTGACTTTGACATCATTTTGTCGGATCAGGCAAAACAGTAAAGTCTACAGAGGTTGTTTTATGTGTCTGGTCTGTGTCAGTCTGTCTCCTCCTACTTAAAAGAAAGACTTTTAGAAATTACCCCTTTCTTCTACCTAAGTCCATTGCCCAAATCTGTATACATCCAGGGTCTTTCTGAGCTCTAGCAATCATGGAAAAGTCCTACTGAATATTTCATTAATACTGCCGTTCACTGAGCATGGACATATCCATTTATATGTATTTACCTACAATCCAGAAAATAATCCTGGGAGGTAGGTACAGTTTTCTTTTTGTTATAGATGTTCAGATTAAGACACTTCGGTCGAGTGACCAGCCAAAGCCACAAAGCTAGTGTTTACCACATTCGAGTTACCAAGTCAGTTCTGCTTGGCTCAGGAGACTACCCAGGATGCAATGCTGTTTTAATGGGTAACCTGGGAATTCCTATAAAATAATTATATACGAATAATGACTTTTCAAAAGTGCGTCTTCAAGACTGTATTTTTGCTTTTTCTTTATGGAAACAGATTAGCTTAAGCAGAGTGCTTGACCACGGCTTATGCAATGCCAAATAAAGAAGAGTGTTTAAATTGTGTGAACTGAAAATCTGCCACTCAATTAGGAGCAGAGAGTCTTTTTTTTTTTTTTAATTGGGCATAGTCCTAAACGCAACAATCACAGGAAACTATGTACATGAAAGCCAAATACAGCAAATAATTAGCAGGAGCTTTTGTTTGTTTGGTTGTTGATTTTTTTTAACTTTTCTGATCTTTATGAGGAATCAAAAGGATGACTTTTAAAGAAAATCTAAGTTTCTTGACCCAAACAAAATAATAATGAGATGGAACAATCACTGACCTTGAAATCAAAGCCCTGGTTGTTTGCTGGCATATGTGTTGTTTGGTAAATTTGTATTCCAATTTCTTTCCAGAAATAGGGATGTTTCATTTTAAACCCTTTTGAAATCAAATTTAAGAGATTTTGAAGCGCTATCATAATCTTAAAATAGGTTTCTTACAGTAATAGTCACTGAAGCCTTCCCAAAAATTGTGTTTCATACTTTTGAACTATCAGTTGACTTGCTCCTATAATTTTTTTTTTTTTTTTTGAGTTGGAGTCTCACTCTGTCGCCCAGACTGGAGTGCAGTGGCCGCTTCCAAACACCGCAGCCTCGACCCGCTGGGCTCCGGCGATCCTTCCACCTCAGCCTTCCAAGTAGCCGGAATTACAGGCATGCACTACCATGCCCGGCTGATTTTTTGATTTATTGTAGAGATGAGGTCTCGCTGCCCAGGCGGGTCTCGAACCCGCGGGCTCAGGCAATCCACTCACCTCAGCCTCCCAAAGGCGCAGGATTACAGGCTGAGCCACCAAGCCCGGCTACTGCTGCTATAATTTAAGTGCAACATAGCAATCATTCTTTCAGAGTAAGATAAATTGATCAAAGCATTTGGCTATGAATTTCTGAGTTAAAATAAAGGTTAGATTAGAAGGTGCTAAGCTATAGTCTAGATATGAATAAGCAGTATACATTCTACCACATATTTGATCACTCAAACTGAGTCAATGTGGTCAGTACGAATTTACTAAATGTATAAAACTTGGAATATAAAGTACTTTACTGCCTTAAGATAAATTATTTCACTAATTCTCCCTTTCCAAGAATGCAAGCGGAATCTCCAGTAACACATTCAAATCATTAAAATACATAATGCAATAAAAGAAAACTCAGTGTTAAGTTTGATTTCTACTTAATACATCCATACCATTCCAGATGATTTGAAGACACACAGTTGAATGTGCTAAGATAGTCTGATTTAGGTAAGTGAAATTCCCCAGACAAAAGCAGGGACATAACTTTGGTGCAAATTTCTAACTCTCTGAAAAATTCACCACTTCTACACTTAGTCAGTTCCCACGTAAAACTAAATTATATCCCTATACAACAAGCTCAAACACTTTTACTTTTATTGTTGCAATTTTTTAAAAAATTGAAATCTCTTTGCTAGGATTTCTTTAGTGACATTTTTAATATTGAATAAATCAAATCCCTAGTCTCCAGAGCATTATATGTCTTGTGTTCTGAAGTTGTGCTATATAAACAAATTGTTTTTCTAATCTATTTGTATTTTTTAAATTATATGAAAAGTTCAATCTAATCTGTCCAACATCATTAAATTTTTATTTCCTAACCCTTGATTTTATTTGCAAACAAAACTCAATTTCTAAAGATATGGATTGTTACCTATATAACTGAATTGTGAACTACAAATCAATACATTTGATATTATTATAGTTAACGTTTCAGAAAATTGTGTCACAAATAGCACTATATATTAGTCTTGTTTTATTGTTTTTAATAACCCAGTTTTAGTACCAATATTATGTTTTTATTTTAGAATAATTTTTCAAAGTAGAACAAAATAGCATGGTAAATTATAACTTAACAAATAATGCTAAAGAATTTATCTACCTGGTTATATTTCTTGTTCAATATTAGCTTTTATAATGCTAGTATTTATATTCTCTCCAAAGAAAAATTCATTAGAATTACTATTTTATTTTATTTTTTATACAATGACTCCCAGAAATGATCCTTAAAAGAGGATTAAAAAGAATCAGTTACTAAACCTGATTATAAAATTGAAATTTCTTATTAAGCACTTCCATGTATATTATCTCCTTAAAACAACGCCTATGATGTAGGAATTAATATTGCCACATAATGAATCGTGAAGGAAAGTCTCACAGACTTGTCAAAGCCCTACACCTTGCAAGCAGCTGATCTAAGGCTTAAACACATTCGTTCGACTAGAGTGTCTGGTTCTTCCACCAGACCAATCAATCACGATTCAGTATTTATTGTGTACCTGAGTTTGATGGTTAATCATAAATTTTCAGGCTATTAACCCCCCCAGTCTCATTCTCTCTCCCTTGCTCTCAATCTCTCTCTCTCTCTCTATCTATCTAACTCTGTCTCTCTCTCTTTCACACATATACAGAGTATTTTACAGATGAGAAAATGGAGCCACAGAGAGGTTAGGAAACTTGCTGTAGGTAACAAGCTAGTAAGCTAAAATCAAAGTATGGAGTATTGTATTTCAAATGCAGGCCATGTAGAAAAAGTGATTGGATGCCATGCCAGCTTCATCACACTATTTCTACCTAGTACTCTAGGAATAGCAGCGAGGATTCCAGAAGCGCTTGTCTTAAGGCTTAGCAAATTGTTTTTATATTTGTTATTCTATGGAGTCTTTTTTATTATATTAACTCGTTTTATTATATTGATGCTCTCGCTTTTAAATTGCTCTACATTTTATGAAGTCCTGACTATCATTATCGGATCTTTACACGTTTGCTATGATTATCTTTGGTTTTAATCAAGTGATTATTTTCCAACTACTTAAATGGACACATAGCAGACTCTATTTACATGGTTCGTGGGTCTTTTTCTACAAGTGTTTCCCATTCGTGTTCAAGATGACTGACAAGAAGCAGAGTGAGCAGCTCTTTCACAGGGAGGGACTGAAACAGCCAGTCAGCATCAGCTCAACAACAAATAGTAGACATTCGGGTGGATGGTCTGGGGGAGCACACTGAAATTCATTAGAGAAGCAGCGGGATCCCTAGAAAATGCAGGGGAAGAGGCTAGGCAGCCTGTATAGCCAGCTCTGTGCAGAAGCAGGAGAGGATTCCTAACACAGGGAGGGGGCTGTGTGACCCAGAGAACTTCTAAAGCTCCACATCTCCACCGGGGATCATTGCAACCCTAGTCATGAGAAAGCGCCTCAGGCCTCCCATCCAGCTGAACCCAGGAAACTGCTCAGACTCTGCACAGAGTTGACACTCAAGCCCACATGGAACCTTTTGTTTTTGCTCCCTAAGCAGATGGCTGCCGCAATCTGGGGAGCACTTTTGTTTTGTTTTGGTTTGGTTTTTTGAGTTGGAGTCTCACCTTGTCGCCCAGGATGGAGTGCAATGGCAACGCTCATGGCCACCGCACCCTTGTCCTGCTGGGGTCAGGCGATCCTTTTGCCTCAGCCTTCCAGGTCGCTGGAACTACAGGCATGCGCGCCACCATGCCTGGCTATTTTTTGATTTATTGTAGAGATGAGGTCTCACCAAGTCGCCCAGGCTGGCCTCGAACCCGCGACCTCAGGCAATCCACTGGTCTCGGGCTCCCGAAGTGCTGGGATCACAGGCTGAGCCACCGAGCCCGGCCAAGGGGAGCACTTTTGGACACCCCCAGGATAGATACGGCAGACATGAAACATGCTGAACATGTGACAGTCACCCCTTCACCACCAAGGTGCTGCTTCACAGGTCCCCACCTACCGGCCTCACATTTGCCTGAATGCTGCAGTCATGGCTTGACTCCAGCAGGCTGCCAGCTTGCAGTGGACAGGCCTCTCACAGTGCCCTGGCACCCTACATCTGCCCCTGCCACATGCAAGACAGAGAGGAAACAGAGACAAGTAATCAAAGCATCAGTGGAACAGAATAGAACACAGAAAAGAAACTTTGATAAAGTCAACAAAAATAATTACTGGCAAAAGGACATTTTATCTAATAAATGGTGTTGGGAAAACTGACTTATCAAATGCAGAAGAATGGAATTGGTCCCCTGCCTCTCTTTGCAAAAATTAACTCATGATGGATTAAAAATATAAATGTAAGACCTCAAACTATAAATATCCTAGAAAAAAAAAACTAGACATCGGCTTAGGTAATGAATTTATGACCAAATCCTCAAATGCAAATGTAGCTACAACAAAAATTGACAAGTAGGAACTAATTAATCTAGAGTTTCTGCACAGCAAAAGAAACCATCAGCAGAGTATACAGGCAACTTACAGCATTGGTGAAAATATTTGCAAACTATGCATCTAACACAGGTTTAATATCCAGAATGTATAGGAAACTTAAACAAATTGACAAGAAAAAAATAACCCCATCTAAAAGTGTACAAAGGACATGAACAAACACTTCTCAAAAGAAGGCATACATTAAAGAATGTTCAACATAATTAAGATCAGAGAAATGCTAACTAAAGCCACAGTGACACACCATCTCACACCAGTCAGAATGGCTATTATTAAAAAGTCAAATAACAACAGATGTTGGCGAGGTTGCAGAGAAAAGGGAGTGCTCATACACTCTTGGTGGAAATGTAAATGAGGCTGACCCCTGTGGAAAGCAGTTTGGAGGTTTCTCAAAGAGCTAAAAATAAATTTATCATTTGATTCAGCAATTCCACTGCTGGGCATATGCCCAAAGGAGCATAAACCATTATACCAAAAATGCGCCTGCACTCGTATGCTTCTTGCAGCATGACTTACAATAGCAAAAACATGGAACCAACTTGAGTGTCCAACAACGGTGGTTGGAATAAAGAAAATGTAGCACATATATACCATGAAGGACTATGCAGTCATAACAAAGAATGAAATTATGTCCTTTGCTGCATTGTGTATGCAGCTGGAGACCATTAGTCTAAGCAAATTCACACAGAAACAGAAAACCAAATACTGCATAGTTTCACTTATAATTGAGAGCTAAACTCTGGGTACACACAGGCATGAAGATGGTAACAACAGACACTGGGAACTCCTAAAGAGAGGAGGGAGTGTGAGTGTGAGGGGAGTGTACTTTTTGAATCTAAAAATAATGACAATAGACATCAGGTATAAATGGGGGAAAATAAAATAAAAGTGTTTCCTTAAAGACTACTTTAAAATGTACTCACACAAATTTTGGCAAGTGCTTTCATTTTCATTTAACTCTGAGTTTAAGACTTTCCCAAGTAAACCAAAGTTTATTTGGTAATGAACTTTTTAAAAAAATTCCTTTAAAAAGTATGATTATTTTTATTATAAAACTGTGGGGTGCAATTTATTATAAAACTGTTAGGTATACAAACATTGATTATGCAGATACCCTAGCTGATGAGGTATGCCCCTCCTTCTCCTAGCTGTTTCCCTCAACTGCCAATCCCACCTCCCTCCCCTGACATTTTCCCATTACAGTGTGGCGATTTCTGAAAGAACTAGAAATTGACTTTCCATATGACCCAGCAGTTCCCCTATTGGGAATATACCTGGAGGAACTCAAATCATTCTACATAAAAGATACCTGCACACATATGTTTGTTGCAGCTCTGTTCACAATAGGAAAAACATTGACCCAACCATGTGACCCATCAAAACTGGACTGGATAAAGAAAAATTTATTTAAACAAGATACTTTTTAAAGCTACTATCATTAATTTTATGTATATATTTGACATTTTATGAATTATTGTGGCTAATATATAATACATTTCCGTTAGCATCCCATACATTTTTAAAAGTAATATATATTCTAGAGTGACATCAGCAAGATGACTGAGTAGAAATTCTCAGACCACTGTCCCTCACAAAGACACACTTAACAAAAGCATATGATCCATAAAGCCTTTAGGAGAATTCCAGAAACAATTTGGAGGCTAGTCAAATGCAAAGCCAAAAAGCATAAAATGAGTTTTTAAAAAGCCTTTATAGTTCACCTGTGATAGCCCTTTTCCCGGGCTAGCACAACTTGATGTTATTGGGAAAAACCTTGAACTTATAGCTTTTCACTCAGAATGGAAAGAGGTAACTGGAAAACAATTTATATATATTTTTTTTTTTTGAGAGAGTGGGCAGTACTTTCTGTCACATCTGAATTGTAGTGCTGACAGAGAACGTGCACTTCTTGAATGTTGGGGGCCACTGAGAACAAAGAAGAGCTAAGTAACTTGTTGACTCAAATAACCTACAGCATCACAGACAGATACCAGAGGAAGCATGAGCTTACTAGCTCCTGATAAAGAAATCGCTAAATCTTTATAAATGGGAAATTACATACACAAGTCCAGAGGATACATGTCTAGAAATAGTTCAGCCCTCAACATCCCTAGCTAGGCTGATTGGTGAAGGTCATTCCCTGTGTGAAGATACTTTGTAAAGACTAGGGGGAAAAAAGTGGCTTTTCCCCCCTAAATATCTAGATCACTACACCCCCACACACATATAGACACAAATAACAAGGCATACGTAAGGACAATGAAACTGGCCTAATCCAAAGAACAAAATAAGTCTCCAGAAACCAAACATAAGGAAATGGAGATCTATAAAATGTTCGACAAAGAATTCAAAATATTAGTCTTAAAGAAGCTCAATGAGCTGCAAGAGAACACAAACAACTAAATAAAAGTAGGAAAATGGTGAATAACCAAAATAAAAATATAAAAAATTAGCAATTAAAAAAGGAGCCAACATAAGTTCTGAAGCTAAAATAATTAGATAAATAGAAAATCTACTATAGTTCTTCAAAAACAGATGTAATTAAGCAAAATACAGAATCTTCTAATTTAAAAATGGGTTACATAGCATTGCTTTGTTAAACTCTAGTGTGCCTATGTGGCTCTTTGAGCTTGTGGCCGCCATGTTTCCTAACTTTGACCTCCTCCTGTGCCTTGAATCTCATCTCTCTCTCTCTTTAATTTACTTTCTAAATAAACTATATTTTCCTATCTCAAAATAGATCACATAAAATATTTGAGCTGGATAGGGGAGGAAGAAGAAGAAGGAAGAGGAGTAGGAAAAAGCCTTATAGAATACTATCAGTGGAACAATGCACAAATTATGATATTTTATGAAATAGAAGTAAGAGAGAAAAGAATAGGGAGCTTGTTTGAAGAAACTTCCCAAATGTGAGAAGGTAAGTGTGTGTCCAGATTCAAGAAGCTCAAATGACTCCAACTGGGATGAACTGAAAGAGTCTCACACCAAAACACATTATAAGAGAACTGTCAAAAGTCAAAGACAGAAAGAGAAACTTCAAAGCAGTAATTATAGTGACTGGCCACATTAATCACCACCTCCCTTAAGATAATCAGCATATTTCTCACCCAAAACATTACAGTGCAGATGAGAATGGAATAATATATTTAATGTGCTGAAGAAAAAAAAAGTCAACCACGAATACTATACTAGCAAAAGTGTTTTTAAAGAAAATGAAAGAGAGGTAAAGACCTTTCCAGATAATCAAAAGTTGAGGGAGTTCATGTTAACTACATCTGTCTTACAAGAAATGCTAGAGGAAGTACTTCAAGTTGAAATGGAAGGACACTAGAGAGCAAAGTAAAATCATATGAAAATATAAAGTTCTCTGGTAAAGATAAACATATACACATCTACAGAATCTTTTCTTGTTTTGTTTTGAATCAGAGTCTCACTCCATCACCCAGACTGGAGTGCAGCGGCACACTTATTGTCACGCCTCAGTCTTCCAAGTAGCTGTAACTACAGGCGTGCACTGCCACCCCTGGCTACTTTTTTGATTTATTGTAGAGACGCGGTCTTGCCATGTTGCCTGGGCTGATCTCGAACCCGTGGGCTCAGGCAATTCATTCACCTTGGTCTCCCAAAGTGCTGGGATTACAGGCTGAGCCACTGAGCCCACCCCACAAACTTAAACTACTGTAATAGTGGTACATAAACCACTTTTATTCTAGTATAGATTTTAAAAACATAAAAATCACTATAATGATAATACTCTACTGATAGATACACAATATAAAAGTTGTAATTTGAGGTATTGATGGCCTAAAGTGAAATTGGGGTATAAAGCATACAGTTTTATAAGTGATTGAGGTTATTATCAGTTTCAAGTAAATTGTTATAACTATGAGATGCTTTATGTTATCCCCGTGGTAACCATAGAAATAACCTATAGAAGATAAGCACAAGAAAATGAGAGTAACCTCAAAGCATGTCAATACAAAAGATGTACAAAACACAAAATAAAATAGCAAGGGAGGAAAAGTGAACCAATATAACCACAAAATATAAAGAATAAAAATTAGTGGCAATAATAAATCTTTCCTTTTCAGCTTTTACTTTAAATGTAAATGGATTTAACCCTCCAATCAAGATACACAGAGGGTCTGAATGAATAATAAAAGACCCAGTTATATGCTGTCTACAAAAAATTCACTTCAGAGGTAAGAGCACACATAGATTTAAGGTTAAAAGATTAAAAATATATATTTCACCTAAGTGATATGTGATAAGTGGTAAGAAAGCAGGACTGCCCATACTTCTGTCAGAAAAATATATATTTCAAGTAAAAAACTGTCACAGGTGATAAAGAAAGCCATTATATAATAATAAAAAAGTAAATTAGCAAGGAAAATACAATGATAAATATATATGCACTTAACATTATGTGTGAAGCAAACATTGCCAGACTTGAGGGAAGAAGTAGTCAGCAGCACAAAAATAGTAGGAGATTTCGATACCCTATTTTCAATAATGTATAGTACAATCAGATAGAAGATGAATAAGAATACAGCAGACTTGAATGACACTATACACTAATTAAACCTAATAAACATATACAGAACAATCTACCCAGCAACAGCAGAATACACATTATTCTCAAATGCATGTGGAACATTCTCCAGGATAGATGATATGTTAGCTCAAAATTTAAAAGTCTTACTAAATCTAAAAAGGTTTAAATAATGACAATTATCAAGCCTAAATACAATAAAATGAAACTAGAAATCAAGAGCAAAAAGAAGATTGGAAAAGTCACACATACAGGAAAAATAAACATTACACTTTTGAACAACCAGTATGTCAAAGAACAGATCACAAAGAAAATTAGAAAATGTCTTACAAATGAACATTGAAAACACTACCTACTAAAACTAGTATGATGCACAAAGCAGTACAAAGAAGAAGTTTATAACAATAAATATCTACATTGCAAAAGAAGAAATATCTCATGCCAACAATCTAATTTTAGACTTCCAAAAACCAGAAAATATAAACTGAATCCAAACTTAGTAGGAAATGAAATAATAAAGATTAAAGTAGACATAAACAAAAAGAGAATATTAAAATACTATATAAAATTAACAAATATATTCGTATTTTTCTGAGCTAATCAAAAAAATTGGCAAGCAGTTAGTTAGACTAAAAAAAGAGAGATGATTCAAATAACAAAAATTGCACATGAAAGAGGAAACATTCCAACTTTTGCCACAGAATTTAAAAGTGTAAGAGACTGTGAACATTTATATATTAACAAATTTTATAGCAGAAAATAAATGTATACATTCTTAGAAACATATAACCTACCAATAATAGATTATAAAGAAATGAAAAATTGAAACAGACCTATATTAAGTAGCAAAAGATTGAATCAGTAATAAAAAAGTTATCAACAAAGAAAAGCCCAACACCCCATGGCTTCACTAAAGAATTTTACTAAAATTTAAAGAAAAATTATCACTATTCTTTTTCAAATTCTTCCAAAAACATTTAAGAGGAGGGAATATTTTCAATTCATCTTATGAAGCCAAGATTACTTTAATGCCATCACAAGACAGAAATGTTATAAATAAATAAAATTACATACAAATATCTCTGATGAATATTGATACAAAAATCCACAACAAAATACTATGAGTCACAATTTAACAGTATATTTTAAAAATTACACACCATGATCAAGTGTGATTAGTTCCTGAAATGCAAAGATAGTTCCAAATATAAACATCAATATGTGACACATCATATTAGTGGAATGAACAAGAACCACATAATTATCTCAGTTAATGCAGAAGAAAATAATTTATTAAAATTAAACACATTTTCATCATAAAAATACTCAGCAGACTAAGAATAAAAGGAAACTGCCACAACATAAGAAAAGGCATGATCATTTTCTTACTAGACTCTGGTGTGGCCATGTGCTCTTTGAGTTATGGCCATTGCCATGTTTCCTGGCTTTGGTCCCTTTCCCTACCTTGGAGAGTGGAATCTCCTCTTTCTCATTCTCTCCTTCTCTCTCTAATTTACTTTTTTAAATAATCTATATTTTCCAATCTAAAATAATCTATATTTTCCAATCTAAAATAAAGCCCACAGCTAATTTCAGCCTCAATGGTGAAAACTAAAACCTTTTTCTTTAAAATCAGAAATAATGTAAAAATTCTCACTTGCACCATTTTTTATTCAACATAGCACTGGAATTCCTAGCCAGCGCAATTAGGCAAGAAAAAGAAATAAAAAGCATCCAAACTGGAAAGGAAGAAGTAAAATGGTATATATTTATATATTTTTACAAATGACATGATCTTACTTATATAAAACCCTAAAGATTCTACAAAAATACTATTAGAATTAATAGAAAATTCAGCAAAGTTATGAGACACAAAACAACACAAAGAAACCAGTTGTGTTTCTACATATTCAAAGAGAACAATGTATAAATAAAATTAAGAATCCAATTTTGTTTATAATGATATCTTAGGAATAAACTTAACCAAGAAGATAAAAAACTTATATGCTAAAAACTATTAAAAATCACTGAAAGAAGCTAAAGGAGACACAAATAAATAAAAAAGAATTTCTGTCCCTTTTTAGTCATGGATTGAAAATTTCTTGATTTCAATATGTAATCAAAACAGTGAGCTACTGGCATAGATAGAGGCACAGACAAATGGAAAACAACGGTATCCACAAATAAACCCATACACATGTGGCTAAGTACTTTTGACAATGGTGCCAAAGCTATACAATGGGAAAAGGATTGTCTTTTCCACAAATGTTTTTGGGGAAAGTGTAAAGATAAATTTTATATGTACTAGGAAACATTTGCATGACTCATTTTGCAATATTTGCTTTATTGTAGTGGTCTGGAATTGAACCTGCAATATCTCTAAGGTATACTTGTATAGTTAATGCTATCATACTGTACCCTTAAAAATGAATAAGAAATGTGTTACATTTGCCACATTAAAACAAATAAATACATTTAAAAATTTATATTTTGAAATGAATTTGTTAAATGCAAAAACTACGGAATTTGACACCTTTTAAAATTTCTTCCCATATTTCTGAGAGTTTTATATAGCTTATGGTCAAACTAGTAAGCATATGCAATTTCTATCAATTACATCTTGTTAATTCCTCATTGTTTTATTTGAGGAAACACTCTGTCTTTATACACTTTATCATGCTTTATCATTTTAATTTTGTTTATTATTAACATCGCTTACAATTAATAATTTCTTTTGATTTTTTTCTCAATATTTTTACTTTGTTTTTAAGCTCTGTGTTATTTTATTTTGAAGATAAGTGTTTACAATGACAATATATGTGCTTTGAATTACAACTTTATTTTTTCTTGTAATTGATTTATATCAGCACTTTTTATATCATCTAATGTCTTTTACATCCTCTTTGTTTGTTCCCTTCTGCTTTTGTGTTTTGTTACAAGATTAAGTTTTCTTATTATATTATGTGCTTAATATAAATGCACATATATGTAATTATATATAACATACATATACTATATGATAAATGTGTTATGTTATATTTTTTCTTATTATCTTTTACCCTAAGTTATAAAGGTATAAAATGTATAGCTTTTAAATTATGGATCTATTGTTATTATTTTGGTAAATGTATCTGCTGACATGTAGTTATATTGGAATCACCTGAAATCTGTTTACATAACTCTTTTCTTAATACTTTGATTTTTAAAAAAGTTTTCCTGATGACTTCCAAAAAAGTTTCCACATTTTATCTTCCAGCTCACTTAGTTTTTCTTTAGTAATGTGGCAGATTATTTTGTTTTCTGAATTCTTCACCTACTCCCCATAATAGATGAAACTATCCATTGATGTCCTTTCTCAAATGGCTTTGAAGTACCTACTTGTACAATAAGCAAAGTGCGTAACACTGCAATATTGGTTTTCAGCTTACAACATAAATTGTGCTTAGTCATAACAAGTGAGTGGATGTGAAATAAACAAAGGATTAAAGTGTGTTTGCTTGTTTTAATTTGTTCTTTTGTGATTTTACCAACCACTCTAAAACCAGTCTAGAATGAGCAGACACTTAAGTGAGAAAAATAAAATATAGCTTGTTTTCAGTCTTTGAAATTGTGAAATTTTTAAAATATAAAATGCCTGGCAATAATAGAGGCTGTTTCTATTCTACTATTAAGCCCATCCATTGAGCTATTTTATAATTTTTTCTAATATAAAATATACAATAAAGTATATAAGTTACAAAATATAACAAGATAGTGAAACCCACTATATCACTTAGAAATAGTTCATTGCCAAAGTCACTAAAGATACATGGGTTCCCCTTCCTTATAAGTCGGTTTCTTTTCTATCGTGGATTTTGTGTTTATCATTCTATTGCCTAATTTTAGAATTTTGTTATACATGTATATATCTTTAGACAATACATATAATATGTGTATATATCTCTAAAAATTTTTTATATTTACTGTATTATTAGGAGTACATTTCTTATATTTTGGTACAATTGTTCAATTGATTTATTTGCTGTTAGTTGTATTAGTTGCTGAGTGAAGGTCTAAAGGTCAACAATTTCCTTTATCTCCTTTAATAGTCCAGCATTGAAATTTGGAGAGAAAGGTAATTCACCAACCTCATTGCGCCTGGAATGAGTAGTCAAAAAGACCATTTAATTTTTATATATAAATAAAGATACTCCTAAAAGAAGTCTTATTTTTTTATATCAAATTTAGGATTTGAATGGCCTGGTTATAATTACAGACATTTTTTTCCAGCATACTAATGAATGATGAATGATTCAAAAGGTAGTCCATTGAATTCAGATTTGTCTATTCTATTTTAAATTAAAAAATTCTGAGGCATTAATTTCGAGTAACAAAGCAAAAATTGTTTTATGATTCCAATCTCTTACTTTATTTAGTTAAAAAAGTTTTTAAAAATAACCATTGGAAATAAACTGTTCTGGCTAGCAGAATGCTAGAACTTACATATTTCATTGAATATGCTTTGAAAGAAGCTATTTTATACAAAATTATAAAGACACTTTTGCATATAGAATACACATTTCCAAATATAATTTTTTAAAATTTATTTTTATATGGTAATGAAGTTTGATTTCTGGGTTTTTGTGGGCAAAGCATGTGAACTTGAAGTTTGCTTTGTTACATGTATTTTGCTTTTTTAAGTCTAAAAACATATTTTGCTATATAAGTTTTGTAAACATTACTCATGTTATCTTTTTATTATAGCATATAACCCATTTTCCCTCTAATTATAATCCATATTTTATTTGTACAAAGAAAAAAATTTTAAACTGAATAATGGCAGTATAGTGTCTTCTGTGAGTTTCACAGTGCATTTGTGTTCTGATTACCGGTGCCACTTTAGTTTGTATACTCCAAAGCCCAAGATCAGCCAACAAAGAAGATGATGAGAAACACTATTTAAAACACAAAACTTGCAAATATCCTTTGAAAGAGAGCAAGGATTTCTTATCTGTTCACTACTTTATTTGGGGCCTTCTTTTTGGTTTTTAATATTATGTAGGATTATAAGATACAGGGATATTTCTTCAAAAATATTTATTACCTTATTAAGGTAAACTGTCTTCCCTGCCGGTAGACGATATTTTATAGAGAAAAATACAGAATCCTATAAACTTCACGGTTGGAGTCCAGCCACTTTTTAGCTGACAACACTATAACCATTACTTTCGTTCTAATTTTAAGGACAGTAGTAGCAGCGCTTCAATTAACCAATTAATCAAAATAATATTCAGGTTTCTGCACATCCAGTTCGTAAAGGCTCTCCCTACAGCACATTATTTCAAATGAATGCTACCTCCTGCTATGGTGGATGTTCAGCTGGCCTAGAAAAGCATAGTAGTTAGCTCTTTCCATTGCAATGAAAAAAGTTAACAACACTGACACTTAAGTGACCATAATTAGTCCACTGAGATTCATTTGAGGACTTTGTGCCTCTCTTAGTGCCATTGTCACAGACTTATAGCACCCTCTAAATTGTCGTAGTCATTGGTTCATTTTCCAAATGGTGTTCTCATTAGAATGACTACAAGTTCAATTTTTAAAAAATGAAGATCCTGGGTACTGCAGAAAGAAGCCTCAATCAAAGAAAGCCTAGAGGGAGACTTTATGCCTTCAAACTGTGGTACGTTTTCTCAGTATGTGTATAGGAAAACATGTCAGATGATGATATCTAAAGACCAAATTCTTGTGGTTGATAGCATTCAATATTTAACAAAGCAAATGTGAAAGTTCAGATATTAATTTTCCAAGAATATATGTTTAAAAACATACAGGAATAATGAGTTATGCCCAATTCAAATCATTTCATCTTCAAGTTTCACATGTTTTGTGGAAAAAATAAACTTGTAATAAAAAGACATAAGGATATGTTTTCAGGTCACACACCATATAAACATTTCCACATTTATTTTAATGCCTTTGTATGGTTCTAGGGAAAATATATGAAGTGTAACTGCTTGTTAAAAGAGTATTACTTGTGGCCATTGCCTTGCTAGACTGTGGTGTGGCCATGTGCTCTTTGAGCCATGGCTGTCACCATGCTTCCTGACTCTGGTCCCCTCCCCCACCTTGCGGAGGTGAATCTTCTCTCTCCCTTCTCTTTCTCTCTCTCTCTCATTTACTTTTAAATAAACTTTTCTTTCTTTTTTAAAAAAATGAGTATTACTTGTATGATTTATTTTAAAAATGCAAATAGTATTTTAAAAACTGTTTTAATGACAGTCCTTCAAACACTATAGTACTCAAGATAAATTATCTGTAAATGTGTCCTAAAATTTTAAGCAAATCTTTGTGAGTATAGAAAAAAGGAAGAAGCAGAGTTATAAAAGATGACAAAGAGATTTTTAGCACAGTAAGAAGTATTGGTGGAATGAAATGTCCACTAACACACTCAAATATTTCAACAGTTGACTTTCTTTTAAAGCTAGTGTAGAAAACTGTGAGGACCCAGAGACTTGCCTGTAAACTGAGAAAATAAGTAAATGTACTGATTTTCAAAAGCAGAAATCTAATATCTGTAAGGACTCTTTCAGTTACTGCACTACCCAAAATAATTGTGAATAGGTTCAAAAACACAGTATTAGACTCCTGCACTCAGAATGTGTTGCTTCACATCACTGAGAAACTTAAATACGTGGCTGATACTGGAAAACAGAAAATGTCACCAGAGAACTGTTTTTCCATCTCTCAGTTCTGCTTCTCTGTAAATATAATCGTGTGGTTACATTCAACAACCTCTTCTTGAAAAAGGCAACCACCATCTCTCACCTTAGTGACCCCAGTGAAAAAGCACACACTCTCACCTAAGTACTCTTACAAGAAATAGATAATATTTCCATCAAAAAACTTTGAGATTGACCCAGCTTTGGTGGTATATCCATCCTTGAGTCAATCACTCTGGACAGAAGAGAAGACTATTCTTGGAATTTACCCACCAACAGCATATAGTATTAATTTTATCACACACACACACACACACACACACACACACACACACACATGAAATTCTGCCATTAGAAAAATAATAAAAGCGGTAGCGAAACAATGAAAACAGAATAAAATATTCATCCCAGAGAAAGGGGAAAATTTTGAACATTAGACAGACATGAAGTTATTACTGATCTTATGCAAAAAAATTTATACAGATTAGCTCACTGATGCTTCGTGGACATTAAAAATGTCAGAGAAGCCGGGCTCGGTGGCTCAGCCTGTAATCCCGCGCTTTGGGAGGCTGAGGTGAGTGGATTGCCTGAGCCCGCGGGTTCGAGACTCACCTGGGCAACTTGGCGAGACCTCATCTTTACAACAAATCAAAAAAATTAGCCGGGCATGGTAGTGCAACCTGTAGTTCCAGCTACCTGGAAGGCTGAAGTGGAAGGAGTGCCAGAGCCCAGGAGGTCGAGGCTGCGGTGGCCGGGAGCATGCCACTGCTCTCCAGTCTGGGTGACAGAGTGAGACTCCAACTCAAAAAAAATCCCCAAAAAACAAACAAAAAAGTCAGAGAGAATCAGGAGAAGCCATTGAATGTTTGGTGAAATGAAAATGAGACATATCAAACTATCCTCATTTAGATTTTTGATAGGATTGTCAGACTCGTAAATCAAGAGAACTTTATAGATATACTGCACTTGAAATCTTTTATAATAAACTAGTAGATAACATAATGCAATCCGAACTAAGTAGCAATTTTATTAATGTTAACTACTTAAACAAACTTACTAGAAAATGGTGATTAATATGTCCTTGCTAACCTGAAAGTGTCTAAAGTTTTGTTCCAGATCTTAATTCAATGTTTTGTTTAGTGTCTTTGATGAAGACACTGAAAATAGGTTAGTGGCACGAGGACATAAAAAACTTATGGGAATAATGGCATGCTGCGTGTCATATCTGAGATCCAAAAAAATCTCGACACAATCAATCAATAGAGTAAACATGTGAGATAAATGCCAATTTAAACCTTAATATTTAAAAAAAACTTTTACATAGGTAGTGAACTAATCTAAGAGTAAACAAAGTGGATTAACAACAGGCTTATCAAAAAACTGAGAAACATTAGAGTGACACAGCTTCAACACATATTAACAGTGTCATACTTCCGGCAAAATGAATTAAAATTATAACAGATATTAATACAATTTTGTATTCTAATAAGGTAGGTGGCATTTGGGTTTGGATATTGTTGTAGTCTCAGAGGAGCATGCTGATTTGAGTGTGTGCAAAGGAGGCTGTTACAAAAAAAGATCTGAAGATGTTAAGATTGGAAAAGAAAATATTTAGGGAAAAAATAAAAACTTCTTGCAAGTACTTCAAAGACTTTCACATGATTTTGAGCTCAGACTTATTCTGTTTGCTTCTAAAACATATATGTGAAGTTTAGAAGCTGGGAAATTTTTCTTTTAGTTTACTTTTTTTCTAGCTTTGCAATGATATATTTTAAAAATGCTTTACTTAATCACTCAGATTTCTATAGTGATAGAACTTCCAACTTAGATAGGCAGCCATTTTTTTCATGTCATTACAACAAAAATCCATGCAATAAATATTTGGTTAGACTAGATAATGTTGAATTCCATATATTACTTCTTTAGATTTCTATAAAGTTATTAGTAACTGAATGAAGCAGGATATTGGAAGAATCTGGTTGAAGGAGTAGTTTTTAAGGCAAGTCATAGAAAAATCTCATCTAGCTGGCAGCAAGAACTTGTGCTTACTTTACCAAAAAAAAAAAAAAAGAAAAGAAGTAGACCTAAGGACTAAGAAACACAAGGAATTCTGAGTCTTACATAATCAGGAAAATATTTTCTTTCAGAAAGTGTTTTAGGATATGCCAACTATGCAGACAGTTTTATCAAAACTGCTATTAAATACAATGAAAGTAGAGATTAGTAGCCTGAATTAAGGTTAGCAGCAACTAGGGATTTCTTCTTTATTACAGAATACTTAATACTTAATTCAAGAGTTTAGAATGCACAGAGGATTAAAAAGAATTACCAAAAGGAAAAAATAAAATACCCACTTTTCTACTCTCCATCTTAAGACACACCTTTGAAACCCTCATTGCTCTGTGCCAATTCCATCGTCCATTTCCCAGCATAGGGGACCATTGCTTCTATTTATATGTGTATCTTCCATTTAATTTCATGCATAGTTTCACCAAAAAAATTATATATCACTATATGATACATGTTTATTTTGCCTTCTTTGATGTTTATACAAATTAATTTTATATGGATGCTTTTGTAGACTCCTTTTTGAGACCGAAAATTCATTCAAGTTGTTGCATTAGCTGCCATTTTTTTCATAAGCACAAGTACTAGATTTCATTGTATTGTATATATCCATTCTTCTCATGGAAATATTTTTGTTTCCAGTTTTGCCTATGCTTCTAGTTGCACAAATACAGATACGTCTTCATAGAAATGGTTCTCACAACGTTCTCCTGACCAGAAGCATCCTGACTTGTTAGAGACACCTGTTCTCCAGCATACTCCAGACCTGCTGAATCATAAACTCTGGGAGTAGAGGGGTACAATTTTTAACAATCTGACCAGGTGAATCATATGCATATTCCAGTGTGAAAACCACTGTTATAGAGCTTTTATCTAGAAAGTAAATTGCTGGGTCGTAGTCCATAAATCTCCAGGTTCACTATATAACATTACAAGATTTTTAAAAAATGGTTATACAAATGTTCTGTGCATACTACATTTAATATGACTTTCATTGTTCTACTTCTTCTAAACACAGATCATTATATGATGTTTTTAAGGATCCTAAGAGTTTTTTTAAACATATATGGATAATTGATTTTATTCAATGTTTTTCTCTTGTACTTACAATTATAATAATCATTTTCACTTTTAGTATGTCAAGGTGATGAATAAACTACATAGATTGTTTAATGTTGAATTATTTTAGCATTCCTGCCATAAATCTACCTTTGTTGTTATATTTAGCTACTTTTATATGTTGATGAATTTCAAGTCCTAACTTTTTTTTAAAGTTTTTGCATTCGGTTCATAAATTTCCTGTTCTCATGAATGTTTTATGTTGTTTAACTTTTAAAATAAACCGAGATTGGTAGTTTTTTATTTGTTTGGTTTTTGGTATTGGAGGTATATCTATAATTATCCATTTAATGCCTTCTATTAATGAACTACTCAAATATTTAACTTATTTTAATATGTTTGATTGTTTATATTTTATGAAGAATTTGTCCACTTCATCCACGTTTTTAACTTATTGGCACACTTTGCCAATTTTCGTCTATTATCGATAAAATATTTGCTTTCATATAGCTATGTCCCCTTCTTCATTCCAAATAATCTTTGTGATCTTCCTTTTGTTTACTTCATTAATCTCATGTTACTTTTCCTTTAGTTGTTTTAAAGTACTAGATCTTTTTGCTTAGAGGTACCCAAAAGCAATTTATTTCGCCTTCAAATACAGCAGACATTTGTTTGATGCTGTAAGAAAAGTACAAAGAAGAGGTATTCACTTTTTTGAAGAAAAAGTTTTATTTACTATTAATTATGCTTCAAAATGAATGAGAGCTAAGATTTGCATTAATCCGACTTATCAATGTATCCCCAATTATTAGATTAGTATCTATAATCATGCTTACCCAGTGCTCAGTAAATATTTTTAATTTTTTAATTTTTTAATTTTATCTTATTGTTTATTTTTTGAGTTAGAGTCTCACTCTGTCGCCCAGACTGGAGTTCAGTGACACGCTCACAACCACCACAGCTCTAACCTGCAGAGCTCAGGTGAACCTTCCACCTCAGCCTTCCAAGTAGCCACAACCACACACATGTACCACCATGCCTGGCTAATTTTTTCATTTATTATAGAAACGAGGCTCACCAAGTTGCCCAGACTGGTCTCAAACCCCTGGGCTCAGGCAATCCTCTCACTTCGGTCTCCCAAAGTGCTGAGAATTATAGGTGTGAGCCAATGCACCCGGCCAGTAAATTATTTTATAAAAGAACAAAGATTATGTTCTCTTTTAATTTAGGTCCGCTCCTCACACACGCAATGGAAAATAGTGGTATGTTTCCAACAGTTCTTTTAAGCAAAAATAAATGGATTCTGTAAAATAATTATACAATGATTTGCACTGTGTACCAGAAAGACTTTTTGTGTGTGTTTTTAATGGCTGTAATGTCAAATAAATTTGTGTTTACCTAATAATTGTTTATTTACTCAGAGGCTCTACAGTGTCTAGTTCTAAAGGTGATATCACTGCCCCTAACAAACACGAATATTATAGGCATGTTCACTGAAACCGTGTATCTAACTCTGCCTGCAAATCAAAATTACCAGAGGAACCTTAAATACCCCAGAGCAATTGAACAGGTATCTCTCTTATTTGGGCTTGGGACCAGGAGATGCAAATATGCAGCAGGAGTTGAAGACCCCTGGCATTAGTTATATATTTGTGACACTCTATGCCTTAAATGTATTTGTATTATTGACCTACATGGGTCTTCATTAGATCAGTCTTTTGAGGTCAAAAACCACTGTAGCTAATAGCAGGGTGATCTTCCTGAACTAATTCGACCATTATAAAACATTTCAAAAGCAATTTCTTAATCTGTATTTTTACACTGTGGAAAATGGTGAAACAGTATGCTATGCTTTGTCAAACATTTTCCCATGTTTTATATTTTATGGGTAAGAATATAAGGGGGATACCAGGCACGGTGGCCCACGCCTGTAATCCCAGCACTTTGGGAGGCAGAGGTGAGAGGATTGCCTGAGCCCATAGGTTCGAGACCAGCCTGGGCAACTTGGCGAGCCCTCATCTCTACAGTAAATCACAAAATTAGTAGAGTGTGGTGGTGTGTGTCTGTAGTATCAGCTACTTGGAAGGTTGAGGCAGATGGATCACCTGAGCCCAGTAAGTCGAGGTTGTGGTGGCCATGATAGTGCCACTGCACTGCAGCCTGGGTGACAGGTGATAGAATGAGACTTTGACTCAAAAAAAAAAAAGAAGAATATAAGGGGGGACACACACTAAAAAAGCAGAATTTTCTTTTGGAGGTCAGGTCTCTTGTAGTACACTCAAAGTTTTTTTCTCTGGATCAAAGGGCCAGCCAAAGTTTCTTATCTGGAAGTTTCGAGAAGGTTGCATCATGATTTGTGAGAGAAATGTCCCAAGTTGTGGCAACCAAGTGACTGGTTCTTCCACCACGACAATGTACCTGTCTATATTGCGCTGACTGTTCAGCAATTTTTGACCAAAAACAGCATGTCTCTGCACCCCGCCCTGCTGATTCACCTGAGTTCACCCTGAACGACGTTGTTTTTTGTGTCTCCAAATGAAAAAAGACCTCAAAGGGAAACATTTTGCCGATATGGAAGAGATGAAACAAAAAATGACAGAAGATCTAAAAGGCATCAACTTTGACAAGCTCAAAAACTGTTTTTGAGCAGTGGAAAAAGTGTCTCAGTAAGTGTATTGCATCAGAGAGTACTTTGAAGATGATTGACGTTTAAACATGTAAGAAGACACCTTTTTAAATAAATAAATTCTGTTTTGGGGGGGTTCCCCTCTTGTATACTCATCTTACTTCAAGCACTTTCTTGACATTAACTGCTAATCTATTTTTAATAAAACTAGTCATTGGTCTCAGTTGGCAGTCAAAAAACAACAACAACAAAGCCTGGTTAATATTTAAGAAAGTGGCAGAAAATATGGTACTTTGGCATAAGAGTTATTTTGAGCTAAAGGAACTTAAAAAACAAAAAAGTACAGAAGGAATGCTCTGGCTTCCCCTTTTCTTCCTAAAGGAGAGAGATAAAGCCCCGTGTATAAGCTGCCAGTCTGTACTAGGAGGAAAGAAGCATTCTTTTGAGCCGCAGTGGGAGTCCAGGCTGAGAGAAATCTCTACAAACAAACTTTGTAAACTAGCACTTATCATTAACCCTGATTAGTGATTACTTTTTCAGCATTGACTGTCCTGTGTCAAACCCCATTGTCTTGTCACATTTCATAATTTACTTCTCTTTATTCAATTCAATATATAAACTCTACTCTAACTGCTTCTTTGGTTTTTCATTCTCTTGTGGGGACTACCAGGTTCATGAAAAAGGTAATAAAATGCACATACTTTTATCTTATTAATCTATCTAATATCAGTTTAATGCTTAGGCGCAGCCTGAGAACCTAAGACATTTTTTCTTTCCTACACTTGAAAACAATATTAAAAGTTTTTGTAGCAGAATGACCTCATATCAGAATGAATGATATGGTAGAAGGAATGGGTGGTATATTTAAAACATGTAACTGGCTTTAATCCATGAAAGAGTTTACTTCTGCGAAAGAAAATTAGAAATGGTCGTTTAGTTGCTTCTCTCATAATTTAACTTGCATATATGTAGCCATTTTTTTTCTTAGGCAACAAAGCTCCTATCAGCTAAATCAGATAATTTCATTTTATTTTCCAGGAAGTTTTAGACATAATGTAATCATTGTCCTAATTACATTAATACACTAAAGGGAGTTTGGTTATATTTTTGGTGCCAATTCATGATATAATTTACTTCTTGTTTGGAAGAAAAAATATTGTAGACTATGATAGACAATTGTTTACTTTTGTTGTTACTTATTGGGAGCCTCTTCTAATTTCATTCCAAGGATCTGAATAAGACACATCCCATCACCCAGCACTATAGGTGGGACCGTCTTTAGGCCTGTTTATTCAGTATACCCATCTAATTGTACACTGTGGAAAGATACAATTTGAGTCCCATGACCTAAGGCAGGCAATGATGATTCATCTTTCATGATTAATTTATAAAGACAACAAAAGGCAGCAATCTTTGCTCCAAATGAGAAAACCCTGACTGATAATGAGACCAGTGCAGAAGAAAACAGAGCTGAGAACTGAAATGCAAAAGAGTCCCAATGAAATAATTTGAGTCTTTGGAAACAAATGTTTCCCATAAGCTTTTCAGCACGTGGATTATATGTACCCTTACTAAGCTAATGCATAGTTTCGTTTTTTTTTCAATTGCAAGATAGCTTTAATAAATTACTATTGTTTATTATTAAATTTATTAATTTAATATATGAGCAAAATATCAATTTTTAAATACCATCATTTGTAAGAAATAGCATTGCAATATTTTGTGTGTCAACTAGGAAAGAAACATTAATTAAAAGTCATCAGTTAAGCATTACACACTGAATCTCGGCGTCAAATTTGTTAAAATTTTAAAAATCGATCAAATAGAAACAATTATATGTGGTAAAAAGTTCCTCAAAAGTTGAGGAAGAGGAGTTTTGAAATGAAATACCCTCAAATGTGAAATTACAGAGAGAGTTGGTTGATGATATGCCTCAAATTATAAGGGGTCGATCTTTCTTACATAGTAAATTTTTAGTTGTTTGATACTAAACTCAGGCCATGTGTTTGTTTTGGCTGGAACTTTAGGAGGGTTGATACAAAAATAAAAGAATACTTAAATCACTTGTTTACTCATGACCTTAAGTAAATTTCAACAAATAGGAAAGAATCAGAGAAGATTTTTCCCCCCAGTATGCAACAATCCAACATATCTGATCATAATAGTCATGGGCATGTTCCAGTAGAAATCCACAAACAAATAGGAGAGACTTAGAGAAGACTTTTTTTCCCCAGTTCTCAGCAATCCAATATACCTAATAATAAGATAACCATGTGCATGCTAGTGCTGAGGAATCCACATCCTTAGCCCTACAATAAAAGAAGAAAACAGGAAACAAAGCAGAAGATAAAATAAGTTCTAAAAGGAAACTACAGCTTGGCCATGGATACCTCCCAGGCATCTTAAGATTTACATAAACTGCCTAAAGATGGTAAAAGTAATGTTCACACACACACATACACACAAAAAACAAAAACAAGCAGTTTACTGAGATTCATGATTCACTCTGAGGCAGGAGTGGGTTAGCCTTGTTTTGGAGATGGACACCCAGATGGAAACCATTATGCTAAAGACGAGAGATGTGAGCAGCAAATACAAGATTAAATTGCAGATTAAAAGTCTCTAGATTCTTGACCTTGGTAATTATCCCAAGGAACAAATAGAACACAAATGGATGGGAAACCCATAGAAGTTTAAATAAAATTTGTATTATTGCTTGATAAACACCCAAGTTTGAGAAATAAAATCCTATGATTATTTGACGACTAAAGTAATCCTCAAATACAGTGATGCAAACCTGTACCAATGAGTAGGAAATGCCAAACCACAGCGATCACTGGAAAGATATTCTTTCTCAAATGTAATGCTACAGGAAAATATAAAAGTGAACCTTCTGAAATTGCAGAATCAGAAACAAACAGATTGATTGACTAGGAGGCACTCTTCACTGCAGAGAATGGGGTTCTTTCTTTACCCACATAAAGGACAAAAGTATTGGTGTAGACAGATGAATACTTATATTTTTCTCCCATCTGCACTGTCCAATTGAAGTTGTTGACAAGATCCTACTTACAGGCCACCTCATATCAAGTGTCATGGTAGTGGTTTCCAGACCACAAGAGGTCACTTCTGACAATGAGCAGAGGAAACACTTATTAATCAGATAGCTTGGACTAGCTGTTGACTGTAGTAATTGGGTGAAGTATTAGGCAATTTTATACTAGGGAAAATTTGAAATGTGCATGCACTTGTTTGTGGTCAAGTTGTACCATGTGAGGAAGAAGTTGTACCATGTTTTTAAATTGTCTATATGGCATAAAAGATGTGAATGCTAGACAGTAAGGGATTATTGATATTTGCAATTTTTTCTGTCTAACCTGAATCTCTACATGCACAACCGCCAATGAGAGCACGTCGTCAAGTGATATATGAAATCAAGGCTGGGCACACATCCATAATCTAACTGGAGAACTCCAAACACCAGTCACAGTGTTCATTAAGAAAACAAACCAGTGGAAGTTAGCCTTGACATTTGTTGGAGATATTAGCAAGAGATTCTTTCTTGCCTCTAAAACTTTTAGTGTACAAACACTTTAGGTTAAATATTGTTTAAGCTGAGACCAAAGTCGAAGTGGAAAACAAAGTCTAATGAAGGGAAGAGGAAACCAGAACCACAAAAAACTAAAGTTCCTGCATTTGTCTGTGTCTTAAGATAGCTTCAACCTAGGACCTTTTAGTTACGTGAGGCAATAAACTCCATTTGTTATGCTTAAACTTGTTTGATTTGATTCTTTTCATTTGTCATCAAGCTAAGTAAGAACATAAAGTATTAGTCACACACTCAAAAGCTATGGAGACAAGGAACATCACATGAATAAAAGGGGTGAGAAACTGGGAAAGTTATCAATCTGTAGGGACTAGTTAGAACTGTGTTGAACAAAAGAGTATGTGACTAACTACAGTGGACATCAATGCTTTGCTTTACTGACTATGGTAATGCAGACAACAATTTCACTAATGTTTCTGATCTTTAGAGAGAGATATTAATCTTAACAGAAAGTCTTCTAAATTTGGATGTCTGCCAATGCATATCACTTATTTTACAAAATGTATCATCTAAGTCAATGCTTAGGAAGTCATGGTTTTGTATATATTTACTCAAAATATGAAAATAATGATTTATACCTATTTACACGAGAGAAGATGGGAGGTGTGTCTAAAAAATCAGTTTTCACCTCAAACTGCTCATCCGCAATTATTCAACCTGATGTTTCTAAGTCCCTCATAGGGAAAAAAAATGATGACTTATAAACATTTCTGTATCATATGTCTTCTGTCTTTTAAATCAGAGGATGAGAGCCTGACACATCTATATAAGCTAGATATCGGTGATATGGTGGAGCCACCAGAAAGTCAAGGTTACTATGGTGAGTTACAGAGCTGAATCTTGCTCAAAAGCATTCTATGTCATTAGAAACAAGCAAATACAAAACTAAACTAAAAAAAAAGTAACAAGAAGCAAAAATATTTGTGTGTGAAGTATGATTGTTGAGCTGCTAGTTTGAGGTATTTGACATATATTTTCAAGGAAATAAAAAGCATGCAAGAATATTTTTCTTATTCATTTGAAATACATCCTAGTTTTTCAGAATATATTTTAGTATTCAACTGCTTCATACTCAAAAGTGAAGCTTTTCTGTGTATGAGAACACTTACACCAATCTCCAAGAGATCAACAGACTTTCTCAGTAGTATGTATACTAAGTAAAAGAAGAAAAGGTTACTATGTCAATATTGGGATGATGTCATATGAAAAATATAATAAATTCTACAGACATTTTGGTATTTCTTGAAAATTAATTCGCTCTGGATATGTATTGCACCACACTGAAGGAGGAAAATAAATATTATTTTGAAAAATGCAAATGGAGCTTAATAAGATGAGAGATATACATTCAGAAATTATAAAGTAACAGTTATATTATTCATCAGAGGATTATGAATCCCATATAGTGAGTCGAGGGCTCTCTGAAGTTCTAATCATAGAGGTGTAAAATGTACATAATTAAATATATTTTAGGAAGATATCAATTCTCAAAAGTAGTGTCTTGGACTGAATTGTGTCCCCCTCCCCAAATTCAGACGTTGAAGTCCTAACCTCCAATGTGACTGTATTTGTTGATAAAAATCTTTAAAGAGATCACTAAGGTTAAAAGAGGACATACATATATGACCCTAATCCAATAGGAGTAGTGTCCCTATACGAAGAAGAGAAACCAGGGACGCACGTGCACAGAGAAAAGGTCATTTGGGGACACATTGGGAACACGGTTATCTGAGGGTCGAGGAGAGAGGCCTTGGGAAAAACAGACCTGCTGAGATACCCTGATCTTGAACTTCTAGCCTCCAGACATGTGAGAAATCAATTTCTGCTGCTTAAGCCACACAGTTGTGGATTTTGTTATGGCACCCCTAGCAGACGAATGCAGAAGGAAACACTCCCAATTGTCTCTCCCACCCAGCCTCAATGGGTAAAATGTTCTCCCTACCCATTCTCCACCAGTGGATCCACAAACATTAAAGTCAGGCTCACCTCTCCCTTTGCAGAGCCACCAGGCAAATGGAAAAATAGTAAAATTGTCATTTCAGTTGTTTCCATAGAGAAGAATTGTAAAAACCTGGGAAGGGGGGGAAGAGAAAGTAGGAAGGAAAGGGTCGGGGACTATGGAAATTGAGGGGTGAAGAGAGAGCTTGAGATGAGAGCTGCTTTGTTTGAGATGCTTTGAAAGCACAGGGAATTATTGCACAGAAGAAAAAAGTAGAAGAAGCAGAAATAACTTTATTACACACTTTGGATTAGAGGAGGAAAATAAATCAGCATTTAAACCATTAAGAAAAGTCAATTCTCTGTGCGCCCTTAAAAATCAATAAACCAATTAAAAGGATAAGAACTAAAGTCTAAATTGGGAAAATATTTTCTTCTAATAGTACCCACCAAATTTTGATGTGCTTTATTTTAAAACTTATGAAAGTAAATGGACACTAAACTTGTCATGAAGAAATGAACAATCACCATGTGTAAAAAAACTGACAAAAGAGTAAATGAATATGACACTCTGGAAGTCAATTTGCAAGTATAAAAATAGTGTTGAGTTTATTTATAAAATCTTTGTATGATTGGACCTAATTTGATCATTTTTTGTATGGATCATTAATCCCTAATACAGATTTATCTTACAAGGCAGGGAGATAAACATTTACTCTTGACTTGACAACGTGACATATATATGTTTTCTCTTATATTCAGTGACAAGTAAATGACAGAACTTTGTGCTAAATGTTATAAAAGTTGAACATTTTGTCTAACACAAAGAACAGTTAATGCTTTAAACACTCCCCCACTCCCTCCCCTGCCCAACCTCCCACCTGGGCCAAAAACCGATCTCTTTGTAAATCATAAAGATTTATCACCCTGGATAAATCCTGTAACATTTTTATTGATCTTAATTATTTTTCCAGATAGATATCAAGTTCTCTTTCAGATGCACATTATTGGTACTTTTGAAGTAACATAAGAATGCAAGGTCTTCTTCCTTCTCTTTGTTGGGTATCAGATCTAACCTTCCCTGCCTCAACGTCTCCAGACAGCTGTTCTTCCTCTGACAACAAAGCAAATTTCAGTGGGGATCTTGGTTTATCACAAAGAATACAGACAACCTGATATTTTGATGTGTTAAGCTATGGTCTAGTCATCTCCTCTTTCCCTTCTGTCTTGCACATCATATAAATGGCAGCTATGTTTTTAAATTCTGAGTCTGTGGAGTCTATTTATTTCTCCAAATATTAGCCAGGGCTAATCCCAACTAATACAGAAGAACATACAAAGAAAACTTGTCATCTTGGAAAAAGAAATTCACAGAGTTAACAATGTAGAATAATAGTATTTAATTCCCAACATTTCTATTAAGATATACGTTGTTGTTAGTTATACTCATTTCATTGATGAGGTTATTTATTTTTGAAAGATGCCACCAATAATTGGTCCTGGACTAATCACCATAAGAGCAAATATATCCAAATTCTCTCCCTTATTTCTTAGTAGAAGGTTCTTTCTACACATTATGACATATCAAGAGTCCTTTATACGCAGCAAATGTTCTGACTGAAAGCTAATCTAAAAGAAAATTGTAAAGACAAAAAATGTCATTTCATATGATTAATTCACCCACTAATAAGTCAAATATTTCTTTAAATTCCTATTATTTGCTAACTGTTGTTTAAAATCTTCAAGGTGTCTAAGCATAATTGTGGGAGGGCAGTTTGACATATAAATAGATAAGTCCAATGACATACTTTATATGCTTAAATGAAAGAAAAAAGATATTTGATTTTGAAGAGGCACACAAAAAAGGAATGCACAATTCTCTCTTATGGAAGGGCACAAAATGGACTTCAAGGCGAAAATGACTTTAACACTAAACTCGATAAAGAAGCACTGAGCAAACAGACCAAGAAAGAAAAGGAGATGGTGAGTTTAAAAAAAAAAAAAAAAAGATAGAGACGTGAAAGAGCACGGCTGGCTTAAAGAAATCAAGTGCGTGAACATGACTAGAGAGGCTGGAATGACACATGGGCTCCAGACCAGGATGAACAGAAAACATGGCGAACTCTGGATTTGCTGATTCTTGGCTGGAAGGATGGAAACACTGATCATTGTTTTCATCAGCCAACAGAACTCTCAGAAGTTCATGGCAGAGAAGAAGACAGCGGGCTCCTTAGGAAATTCTGAGGCAGAGAGTGGGTGTGAAGTTCTTTTTTTGATTATTTAAAAGAGTGGCTTTTTTGATGCAGATTGGCAAATGAAATGATTGTGCCAGGAGTCTGATGACCAGAGCCATCTGTGTAATATCACAGGGGTAATGCTCTTCCCCATCTTGCTGGGTAGGCTTCCCAACCATTTCCTTGCATTCCAGAAACACTACCACTTGGGTGATTGTCCCTGAGTACTGCATTTCATATTCTTTGTCCCTACACTGCCTCAGCCCCCACACTGGTTTCCTTTGCTAGGATTATCTTAGACTTGAATATACAATCATCTATATTTTTAAACAGCATTCACCCAGCCCTTATGCACTGTAGCTGAAATCATTACCATGTGATTCTGGATTGAAAAATGGAAGCTCCAATTTACTGAGAAGTTTCCCCCAATCTGCACTTGTCACATGCGGTAAGAAACTTTAACTTGGGTCTTTTCTATAACCAATAACGGTGTTTGGCCCACCTCTGGTCCAGGCATTCTCTGTCTTATTGTGTTTTATTTGGCACCCTCTTTTCCTCTGTTGACCCAGCGCTTCCAAACAGACCCCATCCGAGCAGTCTGTCTTGAAAATGCTCCATGACCAGACCTTTTATCTCACGAACCAGTTCACCTTTGAAAGAATGTTTTACCTTCCAAGAGATTAGAGATGAGAAGGCATTTAATTCAATGTTCGTGTTTAAATAGTTCCGTAGTCCTTGAAGCACTCAACAAGGCTGCAAGTTTTCCTGTTCAGGGAATACTTGCATTTTCTGTTAACACAGAATGGATCTCCAATTTGAGCAGGAAGGGGAAGACGGTGCTGGGGCAGAGGAATGGGGAGAGAGAGAAAGAACCCACATGATGAAATAATGAATGTTAGAAGGTTGATGTGGTAGCCCCAATTGAATGATCTTTGAAAGCAGTCTTGAGCTTAAAGAAATTAATAGAATGATGGAAATTCTAAGCATCAACAAAAAATCAGCAGAAATTGTAATCCTTGGCTTTATTTCACTTTCCACATTTGCAAGTGACCTGACCACTCACTTGACTCACTCATTTATTAATTTCATCAGACTCACTCACAGAAGCCTATTAATACCCTAGCAGTATGTGTGGGACAGAGCAGAAACTCAATCAATATTGATATTCCTTACTCATTTAACAGACATTTATGAAGCCTCAAGCATAGCCAATCATAGAGTGATGAGCAAGATACATGCAAAGAGTTTTATTTCATAAACAGTTACACTCTAGCAGGTAGGGAATATCACTAAGGTACAATGTTCTTAGATCATGAGAGTAAGCCTAGGGTGTGATATAGGAGTAGGTAGGAAAGAGGTTTAACCTTTTTTTTGTTTTGAGTCAGAGTCTCATTCTGTTATCCAGGCTGGAATGCAGTAACATGCTCACAACCACCACAGCCTCCATCTGCTAGGCTCAGGCAATCCTTTTGCCTCAACCATCCAAGTAGCTGGAATTATAGATGTGTGCCACCACACCCAGATAATTTTCTGATTTTATTGTAGTGACAAGATCTCAGACAAGATCTCCCCAAGTATCCCAGCCACGGGTCTTGAACCCATGGGCTCAGGCAATCCTCTCGCCTCTGTCTCCCAAGTGCTGGGATGATAGGCGTGAGCCACCACACCCAGTGAGATTTCATTTGTAAGCTTCAGAGGTCTGAGAAATCATGCTACACTTGGGGGATTTCAAAGAACCTGGGTTTGAATCCTGGTTCTATCATTTACTATATATGTTGCATATGTTGAGACAAATTTCTTTCTTTTTTTTTTTTGAGACATGGTCTTGCCATGTTGCCCAGGCTGGTCTCAAACCCCTGGGCTCAGGCAATCCTCTTGCCTCAGCCTCCCAAAGCATCCTTCTAAGTACTATACATATTAACTCATTTGCTTCTTAAGCCATATTAAGAGATGGATATCATTATTCTTCATACTTTATCTATGTATAAGTTGACACATAGAGAGCAGCGTTAAGAAAATCGCCTCGCTGAGCATGGTGGCTCACTCCTGTAATACCAGCATTTTGGGAGGCCAAGGCAAGAGGATTACCTGAGCCTGCAGGTTCAAGACCAGCATAGGCTACATGGTGAAACCTCCTTTGTACAATAAATCAAAAAATTAGCTGGGTGTGGTAGTGTGTGCCTATAGTTCCAGCTACTTGTAAGGCTGAGGCAGAAGGATTGTCTAAGCCCAGCAGGTCGAGGCTGCAGTGGCCGGGAGCGGCCACTGCACTCCAGCCTGGGCGACAGAATGAGACTCCAACTCAAAAAAAAAAAAAAAAGTTAGCTTTTTTTATGATATCATTATGTATGTACCTCGTTGTAGGAGAAGAGAGGCTTGCACAAGCAAGATCCAAATTGTGAAGCACTTATGCTAAAGAATTTGGGATTTGGCTGTATATGGTTGTTTATGATTCCATATGAATTTCAGTATTATCGTTTCCAGGTCTGAGAAGAAAGATATTGGTAATTTAATGGGTATTGCGTTGAATCTGTAGACGGCCTTGAGTAGGATGGACATCTTAACAATGTTGATTCATCCTATCCATGAGCACGGGATGTTTTTCCATTTGTTTGTGGCATCTTGGATTTCTTTGGGCAGTGTTCTGTAATTTTTGTTGTAAAGGTCTTTTACTTTTCTGGATAGGGAGATACTGTGGTATTTCATGCTTATTGTTGTTGCTGTTGCTATTGTGAATGGGATTGTGCTCTTCATTTGGTTCTCTGCCTGTTGGTTGCTAGTGTATAAGAATTCGATTTTTTTTTTTTTGCACATTGATTTTGTACCCTGAGGCTTTGCCAAAGTCCTTTATCAGTGCAGGGGAATTTTTGACAGATTCTCTTGGAGTTTCGAGGGATAGGATCATGTTGTCAGTAAGGAAGGAAAACTTGACCTTCTCTTTTCCTATTTGGATGCCCCCGATTCCCATCTCTTGTCTGATTGTTCTAGCTAGGACTTACAGTAATATGTTGAACAGAAGAGGTAAGTGGGCAGCCTTGTCTTTTTCCTGTTTTCAGAGGAACTGCTTTCAATTCCTCAGCAAAAGAGGCAAAGTGGGAAGTTTCACACTTCCAGACTTTAAACTTTATTATAAGGTTAGAAAAATCAAAACAGACTGGTAGAGGTACAAGAACAGGCATACAGAACAATGGAACAGAATAGAAATTCCAGAAGCAAAACTTCAATTCTTCAACCAACTCATCTTTGACAAAGCCTCTTACTAACAACCTCTGGGGAGAGGAGAACTTATTCAGTAAATGGTGCTGAGCAAACTTTCTGACCACATGCAGAGGATTAAAACAAGACCTCTACCTATCATCATACACAAAAATCAGCTCCAAATGGACCAAAGACCTTAATGTAAAACCTCAAACTATAAGAACCTTAGACAATGCAGAAGACACCCTTATGGAAATTGGAACTGGCAACCAATTCCTTATCAAAAATCCCAAATGTCAATGTCATAACAGATAAGATGGACAAGTGGGACCACAATAAACTGAGAAACTTCTGCAAAGCAAAAGAAACCATCAAGAAAGTAGGTAGCCCACAGAATGGGAAAAAATATTTGTATACTATATATCTAAAAAGGCCTAACATCTAGGATCTACAAGGAACTCAAACATGCCAAAAAGATAAAAACAAACAGCCCTATTAAAAAGTGGGCAAAAGATATGATTAGATGCTTCTCAGAAGAAGATATACAAGCAACCAGCAGATACATGAAAAAATGCTCAGCTTCACTAGTCATCAAAGAAGTGCAAATTAAAACCACACTGAGATACCACCTAACTCTAGTCAGAGTGGTCATCATCAATAAGTCAAAAAAATACAGATGCTGGAGAGGATGTGGGGAAAGGGAACGCTTCTACACTGTTAATGGGAGTGTAAGCTAACACAACCTCTGTGAAAAACAGTTTGGTGATTCCTAAATGATCTAAAAATTGACCTTCCATATGAGCCTGCAATCCCCCTTCTGGGAATATACCTGGAGGAACTCAGTTCATTCTATGCAAAAAGAAAACCTGCATATGCATGTTTATTGCAGCACTATTCATAGTAGCAAAAACATGGAACCAACCGTGTTGCCCTTTGAAATTGGACTGGATTTTTTTTAAATGTGTGCATATATACAATGGAATACTATGCAACCATAAAGGATAAAATTATGAACTTTGGAGCTACTCGGATGGATTTAGAATCTCTAATACTGAGTGATCTGTCACAGAAACCAAGAACTGAGTACCATATGTTCTCACTCATAAGCAGACCCTGAAAAAATTGTCATAATAGTACAAGAAAGGGATTGGCAGTAGTGGGAAACTGCCAGGGAGGGAGAAGAGGGGCACACCTCATCAATAAGGGGTACCTGATCTCAAACCAGGTGAAGTGGAGACCAAAAGAAGACCCAAACTTTATCCCTACAATGACTATATGTATACATAATCCTGAATTGCACCCTACATCTTTAAAATTAGATTTAAATTTAAATTTAAAAAAAAGAGTTTGAGATTTACTCTAAAGCTGTTAATGAGGAATTCGAAAAAGGTTTTGGCAGGAGAGCAACATGATCCTCTTGGTAATGCATTATTCCTTGCCCAGCTCCAAACAAGATCTATTGCTCGAGTATTTCTGGTATTTGAGCTGTTAATTGTGTTTGTGTGCATGTGTGTGTGTGTGTGTGTGTGTGTGTGTGTGTGTGTGTGTGTGTGTGTCCATTTGTATAAAAGCAAGTAAAGAAGCATAATGATTCTGGAGACAAAAATGAAAATGTACATTTAACGCAACTAAAAATATGATCCTGATTCTCAATTCAGATGATCGTAATGTGAGAAACAAGAATGGAGTCTACCATCAGACATAATTTTGGAAAATGATACATGTCTGTGTCTTATTCTGCGTCACTACAGGAAGAATGTGAGGCGGGTCCCAATTCTGAGGTTCTGGCAAGCACGACCACGACACATGGTGCTTTTGTACCCTGCAATATATTTCAGACTCTTCCTTTTTCTTAGAATTTGGATGTAGTGAATTTTAAGGACAAATGTGGGAGAGAAGCCTGAAAATCTGTTTCTCACCTCTCCTCCCTCCCGGTGGGAACTTTGCATGTTCTCTGCATTTTGCAAATCCACAACAGCTAACTGAACATAACCTAAGCACCAAATGCAGTGTCTGAGTTGGGCTGCCCGTGCCAGAGTTAGTCTGTTCCTCCCTTATATGCCATTTTGCTCTGATCTCTCTTGCCAGCTTATGACTTCCCTGTCTTTGGTCCAGTACTTCACATCCTTCCTCCACATTTCTCCCTAACTCAGCCCACCTGCTGTATTCTTTTCTTGCTTTTTTGGAGTGTATTATTTCTTTTGTGTTCGTTTACGTAAAGTCAGTTAAAGGAATGTGAATGCATCTTGCAAGAGCCAGGCTCTAAAAGTCTTTAATTTTTCTTTATTCCATTTTGCTATCAGCGTCAGTGCATTATGTTATCGTTACACTAAGATACAATTTTCCATCTTTGAAAAAGAGGCTTATTTTATTTTATTTTTCAAGATAACTGGTGGCTTTTTAAAAATGAAAAAGACAGATTAAATGGAGGCAATCATACAGCTGGGTTTACAAGCATGAGTTACTTACAAAGAAAGCAAATCACCACAGAACTTCTTCCTTTCTATCTGATATTTTCCTTGACTCAATTCCAAATACATATTAAGTATTGGATTAACTGTTTCCAGGGCAAATGCTGATAATAATTATGTCACATACAGCAGTCGTTTATGGATGATAGGAATGCAAAATGCCACAAGACTGAGCCCTGGCTGATTTTCAATTCAGGACGAACCTTTCTGATACCTCTAAAGCTTTAGATATTTGTACATTTTCATCCATTTTCAGCTTGATGAACTGATGATACGGTATTAATTAGAACTGCAAAGATGAAATCACCATATTTACATTTCAAAAAAATATGCTCAGAAAACATTTATTGCTTACTCATCTTGTGCTAGGCGTAGTCTTAAAATTCAAGACTTTTATAGTTTAGTTAATAGATTTTTTGTGGGTAAAAGGGCATTTGCTGTAAGAAATATAGGAATAACTCTTTTCAGTAAACAAACTTCTTGTTTGTCATTATGCATAATTTATTCAACTTGTACACAATTTTCATTTTATAGTTACACTATGAATAAAGGAAGTTTATATTTTTTACTTAACTTTTTTTTTTATAAACAAACAAGCGCTCAAAACCACATTCAAAAGCAATTCATGCAGATGCTATGATTTCCAGAGTTTAGATATGTTTCTACTTTCAAGTTTTCTGGTGGTTATGAATTACAGGACAATTTTTGCCATTATTTATACATTTGTCCATTTAGAATTTTTTTTTTTTTGCAAGTTCACTGAAGACACATTATGTCAGATTTACATTGTCTGAGATGACATTTCTTTACTTCCATCTTTAGAGGACATTTTCAATACAGATCGAATTCAAGCTTTCACCATGCTAAATGTGGCATTCAGTTTTCTTCTGGCTTCCATGATTCTGTTGATCAGTTAATTATAAGTCTTACTATTGTTTTTTGAAGAAGCTACCTTTAAGATTTTCCTATTTCATCAATTTGACTATAATGTGCCTATTAAACTTTGTTTCCTTTGTCATTTATTTATTGTAAGCTATGTATTTGAAGGTTTTCTGAGCTTCTTCAATCTATCAGTAAATGGCGTATAGCTGTTTAAAATATTCTTATGTATTATCTCTCTAGATTTTTATTCTTGTCTATTCTTTCTCCCTCTTCTCTTCTGGAATTTCAACTAGACACCTAGTGTACCTTTCTCACTATATTGCACATAACCCTTATGCTTTCTATGGTATTCTCAATTATTTTTTCTCTCTATACTTCACTTTGGATACCTACGTATTGTTCTATTGTCCAGTTAGTTAATATAATTATCAGAAATATCTATCCTTTTAAAGTCATCTATTGAATTCTTAATTTCAAACACTAAATTTTTCATTTCTGGTCTTTCTGATTCTTTCTACAATTCTAATTCTCTTTAGATTGTCTCCACTTCATCTATTGTTTTCCTTCTTTCTTCCATTTTATGAAACGTATTACAAAAGTTAAAACTCTAAGTATGAAAACTTTCATGTCTGGGTGACTTACTAATAGCTGATTCTCTAATTTCAGATTCATATTCTCTTTCTTTCTTTCTCAGTCTTTGTCAAAATGTTTCCACCCATTGTCGTGTCCAATCATTGAATTCTTGGCATTGCACTAAAATGGTTAAGGATTCAAATGCTATCTCTTTTTCAGAGTCATCTCATGCTTGATAAAGAGGTGAACAAAACTGAGGAAAAAATTTCACTTTTGGTATTAATAATACTCAGCCTATATCTGGGTGACACTTGATCTAGGTTGAACACTTAAGAATTTTTTAATTGAAAACTATTCTATTCACGGTATCTCTTTTGGTGGGTATTGAAGTCTACGCACTTTAAAAAATTTTGTCATAATTTTCAAACATCATCATTTTAGTTTTGGGGGGTTTTTCGGACTTTCTCCCCATGCAGTTTTTAATTATTAAAAAAAAGGTCTTAAGAGGAAAATTAGTCCTGTGATTGGGATGGCTCAAGTCTCAGTTTTGTCACCCCAGCCTTGTGATGCCAACAAGTACTCTCATTTCTCTGTCCCTGGCAGTGGCTCCTTCATCAGAATAATTTCAGATCTTCAAACTCTTGCTTGTATCCAAAGTCAACAAAGTTTCTCAGTGAAAAAAAAAAAAGATGGAAATCACCTCATCTCTTTGTGTCTCTCCTCTTTATAAATCGTAATTTCAACTACTTTATTCTTCCTGTAGCTTTCTACTGCCTTTTTTCTTTTTGTTTTCCTAGTTATTCACAAGCAGAACATTATTACGTTACAAATTCCATCTGACTTAGAAATGGAACTTCTCTTCATTTTTGAATGATATAATTTGAAGCATAATAATTCCTAGTTAGCAAGCTATTTTTATTCAGCGTTTCAAGTATAACATCTGAATATATGTTGTAGCTTCCCTTGTGCTGAAAAGTCTTTATTTTTGTTTCTTCTTTAAAGGTAATACTGTACACCCTCCCTCCCCTCCTCCGCCCCGTTATTTTTAAGAATTTTTTGAGCCGGGCTCAGGGGTTCAGTCTGTAATCCCGCCTTTGGGAGGCTGAGGTGAGTGGATGGTCTGAGCCCGCGGGTTCGAGACCCGCCTGGGCAGTGAGACCCCATCTCTACAATAAATCAAAAAATCAGCCGGGCGTGGTAGTGCATGCCTGTAATTCCGGCTACTCGGAAGGCTGAGGCGGAAGGATCGCTGGGGCCCAGCAGGTTGGGAGCGGCCGCTGCACTCCAGTCTGGGTGACATAGTGAGACTCCGACTCAAAAAAAAAAAAAAAAAGAATTTTTTGATTCAGGTTTAGTAATTTTACTTTAAGAGATCTAAAGGTGATGTCTTTGTATTTGTTCTACATAATTTATTATTTTTTTTTTAGTGTTTCTTGATTCTGTGGCTTGGAGTCTTTCACTAATTTTGGAAAATTCTTCTTAGTGGTTCTTCCCCTACTGCTTTTGCTGCATGCATTCCCTTTTTTCTTTTGTTTTCAATTTTCCACTTTGTACCCAGTGTCTCTCTGTTTTAATACGTTACTCATCCTATTTTTGCTACCTTTGGAATATTTTCTTAAAATTTATCTCTGAGTTTACTAATGATATCTTCAGCTATGTTTGTTCAACTATATCAAATCCCCTATTTAGAAATCCGTTAATTTTTTAATAAAAAATTTTTTAGGTAATTGTAGCCTCACTTGTTATAAGAAATTTTACAAAGTTATAAGAAATTATACAAAGTGATCTTATATATATGTTTCCCAGTTTCCCACAAGTGTCACATCTTAAAATATTATAGTAGAATAGTCCAGCAAGGATATTTACATTAATACAATTAAGATACAAAATAGTTCAATGGTCATAAGAGTCCCTCTTGATGCCCTCTGGTGGCCAAACTCACTTGCTTTCTACTCTTTTTTTATTATTTATTTGTTTAATGTGGGAAAATATAGTTTATGTAGAAAGTAAATGAGAGAGAGAGAGACAGAGAGAGAGAAAGAGAGAAAAGAGGTTCACCTCCCCAAGTTAGGAAAATGACGACTGTGGCTCAAGTTGCCACATGATCAGACCATGGCTTAGCAGAGCAATGACCTGCCTATGCCCTTCTAAAACTCTGGTAACCACTCATCTGTTCACCATTTCCACAGTTTTGTCATTTCAAGAACGTTAGGTAAATGGAACCATGCAATATGAGTACATGACCTCTTGGGATAGGTATTTTTTTCACTCAATGTAAATCTCTTGAGAACCACCCAGATGATACATGTATCAATAGTTTTTTCCTTTTTATTGTAGAATAGTAATCCATAGTATGGATGTATATCATAGTTTGTTTAACAATTCACCCATTGAAGGAAAACTGAGTTTCCAGTTTGGAGTTATTATAAATAAGACAGCTATAAAAATATATGTCTAGCTTTTTTGTGTGAGCATTGCTACATTGCTGGAAATGCATTTTTTAGATTAAATAATAATTTCATTTTTGGCTTTTATAGAGAATGCCAAAATATTTTTCAGAGTAGCTGTACCAATTACTACAACCAGCATCAGTGTATGAGTATCATTTTTTTCTAAATCCTCACCAGAAATTGATGTTCTAGTCGAATTTTTAAAAATTTTACCCATTCAGGTAAACATATAGTGATATATTGCTGTTGTTTTAAGGTATCCTTTATTTAATATCTAGTGTTGCTGAAGATCTTTTCATGTCCTTGTCATCTGATATCCTCTTCAATTAATTGTTTCTTCATTTCTTCCTTCCATTTTCTAATAGAATTTTTTGACGCCTACATTTGAAAGTTCTTTATATATTGTAGTAGTAGTCTTTAATCAGATATGAGACCTGTAGATATTTCTCACTGTCTGTAGCTTGTAATTTCACCATGTTAGCAATATATTTTATTAAAAAGTTTTTAATTTTGATTAAATTCATTTTATCATGTTTTTAATCGACTTCACTTTTGGTATCAAGTCTAAGAAGACGTTGCCTAGTTCTAGATCTCAGAGATTTCTCTTATGTGTTTTACTAAAAGTTTTGTAGATTTATGTATTATAATACATTTATTTTCATGCTCCATTTTGCATTTACTTTTTGTATAAGATTTAGGTTGATGCTTATTTCTTTATTGTTTGCCTGTACATGTCCAATTGTTTCAGCACTATTTATTAACACTGTATCTTTCCTCTATTAAAATGCTATTGCAACTTTCTCAAGAATCAGTCACATATATTTTTGTGGGTCTATTTCTTGTTTTTCTACTCTGATCTTTTTATTTATCCTTTCTCTTACTATACACACTTGGTTACTGTAGCTACATAATAAGTCTTGATTTCAGTTATCTTGTTTCTCCTACTTAATTCTTTGTTTTCAATATTGCTCCAGCTATTCTAATTACTTTTCTGACATACATTTTTTGATCTATGTATTTTTCTACCTATAGATAAATATGTATATCCAATATGGTGCACAAAATTAAGTAGATATCTTTTTAATACAAAATATATGTATATTTATGTATGTGGCTACATAGAACATTTTTACGTAAACAATGAATTTCACATATATACATATTTATATACAAAATACTTTATCTCATATTTATATACAAAATTTGCATGAATTTTAAATTATGTTAAACTTGTATATCAATTTTGGAACATTGATATCTTTTATATGCTAAGTTATCAAATTCCTGAGCTCAATGTTTCTTTATTTATTTAATTTACTTTGATTTCTTTTATCAGAGTTTTGTAGTTTTTATTTTACAAGTCCAGTTTTTTTTAAGATGTATGCCTTAGTATTTTTTTTTGAGTTATTGTGAAAGATACTGTATTTTAATTTTTATGTCTGCACATTTATTGCTGTGACCCGGATAAGTTTACTCATAAGACAATTTTTGTATATTATTTGGGATTTACTATGTAAACAATAATTTCCTTTGCAAATAGGAACATTTTGTTTATTTGATTCCAGTTTGTGTGCTTTTTTTCCCTTGCCTTATTGCCCATACTAGAACTTCTAGCGCCCTGTTCTGTTGAGTAAGAATTGTCAGAAAGTACATCCTTGTCTTGTTTCTAATCATACAAAGCATTCAGTCTTTCACAATTAAATGCAATGTTAGCTTTAGTTTTTTTGTAGATGCTTTTAATCACAATAAAGAAATTCCCCTCTATTCCTATTGCTCCAGAAGTTTTTATCAAATGTATTTTATGGATCAACTAATATGAGCATATGATTTGTATTCTTCAGCGTATTAATAGAGTAGGTTATATTGATAAATTTGCAATTGGAAGCCAGCTTTACATTCCTGAAATAAACCCACATAAGCATGCTGTATAATTCTTTTTATATGTTGATGAATTCCTTTAAAGAAACTTTGTTAAGAATTTGTATGTCATATTCATGACAATATCTGTAGTTTTCTTGAATTCTAGTTGTATGGTTTAAATATTAGGGTAATGCTTGCTTCATAAAATGAATTAGAAAGCATACCTTCTTTCATTACCTGGAAGAGTTCGTAGAAGTCTTCTTTAATATTTCAGTATAGTTCTTCAGTGAAACCATTTTGAACTGGAGGTTTTCTTTTGGTAAAGGGGAGTTAAATTAGTAACTCAATTTACTTAATAGTTACAGGGATATTCAAATTAAATTTGATGTATATTTGGTAAGTTTTGATATTGTGTAATTCAAGAAATTGGTCAATTTAGGCTAAATTGCTGTTTTTGTACATATTTAGAATTGCTCATAGTATTTCCTTATTATCTTTTTGGTATCTGTTCCATCTGTAGCGATATCTGTTGTTTCATTTCTGGCATTGGTAATTTGTGTCTTTTTAAGTTGTTAGTCTTGGAAAAAGCTTGTCAATTTTATTAATCCATCCAAGCAACTAGCTTTTTGTTTTATTATGTTTTCTCTATATTCTCCTGTTTCAATTTCATTGCTGTCTGGTCTTATCTTTATTATTGCTTTCTTTCTGACCAGTGAGGCTTATTTTGCTCTTCTTTTTCTAAGTTCTTGAAGTGGGAGAGAAAATTACTGATCTGAAACATTTTTTTTCTCTAATGTATGCATCTGGCTGTATGTATTTCCCTTTCAGTGCTGATTCATTTTGTTCCACAAGTATAGGTATTTTTTATTTTAATTTTTGTCTTACTCAATTTTTTAAAATTTCTCTTGAGAATTTCTATTTGACAAATGGGTTGTTTATTAGTATGATGTTTAATTCTTAAGTGTTGGGGGGGGAGTTTCCCTTTATCATTCTGGTTTTGATTTCTAGTATAGTTCCATTTTCATAAGATAACAATATGCTTAATTTTGATTAGTTCCAGTTTGTTGAGGTTTGTTTTATGGCCCTCCCAGGATACAGCTATGTTAATATACATTTCATGGACACATGAAAAAGAATATATAGTCTGCTGTTGTTGGATGTAGTGTTCTATAAGTACAAATTAGATCCTGTTGTTGATAGGTGATGGTGTTGTCAGTTCCTTGCTGATTTCAGGTTTGGCTATTTTATAAATTGTCAAGAAAGGGGTGTTAATTTCTCCAGCTATATTTATGGATTTGTCTATTTCTTCTTTCAATGTTAGCATTTTGGTTTCACAAATTCTTCAGGTATGTTGTCTGGTTCATAAACATTTAGAACTGCTATGTATTCTTGGTATGTCGACCCTCTTATCATTATATAATAGCTTTCTGTCTTCATTATTTTCTTTGCTGTGAAATTCATTGCATCTAATATTACTATACATACTACTAAATGTTTAAATTACTGTTTGAATAATATATCGTTTTTCCACTGCTACCTCCCTGGCTAACAAAAAGTTATGTCTTATCAATGTAGTAGGAACTAAAGCTATATAAAAATACTAAATGACAACTGTTTGATTGTCTATTCTGCATTTCTTCTGATAATGTGTGCACAGACTCTCAAATGTTAAATTATATATGAGTAGATGTACATTAGTAAGATTTAACTCAGAAGTGAGAGGATGATTGGCTATTGGAAATTAATAAAAAGAAAATCCTCACTCTTAAAATGATCAGAGCTATAATTTATTCAACGCTTTTACTTCAATAGGTAAAAAAATATGGTCTTTATTGGTATGTGTCTTCACTTGCATAGTCATTTAAACAAAGAGACAGTATTAAGAAATTTTTTCTCTTGTTTATTATTTTACTACCTGAAGAAAGACCAGAAAATGATTTATTAATCTGACTTATCACATGGTGCTGCTATTCCAAAACAAACAAAAAGCGAAAAGAAAAACTTCAATAGCGCCATATTTTATATAAAAGCATTTTTAAAAACAATATCCAGTAACTAAGTTATTATCTGATATTTTATAATAATACCATACTTTAACACTTTTTTACTGTTTTTAGATTTGCTTGTTTTAAATGATAGATTTCATAGAATCTCAAATAATTTTAAAATAATGAAGATTTTACTGGGTTTTGCAATGTAAACAAATTTTTTTACAAGGATATAAATGAATTTTATGTGATTTATTATAGGTTGTAAAAGCTTCAGACAGTTCTGCCGATAAGCCCATTCTTGACAAAATACAGTTAATATTTTATGAAGATGTAGTTTTACATGTTAAACAATCCCAAATTTTACTTATTTGTTTTCTAGCCATTGCTATAATAAAGTGTTATTTTTCAAACAAAAAAAAATTTTTTGAGTCGGCGTCTTACTCTGTCACTCCTGGCCGGAGTGCAGTGGCATGCTCAGCCATCACCATCTCAACCTGCTGGGCTCATGCAATCCTTCCACCTCAGCTTTTCATGTAACTGGAACCACTGGCATGTGCCACCAAGTCAGCTAATTTTTCTAGATTTATTGTAGAGATAAGGTCTCACCATGTAGCCCAGGTTGGTCTCAAACCTGTGGGCTAAGGTAATCCTCTCACCTTAGTCTTCCAAAGTGCTGGGATTATAGACATGAGCCACCACGCCCAGCTTCAACTATTATTTGATTCATAATTTTTTTCTGAGACATTTTGAACTATTTGGCGAAGATAAGTCTTATGTTTAATAATTCCCACCCAAATTGATATTTTTTAATATTTTTAATCTCTTTAGATTTAATATCAATATTCCTGTTATAAGCAATATCTAGTATATAAACTGATGCATGACTGCTAAAATATACTTTTGAATAGATGAAAAAATATGTAAAGAAATTTGAGTGACTCGATCAATGTTTTTCTTAAAGAAAAAAGAGAAGGCTGAACAAGACTCTAACTTATATGGATATTTTTGTCATAATGAAGAAAAACATATACAATGAAGTAGCTGCCTTTATTTTATAAAAAATTAAGTCAGCCTTTACTGATAGTTAATGCATTATTCACTGGCTAACATGATTATGTAATTATGCATATTTCATTATTTAGTATTTATACTTAGTGCTTTTTTGTTTTGTTTTGCTGGGTTTTTTTTAAAGAACTTGAATCAGCTTCAATATAGCATAAAGCAACTCTGTTAAACATTCCTTCCAGGGCCTGCCAAGAAAAAAAGCACTTTAAGGGAACAGAAGAATTGCTGTTATCAGGCACCTGTGATGAGTCAATCACTGCAGATAAACACTGAATTTATGTCTGTTCATCTTGGCAGCCAAGGCAAAAAGAAAAAAATGTGTTTCTCCCAAGGCTGCCTGCATACACAAACATTTTCTTGGCTCAAAAGTGAGTGGAGACTTTGGCATGTGGTTTCTTATGGTACGGACATTGAAGAACATAATGGATAGATGATGTCTTCACACAATCTCATGAAACACGGATATTGTTCAGCAATAAACGGTACAGTTTTGACATTGAAAGTAATTCAATAAAGACTTTTCTATGGGGTGATGAGATAATGAAGTCCAAATATGTTACTTCCTCAAAAATCAAACTTAGAGCTTAGAGGATCTGGAGGAAGAGATAATTAACCTGTCCAAAAGACAGCCTCTCTCAAATATTGGTTGTCTAAAATGAGTTTTTGGCAAGAACTGAATGGCTGTCAATTTAGAGTTCCTGAATTCCTAATATTTGTTTTGTTAATTACAGGTGGGTCCCTACTCTTTGGTTAGTTGATTTATGTCCCCCCCCAAAGATACTACTTTGTCCATATAAACACAAAAAAGTTCATATAAAACATAGATTCCAATACAATGCATTTGACAAAATGTCTCTTAAAATCAATTCTAAATCATGGTTGAAAATATGATAATACCTGTTTGTTCAATTTTGTAATTATTTGTTCTATTTTGTCATTTATGCTCTGCTTTCACACACTGATAAATAAATTTTAACTCCTTGAAAGGAGACATTTTACTTACCTTGCCTTTTCTACAGCAATAAGCAGAGACAACTTATAAAATACATTCAATAAAAGCTATTAAATCCAACTCTGTTGTCCATTTCCTTGCTAGATAACATCTACCAAAGTACAATAATTTTGGTGTTCCATGTAATTGATTCTAAGTTGATTTTTTTACAAGCAGTAATTTCTCAAAAATCATGTCAGACTAAGTTCACCCCCTCCTTTTGAAAGATGAAAGGAATATAATCATAGATTTAAGCAAAACATTGGAAAATATTGTAACAATATTCATATGTAAAATACAGTTGAATAAATTTGAAATTAATTGAGTTAAGAAACTAGAGAATGTTGCTGGGAAATAGCAGGAAAAAAGATAAATACACCTTGACTTTATGGACATAAAAAGCGAATGAAGGAATTGGATGCTAACTAATTTACCAAGTGTGATACACATTTAAAACTAAGACATTTAAAAATGTGATGCTGTAGAAACACATAACAATGGGACTTAAGCTATATTAGGTATTCCAAAAAATATTTGAGGGAGTGGTGTTTAATGTGAGATTTGAGTAATGAGTAAAAGTTAGCTGGAAACTGGGATGGCAAATGAGAGAAACTATTCCAGGAGGAAAACAATGTTTGAAAACTCTATATTTGAAGGAGAGCAGGTTATGTTTCATTTAAGAAATGCAAAATGTCTGAGGCTTCCCAAAAGAGGGATAGAATGAGTGTGAGAAGTCCACAGAGCAGCAGCTCAGAGGACCTTGAGAACGAGTTTAAGATTTCACAGGGGGTTGGTAGCTGAATCACAGACCCTTGACTATTTGGTATCATTTCCCCCTACTATTTTATTCCAGGGGCTGGAGATCTGGGCATTATATTTCCCAGAATCCTGTCACTAGGATCTGTATCAGATCCATTACTGAGTAGCAATTGTGAAAGTTTTGAAAAGTGGAAGAGAAACAGAAGCCGTTATTATATTTCCATCTAGCAGACATGTGGATTTTGTCGGAGGTGAGATTTCACAGTGGCCTTGCAGACTCACCCACCCCCACCATTTTGATGTTGGGAGTAACTGATCATTGCTGACAGTTTCCTGTGCTTCCTGCAACTTCTTGATTCTCAAAAATCAAGTCGATTTCATTTTTTATTTATGCACAGTCTTCTCTGACTTTGATTTCGTAGAGTTGTGTGATTACCTACTTTTTTGAATAAAATCTCCTTCCATTTTTCTAACTGAATTCTGACTGATACGGTGTTTGTCATAAGAAATTCCGTGGTGAGCAGATTAGTGAGTGCATGGCATAAAAGTAAAATAAATTTCAATATATGTAGCACTGGTTTAAAGTTTTGGATAAGACAATGAGAAATTAAATATAACAGGCTGGGGGAATGTAAAATTTTACCATTTCCTGGAAGAATGTTTGGTAAAAGAATCACCTTCCATAACTCATGGCAAAATCACATGCTTGTTAAGTCTGTATCTTTATTGCTAATTGTTAGAAGGAGGCAGAATTGTCTAGTGTATGGAATACCATTTGCTACATTGACAAAAGTGCTACAAAGAAAAGATGAGCTCAGATAAGAACTGTCTGATTTCAGATGTAAATGAAAGATACGTAATAAGTCTAGAAATGGCATGTATCAGAATACAGAGTTGGAAAAACTAATTTCAACCCCTGGTAGTAAGGGAAAAGACTAGAGAAGCCTTCAGTGACACAGTTCCATTAATATTTTTCATTAAGAAAAAAATGACCAAACTTAATAGCAAACATAAAGTGAAGATTTCACCTTCACAGCAAAGCCAGTTGTATCAGGCAACCTCAAAACAGCCAACATTAATTTGAGAGGTGTCAAGTGAGAATGGAAATAAAGAAGTGAATTGGGCTTGGAAATTATGTCTGAGAAGGACGTTGGGCACAGTAAGTGGTAAGTGAGGCAGAAAGAAACAGATTTAAAGTCAACTAAGTTGGGTTCTTGTATTTGTTTGTTTGCTCCTTAAACTTAGTTGGTTTAAAGAAAAGTTTTAGATTCACAGAAAAATTGAAAGGCAAGTACAGAGATATCACATAAATACCCTACCCCCAAGCATATATATTCTCTCTTATCAACATAATTTTTCACTGTGGTAAGTGTATTACAGTTAATGAACCTATCTTGATTGGCACATTGTTATCACCCAAAGTTCATAGTTTACATTAAGGTTCGGTCTTGGTGTTTGGACAAATACATAATGATATGTATCCACAATTATATAGTATTATACAGAATATTTTTACCGTCTGAAAATTTCTCTGTGGTCCCTACTATTCCACACTCCCTACTTTCTAACTTCTGGCAACCAGTGATCATTTTACTAGTCACTTTTTCTAGAAAGTCATATATTTGAAATCATAATGTTTATAACCTATTAAGATTGACTTCTTTCTGTTAGTAACATGCATTTTTGTTTCTTCTATGTTCACCTAAGTTCTAAGATAAGTATATTGCCAAAGAAACCAGGAACCTACTTTGAGACTTTTGTTCAAATCTTAAACTCTCATTTGAAATTCTCATTTTTTAGTTTGTAAGCAATGTGTAAAGTCTCTTCAGCCTCAATAAAGATGTTTTCCCAATATCCGCTGTGAAGGATATTGGACAAGAGAGAACCTTCCAAGTCATAGATCAAGTCCCCAGAAGAAAAGGGGAAAGTTTATCCCCAGACGTGAAAATCATTTTCCAATCAAACTTTTTCCCTAAACTTGGGGCTAAAAAATCTTAATACGGTCTAACCATCAGGATGTCTCCACTCTTCTCATTTTATGTGGAAGTGATTAGTGTTGTTACTGTTTCCCAGCTTCATTGTATAACAGTGGGTACAACCTTGAGGGATGGAGATAACTAGTATTTATTGTGTATAGATTTCTGTACAAGCAAGAGTCATAACTGAATCTGTTAAAGACGATAGTTCATCACCTGGATGACTGGTCATCTGAACTTTGAGTTACATATTGTAACTGGAAATACTTCTCATTGCTTGGAAGTCATTAAGTTCTGTAAGCATGTGAAGATGAGTAAAGTGAATATTTAATGAAGAGTCAAGTGGATTGTAGTGGGAACACCTATAAATGTCTCACAAACTTTATTATTTTCTTCTGGCTCATATAATTAGATTGTATTTTCCAGGCTTTTCTTGTACTGAGGTGTGGATGAAACTGAATTCTAATCAATAAGGTGTGAGGGGACACATGTGTACTGCTGCTAGGTCAGGCCCTTTAAAATCTCTAATATGTTAATCCCTCATTCTCGCCCCTATTAATGCATCTCTCTCTCTGATTCTACAGAATGGCGGAGCTACAAGGTGCCAGGCACCTGGGTCTCTGAATCACCACTTTCAAGATAGCCATGCAAGAGCTCCATGGGACCAGAATCACTGGCGTTGGCTATTAAATGAGCAATTAAAAGAACACTCTGGCTCCAAGATTGAAAATGCATTGGAAATGGGTACTAATAGAGACCAGCTTAAAGCCCTGGAGCAATAGAAGTTATGGTAAAGGAGGCTTTATTTTATTATAAAGATGTGAGGTGCAAATCAGGATTAGCTACACAATTAGGCTTTGTGCAGGTGAATTTTGGGCTTCCTACTGGTCCGCACGTCCCCCGATTTGGGGCCAGGTATGCTTTGTGTTGTTATGTGCTTTCTATCCCCCACCTCCAGCACTGTCCAGCAATTGTCAATCCCTCTCGTTTGATAATGTGATTAATGTTTAGACTTATGAGTCTAAACATGCAGTATTCAGTTCTTTGTTTCTGTGATAGATTGCTAAGTATGATACTCTCCAACTCCATCCAATTTGCCACAAAGTCCATGATTTTGTACTTTATGGCTGCGTAATACTCCATCACGTATATGTGCCACATTTTCTTTATTCAGTCTACCTTTGATGGGCTCAGGGATGTTTTCATGTTTTCATTATTGTAAATAGTGCAGCTATGAATATGGGTATGCAAGTGTCTTTTTTGTAGAATGATCCCTCTCCTGGGGATATATCTGGAGGAACATAAATTGTAAAGGAGATTTTAAAGATGCTATTAAGGACTGTTGAAAGCTGCTGAGAGATTTTATTGGTTTCCTAATACTGCTGTAACGACTTGACACAAACTGAGTTGTGTAAAATCAGAAATGTATTCTCAGAGTTCTGAAGGCTGAAAGTCCAAAGTCAGAGTGTATGCAGATCCTCTAAAGTTCCGTTGGCCTCTGACCTACTCTGAAAGTGATTCTTTATCTTTCCTGAAAAAATGATGCATGTTCATTGCCAAGGAACTCTATCAGCCACTATCCTAATCATGGGATCGCAGAAGTCTGTCTGTCTGCCTTCATTCATTTTGTCCCGTCTCTTCCTTCTTCAGTCCAAGATGGCAGGGCTTCTGCTAGCTGGATGAGTGGACTAACCACTCACATGTCTAATCTCTCAGCAAAATTAGTCCAGCCACACTCTTGGTGTTCTTTCCAGTGCATGCTTTATTTATTTATTTAGCAATATATGTAGGTTGAGAACTTTTCAAATGTTGAAGTTCTAGTTTTTACCTATCTAATAGGTCCTTCCTTCATTTCTTCTTTTTTTTTTTTTTTTTACTCTAGGAAAGAAAATATCCACCCTACTTGAAAACTCTCTAAGTGAAATATTTCAAGTTCATTGCCTATAATTTCTACTTTCCATCCAACAGCAGAATACAATTCAACCAAGTTTTTTTCTGCCAGTTTATAACAAAAATCAGTTTTCTAAAGAAATTTTCTAAGGAAATTTCCAAAATCAAATTTCTACTTTCCATCCAACAGAAGAATACAATTCAACCAAATTTTTTTCTGCCCGTTTATAATAAAAATCAGTTTTCTAAAGAAATTTCCAAAATCACATTTCTCATTTTTATCTAAGACCTCGCCAGAAGACCCTTAGCACTTAGCTGACAATCTCCTCAAGGCAATGTAGGCTTTTTCTATCATGTACCTTGAAATTCTTCCAGTTTCCCAAAGTCACTTCCATGGTTTTGAGTATTTGTTACAATGGCACACTACTTCTCAGCACCAAAATCTATGTTATTTTGCTATAGCTGTTATTTAAAGTTATCACAAACTGTACCTTTAAACATCAGAAACTTGTCACCTCAAAGATTTGGAAGCTACAGGTCCAAAAGCAAGGTGTAGGCATGGCCATTCTCACAGTAAAGACTCCGGGGGAAGACCTTTCCCATGATTTTTTCTTTTTAATAGCTTCTGGTGGTACCCACAATCCTTGGTTTGCCTTGACTTGTAAATGCATCACTCCATTATCTGCCTCCTCCATCAAATAGTGTTCTCTGTGTGTGTGTGTCTGTGTTTCTTCCCCACTTTTTATAAGAGCATTCATCATATTGGATGAGGTCTCACCCTAATTCAGCATGACCTCCTCTTAACTTGATTACATTTTCAAAGACCCTATTTCCAAATAAAATTATATTCACAAGTACCAGGTTAGGACTTCAACATATCTTTTGGAGGGCACAATTCAACCCATAACAGAGTTCAAACAGTAAAATATCTAATTAGTTCCACTAATTTTAAAAGCTTAAAAATTACTGGTGATCTTGGCCAAAGCAATTTGTAAATGTTATGTTATATAAGAACCAACAGTGTTACATGACTGCCAAAGTAGTAATGCACCTCAAGACACATCATTATAGTTTTATTATCCAAGGAAAAGATTGATACGATCATATGCTATTCTTTACTGGTCAAAGTGTGCCTATACTGCTAAATTTCATTCTCTCATTACAATTTTAGAGGGTCTAGGAGAATGACTAGGATAGTTATATCTGAAAACAGTTATATATATTAAAATTATGTGTTTAGATTGGAAAAGACACAATTTAAAAGCCTCTGATCGTTATTTTTGATATCTCTCTGATACCTGATAAACTAGCATTTAGAGGACAGATTAGGCTTATCCTGAATAACGTCAGAAGATTGAGTTAAATTGAATGTAGGCAAAGAATATTTCATCTCAATATGAGAAAGAATTTAATCATTATAGGTGCCTGCAAATCAAATGTGCTTATTTAAATGATAACAACCTTTATTGAGTAGAGAATTTCCAACTGGGCTAAGTGACTGAAATCTGGCGGTGCTACATAAGGGAGTCAGATGAGAAGTAAAAAAGTAAATTATATTATCTTCAGTTTCTTCCAAATCATGTACAGACGCTTCTTGACTCGTGACGTGTTACTTCCCCATAAACCCATTTTAAGTCAAAGATACATTTAATAAACCTAATCTATCAAAATCACAACTTAGTCTAGTCTAGCTTACACATGATCGGACACTCACATGCACTTAGTTGGGCAAAGTTAGCCAATGCAGAGACCATTTCATAATAATGTGTTGAATATTTCAGTTAATGTATTGATGTGCATGTTGATTTCACACCATCATAAGGTCAAAAAATCTGAAGTCAAGTCATCATAAGTTGAGAAATTTCTGTATTTGCTTATTTTCAAAAATTCAGGATGACACTAAACCTGTATTTAGCTGTAAAAAATTATATAATAGACATAGAAATACATGCATTTCCCTTTGTTGGCTGTTACTTAAAAAGGACTAACTCAGTAATACAAAGGTAATTTAATGTTAGAAACAAATCTATTAATATAATCTCCCGCATCCATCATACTTATGTTTATATATTCATATTACTTATGTATTTAAATACTATAATTTATTTATCAAAACAATAGTATTTTAAAGGACACTTAAATAAAACTGTACATGATTTAGTAATCATTCCAGGCTAATGTTTAGCAAACAAGGAAGAGAAAGCATATCATCTTTACCCTCTGAGCTAAGCCATACCCTAATGTTAATCCAAATATAGTATGGACAGAAAGAGAACGTAATCTAATCTATGGTTACTTCCAACTTGTTTTGCTATCATTTTTAAAATGTATTTTATTTTAACAATGTGTGGTACAATTCAGGAATTGTACAGGTAAAGTGTGGGCCTTCTCTGGTCCCACTTTGCTTGGTTTGAGATCAGGTACCCTTTCTGATGCTGTGTCCCCCCAATCCCCACCCTGGCAGTACGCCGCTACTGCCAATCCCTTTCTTACAGTATTATAGTAAATGTTCAGGGTCCACTTATGAGTGAGAACATGTGGCATTCAGTCCTTTGTTTCTGTGATAGATCACTGAGTATTATAGACTCTAAATCCATCAAAGTTGCTGCAAATTTCATATGTTTGTCATTCTTTATGGCTGCATAATATTCCATTGTGTATATGAGCCACATTTTTTTAATGCAGTCCTGTTTTGATGGGCAGCATGGTTGTGTTCATGTGTTTGCTATTGTGAATAGTGCTGCAAAAAACTTGCATGTGCAGGTATCTTTTTGTAGAATTATTTGAGTTCCTCTGGGTATATTCCCAGTAGGGGGGTTGCTGGGGCGTATCAAGGTCAATTTCTAGTTCTTTTAGAAATCGCCACACTGTTTTCCATAGAGGGTGACCTAGCTAGCATTCCAACCAGCAGTGTAGAAACATTCCCTTTTCTCCACATCCTTGCCAGCATCTGTTTTTGTTTTTGTTTTTGTTTTTCAATTAACGATGGCCATTCTTACTGGGGTTAGGTGGTATACCAACGTGGTTTTGATTTCCATATCTCTGATGACTAGTGAGACTGAACACTTTTTCATGTGTCTGTTTGCTGCCTGTATATCTTTTTTTGAGAAGTGTCTATTCATGTATTTTGCCCACTTTTTAATGGGACTGCTTGCTGTTTCCTTTTGGCAAGTTTGAATTCCTTATAGATCCTGGATGCTAGACCTTTGTCAGTTGGCAAATATTTTTTCCCACTCTGTGGGCTGTCCCCCTGCTTTCTTGATGATTTCTTTTGCTTTGCAGAAGCTTTTCAGTGTAATGAGGTCCCACTTGTCTGTCTTATCTTTTATGGCATGAACATCTGGGGTTTTGATTAGGAATTGGTTACCTATTCTGATTTCTGTAAGGGTGTCCTCCAGGTTTTCTAAGATTTTTATAGTTTAAGGTTTCACATTTAGGCCTTTGATCCACTTAGAGTTGATTTTTGTGTATGGTGATATGCAGGGGTCCTGTTTCAGTCTTCTGCATGTGGTCAACTGATATTCCCAGCACCACATACTGAATAAGTTCACCTCTTCCCAGTGGTTGTTGGTGGAGGCTTTGTCAAAAATTAGTTAATTGAAAAATTGAGGTTTTCTTCTGGAATCTCTATCCTTTTCCACTGATCTATATGCCTGTTTTTGTACCAATACCAGACTGTTTTGATCACTGTAGCCTTACAGTAAAGTTGAAAGTCTGGAAGTGTGATGTCATCTGCTTTGTTTCTTTTGCTAAGGATTGTTTTGGCTATTTGTGGTCATTTATGCTTCCATATGAATTTCTGTATTTTCATTTATAGGTCTGAGAAGAATATGTTGAATCTGCAGATTGCCTTTGATACGATAGAAATCTAATCAATGTTGATTCTTTATATCCATGAGCATGAATATTTTTCATTTATTTGTGCCATCTTGGATTTCTTTGAGCAGTGCTTTGCCATTTTCATTGTCAATGTCTTTCACCTCTCTGGTTAGGGAGATGCCAAGGTACTTCATTTTTGTGTGTGGCTATTGTGAATGGGATTGTGCTTTTTATTTGGTTCTTTGCCTGTTTGCTGTTGGTGAATAAGAATGAGACTGTCTTTTGCCATTTATTTTGTACCCTGAGACTTTACCAAAATCCTTTATCAGTACAAGGAGGTTTTTGACAGATTATCTTGAATTTTCAAGGTATAGGATCATATCGTCAACAAAAAGGGACAACTTAACTTCCTCTTTTCCTATTTGGATACCCCTGATTTTCTTCTCTTGTCTGAATGTTCTAACTAGGACTTCCAACACAATGTTGAACAGGAAGAATGAGAGTGAGCAATCGTGTTTTGTTCCGGTTTTCAGGGGAAATGCTTCCCTTTCTGTTCATTTAGCAATATGCTGGCTGTGGGTTTATAATAGATAGTGCTTACTACTTTGAGATATGTTCTTTCTATGACTAGGTGTGGGAGGGTTTTTATCAAAAAGCAATGCTGCATTTTATCAGATGCTTTTTCTGCATCTAATGATATAATTGTGTGGTTCTTGGTTTTGCATTTATTGATGTATTTAATTGTATTTATGGTCTTGTTGATGTTGAACCAGCTCTGCATCCCAGGGATGAAGCCTGCTTGGTCATGGAGGATGATATTTGAGATGTGTTGTTGGATCCAATTTGCTAGAATCTTGCTGAGAATTTTTTTACCTAAGTTTATAAGGGACATTGTCCTGTGGGTCTCTTTTTGTTGGATATTTACCTGGCTTGGCAATCAGTGTGAGGTTAGCTTTATAAAATGACCTAGGGATAATTCTATCCTTCTCAATTGCCTGGAATCATTTTAAACAACAAGAAATAAAAATAATACACAGGAAATTAAAAATACTTAATACAAATGAATGCAACCCCAATGTCCCCAATCACCTTTTCATGTGGGCTCAAAAAATCAGCTCTTTGTTTTTGACCCATTTTTAGTTTGTGGCTGCCAATTAGCTTTTTTTCTTTACTAGGACTAATTTAGAGTTTTTGTGTAACACATAGGGATAGCCTACTACAACATGATAAAAGAGATTTGCCAAAATGTCCTGGATATTTAATGCTAAAATTAAGAAATGTCTTTTAAAGTCAAGAATACAACAAGAATGCCTGGTATCATTGCTAGTATTCAACATCGCATTTAATGTTAAATTAGTACAATAAGAAAAATAAATCCAAGACAAAGTACGAGAAACACCCTGCTATTTGCAGATATTGTCTTACTTATATAGATAATCTGAGAGAAAACATAATCTATTTGAGATTTAAAAAATTAGCAAGATTACCTAACACAAGGCTAATATAAAGAAAAATCAGTAGCATTTTAGATACCAGAAATAGCAGATTAGTGAAGATACGCCCAATTGCAACTAAATCTAAGGTTCTGACGTCAACAAAGAATTTAAAGATTATAAGACAGCATAATGTTTGGTTATTGCTGAATAGCAAACTACTCTAAAGTTAGTGGATTAAAACAACAATTTCTCATCATACTTTTGAGAAACCTTAAGGAGGCTGAAACCAAAGGTGCAAGTTGGAGAATCACAGCCAGTGCAATCCAAGTGTCAGTGGGTCAGATCATATAGGACCTTTTAAAATATTAAACAAACAAACAAAATCCCAAACTGCCAATTTATGGGGAAATGGATAAATAAAACATGGAATATTCACAGCCTATCATCTCAGAAGTAATTAAATATGGACCTAGATATAAAGTTAAATATTCACATCACAAAAATTTTAAAAACAATTGAAGAATGATGCTAATATCTGATAGAAATTATAAAACACAACCAAAAACACTAAAGATTACATACATGCTAAATGTATATTAGTAGTTTCCTCTGACAAAAATGAGACAGATGTCGCATTGCAAGGAATATCTTGCCATCTCTGCATTATGTTTATAATTTGAAAATATTTGAGATAAATATCAAATTGTATACTTTCATTAATGTTGGGTTCATTATACATTATTCTCTGTTCTTGTATATGTATATTTGCACATCAATGGGTATGCATGAATGTATATGTTATATATGATATTTACATATAACATTTATGTGTAATTTATTTTATATGAATATTTCATTTATGTCATTTATATGGAATATGTGTTTGAGAAGAATACAGAATATACGTTATCATATAAATGTGTATATTATATATGACATTATGTTTGCATTTAAAAGGTACATTGGAAAATTCTGTGGTAGGTTACTAACCTAAGACTTAGCTATATGAGGGGATGGGAGGTTGACGGTATGACCTGTATCCAAAGTCCAGTAAGTCAGTCTACTCCCATGTCCAGATCTCAGTTATTTAGCTATCCTGTCCTGCAATACACCCTGTCAAAGTTCTCCATTGCACATGTGTATGTGAATGTATACACACACACACACACACACACACACACACATACACACACACACACACACACACACACACACACACACACACACGCACACACACAGTCTTTTGTCATCCCACTGTTCTTGGTGGACTTCTACACTTCAGCAGCAAGTTGTTCAAAAGATATGTCTCTGATGCATCGTCAGCCAACTCTACTTCCAATCCTAATCCTTTGAGTTGCTTTTACAAATGAATCTGCAAGAAACATTATTTCCTCGTGGTTGAATATGCTGGTTTTTCACAAGACTAAAGATGTGGTTGCAAAACATTTCAGCATTTGTTGTTGTTGCTGTTTTAGTTTGCATATTCCCTTAAAACTGTCATTAAGAACTCTGGAGGTAGGGATGGGTCAGCTTCAGATCATGTCACCATCTTTCCCAGAAGTACTATTAAATTGTTCTTGAGTAATTTTCCAGAGAAATGAATTACACTAACTAGCATTGCCCAAGCCTGCTTTTAAGATATGCTATTACATTGAAAATCTTAGCTCTTTTATATTTTTGGAATGGAACTGGAAAGTTGAACTATATAAATAAGTCAATAATTTGGAGACAGTTAACATCACTAAGTGAGAACAAACATAAGCTCACATTATGAAAGATCAACAAGTGAACTAAATCATAAGACTAGATCAAATTGTGGAATTGAAGTTAAAATAAAGCAGAGTTTCAGAAAGGCTGATAAAAGATCACAAACTTCTGGTGGCAATATAAAATATAATATTCTTGTAAATATAGCATCAGAAAAGTATGTAACTGAGTACTATGTATTTTTAAGTCCGACATTTTGGTTTCATTTCCAATGTTTATTCCGTCCCTGCTTCTTGTGTTAGTTGTGGGCAGGGTCTGTCCAAGGCATTGAATATAAAGAAATGATCTAGACACTGGTCAAGTCTTTAGGAGTTCAGAGTTTATGTCTATTTACTTTTTAGGAGGAATTTTGAGACAAGTCTATCTTTCAAAAAAATGAGCTATCTTTCTACCGTCAGTGGCAAACATTAGGTAAGCAAAGTTTTCCCTAGTGAATGAAAGGATAGGCTTTAAATGATGCCCATTCAATGATTCTTAACTATACTTTTAATCCTCACTTCTACTTCAAACTCTAAACCGTATGCCCATTTTTATACTCTTCTTGATGTCTAATCAGCTTCACAAGTTTCCAAATAAAACTGTTAACTTTTCATTTCAGCCTGTTTTTCTTCTTGTATTCAATATCTCAGTCCTCTCTTTTATTTGCATATTTCTTTCTAATTGTGGCTGAGCCTTTCAAGCATTAACTCAGATGAAATAGACAAGGAAAATAAAGGAATTATAAATGTATTACTGTAGAAGTATAGTAAGTCTTCAATGTGCTGAAATATCTTTCATCGTTATCCTTTATTTTTCCTTATTTAATGAATCTGTTTTGAACACCACATTCTAATATTCATATTCTCTTTTCTGACATAGATTTGTTGCTGTGTTTCCTAACATTTCTCAACAGACAGGGAAATTTGGATTATTTGCTTTATCCCTCAAACATTTTCTTCCTATCTTTACTTGTGTTGCGTTTTCTGAATTCTATTGTGTTCTTTCTTAACTAACCTTAATACTATCAGACAAGATTAACACTGCACAGATAGGCTTACGCTCTCCCTTTCCGCTTTCTCCTGCAACTGAAATCTGGCTTTGCCAAGATGTCCTCTCTTTGTTTTGCACTGAGAGTAAAATTCTGCCATTGCTTTATCTGTTCTTTAGGTTTTTGTGATGCAAAGACAGGAGGAATACTATGAGCCTCCATCTTTCATTCTCTCTCCACACACTTCTAAATGAGACACCTACATTTCTGTTTTTATTTTTCATTAAGTTGTGTTTTACTATAGTGATGTGGGGTACAAGTAAGTATTAACTACAGAAGTAGGCTGCACGCAGATGAAGCGGGGGCCTCCAGCGGGCCCCTCACTCCCCCTGGTATAGGACCAGAGACCCCTGTGTTGTCACAAGCCATCCACCCTTCTCCCCCCCACCCTCCCCCTCACAGTGCCCTGCGACTGCCAATCCCTTCCCTGTGTTAATATGATTAATGTTCAAGGCCCACTTACAAGTGAGAAATACGGTATATAGTTCGTTGTTTCTGTGATATCACTGAGTATGATGGTCTCCAACTCAACCCAATGTGCTGTGAAGTCCATGAGTTTGTCCTTTTTATGACCGCATAATACTCCATCATGTATACATACATCTTCTTCATCCAGTCCAATTTCAGTGGGCAGTAGAGTTGTTCCATATTTTTGCTATTGTGAGTAGTGTGGCAATAAACATGTGTGCACAGTTGTCTTTTATGTAGAGTGATTTATGTTGCTCTGGGTATACTCCCAGAAGAGGGACAGCTGGATCGTATGGAAGATCAGTTTTTGGATCTTTTAGGAATGGTCACCCTGCTTTCCACAGAGGCTGGACATTCTTCTTCCCTGACTACAATGTCTGGTTTGAAAATTAAAATTGGCCAGATGCGGTGGCTCAAACCTATCATCCCAGCACTTTGGGAGACCGAGGTGAGGGGATTGCCTGAGCCCACAGGTCCGAGAACAGCCCGGGCAACTTGGCGAGACCTCGTCTCTACAATAAATCAAAAAACTTAGCCAGGCATGGTAGCGTGTGCCTGTAGTTCCGACTACTTGGAAGGCTGAGGCCAAAGGATGGCAGAAGCCCAGCAGGCTGAGACTGCAATGGTCGTGAGTGTGCCACTGCACTCCAGCCTGGACGACAAAGTGAGACTCCAACTCATAAAAAAAAAGTTAAAATTTTTTTTTAGCCGGTGTTTGGACTGACCTGAGGAAACAACATTGTCCTGCAGCAACTGATCATCACCAGTCTCTACTTTATGAACAAAGCCTGAAGGAACAAAGCCAAGGGTGGAGAGAATCAGCCACAGAAACAGAATGAAAGAGCCGCATCTTTCCGCTTTGCTCTGTCCTCTGCTGTCTTTCCAGGTTGGAAAATGTGAGGTGACACACCTCCTTCTGTGTGATCTTAATGTTGTGCCTTTTTTGGTCCTTATCATTTAATAATTGAAGACTTTTTTTGCTCAAGTCCTCCTTTCAAACAGCAGTTCAATATTTTCCTTGCTACCGGAGAATTCGCTTATTTTATGTGTGGACTATTGTTTGTTTTTTGCTGTTTAATGTCTCTGCCATAGATACAGCAAACTGTATGTGTTGTCCCAAACCTCTGTTCTCCTTATAAAGGTCCCCACATTCAGACCCTGAAAGATTCACTTGTCCTATTATTCTTTCTGCTGATATTCTGAGAGAATTCTTGTATGTCTTCCTGATGACTTACTCCATTTTTGACAACACCAGTGGTGGGCTCTTTCTTGAATTCAATGCTTTTCAAACTTCTCTTATTAAACATTTTTGGGTTTTTTTTTCTTTTTTTCTCAAAATTCTTTTATGAAATCTAGTTACCTACCTTTCAGTCAGCTCTGATTTCAAAAGTCTTAGTTTAATTCTTATTATCTCATATTTTCTAGAGATCACATGCATATTAATTTTAGTGAGATGTCAGCAATCTGCTTGTAAATTTTCAGTATATTTTCTTTTCTTTTTTGGGTGGGGGGGTTGTAGAGACAGGGCCTCCCTATGTTGTTCAGGGTGGTCTTGAACTCCTGGCCTTAAGCAATCCTCCCACCTCAGCTTCCAAAGTGCCAGGATTACAGGGATAAACCACCATGCCCAGCCCCATATTTTCAAATACAAATTATGTTTGTGACCAAGACCTTTTACCCTGTAAATGCAGAAATTATTTTTCATATGGCAAAATTTCTTATAGATTCCTTTAATCATTAGCCACTCCTTACATATGATGGCAATAAAACATATTCAAAACTAGCATTTGCCATTATCAATATGATTATTTTGTTTTCTTATCACTGTCTTAAGTATTAAACTTGAGAGCCTAGAACTTGACCAAATATCTCTAGACATCAGACAAATTTATATATGGAGTATTTATTTACATAACTTGTCTCAGAAGGAATAACGAGTTAATTTTGCTACAAGAAAAAGAAATCTGACATATCTGTGGTTAGCCTACTATATTCCTTCCTTTCTAATCAATGAAATTTAGCACTAGAGCATGCCATTTTCACTGCTTTTCTAAGATCATTTTCTTTTCCCCTAATGCTATCATGGAAAACCAGGAAATAAAGTTCTACCTCACTTATTCCCAGGAACAGATTGTGTCTTCAGAAGGGAAATAGCGGAATAGTCTAGAAAAGATCAATAGCAAATTGATTGGTAATGATACTTTATAGCAAAATTTTTACATGGTGTAAAGGAAAAAGGATAGACAACACCTTACTATGGCAATGGGGATTATAATATGATACTTGGAATATTCCTGAATTACTTTGGTATTTTATTTAAGATTTTATCTTTTAGTATTGTAAATTCTACATTTTCTTACTCTGTAATCTCCTGTGTTTGTAGCTTAACAGATGGGGACATGGGCATCCCTAGGTTTTCATTAATAAATCTAGAAGACACAAAACAACACAAATTTTATTATCCCTCTCTACACTTTATATAACACTGCAACCCATACCAATTAATTTTTATAAAAGAGTGCTAATCATTTGAAAGTCTACGATTGGATGTTAGTAGATATTCAACACCACAAACACTGTTATTGTCATGTGCGATAGTATCTGACATATTTACAAAATGTGTGTGAGTCTATCTGTCCTTATACACACATATATGCATATACAAGTATACATATAATCTATATTTTGATTCTTACACATATTTTTAGATAGGCATGTAAAGTAATATATCACTTTTAAAGAGAGAAAACTAAGATTTATAAAGATTAATTAATGTAGTCAAAGTCACACTAATGGGAAATGAACAAGCAAAGACTTAATACTTAGACTTTTAAACTTTAAGATGGATGTTATTTCCCACGTAGCATGCCACCTATTAAATTCCTTGACTACATCTGTTAACGTTCAGAAAATGCCATTTAAATAGCTCGACTGCAGAAGAACCATTTAAGAGAATTAAATTAGTTCATTTAAAAAGTTTCCAGTGATCCATGAAATGTCTATACTTTTAATAGGAAATTACTTATGGATCAATACAATGTGTTTTGCCAAAAAAGCATGTTGAGACGTGACAGATCTGAGTCTGCGTGATTCTCTCCGTAGCCATGGTTAAGTACATCAGTACATAAATAACTCTTTTTTTGTTTTGTTTCTCTTTTAATGGCAACAATTTCTTCAGAACATAAATGTTTTATGCATCTACTGTTACACGAAATACTAAAACTTTTCTTTTTAATATGGAGGGCTGTTTTATTTTTTTCAGTAGCTGAATCTACAATATGGAAGTAGCCGTGGTTTATATGAAGAACTTAGCATGTTGTAAGCCCTTGATGTTAATTATTCCTTTCACACAATGGAATGATTCTAGGCTGATGAATCTGCTGTTTTAAGTATTTGAGCATGGTTTCTTAATAAGTTACCACCCAAAGAGCATCTGTTGTACACTATTTTCTGGGGGAGCTGACAGATTTCTGCTGAGACCTCCAGTTCTTTTTCATTTCCTCTTGGACTATAGGCCATACTGGAGATATAGCGAATTTAGGTTAGGTGTGCACATCGGTGAAGTTTTTTGTTCTACAGAAAATATATTCCATTGCTTTTTAAAATTTTTTCTCCAAATAAGCTATTATTTCATATTCTGTGTAGAATTGTGTAATTGTGTTCCGGTTTCTAAATGCATCTCTCTTTGCTTACACACACATTCCTTGTCAGCCAGACCCAACATCAAGAGGGATATCCTTGGTCAAATTTTCCCCCATGAGAAAAAGGGGGAACAAGAGGTTCCTGGAAGACATTGCCACCAAAGTCCCCAACAACATCTGCTAGTGCACTCAGCTCCCTCTCCATGTGATGTCCTGTGCCACCTTGGAACTCACAGGGAGTCCCCACCAGCAGGAAGTTCATTACCAGACACAGCCCTTCATCCATAGATTTCTCAGCCTCTATGATTGTAAGAAATGAATTCCTTTTCTTAAAACATAACCAAGTCACGTATTCAGTTACAAGCAACAGAATAAACTAAGACAAATGATTTATATCCAATGACATAGAAATGGTCAATAGGTACATGAAAAGGTGCTCATCATTGCTAATCATTGTGGAAATGTAAACAAAAACCCAATGAGTTATCACTTCACACCTGCTAGAATGACTATTATAAAAAAGTTAAAAGATAGTAAATATTTTTGAGGATATAGAGAGAAGAGAATCCTTACCCACTGTTATCAGAGATATGTAAATTGGTACAGCCATTATGGAAAGCAGTATGGTGGCTCCTTCAAAAATTAAAAATTGAACTACCCTATGACTCAGCAATCCCACTTCTGGGAATATAACAGAAATAAAATAACTACTGTGAAGCATTATTCATGATAGCCGAGATATGGAGACAACCTATATGTCTGTCAAATCAGTGGGCAAATGGATATGGAAATTGTGAGATATATATATATATATATATATATATATATATATATATACACATTTAGATATGAATATTATTCAACTTATTAAAAAAAGAGAAGAAAGTTTTGCCATTGCAACAACATGGATGAACCTGGAAAGCATAATGCTAAGTGACATAAGCCAGATGTAGATAAATATTGCATGACTTCACTTAAATGTGGAATCTAAAAAAGTAGAACTCATAGAAGGAGTATGGTTACCAGGGTTAAGGGGTCGGTGAAATGGAAAAATGTTGCTGGTTAGAGAGTATGAACATGTAATTATAAGATGAATAAGCACTGGATACCTACAGTATAGCATAGTACTATGATTAATAATAACGTCTTATATACTTGGAATTTTCCAAGAGAGTGGAATTTAAGTATTCTCACCACACACACACACAAAATATAACTGTTTTAGGTGATGGATAGGTTAATTAACTTGATTGTGGTAATCACTTCAATATATATTTATATTGAATATACTGTAAAACACCTTAAAAAGTAAATAAATAAATAAAAATAATTATTTCAGCCATCAACTGCTACCATTTAGTACTTTATACTTTTCGTCAGAGACTACACTTCATCTGACGTGTTATTTATTTGTTTATGTGTTTATTGTGTTTTTTATCATCAGACTTCCTGACATCAAAGAATGCTATATTTGCAGAAGCACTGTCTAGCATAACATAAAGTTTCAGTAAATATTTTTGAATGCTCAGGTGGATAAAATAACCTTTCAGAATCTTACTAAATGCCAGTTAATTATTTTGTTAAACATATGCTTTCTCATTTTGTCCTCTTAAAATGATAAACTTTGTATTATTCCTATTATACAAGTGGAAATTTGAGAATTGACTAGTTTAATAGCTTGCATGAGTTTATTCAGTTGGCAAACTGCAAAGGTGGAATTTAACTCAAGCATTCATCCTCTGAAACACTGCTCTGTACTGTATTTTAATTTTGTACCTTGTTATTAGAAACTGTTTCTAAAGCTAGAAATAATATCGAAAGAATAGGGAAATAAGTTCCAAGGTATATATTTCTTCTCACTGGATCTCTTTTCTCTCCACCTAAAAGAAATAGATATTCTAACACATCTACATATTTTGGAAGACTTCCTTGTTAAGTGACTTAATCTACAGATTTGTGAATGAGAATTAATCACCTAATTCCAGGTGAGTGGCACATAAAACCCAATAGACTATTTTGTGTAGCTGAATCAAGTTTTGACCAAGTCTAAAAGAGGAGTAATTTTCTCCCAAATTGCCTTCAAATGTGATTCATTAAAGGAGAAAGGAACTTGTCTTCATCTCTCTGTACAGTCAAGTAAATATTTTATTAAAATATATTTTTTCCAGGTGATCTGAATATCACTGCATTCTACAGTACAGTACTTTGTTGTCCTTCTTGGCATAATTTCCCAGTCTTCTTCCCTATGCAGGCTACATTCTCATACCAACATGTCAGCATTTTCTGCTGATTTATTTTTGGCTTTCATATTTGCAAAGGTGCCAGTACATCCCTTTCAGCCTCTTAGCCAGACCTGAACAATCTTCACAAACATGGAAAGACTCTCCTTGATACAAATACTGAAGCTGTCTTAGCAGATAGAAATTTACTGTTTTCCCCAAGCATGGGAAAGTACTCAAAGCCCATGACAACCTACAGGCTGCGTGTATGTTTGGCCCTTTTTATATTATGTAAACCAGTGGACCCCAATCTTTTTGGCATCAGGGACCAGTTTTGTGGAAGACAATTTTTCCACCCATGGTGGGGGTGGAGGTGGGGTTGGTTTGGAGTTGATTCAAATGCATTACATTTATTGTGCACTTTATTTCTATTATTATTGCATTGTAATATATAATGAAATAATTATACAACTCAACCCAATGCAGACCCAGTGGGGGCGTGGGACTGGATTTCCTGCAATGAGGTGGTCCCATCTGGGTGTGATGGAGACAGTGATACCTGAAGTGTGTTGCTTATGTCCAGTGGACTTTGGAATCTCGTTTTGGTTGCTGTCACTGCAGGATACCCTGCTTCACAAAGACAGGATATTGGAAATGGAAACAGGCTTCTCAGTACTGATCTGACAGGAGGCGAAGCTCAGGCAGTAACCCCCGTGATGAGGAGTGACTATAAATACAGATGAAACTTCCCTTGCTGACCTGGTGTCACCTTCTGCTGTGTGGACCAGTTTCCAACAGGCCACAGACCAGTACTGGTCCGTGGCCTTGGGGACTGGGAACTCCTAATGCAAACTATAGATTCTATGATTTTTTTTAACCCACTTTCTTACTTTCTGGAGCCAATTCACTCTCTGGCATTCAAGTCCCTTAAACAGAGCAGACAGTTCATTTTAGATATTTGTTTCTTTCCCAACTTTGGTTTTCATTGTATGTATTGCATGGCATGCAACTTTTTTTTCTTCTGTTGAAAGTAATTTTCTCCTCCCCAGAGCAGGATTGTAGACTTGCAATAATACTATCCATAATTGACGATGGTAAACCAATAAAATAAATTTTATATGGAGAACTGAACTAAGCAGTCTGTCTTCAGTATTCCTCAAGTGATTCATGTCATTGTATCTTTTGAACCATTCATCATCTTAAATTAAAACTACATTAATGTCAGAAACATGGAAAGGAAAAAGAGACAGTGAGAGGAGATGGGGAGCATGAACCAAGAGAAAGATGTCTCTTACTGCACAATATTACTGAAACCAGGCCCTCCACCGACCTGTCTAAAATGCCCTTTCTTTCTGGACCTCCCTTATCTGAAGGGGTATTTCATTAGCATATGAGATAACCTTCTGTTTTTCTACAACCTCATAACAGAGAATCAAAAAAGTTTGTTGCAGCCAACTCCAAGACCCATCATCAGAAAGTTTTCACTTAAGAAAAATCAAAGTAAACATTTAACATGACATTTTGAGTATTTTAAATCCATAAAAATATTTCGCTCTAAGCAAGGATTTTTAATATCCTTATCTTTCATGGGTTTACAAAAAAACAAAAAAACTGGATGGGTCATTGCTTTACTAAACTCTGGTGTGGCCAACAGGCTCTTTGAGCACTGACCAGGTCATGTTTCCTAGCTTTGGCCCCCTCCCCTACCTTGGGGAGGTGAATCTCCTCTCTCCTTTTCTCTAGTTTACTTTATAAATAAACTATGTTTTCCAATCTAATTTTGGGGCAATTCTTTGCATCTTACGCTCGGCACCAGATCGCAGACCACCCTGCTTCCCCTGCCACTGGTCTAACCCAACATTTTGGAGGCGCCACTGGAATTTTGACCTAATACCCATTAGCAATAAGGGACATGCAAATAAAATCAGCAACAACAGCAACAACAAAAAACTGGATGACAGGTACATCATGAAGAACCCACTGACAGGAAGATGGGGTTTTCCTGAAGGAGTGTGATAATAGGCGCAGCCTGAACAATCAGTGTTCCCAGGCTAAAAAGCTTCCAACACTGAAATTTCATGGTACTATATATGAGACTTATTTACTTTCCCCAGTAGGCAAAGCCTACAAGCACAAAAATACATGATCATTCCTTCTATTGTTTCTGCCATGTGTAATAATTTTCATTGATCACATCTACCTCACTAGTTCTGATCAAACTTCAAACTTTTCACATTTTTATAATATGCTTTTATTTGTTTTAATTTCATTATGAAGTACTAAGACTTTTAATTTTTGGTAACTGGCAAAGTGTCACTATTGTATAAATTAAAAATATTTATCATTTCACTGACATTTTCCTTTAAAGGCTGAAAAAAAAAAAAAAACCACAGGCCTGAAACCTAGAGCCCAAACATCTACCACCAGGTTAAAAAAAGGTAACCAAAGTGTTTTCCAGTGTCTTTTACAAATATTTCAATGTCATTATGTTGCTGCAAAATGAGAGAAAAACATAAAAATATGTGTGACTGGAAAAAATTAAGCTCAGAATATCTACAAAGATAAAAAGATGATCAAGATTCCATCCATAGATTCATCTATGAAGCCCCACCCACAGGGTGAGACACAGATGAACAACGATAGTGGGTCAAATTGTTATTGTGTATAGGTATATAAATATAAGTATAACATATAATAATATATAAAAACCCAGAAGTTAATATACAAAAATGTTAATATACATATAATATCACTACCCCATTTTTCAAGGTAGTATATCAACTACTGTGTTGTCAGTATAGAAATTCTTCTTCTACCAAATCCATATATTCCTTATCCCAGTCAAATTCATCTTCCAGACATCTAAGGTCTCAAAGAAAGTGTTGTAACAGCAGAATCAATGAACAATATTAGGATGACATGAAACAATGTGTCAGTGAAAATACAGACTTCTTGGACTGGAGAAGAAGAGGAAAATTATAGTCAGTAAGAAGGACCCTTAGATGAAAGGGCACTCCAAAAGACTTCCATGTCTTGCTCTGTATCTCCAGGTGGAGTCTTGGGGCAAGGTAAAAAAGACAGCATAACAAAAATGGCTTTGGAGGGATCTGAAACCATCGAGAACTTTTGCAATTCTTTTTAAGACGATGGCAAGCCTCATAATTACCCCTCACCCAGCCTTGCAATGTTCTCTGCATGGTGTGCCAGACACAGTAAAAAATGACTAGGATACTAGACAGAAAGGATGTTGACAGCCTTTCATAACTTCCCCATGCTCACTGTTACTTGGAGAGTCGCCAAATATTTCTTGTGCTCTCAAGAAGGAAGCAGAAGTAGCTGGGTGAGTCAGACTTAGATTATCCTTGAAATTGGAAAAGGGCAACAGAACACCCAAATGAACTGGCATGCAGCACTTAACCTACCTAAAGATGGGAGATTATAATGCATTCCGAGCTCTAAGTGGTTTGGCACGGATTGAGTTTACAAGGGAAAACAGAAAACAAAATGAACAATTAGGGAAATTTGTGTTCCAGAAGCCAAGAGAAGAATTTCAAGAGGAAAGCAGGTAAAGAAGTGAGGACAGCTAAGTATTGAAAAGAGTTAATGTCACAGCAGTAACGAGTAAACTGACAGCAGGAAGAGTTTTGATGGGGGCGGAGGCCAAACGGCAAGTTTCTGAAAATGAGAAAACTATTTTAAGTAAAAATAGTCAAATAGCATGCTCAAGATATCTCCACAAATACTGGCTGTGAGAAAAAACACAAAGAGAATAACTGAAGAAGATATACAGCTGAGGGAGGGCGATGTTTTGAATAGTGGAAGTGATAGGAAGATGATCAAATAACTAGTGGAAGAAGCCAAAATGGTGAGAGTGTCTCAAAGACACCCATCAGAGATGGCACAGCTGATAGAATAAGTTAGAAGTGGGTAAACTTCAAGTTACGAGATAAATGTGTCTTAGACACAAAGGGTAGCCAGTGAACACCTTTTTCAATTAGATTTCTCCTGGGTACTAAAGGGTTGAGGTATCAGCATTAATAATCTAAGAGTCTGAGAAGAGGTATGAAAGAACTTTAATGAACATGAATGGTTATTTTGGTTATTTTTTTATTTAGTTCACTCTTTTAATCTCATTTTGATTCAGCAAGAACTGTTTCCATTTTTCAATAGCCTTGTCTTTCTAAAATATTTTGAATTTCTGTTCTTCTTCTCTGATTCTCCTTTTCATTTGTCTGATCTGAGATTCCCCTGTACCTTCTGCTCATACCTGATGATAATTTGTAGTTCTGAAAAATGCCACATTATGCTCGAGGTGCATGTGCATCTGAAAATAGTTAAAATATGACTTCACACATTTGAGAAACAAAAATCACTACTAAATGCCCCAGTTTGCTGTAATTCTGAACGTTTTTTGGGAATTCAGACTATCAATTATATCACTTAAGTTATAAAACTTACAACACTGAAGCTTATGCTTGCTAATATGGGTCTCTGTAACTAGTTCTGTTTCTATCACATTGACATAACTCTTACAGAAATGCTATAGCTTGTGAGACTGCTGTCTTTTTTTTTCCCCCTGTAATGGGAATGTTTTTCAGAGTGACTTTGATACACAAAATTTTAAAGAAACCTCATCTAACATTGCTACATTCTATAATTGCTCATGGATTCGTTCCAGAAAACTGATTAGAGTGAATGATATAATAGTTATTCACCATTTTGATTGTGACAAGGTCACAAGATTAAATACTATGGTGACAAAATATGTTTTATCGTTCTAAATAAAGACAACACCAAAGTTTTACTCCCATTGCTATGAGTAAACTAAGGGGAAATAAGTTTTTACAAAGGAATTTTGTAGATGTTTGTCAGCAAATGTTGTGCAAAGTTTCAAAATGCAATGAATTTATTTAATCAACCCGAAAACACAGAAGACTAGTAGGTACACCATTGCACAAAGGCCACAAATATTTATTCAAGCTAAGAAAAAAATGTTTTATTTACATTTTTGATATTCAAAGTAGAGCAAGGTCTTTATCCTTCCCGTTAGAAATTGTTTTTACGAACAGGGAGTATTATGGATGTCTGTGAAGATCTTTGAAGAAAAACTAAAAGTAAAACACAAAACAGAATGATATTATTCGATTGCCCTCTCATTTGACCCTTTTGTATTTTAGCTAAAACTATCAGGTCAAGGACAGTGGGATAATCTGCAATTGTATATTAAATATTCTTCAGCGATCTAGTTAAACAAATTAGATTTGGTTAAACAAATTGATGATATGAGTAAAAATCACTCTTTAAGGAGACATCGAAAGTGCCAGAAAGAACCAAATAAAGTTTGAATCGCTACAATAAGGTTATTTTCCTCAGAAAGGCATGGTGAAAAGCAAATTTTGAGAATTATGTAATCTCCTAACTACATTCAGAAATTTTTCTTCTTTAATAATTTTTCTCAAACCTGTAATCCCAGCACTTTGGGAGGAAGAGGTGAGAGCATTGCCTGAGCTCAGGGGTCTGAGACCAGCCTGGGTAATTTGATGAGACCTCATCTCTACAATAAATCAAAAAATTAGCCAGGCATAGTGGCGTGCACCTGTAGTTTCTGTTACTTGGAAGGTTGAGGTGGAAGAATTGCCTGAGCCCGGCAGCTACAGTCTGCAGGGGCCATGAGAGTGCCACTGCACTACAGCCTGGGCAACAGAGTGAGATTCCAACTCCAAAAAAAAAAAAAGTGATTTTTATGGCAATGTATTCTAAAACAAGAAGCATCCTTAATTAGCACAGTTGCCCCCATTATTTGCAGCTTCATTTTCCTCAGTTTCAATTACCCACGGTGAGCAAGTCTGAAAACATTAAATGGAAAATTTCAGAAATAAATCATTTATAAATTCTAAATTGAGCCGTTTTGAGTAGTGATCAAAGATTCTGTTCCGCTCCAAACATGAGTCATCCTGTGTCCTGTGTATTCATGCTGTACAAACAACTTGCCTAGTGATAGACATTACCTGCCTCTGACATCTGACCATCGACAACTCATGGCTTTCTGATCCAGGATCATCCAGAGAAGATGATCCTCCTGACATATCATCAGAAGGTCAATGACAGTCTAATGCTATGCCACGATGCTTATGTCTCATCATTCACCTCACTTCATCTCATCATGTAGACATTTTAACATCTCACATCCTCACAAGAAGGGTGAGTACAGTGCAGTAGATATTTTATATTGTTATAATTTTCCTATTTTATTATCAGTTATTAGTTATCTTACTGTGCCTAATTTATAAAGTATACTTGATGACAATTATGCAGCCATAGAAAAAAAAGCATTGTATATATTAGGGGGGAAGACCCCCCAAACCTGGATTTATCTTTTGAAAGGCAAGCCTCTTGTAGAACAGGCTTCCTCTACCAAGTAAGCGTTCTAGGAACCCATTGGAATCAGTTTACCAGCTAGTGTTGTTGTGAGAGGTTGTGTTTGGCTTCAGTGAATTGTTTTGCATTTGCCCATTTCATGATGGGCGATTTATGAGCGTACCTGCCCTCACCACACTAATGTTCAGAAGTTCTTGACCCAAAACTGTGTGACTCCCGTACCCCATCCTCCCTGTTGGCCATCCCCAAAGACCCTTTTTTTAGTTCCTCCATCAAAAAAAGGCCTCAAAGGGAAATGTTTTGTCAAGGGGAAAGAGTCAAAACAAACTCAGAAGCACCCAATCTGATGAGTTCAAAAACTGTTTTGAGCAGTGGAAAAAGCATCTCGAGAGGTTTTCTGCATCAAACCAAAAGTACTTTGAAGGTGACTGAATAATAGACAAAAAGAATAAATACACTTTTTATAAATAAATTCTGGGTTTTTAGGTTCGCCCCTTGTATAGGTTGAGTACTAGCCATGGTTTCAGGCATTCACGGAGGGTCTTGGAATGTATCCATTGAAATTAAGGGGAGCATTACTGTAAAGTTTATAGTCTTAAAGATGCTTATTTGAATGCTGAATTATCCTCTAATTTATGTACCTAGGGACTTAGGGCATTGAATGTGAGCAATTCAAACATGAATTCACAGTTATACACAATGCAGATTATGCTCTTGAAAATCCTCATTTTAGAATATACAGCTGTCATTTATTATTGTCTGAGTATAGTTAAGGCAAGTTATAAAGGCTTATGTAAATATGATTTTTTATTTGCTAAATAATTCAATACAGATGGCATAGCAAGACTTTCAGTTGCATTTATTTTCCATAAAACATTAAAAAGTATGTATTGCAAAATTAATTCCCACTGATCACGCCATGCTAATTAAAAACTTTTTATCTTTTTTTTTTTTGGTATAGATGAGGTCTTGCCAAGTTGCCCAGGCTGGTCTTGAACTCATGGGCTCAAGTAATCCACTTGCTTTAGCCTTTGCTGGGATTACAGGCTGAGTCACTGAGCCCGGTCAAAAACTTCTTATTCTTTCAATCTTCAATTCTCAAACTGGTTAACTCACAATTTGTTTTGTTAAATTGATTAGTTTGCATCTATAGTATCAAATAGAAAGGAGCTTTTATATATATATATATATATATATATATATATATATATATATATATACACGCTTATGTCTTGCATATATATACCTAGATATATACATATATGTATTATTGTTATTATATATATTACATATAAAATGTTTTCAGGCTTTACTCACTTCCTATGTATCCTATGTATCACATTTACACATGAGCTTCCTTAGTTTTTACTTTTAAGTGTACAGACAATTCTCATTATTCACTGTACTTACACTCTATAAAGTCTCCATGAACATAAATTAGTAAATATTGAACTATTATTGTTCCTAGGGGAAATTCAAGGTTGGGTTCCTGTGAGCCTCTGGTCAAAATATTTTCATCAACTGGTTAATAAAATATAACCATATTTTACATGTGTTTCTGTTTAAAGACACCTTGCTTAATATATATTGTTGATTCACTAACATTAATCTCACAGCCAATAACACTATAATTAATTTCTAAATGAAGCTTATCTAACACTTATTTTTTCTGTAAGGCATATTCCAGTCTTCTTGCACTTAGAACAGTAGACAACACTTCGGCAGTATACTTTGGGGTCATTTTAAACAGCAAATCACCAATAAACAGCACAAACAAAAAATAAGTGGCACTAAATAGACTAAGAAAATGATATATGTTGTTTACAGTATGACAAGAAAGCAGAGTATCTCCTTGTTTGACTTCATCTGGAAACATGCACTTTGAATGACGATATTTTTCTTGCTCTGTGCATGTCCACCGTTACTGCAAAAGTGCTTTGAATATTATTTTGAAGCTACACAAATAAATATTAACTGGTAGACAAATTTGCAAATATTAAATCAATGAATGGTAAGGATCAACTATTTAATCATCTTCCTCTCTACTAAAAGCAGTAAAGTACAGTTCTAAGCAAAGAAGAGTCCACAATTATTTTTAAACTGTAGGAAGGGGTGAAAAAGTGTATGTGCAACATGACTGTCTCTGGGCTTAGACCAACATTACTACTAATGTATGTTTGATTTTACAAACCTTGTGATTTATGCAAAAATTATCCAAACTCTCCTGTGAATTCTGAAACAGATAACAAGTGGTGGAAAGAGGGAAGGGAGAGTACTAATAATAAATTTTAAATAACCAGAGGTTGATGGAAGATAAACCATTGAATTTACAGAAATTGAAAGTTATAATATTCCATTAATTTAATAATGGCATATGTATCATTAATTTAATAAATACATTTGGCATTTATAATATAATATAATTATATTTTATTTAAGTATGCCATATGTGTTAATTATTTGTAATAATTATAATTGATATAAAACATTTAATATTAAATAAATAGATTTAAATATTATTAATTTTAAATAACTAAGTTTATATGAAAGGAAACAACATCCAATAACTATAAAGTAAACATTACAGAAGATTAAGAAACTGTCTGCTCAACTACATGAATCTGTGCAGTTGTTCACCTGAATAAATACATTTGCAACAATGGTTAATTTGAATAAGAGCTAAGTAGTGTGGTTTTGATTCAAATACCATAATCAATGGAATGATATTCATTTTTTGTTCCCTTTATTCTTATTGTCATCAACAACACTCACTTTTTGAAACTTCACAGAAAAGAAGAATCATGTCTTGCATTTTACAGTCCTATAAATACAATTCTAATTGTTGAAAAGAATCCTCTCTCCTCTTTGGAATTATGAAGACGGTATGACTATTGTCCTTTTTTTCTGTTTTTTTCTTTCTTCTTTTCTTCTCCCTGCTCCCTTCCATTTTCCTTCTCTCTTTCTTCTCTCCTACCCATTGTCTCCTTTCTTTTTCTTGAACATCTCACTGGGTGCGTTTACAATTCTGAAACTCGGATTTACCTTCTCTCTACCAGGTTTCTTTGAGAAAAATCCCTGATACTCTACTGTTTATACGAACCCCACCAGCTTATCTTACCAAGGCCTTATTAATTATGCCTTTGAAATTTTGTTTTACTTATTTTTATTGTGGAATATACTTTGGACACAAAAGATTGTCTAAGACATAATCCATATAAAGTTTAAACAACTATATAAGTACCACTTATATAACTGTGTAGAATTTGTCTCTCCCCAATCCTATCTCTTATAACTTTTTCTTTCTTCTGCAAAAAACAAAGACATTTTTAAGCATCCATTTTGTTGCCCTTCATAGCCTGTGATGCCTCTCCACGTGTTCCCTGCCTTTGAACATCACATAAGCGCGATCATTCTGCACATAGGACACCACCTTGCCTTCTCAACAGGCCATTGAAATTCATTCAAGTCAGCACATGCTACTTTCATTCATTCATCCCCATTGTTAGATTATGATTGACCATGGAATATTTCTCTCTCCTGCTATTGATATGCATGTGTCTTGTTTGCTATGATGAACAATGCTGTTCTGGGAGTGCTGATAAAAGCAAGAAACTGGAATCAGCTGCTGGTCCAGGAGCATAGCTGAAAAGAACACAAGCAGACAGAAAGCAGCAGAGAGTATATGTTTTCTCATAGCTTCCAGTCTTCCCTATCATCCCATTGGCAAAACCGAACAAGAAGCCAGGTGAGAAATGATAACTTTTAGTGCCCCAGATCCTGAGTCACCAAGCTGATTATAGAAAAGTGAATTTGTAGCTGAGAGATAACAGTCTAATAATATTTTTAGAAATAGTTGAAACAATTAATGCAAAAACCGAAGGCAGTGCCACTAGAAGATACAGGAATGAATGATGAAGACTAGAAAGAACTTTGAAACGGAACAAAACAAATGGGAGACAGAAGGCAGCTAGTTCAATGAGAAATAGACCAGCAAAGAAAACGTCCAGGGGCCGGGCACGGTGACTCACGCCTGTAAACCCAGCACTCTGAGAGGCAGAGGTGAGAGCATTGCCTGAGCCCAGGGGTTGGAGACCAGCCTGGGCAACTCAGGGAGATCTTGTCTCTACAATAAATCAAAAAATAGCGGAGCGTGGTGGCTGATGCCTGTAGTCCCAGCTAGTTGGAAGGCTGAAGTGAAAGGCTTACCTGAGCCTATCAGATGGAGGTTGTGGAGCTATGGTGCCCATGGGTCATGATCGTGCCACTGCACTCCAGACTGGGTGACAAAGTGAGACTCCAACTCCAAAAATGAAAAATAAAAAAATAAAAGGAAATGTTCCGAATTTCGGAGAGATTTGAATCTGAGCCCATCTGAGTCCCAGTCCACGTCTTTTAATTTCTCCCTGCCGTGGAAAAACTTGAATTCTTTAGTCAGGTTTTCCCACTTAATCAGACAAGCACACTCCACATTTTTCAAATAATCCAAGACCAAGCTTGCATCAAAACCAACAAAAAAAGTTGCAGCTCAGAGATTCTCAGATGAAGTTGTGTTTAAAATAGTGTGGTTCTGTATTAGAGAGGGAAAACAACACAGGCAAAAATGTTGCTACTAATGTTTATGAAGAGGTAACAAAATTATATTTCATAAAAATTAGAGTGTAAAGGAGAAAGGAGATATCAAAGATATGCCAAGAAAAAATGAAATGACACTGACCTTCAACATATGAGGAAAGAGGACAGATGGAAAACAAATAATGACCGGCAAAGGCTCAATTATTATAACTGTACTTTTAAAAATAAAGTAAATAATTAATGTGCCAGTCACATTGCGTTTCATACTATGTCTTGAATTTTGTACCTTATTTTTTTCTTTGAAGAATGAGATAAACTTTTCTATTCTTTTAAAATATAAAGCCAATTATTTTATATATTATGCATAATTAATTGTTTTCATGCTCTTCCTGCCTGATTTTTTGGTCCTTTCTTGGGGATTCAAGTTCAGACTTCTTAAATGCATTTTGTGGGATTATAAGTGAAAAATCTGTCATGGGTAAACTCAATTGTTGTCTGTTCTACAATGCATTCCACTTACTGCTTTAAATTTATTTTATCAGGTATTCAATTCTAATTTAAACTTGTTTTTTTCTTATACTTTACACATTTTCTATTTGTTTCCATTTTTGCTATTGAGGCATTTAGTATTCATCTAGTTGAGTTGCAAGTAATCTTTCTTTTTTCTCTTTCCTTTGGTATTTTATAGCATGTTCACAATATTGCCCAATATGGGCTTGAAATTTGCCTTGTGTGAATTTGCTGTTTTTACTGAAACTATAAAACCATTACTTTAATATATCTAGAATATTATCAGTTAATACTTTTGTGTAAAGTATGTTTTTTTCTATTTTCCATATACTTTTATCCTGGAACTCTATTTATACAAATGCTAGACTGCTTTCAAAACTTCATTATATGGGGTTTTTAGATGTCCAATTTATTAGTTATTTCCTTCACTTGCCTCTAGTTTATTGTTTTACCTGACCTCTTGAATTATAGCAATAATAATATTTTTTCTCTTTAAAACATTAGCTTATTAATAGCACTAACCACATGTCTGTTGTGATTAAATTGTTAATAGTATTTACTTTTTTATGTATATCTTTTACTAATCTAGCTGTTTTAAAAGATATTAACTTGTATCTTATTATATTACATTTTCCTTTCTTCAATATCTTAATATGCTTCATGTATAATTTTTTTTTTCAATTCTAATATCTGAATTTGTTTGAGTTCTAGATCTTCACTTTGCTGTTTAACTTTTGTTTATGATGCCTTGTTTTTCTTATGTGTTTTGCAACTTTGGAATTAAGATTGTAATTGTTAGTGTTTTATCATGGAATTTCTATAGAGACTTAGCTTTTGGAGGCTAATTTTTGCTAATACTAATATTAAACCCCAACTCCAAGAAACAGTATGAGGAAAAGGCTATAGCAGTAAATTCTCATGGAAAGTATTTTGTAATTTTTCTAGACCCAGTCCCAGGCAGAAAAATATCTTTGTGCTTCTCTCCTTTATCTATTATGTACATCAGATACATTAATTTGGGAAATTTGATTAAAAAGACTTAGAGACACAAATCTGCATTTGCACAGTAAATAAAAAGAAGTAAATTAATTTGATTAAGTTATAAACAAGTTCAGATCAAGACAGAAGCAATTCTTGATAGTTATTTGAATTTTTTTCCTTTTTGTTAGTATTCATATATAAGAATACTATATATATATATATATATATATATATATATATATATATAAAACCTTTCTTCAAGTCCTAATAAACCTTAATATTTTGAGATTTATACTTGGAACTTCATAGTATTAACATGGCCTTTAAAGCAGTCACATACAATGAGTAATTTATTCCCTACAAACTCAGAAATATGAGGCTGGCCACAATGAGTCACGCCTGCAATCCAGCACCTTGGGAGGCAGAGGCGAGAGAATAGCCTGAGCCCAGGAGTTTGAGACCAGCCTGGGCTACTTGGCAAGACCTCATATCTACAATAAATCAAAAAATTAGGCAGGCATGGTGGTACATGCTTGTAGTTCTGGCTACCTGAAAGGCTGCGCTGGAAGACCGCCTGAGCCCAGCAGGTCAAGGCTCAGTAGCTGTGAGCATGCCATTACACTTCAGTCTAGGTGACAGAGTGAGACTCTGACTAAAAAAAAAGAAAAAAGACTGAGAGATATGAACCAACTAGCTTACTGAAATGTGATTTATGTAAGAATATTTGAGAAATTCTGTTTGTTGCTTTAGCCATGGAGTTTAACTCTGATGTAAAATAAAGACTCCTAGCAACAAAATGGCATATCATTTTATACACTGAGAGCTCTGCCTTTCTTCAAACACTGCAATTTCATTCAACTTTACAAATGTTATTCACAAGATCAGAAATGTTGTGTTACAATAATTTGCTTTGGTTTTCACAAGACCAGAAATCTTTTTTCACACTTATTCTTTACGCTACAGAGAAACCTGACTTGGATATCATGACAACTTTCTACTGTCTTGAATAGTCTGTGGAAATAACTTTTGGAGTTAATAGACCTTATGTAACTCCAAAGAAAAAAACAGAAAAATGCTAAAATAAGAGAAATGTGCTTGCATTATACCAAGGGCTAGCAACATGCTCTGAATGATATATATTATTTTCAGAGAAATCAAGATTATACGATTAGAAATTTGAATCCACAGAGGGACTATGTTATTCTCAATAGATCGCAGTTGCATGACTCGGGTTTTTTTGTTTGTTTCATTTTTGTTGTTGTTATTTGTTTGTTTTAGCTGTACATGCTACTGCCTTTGGGTTCTTGATTTGATTTACTTGTGGTCCTGCAGTAATTGCTGTCATTTGGGATTCCTTAAAAAAATGAATATACACAAGCCTAAAAAATACTTGTATAAACAGCATACATAATACTCTTAGTGAAAAAAGGTGATGAAACTGCTGTATTCTTAAAATGAGAGTACCATCAGACATCTTTAATCACTTTTTCTTCACACCATCTTTAAGTGTCAAAGCCAACATCAGAGGTCTCCTTGGAACACAACATTATCTAAACTTGAAAATGAAATTCCCCAGACCTATGTTCCTCTTTGGAAGTAGAAAGAGTTACGTGATTGTGAAAGGAATATATGATGTTTACAAAATCAAATTAATTAGGACAATACAATATTTTTTCAAGATAAAGGTAACATGAGACAATTTCCTTTTCTGATGGTAATATGTGTCATTTTTCTTGACTAGTGTCTTGGACTATGAAGCCAAAGGATGTGATTCTGAATTCTTCCCCTGCCATTTCTGTGTTCTGTTATCTTGACCACGTGATTAAACTTTTGAATTTGTATATTTATATAAAAAGTGACATCCCTTCTCATTGAAGGTATTCATAGTTAAGGAAGATAGTACTTGGAAAATACTTGTCATATGATTAGTACTAAATGGATGTTAGTGGTTATTAGACTGTTATAATTCAAATGTAGGGCCATTGACAGCAAGAGATAATGTTCTCCTTAAGTGCAGAACTATTTGGTGGCAAGTGAACTACTCCAAAGATTCCCAGGTGAGAACAGCCTCCTTGACCCTTGAAGAGCTGCTGAAGGCAGAGATTTGGTAAGTAGTGTCATTTACTGACATTCTAAGTGTCCTCGATTGTTGGAATCTTGACAGAAGGTTGGAATCTTGACAAAATAAGGCTTTCTCAACAATACCACAGTGGTGGTTCAATTATTGTTTCCCCTTCTGCAGGGTCCTTTATGCTTCAGTGCCTATGAGCAATGCTTAGACCAGCTGTGATTTATGCCTTCGTTCCATCTCAAATAAAGTGACTCCACTGTTGAATTTGCCTTCTTAATGAATGTCTTACATGTCATGTATGTGAATATGCTACTCTGAGTTTCATTCACTTTAGATTATCTATATATTAAAAAATCCCAACTTGAAATATTTGTAGTAAAAATGTTAATTGTTATTTTGCTATATCTGTAACATAACTCAATATTGATCACAATTTCATCAAAATGTAATTAGATTGTCAGAATTAGATTATAAAATTAAAGACCTAATGGATGATTTTGAAAAAAAGTCCTGAAGCTTTGTAAAGAAACTGAGAAGGAAATTCTTATAGAATCTGATCTATAGGTTTTTTTTTCAAATATAGACAATATCGTTTTTTATTTTATAAATCTGAATACATTAGTAAATTACAGTAATAAACACATACAATCTGAAAATAGTTGGAAATGTTCTGCTTTTTACATGCATGTCTCTATATAATAGAAATAGATCATCTAACTGGAAATAAACTTGAAAATATTGTTTCAACATACATTTGTCAAATGTTGAATGAATACCTAATGTATATAGGCCACTGTGTCACATATTGGGAATATAAGTAATATTGTAGCCCTTGATCAAGGAGTTTTCAGTCTGGTGGAAAAGGCAGACAAGAGGATAGTTAGGAAAGCGTACAAAGGTACAATAATGAGATATGCAGAGAGTGGCTGTTATAACACTGATAAGGTACTCAAACCATTCTCAGATGTAGGGAAAACCTTTTCAAAAGACTGAAATAGAGTGTTCCGGATTCAAGGAGCAACATGCACCAAAGACAGTAAGGCCGAGAACTAGGAATCTGAGATCTGAAAACCAAAAAGCAGAAGCAGCGAAGAGCGTGGAGAGGTGAGCAAAGTCCACGTCATGAAGGACTTCAATGGCCATGCAAACCAATTTGGATTTTCTCATGAGAGACATGGGAAAATAACAGAGCATCTTAAGAAGAGAGAATTACATGACTGCATTTCAGAAAGATCAAATCTGGTTTAGAGAACAGATTTGCAGAAAGCCACACTGCAGAGAAAGGGGAGCAGTGAGAGAAGCGGGGGTACACAGGGAATGGGGAGAGCTGAGGATGTCTAAACCAGAGCGGCAGTGAGGACCAGGAGATCAAATTGTTTGAGAAATTTGCAGATAGACTAAAAAGAAGTTGAAGTCCGTTTCTTCATGTCACTTCTGAGTCTCTTTTATCTTCATATTTTAAGCTGAGGCTTTGCACATCCTGCTGGTTTATGAGGAATGTTCAGTGCAAGAGCTTCCTACTTAACTGTCAATGTGTCACTTCTGGTCCTAGACACAAGCAGAGGTCACAGGTGAACTGGCATATCATGCCTAACTGTGCATGGGCTAGATAAAGTTTAGGTGAACCGCAAATGATTAAATTGTTGAAAATGCTAGTCCCATTTAGATATAATTTGTTGATGAGGGAGGAAAAAAACTTGAAAGTTCTCAAAGCCAAATATTTCACTTTCAGATGAAATCATAGTTCAGTGCTGTTGGTGTTAGGTAAAAACTGTCACCAAACTGACAACTCTCTCAAGTAGCAAACTGAGAATTATTATGTAATTAATAATCATTCCTAACACCTGTGAGAATTTTGCCATTCCCAAAATGTTGCCTAATCTATTATTTTGTTTTGAGAAACTATTCTCATGATATGTTGTATACTATGTGATATTAGCAGTGTATGTTATAAAGTTGAGATCACTTGAAGTCTTTGCTCACGGCATAGTTGAGAGTAGTGTGCTCCTTCCAAAACATATTCTCTGTTGAATGGAGCCAGCCATATCCTTATGGGTAGTCATCTGTTTGAGCATAGTATCCTTTATTTGAAAAATCTCTTCACGGACTTCCCAAAAAATCTGTATTGATTTTAAGTTTTGTTACTCACTTACCAGGCACTCAGTGGCCACAGACCGATACATATGCCAGATCTTTTGTTTCTGGATGTCCCTTGTTGCCCCTAGAGGTAACAATGAGTCAGCTATTTAGTCTTTCCAAAGCATACACTCAAATCCCTTGGAGCTGAGGCTTTTGGAAAGTATGTTCCCTTATTGTGGAATGTAGTTGCAAGTTTTGCTCATTATACTCCGTCTGTCTACATGCAAAAAGAAACAGTTGTGTTTGGTTACATCTCAAAATATTATTTTTAGCTGTCATCTTTTTATTTCTTAGCTGGTAGATTATTAGCTTTAATAAAGTATACTAATATACTTTAATTAATTTAGGAAGACTAAAACTGATCATTTTTCTAGGTCTGCCAAGCGACATGAAACTCCCTCCTACCATGATTTCCTACTGGAGAAATAAAAGTGTTATCCTGACATTTGCCAAAAGACTGAATAAGAATGTTCCAGATTGAGTTATATTAGAACATATATGAAAACAAGCTCAAAAAACAGTAAGAGCCAGGCATGGTGGCTCACTCCTGTATTCCCAGCACTTTGGGACTCCAAGGCAAGAGGATGACTTGAGCCCAGGAGTTCAAGACCAGTTTAGGCAACATAGCAAGACTTAATCTCTACAACAAAAATCGAACTGTTAGCCACACATCATAGTTGCACATGCCTGTAGTCCCAGCTACTCAGCTACTGAATATATATATATATTCTGTTTCCTATACTCCTAAATATTAAACATTTACTTTGGGTTCCCAAAGAAAGCATTGTAGACTAGCCAATTAGGTTTAAAGCTAAAAAATTAAAGTCATGAAATAAAATTTAAATGATATACAATAGCATCACAGTTGCATTTTAATTTGCAAAATAAAATGGGAACAAATCTTCTTTACAGAATTCCAAATAATTTACATAAACTCTCCTTCCCACAGAAGGTGAATCTCTGAGTGTAGGTTGGAAGAGTAATTCCCTTCTAAAGAACACAGTATGAGAAAAGAAAGTTACTCTATGGTGGAGACAGCTGACAGACCTTAACTTCATCAAGGTTAACATCACCAGGGATATTTCATATTTATATCATGTAATCTCTAACATTAGGTAATCAGAAGCTCACTTCACCTCTGTGGTGTTCTCCAAAACCCACACCTCCAATGTGAGCATAATAAAATCCTCAGCCAAATAAACTTTAGGGGTACTCTGCATCAAGATTTCCCAATCCCCTGATGGTGGACCAGCACCAGTCTGTGGCCTGTAAGGAACTGGTAACACAGCAGGAGGTGAGCAGCAGGTGAGAGGGCTCTACCTCCTGTCAGGTCAGTGGCGACATTAGATTCTCATAGGAGCATAAACCCTATGGTGAACTGCACATGCAAGGGATCTTGGTTGTGCACTCCTCATGAGCATCTAATGCCTGATTATCTCCCTGCCTCCTCCACTGTCCATAAAAAAATTGTCTTCCACCAAACTGGTCCCTGATGCCAAAGGATGGGGGCCGTTGCATCTACATCCTATCTGACTACTTCCCTTCAAATCTGTCAAGGTTATCTAAAAAGACAGAGGAGTTGTCATAGACTCAGAGAAGACCAAGGAGCCATGACGGCAGTATCCTTCATCAGACAATGGGGTCCTCTATTCGAAAAATGGCATTCATGGAAAAACTGGTGAAATCCATTGTGAGTAGTCATTTACCAATGTCAATGTCTTTGTTTCGACAAAAGCATCATGTTTGTACAAGATGTAAATGTTAGGGAGAAACTGGATGATGAGTAGATAAAAATGATCTGTACTATCTTTGCAACTAATCTACAAATCAAAAATAAACAAGTTTATTTTTAAAAATTAAAATGAGTATTAGAAGTAATTATCAAGCCGGGCTCGGTGGCTCAGCCTGTAATCCCGCGCCTTTGGGAGGCTGAGGTGAGTGGATTGCCTGAGCCTGCGGGTTTGAGACCGCCCGGGCAACTTGGCGAGACCTCATCTCTACAATAAATCAAAAAAATTAGCTGGGCATGGTAGCACGCGCCTGTAGTTCCAGCTACTTGGAAGGCTGAGGTGGAAGGATTGCTGGAGCTCAGCGGGTCAAAGCTGCGGTAGCCGGGAGCGGCCACTGCACTCCAGTCTGGGCAACAGAGTGAGACTCCAACTCAAAAAAAAAAAAAAAAAAAGGAATTATTTGAGAAGGCAGCAAAAAAAGCCACATTTGTGAAAGCAAGATACTTTTTACATTTGCCTAATGTTTTCACTATACTATACTTTGTTGTAAGAGATATAGTCAAAATATTGAATGGCATCAAAAGTTTCTAGAAGCTAGAACATATCTGAGATTCCACACGATTTGTTTATTCTACAAACATTTATAAAGTACCTTCTATTCTTAAATGTTGCTAAATGTTTCTACAGTTACCACATATTTAACATAATATTCTCATCTTGACAGTTGTTTTAAATTATAATTTGCATTAATGTTTTGAGCTTAAATTTGAAGAAACGAATAGGTTAAGGAAATGATAGATTCTTAATCAACTCATCCTTTATTTCATAGATATTTTGAGAAATATTTTATATTGCCCATCTATGTAATGAGCAATTTCAGCAACAGAAATTGAAGTCCAGTTTTTGAAAGTTAAACTTGAAGACTGTTTTCACTTTATTTATTGTTTTAGCTTTTTAATACAATCTACTTGAGCCTATAATGTATTGAAATTTATATATACTAAATAAGGAAATTAAATGAACGCTATATGAACACTAGATTGAAATTCCCTTCTCATTAACTGTCTTTGGGAAACTTTGACCACTCTCAACTGTTTCATTGTCTAAAAGACAAGAAGAGAAGTAATCTTTAAGAGGTCTTTAGAATTTTGCATTTTATAATTCTTGATAATACCAGAAAGAGAAACATTCTTTGCAAAGAGCAGTCTAAAAATATAATATTTAACCTTTTTTTATTTCATATTTGTGTGAAATGCTTTTGGCCAAACAAAAATATACCACTAAAATCACAGCCATTTATCAAAGCAAGCATAACATCTGTGGATTTCTAATTTGCATTTTCTTTGCACTATTTACACTAATATGTTCATTTGATAAAGATTTGTTCAAAGTGTATGGCTGGTTGACAATTGACTAAGAGAAAGCTAATCTACTATAATACACTGGCCATTTCATTTTCACATTACACAGCAAAATTTCTGTCTCTTTCACAGGGCGTTTGCTTCTAAAGTACTTTCTATGTTCAAATGCATCTTCACTTCTCAAAGTGAGCAACTTTGAGAGCAAGTATCACTCTCTAATCCCATGTATCTCTACCCCAAACATGAAATGCTGATACACTGCCAGTGAGTCTGGAAATTTCATAAAATGAAAATTTCTTGCACAATCTTCAGCATTTGCTGTATATGTGTTGTAAATATTACAGGAGTTGTCTATTTTTGTTGTTTTATAATGCCACATGCTTTTGACATCAAGAACTAATAGGATTAAGAAGACATAGAGCTCGGTAAAGTATGAAAAGTAAGGGGTCGCTATTGGAAAAGAAGCGTCTTGGAAAAAAATAGGGCTCCGTTACATGAAGTGTTCCCTTCTCAAAGTCAGGTACTTTCCGCCAATCAGGGCACAAGATGTGAAACAAATAGAAGGGATCACTGAAACCTGGCCTTGGGTTCCGCCAAAACCTTGGACCATACAGATACAGCAAGTCACTCCATTCCTTTTCTTTTTCAGAAAATCTTTCTCAGCAAGAGGCAGCTAGTTTTTTCACGCAGCAAGCAAGACTCAGCATGTGAAGCTTTGAACAATCCTGCACTGCAGGGAATGTTTTGCAGAAACTGCATGACAAGATTGCCAAAAGGATTACCTCTTGATTTCTTTTGTCCTTGGGTTTATTTCATCTAATAATGGGGCAAAGACGATGCCTTCTACAATGAAGAGAGAGTTTATTCATGAGTCATATGCAGCAAAATTGTTTCAAAATCCTTGTTGCTCATAATTCTCTAAGAAAACAATGCACCTCATTGAATATAAGATGTATGTTTTTTCTTCTTAAAATGTTTATCATTATACTATAAATTGTAAGCATAGAATAATTTGTTCTTGCAACAGCTTGAAGCCAGAATCCTAAAAAGTATTTGCTCCCTCTCTTTAATAAAAGGTGTGAACAGCCATCAAGAGCACAATGAAGAGCCAGGTTAAGCAAAAACCACACCACTTAAGTACCACAAAAAAGATTCTGTAAACAACATAATACTATACATTCCAAGCATGTTACTTTTATTGGTTACTTTAAGATCTGAAAAAAAAAAAAACTTAGATATGATCATACCAACAAACTTGGCTATCCTGATCTAAAAAGGACTGTGCCGTGTAGTCAAAACACCTGGCTTCAAGTGACACTTCTGTCACTTAGTATTTGACAATCTAAATCTCAATTTCCTCACGTGTATAATTTTGAGGGTGCAGTAAAAGAAAGTTTACAGATTTTTATGGAATTGTAAAATTATGGTGCATGGGAAAAAATCAAAAATTAGTGCACAGGAAAATGTATCATTGTCATCTATCAGTTTTAGTCTGCCATAATCATTCTGATTCATTGAGAAATTCATACAGACAGAGAGCTATAAAAATATACAGGGGTATAATTTATGTTCTTTGTAAAGATTATACTTTATGTTCTTCATAAAGTAACATTTGATCTTGAGACCTGAAAGGTGAATAAGAGGTGATGATTTAAAAGATCAGCAATAAAGATAGTCTCCAGGTGGATGTACCAGTAGGTAACTGGGGAAGACACTGGGGCTGAGATAAAGAAAATGTGCAGGAGAGTAGCTAGAGAGATAGGTACGTTGTATCTCATGTAAGCCTGTTTAATACAAGTTTTTACGTAAGAAATAATAATGAATCACTAAAGGGCTATTTAAAGCAGCAGAATGATATAACCAGATACCCAAATTTTTAGATGATGAGTCTAGCAATAGTGCCGAGACAAGACTGGAAAAGAACAAATGTAGACCATAATGATGACTAATTTGTTTATTTCATAATTCCAGGTCAGAAGTGATAATAGGACAAAAAGCATGATGGTTGAAACAGACAGAAGTAAATGGTTTTGTACTATATCTTAGCGGCAGAATTGCCAAGGCTTGATGAAAGCTTAAATGTGGTAAGAAAGGAAAAAGTGTAGTAGTGACATCTCATCTCTGACGTACTCAGTGTCTGATAGTACAATTTATTGCTACAGGGAATTATTGAAAAGAACTGTTTGGTGAGGAGATGTCAGATAAGCAGCAGGTATGAAAGAAAAAGGAGATGTCTGTTCTACAGATAGTAAACTAAAATTCCTTTTTGCAACAATGACTATGAAGACATCAGTGTGGATAAATCAACATGGAAAGGGCATTAGAGGAAAAAACAAATATGATAGCATCCAGAGAAACTACAAAATTAAGAATGTCCGTGACAAAGGTGCCAACAAGACACTTACTATGAGTCACTATTGTGTTAAGTATGGCAGAAAGAAATAGTAGTATTTAGACACTCACCCACAAGTTTATGGTGTAGGAAGGAGTGAAGGAAACAGATTTTTAGGCATCAATAGGGAATATAGGTAGCTATAAGAAGACAGTGGATGGACACTTTTTCTAGAACTGTGGATATGGTTAAAGAAGAGTAAAGAATTCAAGACGAGATAATAGCTTGGCTGAGTTCAAAAGGACAGTTTCATTATTTCCTTTCATCCTTGATTTGTTCATTCAGCAAAAAATGTGAGAGACCTACAATCTTCCAGGAAGGAGTAATGGGAAATACCTAAATACTGCTATTCTTTCAATCTGCCATCCCAGATAATGCTCAAAAACTTACCCCCTAGAGGAAACACATATTGTACAAGTAAGCCAATAGACAGATAATTTTATAAAATCAACATTCTAAAATGATAATCAAGATGATTAGAATGCATATTGATGGCTTCAGTAGAAGAGGATGTGTAATCTAGTCCAGGAAGTCCTCCCTAAAGAGATGCTCTTTGACCACAAACCTGAATGGTAGGAATGAGTCAAACATGGGACAATTTGAAGGAGAAAGAGAGAACAACCAGTGCAAAATATTTAAGTTTGGAACTCACTTTTGAGGATGGTCAACATGACTGTGGAACAGATGGAGGTAGGAGATAAATTTGGTGGTAAGATGAAGTTGTCTTATCTGATTTCCTCAAGTAAAATATTAGGGTATATTATCAAGTGCCATTGACAGTTCAAGACATAATGTTTATGTTTAAGAAGACATATGGTATGAACTGGTCATTTTGAAGAGTAGGAACATGAGTAATCAGAAAAGCATATTAAGATCTTTTGACAGTGTTGAGTAATGCATGATCTTTAATTTAAATGAGACAGGTTGGCCATATCTGTGTTTTGTTTTTCCTTCCAGACCATTAAATGGTCTTTTTCTAATATAAAGTTTGCCAGAAGTTGGGTTAGGGGTGTGGTTTTGCCAGTTTAGTTTGACACAGGGCAAGTGGGGCAAGAGAGTGATTATGATAATAGATGAAGGCATGCAAACTAAGTATGAAGGAAAGGGAGGCTATGAAGCAAATGAAGGGAGAGTGAAGAACTGGAGTGCTTTGTGAACCTGAACAATATTTAAGAATATTAAACTATGGGAGCTGGACATGATGGGGCAAACGCAGACTTTTCTACATTGTGATTCTGCATCGTAAGAGGTTAATAGTGATGACAAGCTCCAAAGTTACACTCTCCAATGCATTAGCCATTAGCCACTCTAGCTGTCTTGAGGTAAATGTTCATTAATTGAAATTAAATGAAGTCACAAATATAGTCCCTCCATCCTTCAGCACCAGCCACAATTCAAGTGCGGGATAATCATGTGGGGTCGATGCTTACTTTCCTGGACAGTGCATAGATAGAACAATTACATCAATGCAGAGTCCTAGTGAACAGTCCTGACTCACATTGTCATCTCGGTAATGGGTGGTAGAGGCAGAGGGGAAGAAATATCAACAAGTGGCTATGATGTTGATTGAATCTTGAGTGGTGACTGGAGAAAGAGAGAAGTTGTCATTGAGGAGCTAAAACTTTAATGCAAGTGACAGCAACTAAAATTTATCAAGAAAATATCATGTGATGGTGAAACATTGAAAAGGTCTAGGGGTTATAAAGAGAAAAGAGGGAAATACAGGCAATAGAAGGGAACAGAGGAAGGCAAGCAAGGGCATTCCAGAAAGAGAAGGCATCTTATGCAGGCTCACAGAGGTCTCAGAGAAAGCATGGTTCTTTGGAAAAACTGGAAGGAGTTTCAAATGAAAGAGATGAGGAATAGAATTCCCAAATACATACAGACACAATTGCAGATTCTTTAACACAGTCAAGTCCATCCATAGCCTTCCTAAGAACGCTTGCCAGGCACCTCCCAGTATCATGAGATTTAATTCCCTCAAACCAGAGCCACACACAAAAACTGCCAAGTTATCAGTTTCTCACCCAACTATTTGCATAATTATATCACCACCTCCTTCAACAACCGAATGATTACTCAAAGTGAATAGTGTAATGCATTTAGTGATGATTCTATGACCAGCTAATAATATCCTAAATAGGCATATCAGTGAGACCATCAAACCCAATAGAAATAAATTTTATCCAACTGGCAAAAATTATTTGTGTGTGTGTGTGTGTATGTGTATGTATATATATATACACACACACATAGATGTACTATGATATACATGTGTATATCATATATGTGTGTATAGATATAGATATAAATATAGATAGATATATACACACTCACATAGGCGATAAGTAGGTAGACAATTTCTCTACAGCATCAATCACCAATGCACGCTTTGGAAGGAAACAGGTAACTAATTACTATTCATTAAATTTCACAGATAGGATATCAGAAAGACATTATGAGCAAAAATGGTAACAAGAAAAACACTTGGCAGACTATGAGGGATTTTTCCAGTCTATTTTCCCCCTTATAAAATCAAGAAGAAGCAATTATCAAGATAATTCAAGTATAAAAAAGAAAAAAAACTTGCCTAAATTATCTGAATAGTTAATGAAAAACTTGAGCTTGAGGCCTCAATTATCCAAGTAAATGAATCCATTTTTCAGTATATTTTGCATGTAAATTTAATGAATAAATTAATCTTGAAGACCTGGTAACTAATTTGCCTAAGGTGCTCAAGAAACTTTTTTCTGCCCCCACTTATAGCACAATTTAGTCTCTGTTAGATGACTGGGCTCAATATTATTCAACATATAGCATATATTATTGTTATTCATAGGAAGGGTACTTTAAAACCTGATCAAAAACATACTAAAGATACAGGCTATGCATATACATAGCAAAAACATCCACATGAAAAGCTATAAAGGGGTCCACCTCTCATCTTGTTTTGCCTAAATGAATGCCATGAGAGTATTACTTATTTGAGAATTAATGAATCTCCATAGCTCAACCTTTTCTTTTTATTAATGTATTTTAAAATATTAGTTATAACTACAGCCAATATTTAATTAACATGACCAAAGGCAACATAGTCTGTTCAATTTGGGCTTTTTAAGAAAGTTTTCACAATGTATAAAATGCAAAAATATTATTTCTTGCCAAATGTTTGAAGTTAGTGTTGATTAAACTTTCAGAGTTCTGAATCGGTGAAATGTAAATATGCATTATTTTTATAATGTAGATAGAAGAATACCTTGAATCTGTTCAAGTAATGCACTCCTAAATTCATAGTGCAACCTTGATAAATATATTCAATTTAATTGATTTAAATGATTTATGTAAAGAGCATGCATAGGGCCATATTTCCAAAGAGAGTAGTTTTGTTTATTTTAGAAACTGCATTATCAACCATGGCCTGTTACTGTCTAAAAACAGTAAGACCAAAGGGTGTGTCTGCAGGGATATCGGCAAAGAAAGCAGATGTTCTGGGCTAAGTCCTTTGTGATTCTGACTTTTTAGTACAGCATGTTGCACAATTCGAACTAACATGTATGCTTTAAAATTCAGAGAACGGGCTGAAGTGACTTCCCAAATATATCAATAAGAAGCAGCTTGTTTAGTAAATGAAGTATCAAAATGCTGTGATCATCGTCTCCTCTGTCTGATGAATTGAGTACTGTACTGTGAATCTCCCTCTGACACCCTTTATTCTTTTACATGCCTAAAATTTGAAATTAGATATGTCTACAATTGTCAAGAATGCAGCAGCACTAAACTCCCCCTAGGTTTTCTTCTAGATAAGTTTTAACTGCCTGGCATCTGAAAGCAATTGAGGACAGACTTGAACATGAACTGAAATGGATTCAGGCTGAATGTGCCGTAAGTTGGAAAGAGGGCAAATAGTATATTTTTGAAGGCGGTAACCATTTTAGGCCAACCCTAAATTCAGCAAGTTAAATTCATGCCGCCAGTGATAATGGTCACAAGAATCGAGAGAGTGACATGAAATTGAATGTTTTGTTATTTTGTGCGATTAGGCAAACTGAGACCATCACAGCCAGCTACATTTTGATGTCTTCACTTCGCTAGCACTATGAATGATTTCAAACAACTTTACAAATATTTGATTTGCTTCGTATTCATAACAACTCTGTAAAATAGTCAGCAGACGATTATCCATATTTTCCAGATAAGAAAAGTGTACCTTTCAGTTACATGACTTGTTTAACTTTTCATGAGTAAATAAGGAGCCCATTAACCTTGACTCTTAGTCCCATTCTATTTTTGTCAGACTATATTTTGCCAACCCCTAATGATGCATGTAGATGCCATTCAGGTTTTTTATGAACTCTATTATGCTGTTCAAAGAGCTAAGCATTATTATTCCTTTCATAACTTTCTTCAAATAAATTTCTGACAGTATCAAGCACATATACATTAAAAGCATTTTCTGAATTAAACGAATTTGGATGGAGAAAACTCATGGCATTTGGAAAGAGAAAAGTAGTGTAATATAAAAATACATTTTGAATTGGACTTGGTCAGCTTTAAAAATTTCTACAATTTTGAATGAATTACAGGATCCAATTGAATTGTACCTATAAATGATTCTGTATTTAAAATAGATGGTTTTGCTAATTGTACAAATGAAAATACACAAAACATAAGGATGTGCATCTTTTTGAAATTTGTGTTTATTAAATAGAATCTTATTGTAATCCTTTTAGAGTATATTTATGAATGAAAATGATATTAATATTATTTGACTTGAATAAAATGTATGTTGTTTTTCAGTCTTCTGTGAGTTATTTCCAATGAACCTCCTAGAGCCTGACTTTATTACTAGCACAGAAGTATAAAGGGTGGAAATTTTGAAACCAGTCATGTTTTAGAGAATTTTAAATTTGGAAGTTGTTGTAAGAACTTCTTATGAAAAATAAGAATTAATTGGAGTAACTGTTGAAATCCTTAACTAAAACTAAAATTAACTTAGTATCAAAAATTTTAGCTTATTTCACAAATCCTTCTATATTTTGTCACATTCCATATCTTTGGTAATCTTGAAATAATAAGGTGGTTGCTGTCTTCACGACTCTTGGACCTAAGGATGAATCTCGGAATGTAATTACTTGGAATTTTGAAAGTCATATTCAGTGAACCAATCAAACAGTTAGCATGTCATTACTGAGTTTTTTTTTTTTTAAATATCAGGGAGGTTTAATATCACTTATGGAAAAAGAAGATTGTACAAAAATAACTAGATTTTTAAAATTTTATTTCAAGTGTACGTTGAAAACCTTTCATAATATTAGAGACTTAAGTTAAAACTCCATCAGTTACCATCCCCCTATTTTAGAAAAAAATAGGTTATTGCTCAAATATACTGCTTTAAATTTAACTACTACTTTTAGAATTGAGCAATGTTTTGCCACTAATATCAATGAGATTAGGCATATAAAATAACAGTAAGGCCATGCGCCGTGGCTCAGCCTGTAATCCCAGCACTTTGGGAGGCCAAGGCAAGAGGATTACCTGAGCCTGGGGTTCGAGACCACCCTGGGCAACTTGGTGAGACCTCATCTCTACAATAAATCACACCAAAAAACTAGTTGAGCATAGTGGCGTGCATCTGTAGTTCCAGCTACTTGGAAGGTTGAAGCAGAAGGATCGCCTGAGCCCAGCAGGTTGAGGTTGTGATGCTGTGAGTGTGCCATTGCACTTCAGACTGGACGACAAGAGAGAAACTCTAATTCACCCCCCCAAAAAAATAACAGTTAAATAAACCTATGCTGTCTTCATGTTTTAAATATTTAGAAGAAAAAAAATTGAATTCTAGTATTCCTTATGCCAGGAACAAAGACTACTACCAAAAGCTGAAACTTCTTTCTTAGACCATGACCAAAAACACTAGCTAATGCTTAGAGCGCTTTCTGTGTAATCAGGCACAGCTTTGTGAAGTTCAAGCAAGTATCATGGCCATTTAATAGATGGGGAGACTGAAGTCTAATGAGGTCAAGTCACATGTTCAGGGTCATTCAGGCAAGTGAATTTAGTCATCTCATCCAGAGACCATGTTCATGCTATACTATACTAAGCTCATGTCAAACTGCTTCTAAAAGTTCATTACTCTTTTTTTCTATTAACATTAATAGAAACTTTTTTTTAATCCTAGCATCCAATAACTTTCTAACTTCACTGGCCAATGTGGAAATTAAATGCCTACTATTTCTTTACATTATGTTGGCACTGTTTGCCATGCAGAAAAGTAATTGTCCTAAATTGAAGAAAGTTTCCAATGAATAGGTACACAACTGTGTATACAGTAGGGTTTTGCTAGTATATACATAGTAAATTTGTGTGTTTTTTAAAAGTTTGTTTTGTTATGTCAAACATAATGAAGACATTCCCTGAGATGTAATGCCTGCATCACATCTCATTCAAACTATATCAGCTTGAGGCTCTGAGATATTTTTCTTTGATTTGTTCACCCTGTTTAATTAAAGCAAAGCTATGAAATAGAAGAAAAATCTGGTATATTTTCTATATCCAACACTAAAATATACATATCCTTTTTCCCCCTTTATTCCTTTACTATATGCAACATGGTCCTAATCTATGTATTATGTGTCATGGTTTCCTTGAGTAAAAAACGAACTGCAAGGCCTGTCAAGTGGTGATCAATATTAGTCTTCAAGGAATAGCTCACTGCAATAGAACTTCAGGACTCTTTAATAGAACATGCTATTCAACTGTTTTAATATACATGCTGTCAAAAAGATGATGATATGATTGAATGTAAGTAACTTCATATGCTATTTATAGCATTTCCAGTGTTAGAATGCTCCTATATTACAGTTCTCTCATAGAAGTTCATATCAATATTTTAAATGATAAACAAGAAGCTTACATCAGTACAAACCACATTAATACACGCAATACGAATTAATAATAGTTGGCCATGGCCTTATTTATACTTATTTGTGCTAGATATTTAATGAAAAAAATATTAATGAATGAAAACCTTTGAAGCAAATTTAGTTGTTTCACTTTTCAATATAAGAGGACAATGATTTTGATAAAACCTAGTAGACTGGGACTAGCTTTCTTTTCTATTTTAAGTACGTTTGTGGTTAGAAACATATTAATTACTTTCAGGACAGGCACAATGGAAAAGCTATTTAAAAAAACTCAAAGCTCTGATTATACTTAAGTTTTGTAACTTAGCCAAGTCCATTATTCATATTTATAATTTTAAAAGTCACAGTACTCTCCCAAATATTTAGACCCCTCTTGATTGTATTAATATTTGATATTTGATTAGGTTAAAATGCAAATGTGAACCCTCCATATGCTACAGAAAAGCAGAGGAACAATATGTTCCATGTGGCCAAGCCACCTTGGATCTTTCAATAATAAATATTCACAAGCTCCATTAATACCACATCATCACTACTTAAATTTTAACCTGCCAGGTTTGGGGTCAGTAATAAAATTTGTCAGTATTTTCACAACAGCAGAAATTAATGCTGGTAGAAAGTGTGCAGCACAGAAGTGGACAGAAATAAGTAAAATAAAATCCTGCAATAATATTTCCCAACTACAAAAAAATGAAGAGAAATAGGAAAATAATTTTAATTCCAGAAGGTGAAAAAAAAAAGTATATCTAATAAGATTTAGAAAATAAAAATTGAAGCAAAATCCTGCCTCTCCTCATTGTCTTCTTTTTAAAAAATTCTTGTATGAGTTTTTGCTTTCAGGAACGTCTAAATAATGTTCCTAAAACTTGCTTACACCATACTAAATTGATATAAGATTAGACGGCAATAAGAATATCAAATAAGGGAAGATAATGATTCTGATAGGAATATATTATCATTTCATATTTTTAGAGCTGAATCCTGAAGTCATTTTGCAATTATATTAATTTCCTTCAAGAGTAAAAGATTTATGAAATGTTTTGAAGAAAGGTTAGTTCAGTTGCTTAGTGCGTGGAGAAAAAGAAGACAGAGTAATAGAACAGATCCTTGGTTTAACCAGTTCATTTAGACGTTAAAAAAAAAAGCCACATGCAGGGTGAACAATTTTTAAGGAAAGTAAATAAAACAAATTGAACATTCCTGGTCTACTCTTTATCATTTATCTTCCACCACTGAATGACTCCCAACGGTGGAAAATCACAGTTCACCCAAAGACCAGAAGTGAAGGTTGTGAACCAGACGAAAAGAACTGGTTTGTTCCATTTCAAAGGTCACATTAAGGGGTGGGCAAGACATCCAATAAGGTCTAAACAAAGTGCCCCTCAGAATTTTGCCTTGCTTGCCTGGACAGACAGGTCTTCTTTCTCTCCAGTGTGTTGATTGGCAAAGTGAACTGATGCAATCATTTTGTAGTATCATAATAAGCCTAGTTTGTGGATGAAACGAACACGTCGAGTGGGACATAGTCAATCCCAGAAAAACACATCCAGAATCTTGGTGACGATGAGAACCATCGGATCAAACTACACTGAAGTCCACAATATTTCAGGATTGATTCAATTACTTATGCCAATAAATGTATTTTATGAGAACAAAATGGATCATTTTTCTTAGTTTTCAAAAAGAGCAACCAAGTTAATTCTTTTTAAGTTAGTAAATGGACCAAAATCTATTATTCCTACAGTTAATGTGTAAAAAGAAAAAAAAAAAAAAAGCAAACACCCGCCCCCCACGCGCACACACAAATAATTCAAAGCACATAATTTATTGATGACTACTTGTTCTCACTCAAGTTCTAAAAATTCTGAAGTCAGATAATTATCTCCTCTTACCTTCATTTTCATTATTTTTAGCTCTTTGCTTTTAGTGAGGCTTTTCCCATGTGAGCTGAGGGTGGAAAATATTAGAATTTGTTTTGGATCTTCAATTTTTTTACCTTCAAAAATAGGGACTGCGGTATTCGTTGAAGAATTAGGGAATGTCATAGCTTGAGAATTTCACTACCTTAAGGAGACAGAGAAGAGGTCAAAGAGGTTGGATATTTTGGGGTTCTCATTCCACATGAAGCTTTCATCCTCTGACAGTCACTCATCACATGCCTACTTGGACAGACGCTGAAGCAGCAGTCTCAGAAACTTAATCTAGCACTCCACTAGAAATATTGTTTTCTTCCTTCTCTGCTAACTACCTAATCTTAGCTTATTCCTCTGGGAACCAACACTCTCAGTGTTTTCTTTCACCACTCTGTAGAGTCTGTGACTGCAGTGTAAGCAACACCCGAAAGGCTCATTAAAGCCGTTATTATTAGCTTTAGACAATCTCATGAGATCTGCATCAGCTTTTACCTTCTCTTAGTTTCTCTTTGCACTGAGTAGGACTATTTTAGGACAAAGATGTCTCAATCCCTGATAAAGAAAGAAGTCACGTTATTTTTTAAACAGCAAGACATGTAGAGGTAGAGATAGCAATGAATTTAATAGGATTTTAATAAGCTACATTTATTATCAAAATTTGTGTTCTTTCCCCAAAACCCTACTAAAGAAAATTTAGAATTAACAGGGCTTTTATTATTCTTTTCAAAACTCTAGTTTTTCAATATTTATTTGACCTTTTCAATAATAACTTTATCTGTGCTAGTGGGTATAAAAGAATCCATGTGAAATGCAACAACATATAGACGTACTTCTATATATGCACATGAAATATTTGTGTCAAGTAGTGACAATAAAATGCTTAGCATTGGCTGGTGGTGGCTTTGTTAACACTAAGAGGTGTGATTACAAACGACAGTGCCCAAGTGTATTTAAAGAAAATCATAAGCTCATCTACTTATGTTTGATACCTTGGAGAGTTTTTGGTGGTTCAGAATTAGAATATCTTCCCAGTGTTTGACTCAACCCCATGCATTAAATCAACCACTCACTGAAATACATTATCCCATTCCAAACACGCAGTACTTTAATAGGACTAAATGAAATATGGGGGACCCGAGAGGACCACAACTATAATGTCCTATGTTTTGCTGTCTTTTTCTGACTGGTTAATTTCACCCTTTGGTCTTCAGCCCCCTACAAAGTCCCCTGTGATGATTTCTGAGAATTCTGAGGGGATGTCCTATATGCTCTCAGTGAGCTCAAGACGCATGCTACTCTGATAGGCACTGCTATTTCTCTGTGCTGCCACAGATTCTTCCTATGTTCCACAGAGTATCTGACGTCTCTGAGGACCTCCCTCTACTCTGTCAGCAAAACTGGTACTTCTCTGCTTCTCTGCCAGAGAATGCAGTCGTGGTAACCTTTCCACAAGGCTTCACCTTCTCAGCAGTCTCTCCGCCTCAATGCCAGGGACAATTCAGAAATTTTCTCCTGGTGACTCAAACCTGTGAAACTTAGCACTGACTTGCAAGAAATCAGAATGAGCATATCCTCTGATGACCAGTACGTGATAATACGGCAGTACACCACTGTGTTGCTTGAGTGTCAAAGTGTCACAGAGTCCACTGAAAGGTCCTTTTTCTTCCTAAGATGTAGGTATGGGCCTAGGAGACTGTACACAAAGACAAGTGAAAGTTGTCATGTTCTATTAAGAGTGAATACCCTAGACTTTTGTATTAGGTAAAATTCATTTTGTTTGGCTCATTCTTTCAAAATGAGTTACCTCCCATGTGAATTCTTCAGATTTCCACAAATAGATTTCCATTTGGCTTGTCCCTTTAGTTCCTCAAGTAGTCCCAGAATTGCCTACAGGGCCATAGTGTACAGTTGAGAGTTATAGCTCAGATTAGCCAAATTCACTTTTCTGCTAATAATTCTTATCAATACTCTGCTTGAGTATCAGTAACTGATTCAAAAAGATTGGGTTTGTGAATCCAAAAAGCACTCTTCAAATTCATCAAAATTATCTTTAATTAAAAACTGAAACTCTCACTCAATTCAATAAATACTGAAATTCAATAAGAGTTAAACTAATTCTTTTTGAGTTGACTCCCTCTGTGCATTAAAGAAGCGAGGCATTCTTTTTCCTGTACAAGTATAATCCCTTCAACAATATAAAATCCGACAATTAAGTTCATGAATTCATCCTAGAATAAATGTTACATACCTCATTGCTGAATATCACTACAGTCACCTTTGAAGTACTCCCCTTGGGAAGCTATGCATTGATGCCAGTGCCTGGTCCACCTGTCAAAGCAATTTTGGGACATTTTTTCTGAAATGGCCACCGGAACCATCATCGTACTACCCTTGATGTTCTGAATGTCATCAAATGTCTTCCTTTCTTTTTTTGAGTTGTAGTCTCACTCAGTTGCCCAGACTGGAGTGCAGTGGCCACTCCCGGCCACCGCAGCCTCGACCTGCTGGGCTCCGGCGATCCTTCCGCCTCTGCCTTCCAAAATGTCTTCCTTTCAAACTTCCTTTATAAAGGAAAAAGTCATTTGGGGCCTGATCAGGTAAGTAGGAAGTGTGTTCCAATACAGTTATTTGTACAGTGCTACCAATGTAAACGCACAGTGGCAAGTTCGCGAGCTTAATTTTCAGACCTCAACAAGTAACGGGGACAGCTCTGAAGGTCATTCCAGAAAAGGAGTTCCAAAATTGCTTTGAGAGGTAAAGTTGGTGCTGGAAGGAAAATAATCAGCCTCAACCCTACGACACAAACTACCAAGCTTTCTTCATTCTCTTTCCCCCAATCAAACTTCAACATATTCAAGAATTATTGTTTCTATTTCCTTATTCTTCAACCTTGCCCTCTAATATCTGTCTCCCAGCCCTCAACCTAAGTTGATTCCACAAAGAAAGAACAAATCGAATTTTTCAATCTCGTCTTGTTCCTCTCCTTTTCTCAGTCGCCTGTTAGATCAGCCTATTATCTGCACCCAGGGAGGCTACAGACAAGCGTCTATTTAATCAGCCTCTTAGCATGAATGAAAATTTTGAATTTACCTGTTCTTGTCAATATCATACCTATCTTTTTGGAATTGCTCCAAAATCATAGTGCCTGAAGAATTAATCAATTTAGATGGCTGTAGTCCTAACAGATATTCTTGTCCTCATGACGACCACTAATTAGTTAGGGTTTGATGAGAACAGAAAGAAATATAATCTTTGTCTGTAGAGAAACTATCGTAGTCTGTTTCCAGAAAATTTGCATTTAAGATACAGTGAGCCACACAGCTAGATGCTGCACCAGTAAGATCTTGTAGAAGATTATGGGTAGGAACGAGTGTCGTGGTGAGATGAGGTCATGAAAAGGTGGTCTTAAGCAAAGGCATCTGCCCAGCAAGGATAAATCATTAAGGTCTAGGTTAAAAATATATATTCAAATGGAAGTTTGTATCCCTCTTCCAAAGATATAGCAAAATACATAGTGAAAAATATCTTTTCCAAGTGAATACACTTTATACTAAATTATATGGTAAATTGACTCAATTCTGATATCCTTGAGGAGTGCTCAGTCACAGTTTTTAAAATGTGAGTTTAGTGAAGCATTTATTCCTATAAACGCTCTGTAGATTATCAATCAGATTTTGAATAAGCATGTGAATACACCTGCTAGCAGGTCTATTGATTATCAGCTGATATCAACTTGAGAAAAATGGAAATACTGCCTAATTTTAAGTATTTAGCACAGATTATCTAGGGTTTCTATTTCTATTTTTTGAGTCTTATGTTTCATTTTGACCACAAAGTTATTAGGAAAGGAGACTCAGTAAATCAATTCTTCTGAGTATTTTTGAGACATCTGAAAATAAACTTAGGGTAAGTTACCATAAAATTTTTATATATTTAGCTATGGAAGAATGTGTTTCAGTTTTTGGAATCACTGCAATGTATGCCTTTAACAGCAGAAGGCAATGAAAACCAGGGAGTTTTTTGTCTGCTGTTTACATAATGTAGAATTAAAACAAAGTCAGTTTTACTGAATACACCATGAATGCTGTGCACTGCACAGCTTCTAAACCTACTATTTATATAGACCACACTATGAATGGTCATCCTGCTCCTGAGCTGTGCTATGTATAATCTGTACAACCATTCTTGGTGATTATCATTTTCATCAGAATAATTAGATGCTTTAAATTAGTATTTCTAGAATGCAAACTCCAAAAAGGTAGGGACTTTTGTCTTTTAAGTTCACTATGTAGCTATAGCACCAAGGTTAGTGCCTAGGATATATAGTACATGCTCAAATCATATCTGACGCATGAGTAAATGATAAAATTAATGGCATAGACATCATCAGTATTGATTAATTTAAAAAAAAAAAGATTCCTGACAACTCCACATTCACTAAATCAGCATATCAAGCATTGGTCATAAAGATTAATTAATTATTCTAAGTGCAACATTTTGGAACCATCATTGTTGATTTCAGATCTACTTACAAAACTAAACTGGCCTACTAAATTCAGCATGTATATAGGGAAAGTTCCAGTGCAACTCTCGAATATAGGTTTTCTTGTTAGTTTGTAACCAATACTACTTAAAAGAAATTTGCATTAAAAAAATAAGATTGAATGCCGGGCTCAGTGGCTCAGCCTGTAATCCCGCGCCTTTGGGAGGCTGAGGTGAGTGGATTCCCTGAGCCCGCGGGTTCGAGACCTACCTGGGCAGCGAGACCTCATCTCTACAATAAATCAAAAAATCAGCCGGGCGTGGTAGCGCATGCCTGTAATTCCGGTTACTGGGAAGGCTGAGGCAGAAGGATCGCCGGAGCCCAGCAGGTCGAGGCTGCGGTGGCCGGGAGCGGCCACTGCACTCCAGTCTGGGCAACCGAGAGAGACTCCAACTCAAAAAAAAATAAGAAATAAAGAAATAAGATTGAGAATTTGCAGAGTATTTTGCATCAACTACAGAATGGTAAATAATAATTTAATTAGCACATTGAAAATTAAATACACCTAAAGTTTGCATTGTGCTTTTAATTATGTTTGTTCTTATTATAGATAGACCAGGATAGTCCAAGTAACAGAAGGAATACAAACTTTCAAGTATAGAAATATAGTTTACTACTTAAAACTATGTAAATTTTATGAGATGGTAATATATAATTTTATGGTATCTTCATCATTATCATAATGAATATTTACCAAACCACTTCCAGGTGCCTGGATAATTAATATGGGATATCTTTTAATAAATGTTAGATGATGATGCATGTTATTTATGTAAGGAATGAGATAACTATATCCCTGCTAAAGTTCATATAAAAGTTAATATAGGAGGAAGAGAAGGCAAATCAGTCAAGCCATTAATTGTGTTGCTGAGTCTAATCATTTGTTTGTTTTAGCTAAAATTTTCTTCCTTTATTGCAGTCATTAGTACTTGACAGTGAATAATCTTGTGTGGAAAATTCCTAATTAGATTAGTTTTTTAAAAATTTATTGCAGTATAAAAATCTAAGGTTCTGTCAATATGGATAGTTATAGTGATACTTACAATCAAGTCATGGGGTCTAACTTCAGTTTAGGAAGAGTTGAACCATGAATTGAGTTCACAATTTTGCTAATGGTTACTTCCTCTGCAGACTTTAGCCATCTAAAGGCAGGAGCATGTTGTAAATCAAGTAATGCTCCCATTAATCATAATGGGAGCTAAATGTATGTCAGGAGAATGAATCCCCTTAGGTACTGAAAATGAGTTTCAGTTACTATACATCTGTTGATGTAGCTTGCTAAGGTATTTTCACACTTTCAAAGAATCACCCCTTTCGGCAAGATTAAATAAGGAAGCATCCGATGAGCACGTCTCTGCCAAGCCTCTGAATTTCAAATGCTCCTGAGGACTCCAGAAAGCATGAGAAGTGGCATCTGCAAAATGTGCACACGAGGCTGAGAGAGGGGTCCAGACTGCCTGCTCCGTGGGTGACTTAGACACCCGGCAGACTGCTTGCCCTGCCAGCTCCTCTCAGTGTTTCTCCCAGATCTCTGCAAGCAAGGCAGAGTTCCTCACTCCATGCAAAATGGGAAATTTGTCTTCTTGCCAGATTTATGTAAATACTCTGAATTGAGTTGTCTGACTTTTTAAATTTTTTGTAACCGAGGCATATTTAGAGCCAGCAAATGCAAATAGCTTCCTGATTTAGGATATTGCTACCTTGTCCTTACAGAGATTAAAGAAAAAATAAAAGGAAGAAGAAATCCAACATAGTTGCTTAGAATTCTTTGCACCCTTTACAATGTCCACGTTTCTCTATGATCAGACTAAAGATGAAAGCCTTTTCCATATAAATCCAGAAATCATTCTACATAGAAGCATTTTTATTTTGATATAATTGAAAATTTGGTATAGTTGCACTCATTATACCTACTAGAATATACCTACTAAAATAAGAATAATCAAAATGAAGGCTAAAACAAAACAATGGAGGCTAGAAGGAAGTGACTGAGTGAGTGCAGAAGACATCGGCAATATTGAGTACTGAAAGTGGGGCACAGTGGTTCATACCTGTAAGACCAGCACCTGGAAGGCCAAGGCTGGGAGTTCAAGGTCAGCCTGGGCAACATAGTGAGACCCTTGTCTTTATTTAAAAAAAGAAGAAAATAATTGAAATAAACTGACATATTAGAGGTCAGAGAGTAAAAGGGGGGAAATATATATATATGGAGTAATCACATAGTTTTTGCCAAAGTTGCACACAAAAGATAATGTTAGAAAAAATTAAGAACCCTGAAGTCTAGATTGTTTTTCCATAGATGAAGTGTGGAAACTAGAGATAAAAGGTAGGAATATATGCATAAGCTTCAGAATAAAGACATTTTGTTGTGACAGGTAAAGCCTAATATTTATATAAACAACACAGGAAAAAAATACACGTAGTAAGATTCATAATTTTAAAACAACACTAAACTTCTGGGCAGGTGGTGAAATTTCAAGCTAACAGCTATAAACTAGGAAGCTTTTCAGAGGCTGCAGAAATAGTTAGAAAAGGGACAAAGAAATCTGAAAGCATTCAAGTGTAAGATAACATGAGTACTGAAGTCTAGTAAGAACGCATATGTAAGATGTCGGTTAAACCAGAAAAATAATTTAAGTGACATTTCCCTGATGACAGTAATCCAATATGCTATTGTGTTTAAAAAAAAAATCACCATTGAGAAATGCACTGGAAATAAACAGAAGAAAATTGTTCTAATATGGCAGGCACTATTCTAGGCTCTAAGGACACAGCACCAGATCAGGTGCTGATTTCACAGAACTAGATTTCAGTGCAGAAGAAAGCCTAATAGCAGTATACTTAGGGAATGTCAGAACATGCACCTAGAATTTCCGCCCTACAAATAGAAGCGTAGCTCACTCCCTCTGCTTGGCTCAAATCCCATCTTTTCAAAGAGGCTCTTTCTGAGCATCAATTTATAATTGCAGCATTGTTTGTACAGTTCAACACCTTCTATTATCTTCTTGCTTTATTTTTTTCTATGTAACACTTATCACTGCTGACATAGCATTGATTGTACTTATTTATTTGTCTATTGCCTATCTCACTCAACTAGATAGTACATTGTATGCAGTCAGGGTTTTGTTTAGTTTTGTTTTTTGTCTATTTCATGTTCTGCTACATCCTGATGTCTAGAAGACTGGCAGGCACCATGGGTACTCAGTATTGCTGAATTAACGAGTAACACTATATTTTTAAGGAATCAGGACACACGTGGTGGCTCATACCTGTGATCCCAGCACTTTGGAAGGCGAGGCAGAAGGATTGCTTGAGCCCATGACTTGGAGACGAGCCTGGGTCACATAGTGAGACCTCATCACTGCAAAACAATCAAAAAATTACCCAAGAAGGGTGACAGGTGCCTGTAGTCCCAGTTACTTGGGAGGCTGAGGTGGAAGGGTCACCTGAGCCCAGCAGGTTGAGGCTGTGGTGAGCTGTGATCATGCCACTGTACTCCAGTCTGTGTGACAGAGTGAGAGTCTGACTCAAGAAAGAAAAAGAAAAGAATATAAAAAACAAACTTAACTAACTGGCTAGATGAGGGTTAAGGTCTATGTTAAGGGTTAAGGGAGAGTCATTTAAGTGGCTGGTGACATAAATGACAATGACAGTGCCATGTGAAGATTTAGGGGAGAGAGTTACAAAAGGAAACAAGTTTAGTAGCCTAAAGGCAAGTGTGAAGTAGGAGAAATCCTTTAAGAAGGATGGGTATTCAGGGATGGGGTCAGTTGAAAAGAGATGGAACCCTTTGACGAGCAAGAGTCAAATTAGGAATTGCCTGGTACGTGATAGTCAATGTTTGAATTATATTTTGAACACAGTTGGGCACTTTGATTTTTTTTTTTTTTTTTGAGTTGGAGTCTCACTCTGTTGCCCAGGCTGGAGCGCAGTGGCACGTGCCATTCATGGCCACTGCAGCCTCGACCGGCTGGGTCAGGCGGTCCTTCCGCCTCAGGCTTCCAAATAACTGGAACTACAGGGGTGCATCACCACACCCAGCTAATTTTTTGATTTATCGTAGAGACGAGATCTTGCCACGTTGCCCAAGCTCCCAAAGTTCTGGGATTACAGGCTTGAGTCACCGTGCCTGGCCTGAATTTTCAATAGACAAACATCTTGGCTATTATATGAACTATGGAAATACATTGGAAACGGTAAGGAATGGGTGAAATCCTGATTGAATCCTCGTCCAACTCACAGGCTCTGCATTGAGCTAGTTACTTTATTGCTACAAGCTTTAGCTTCCTCGTCTATAAAATGGGGATAACAAATGGCTTACTTTAGAGCTTGAATGATTGAATAACGTTTAACTGTGCTTAGGTTAATGATGATGATAAAAAACTAACACCTGATGATTTTGCATGGATGAATTCTTCAAATATAAAGGTATACGTATGTTATTAAAAACACATGGTAGGATACCCCTTAGCCATAAATAAAAAACACAGCATTTATTCCCTCTTGGAATATGTGATTTAGAGCACTTAAAATCTGGAAAAATGCCTGAAAACCACCTGCAGACGAAACAGAAAATACTCGAAGACACTGAGAAACGACATAGCAAGAGACATGCTCCACTCTGCTTTTGGCTGCTCCCTCCAGGACCAATGTCCCTAGTAACCCTGCTTCTAAATGTGGAGGCAAAATAAGGTGGAAAGTCCATTTGCTTGACCGTGTCAGAATATTAGAACCTACTCCACTCGCAGAAAGCACAAGTTAAAAGTACTTTTTATTCTTGTCGTTTACATCGTATTGTTATAAATTATTCTAAAAAGTCATGCATCCACAATTAAGACACAGAGAATAAAAACGTATGTGAACATTGCTATAAAAGACTTAGAATAATGATCACATATCCTCTTCAGTATTGTCACATTTATGTTCAAAACTGAGTTAAATATATATTAAATTAATCTTTTCTTCGTATTACTGTCACTTCTAATGTCATTTTCGTTGCCCTGAAGTAACACCTAAATCTGCAATCGGCTGTGAGACCATATGTAAAACAGTGGGAAAAAACGAAGTGCTCAAATAAAAGCATAAAGCTCAATAAATCACACATAATAAAATAGCTTACAGTAATATAATCCCTTTTTTCAATATCCTAAGCTCTAATACTTATTCTCTTATTCTTATGGAAACATCTCGAATTTTATTTATTTATCTCACTTTAATTAATAGGAAAAAAATCTGCCTAATATTTTCTACAGCAAATCCCAAAGATGTGTTAAGAAATATAATCCAAACATAGAAATAAGGCAGAAAATGGCTGTGTGTCTTTTTAATGGCATAGCATTACATAACTAGCCTACCCAGTACTGTTTAATTCACTAGGGAAATGCATCTTTGTTTAACTTACTATTCACTATTGATTATCCCTCAAATTTGTAAAGGTTAATGTTAACTTATATATTGCTGCCCAGAGGAGAACCAAATGATTTCTGTCTGATAGGAAAGATGACCACAAAATGTACATTTTTATTGACCTATAGGACATTAAGCAGTTTTGTTTCTAACTTAGCAAATTATTTCGGCATGACTTTCCCAAGTTGCTTTAAAAATTCCAGTGCTTCAAACGCTCTGAATCCTCCTTACTATCCCACTGGGTCCCTCATTAACTAGTCAAATACATCTTTGATATGTGCTCACTATACATCTGTATGAGAGTCATGATTTTAACAATGAAAATTATACCTTGGACAATTTTGAAGATTCCAGTGAAATGTTCAAGAAGATTCTTTTGCTGGAGGCAATTAAACTTTTTGTCTAAAGAAACGCACCTTGCACCTTATGATCCCAGAACAGTCTTCACCTCCCCTCTACGGGGCTCTGGACTAATTGCCAAGGTGCAATGCACCTTTACCTTCACTGAGTCCCTTTCTTTCTCTCAAGCTCTTCCTCTCTCACTCTGTGGCTTTATTTTTGCTTCTGGTTTTTGTTCTGGTTTGCTTATATGTGGACATCTTTCCCCATAGGGAAAAGCAACGGTTGAGGATCAAATTTTATGGTCTGATCTCTGTTGGGATAATGAGAATCTCCCTAGGATTGGAAAGAAATGAGTATTTGCTTGTTAGTCTTTTTCTTTGTTTTATTCTTTGTCCACAGTGAGGTCTAGTCAATTAGGAAAATATTTTATTTTCAGTGGGAAAGGAGAAACATCTTGAGATCTGAATCTATAAGCTTTTATGTTCTGTTTAGATTTGACCTTGGTTAAGGTGCAGCCCTTAAGCTGCACGCTGTCTCTGTGTCCCGGTATTTGTAATTGAGAAAATGTTTTATCATTTCTGTATGAGACTGAAATTTTTTTGTACTTCATAAGTGGATAGAAGTTAGATTACAATGTCCCTTAAAATAAAGGAGTTCTGTATTTACTTTTTATAGGAAAAAAATAAGGCAGACATTAATAAAAAGGAATATAAGATTTCCATGGATAGGCAAAGAAGAAAGCTTCTCATACTTTAAATGTGCTATTCTTAAGCAAACAAACAGACAAAACACACTTCTTTTAAAATCGGCTAAAGCAAAACCATTTTATGTAGAAAGCTGTGTTTACATAAACAAGGTGAATCTTTGACAAAAATTAGACTGGTTTTAGAATTTTGATTAAAAAAAGGCTTGTTTTTTGTTTTTTTTTTCCCTCCGATTTTATTTACCTGAATAACAATACAAGGATACATCATATTTTTATGTATGTTTTGGGCTCTTTCTCATAAACTGATTAGTTAATATAAACTTTGAAAACTTCCTATATTGATATATGCAACATATAAGCTAATGGTCCTCCTTTGTTTACATTTGAGATTATGAACAATGTATAATACTGTTCAAAGACCTTAAGTTATAATTCCAACCAGATTTTCAAAATATCAACTGTGATTATGCTCTCTAGTCTGTCAGCTTAAACATAGTTTGCCATATTCTTGATTAATTTAAAATCCTGGGAAAAAATTAAGTTGAATTAATGGTAATCTTTGAACACCTGGATAATTTCTAAGGAAGAAAAAATTTAGAATTCTTACTCAGTTGATATATCTTTAACTTTCCTTTCAAATTTAAAAATTTCATAGAATGTCTATATCTTCTGTTCATGTTTACAAATATGTTCATTTTTGCCCTCTCAGAAGCATTAAAGAATTCGTTCCACCTGCAGGAGTTCCTTCTATGTATGTCTCTGAGCTTTGCTCGTTTGTTAAAATATTTGCATATTATTTGTATTTGTACAGTTTTCAATGGCCTACTTCTCAGTTTTCTCTGTGAAATGGAAATTAATCTAAGATTTAGGATTAATATTGTAAGGCAAGTGCGGAAAAATAGAGAACGAGCCGAGTGGTTAGGCAAAGAAAAGAAAATTTATTAGAAGGAAAGGAAAGGAAGACTGGCCCTTGAGAAGAACCAGCCCCTTGTTCTTTTTGTGGATCCCTTTTACACCCCATAGCTGGAGCTTAGCAGTCACTTAGTCCTGAGAAAGCAGATGTTGGTGGTCATGTAGCCCCAAGACAAGATCTTGAAGAAACAGGCTGGTGCTGGTGGTCACACAGCCTGGAGATGTGGCCTTGAGGAAGCAGGAGCCAGCAGTGAAAACAAGTTGCAGTTTAAGCGATGCAAAGTCTGCACAATGAGTTATTTCAAAATGCTGTCACACAAGGCCCGAAGGCCTATCAAATATGGTAATTGAGTCTATTCTATGAACAATAATGACAACAGAACACAACTGAAGGTTCCTCTCTTCCTATGTTCATAATCTTCTACCTTGAGAGATCAAGGAAAAGTAACTCTGTCCCAAAATGGAGTTCAGTTTTTTTCCAAAACAAGAAAAAGTATAGCATAGGACAAAACATAAGTGGATAGTGCAAGTGTAGGATATTTAAGGAAAGTGGATTTTATTTGCCTTGGTTTACAATCTGTCATGAGTTGAGTTGCATCACCAAAAAAATTATGTCAAAGTTCAGATCCCTAGGACCTGTGCGTGCGACTTTATTGGGAAATAGAATTTTTGCAGATATAAGCAAGTAAAGATGAGGTCATTAGAATGGGCCTTAATTCGATATTACTAGTGCCTTATAAGAAGAGGAGGGAGATACAGAGAGAAAAACACGTGAAGACACAGAGGGAGGAAGATGGTCCTGTAAGGATGGAAGCAAAGATTAGAATGATGCAGCCACCGTCAAAGAATGCCTGAGACTACCAAAAACTAGGGAGGCAAGGAAAGATCCTTCATCTTAAGACTTTGGAGGTAGCATGGCCTTGCCCAAAAGCTTCTAGTCTCCAGAATTGTGAGATTACTCATTTCTGTTTTTTTAAGTCACTCAGTAGTAGTAATTTGTTATGGCTGCTTTAGAAGATTAATACACATTTCCTGTAAATATGCATCTGAAAAAAACAATGAAATGTATTAAAACATAAAATTTGACTCAATTTTAAAGGTTTGTTCATTTAAAATTTTTGAATTCTTTGCTGCTAATAGTTATGTTAGAGCATAAATAAAATAATGTTTTTTTTAAGAATAAAATGGTCTTTGAGTATTTAGTCTTCTCTTAACGAATAGTAATAACAAGTAATTTTTACCTTGTGGATAATCTTCCCTTAAAATAGAGATTCTGTATTTTTGCTGGAATAATTTTATGTGGTTTGCGCTGACTTGGTCTTATACATTGAGTATCTCCTGTTTCAGGAAAAACTAACTTTCTTTAAGCTGTTATCTTCTTTTATATTTAAGAAAAATTGTATTGTCCCTTTAATACATGGTTAAGGTAAGATTATTTATTGTTATCAAGCATCTATGAACCTATCTTAATCAAATGACCATTGCATCTTTAATAACTTTTGATTTTACCTTCCCAAGAATATAGCTTACATTCAGAAAAAAAAATACAACTTTCGAGATGCCTTTTATACCTAATATTATCTTTGTGATTTCTCAGATACCTGCTGGAAGCATTATAATCATTTTTTCTTTTACCTCAGAAAAAGGAAGATACTAGAAATAATTAGATTTGTTTTATATGCTTCTAACAAATTAATTAGCTCAACACTACTGTAATATCTACAAGAGAAAGGGTGCCAGATGAAAAGTGAAATTTAACCTTTCTTAGGCTAATTCAATACAGATAAAAAAGTATTCACATAAATCTGTTTTAAGGACACTATTCTTTACAAGATGTATTGGATTTCCCTAGCATTGAGTGAATGCTCTCTCTGTCCATAATACGTTCTTACCCCACAGGGTATGAACAATTAATCAATTCCTTTGAGAGCAAGAACAATGGATCAATTCCTTTTAGGGTAAGAACAATGGCTCAGTTCCTTTGAAGACAGTTATTTACTCACCCCTAAAGACTTATATTTCATTCTGATTTGTTGTTTAATGAGATAACCTCTATTCAATTTTATCATCAAGAGGTTGCTTCTAGTCCCCCTCATGCTTGACTTGGGTTTTCAACAACAAAGAACAGTCTCAAGGCTTTGTTGGGGGAAAAAAAAGTATTGCGCCAGGTATTTTTAACTACCGTTACGTCAAGGAAAAGATGCATGTATATGGGTTTTTGAATTGACATTGCTTAGAAAACTTTCAGACTGTACCAATACCTGAGTCATGATTTTCTCTTTTTATCTGAGAAACAGATGACTCATGAAAGTAGCCCGCTGACCCAAGATCCATTAGAACAAGCCATACGGTAATTAAGAACTGGATAAACCTATAAAGGAGATCTAATCATGGTTACTTTTAATTGAAAGTATGTTGATACTTTTGCTAGCATGTTTAATATTCTAGTTTGATAAATAGATGAAGAAGGTCTTTGATCCATGTCTAACCCTGGATGTAATAGACTATGATTTTGCAAACTAAAAGAAAATATTTTTAAATAATATTTTTCTGACTCTCTAGAATTCGTAAACTGCTTTTACTCCGTCGATTTTCAATGGCAATGCAGTTATTTTTATAGGGTGAATAACATTTTGTCATTCTTTATACAAGAATACAACTGTACAAAATGTAAATCCAAAATTATTACTAGAGTTTTATACTTTACTTGATCACATATTTTAATTCTACAATTAAGAAAAATATTATACCGTTTATATGAAATTAATTTCTACAATATCTTCCTTGGAAAGAGGTCTGGTAACTATTCTATGATTTATAGGTTGAAGGCCTTACAGGTAACAGAGAAGTTCACTTCCGAGCAGGCTGCAAACCAGGACTGTAGGGATTCCTGAGGAGAGAAGCATGTAACTTTATTTATAGGTACTGCAAATGAAATCTGTGATAATAGTTTTTGGGGGGATTGGTGTCTGAAACTTTAAAATAAAGAGCCAACAAGAAAGATTCAAAGGAAATCACTGCAGTAACAGAAAAATATTAAAAATGCAATCCTAGGTTATTTGTAAAACTTCCAAATGAAAACTAACTCTCTGGCTTCATAATGATTCAAGGTTTTATGGGTCTAGATTTTGTTAACCATACTACATGGAGCCTTGTGTGGCCAATATTTTTGCTGTGCCATTGTATAGCATTTAAACTGATAATGAGACCTACTGATGTCCCTCCATATTGTCACAGACCCAAGACAAAAGCATGGCAAGGGTTCAAGTGCTCCGGCATATTTCTGAGCACATGACCAAGAGTCCCCTTGTCGTCTGTCCGCTCCTAGTAAGTAGCTTCAGGGAATTCTGGACTTTCCAGTAGACTCTACCAGAAGATATAAATCCCTATTGATTCCCTTTATTTGAACTATATAATATCAATATAATTGTAAGTCTTGAGATTTGCATAACTTTTGTGATGCGTGATGTCTTAGGCCTTGTGAATTTTCTTTACTCTAAATGTCACTATCTAAATGTAAATTGCAGCTATAACTTAAGTTCTATGCCATGCTCTGCTGGTCAAGTGGCTCATGTTTAGGAACCAACAACTCTGGGCTATAAAGGTGAACTGTAAAAGCCTGGAGGGCGAGGAGAACCATTTTAGAAAGACCTGAGTCTGGCTCTTCTCCCTGGATTTGAACTCAGAAATAAGCTTCTTTCTACCAGGTCCCTGCCCCTTTGATCTATTGGTATCATGGGGAGCAGCCAAGCGTTACTCGGACCATAACAAAAACAACAGAAAAATGAGGCTAAACTTTTTTTTGGTAAAAATATTTGGAGATTATTTACAATACTTAATTAGGCATCGTAAGAAAACTTTTCCAAAATGTGGAAGTAAGTCAATAAGATGGCCAAGTGTTCTTTGAATGTCATACTGGGCATTGTCTAGATAATCGACCCCAAAATTATTGATGTTCTAAAACAAGGATTGACAAAGTATGGTACACAGGCCAAACCCATAGACTAATTGTTTATGGCCCTGAGGTTGAATTTTTTTTTTTCAATTTTTAAAGTGTTATAAAAAAAAATGAAACAAACAGGAGCTTGAAGGACAGGACAAATTGTTGGGGAGTTACAATCAATATTATAAAGTTTCAGTGAAGTAAGAATAAACCCTAAAGCTCATTGTACTTACAGGCAACAATAGTCCATTTTTACACTTAAAAATTTGTTAGGAGGGCAGATCTCATATTAAGGGTTCTTGCTGTAATAAAATAAAAATTAAAGAAACAAACAAATTAAAGTGAAGAATATACAAAAAGACTGTGGTCTGAAAAACTACAATATTTACTATCTAGCCTTGGTAGAAACGGTTTGTCAATTCCAGTTCTAGATTGTGTTTTTGTCTGATTTGCAATTTAATATTAGTGAGTGCCTAAAGTCTAAGAAATTACATGTTTTTTTGTATATGTGTATCCCTTAAGAAGGCAAATTCTTTCTCCCTGACAGAAAAGGTAACCTAAAATGTTATATAAATGTTATACTTTCATCAGCACATAATACACTGATCAATTTTCTCTCTCCTATAGCAAACTTTTGTGAGAATGACTTTTGTGAGGGACTATACTACTCTTTTCAAACACTTCTTAAACCAGCTTCACCATACTTCGTGCTTCCTCATTCATGATTTAAATACATTTTGCCATAGGCTTACTATATGTTTGCATAAGAGTGATATTTTACAATGTTTGAAAACTTTATTTTGTCAGGTCTAATATTTTAAGTATCTGTATTAAAACAGATATAAATACACAGATAAAAGAAATTCTTTTGAATTCCAATATGAAGTTTACTTTCTGAATATTTTGTAGAAATAGAATCAAAGGGTTGGTTGGCTGCAATTGTAAAAGTTTTATATGTGTGTATGCATGTGTATAATCTTCAAAGGTGCTTTTTCTTATGGCTTTATATAATATATATACATATCGTATATATACATTTTATATATTTGTTCTTAAGAGGAACGTCATTTTTTGGGATTAGAAAAAGTAAAAGATCTGTTACAGTTATTTACACATTGTTATCAAAAACACAAATATGAAAGACATGTACATTAATAACCATTAAGATTGCTATTTTAACTGTCAGTATACACTAAAAGGTCCTTCTTCAATGATTTAATAATGTGTTACTACATTTCAAAACGTTTGAAGTTCTAAAATTTGGTGTCAAATTAGATGTCATAACAGCTGCAGAAAGAGCTTCAGTTTATTTTCCTTTTAATTTTCTAATAATTATTTTTGAAAAATTATCTTCAAATGTATGCGGAGGACTTCCTAATCACTAATCTAACATAGAAACTGGAATATATGCTAAAATAACCTGATTTAATGTCATAAGTTTATGTAGCAGTTAACCAAATGAAGTGGAGTATTGATTTCAATTCAGATGCTAGTCTGTATCTGCCCAAATTTATTAATTACAATTTTCACTTTGAAAATATGTCTGCTATAATATATTGAAAAATCATTCACGTGTAACCTTTATATGTAGAAATACTTGATTAATAAAAGGCAATTGAAATAGTATGTCATTTTGATTAATTTAATAATCCAGAAACATGTATTATATGGTTAAGTCAATTACAGCATACCCATTCAAAGAAATGTTTTGTGATTTCTAAAAATAGTTATGAAAGAGTTTATGTAATAATTTGGACATTTCATTTTATAATATGATGCTAACTGAAATATTGCAATATTTAAGAAAATGTGCATGTAAAAAAATTTGAGAATAAAATATTCCAAACTTCACATATTTTTCTATTTTCTAAATGGAAAACTTGCTTTCAAGAAATTATCTTTCAATCTTTTTTTTTTAAAAAAGACAGCCTATTCATAAAAATTGAAATATTGTAAGTATTTATCATTGCATATAAGAACAAGAACAAGCATAGTTTCTTTGTACCAATGAATGCATATCAATAATTTTTGTTGGATTAATATAATAAATAGCAATATAATGTTCACTAAATTATATGATTTATGTAATAAGTATACAGTAAACTTTACAATATATATTATATTAGTATATTTCATGCATAGCATGATAAACTATATATGTATATAAATTTGTGTAACATTTGCCTTTATGTTAGAACATTATACAATATTATTGACTCTCAAAAGTGTTCATAATACATTGCCTATTTAAAAAATGCAAATTACAAAATATACTATATGCTATAGTAATGCATTAGAGTGAACAAATGACGGTGTTGCCATCATTATGAGGCTTACATAGACCTCCATGTGACAAACAATAATGAATTATTAAGCACCGTTAGGTGGCATGTCAGATGAAGGTAAGAGTGGATAAGTATCATCAAAAAGTGTTGGCAAAACAGGGTGCTCAGCCTTCTGAAAGTGGCACTTCGATGACTACCTGGAATGCATAATGGAACAAACCATTTGGATATTGGAAGAAGAACATTCTAGATGGAAAGAATAATTTTATTTTTACAATGGATGAGTCAATGTAAAGATAAAGAAGGGGAAGAAGAAGCAAGAGAAAAAGTAGAACTCTAAAGGCATAAGGAAAAAATCCCAAGAGAAAATATAATCATCTTTGGGATGTCAACAGTAATCATCTTTGGGAATCCATATGACCTTATGATTACTTTCTTTTTGTTTACCTTAAGGTCTTGAATACCTGTTTTAGTAGGCCAGTTATATCATGTGTGAGATTAAATGCTAAATGAAAATATAGAGGCCTATTCAAAAAACCAAGAAAGATAATTACTGTTAATGGTTCAAAATATAAGGATTTTTCTTTCACATTCTTTGTGTCAGCTTGTCATAATGTTTTTTATTTGCTATTTAATGCCATTGTAAGTACAGCTGAAATTTTAAATTGGGAGCATAAATTATACCATTAATCTTTATGTGGCACAATGACAATTTTAAATACAACTATAAAAGATTTGACTTGCATAGGAACCATCAAAATTACATGATTCCTATTTCATAATTTGTACATAAACATGTATATTTCTTTCTTAAAAGAACAGTGGAAATGCTGCACCGAGCTATCTCAACTGTTTTTATTTCACTTCCGGATATGATATGCACATCCTAGCAACATTCTCCATCTGCTACTTCATGAGCAAGGGTGAGAAGAACAGAAGAGGAACATGGGTTGGCCCTCCTAACCCTTGTCGTTCTATGTCATGATTTTCAGTGCAAGGGGTTGGCTCATAAACAAAGTAGCAAGAGCAAGAAAGGTGATGATAAGGATTCTAGATAATTTGTACTTCTTAGATCAGCATTACCTTCTTTCTGTGTTTGAAGCAACTTCCAGTTTGCATGAAAAGTGGTCTCTCAGGGTTATCAGCTTACCCAGCCATGGAGGTGAGAGTCAGACTCTAGACAGACTTTGATTCCCTCTGAATTCCCAGGCACTGTAAATCCACCAACATCCTAGGTATTTGGGGCATTGGAAATGATGTAAACAAATGAGGTGCCACGAACAGTGGATGTGCATATTGCCCAGGACTCTTGTCCCTTCGGGCCTCACAAAACATACGTTCAAAAAATAAAGTTAAGAATTTCAAGTGTAGAGAAACCTAAGCTAAGCATGGACCCCGTCTGGCTGCACAGCTCACGGTCCATGATGCTGACCTTTGAGTGGAATTTGAAGAATTATATCCCCTGCTCATACTGAGCCGTCATAATATGCATGTGAAACCTAATGTTAAAACAATTCACGTTTTGACTAAGATTCCAGGCCATCACAAAGGCTATGTTCTTTTTAAATTTATCGGTAGAACGCATTCTCTGAGTGCCATCATTTCCCAATCATCCAGGTAAATGGGAAGTATCTTTTTTCTGAACCATGGGCAGCTCTCAGATGAGCCACATAAAGCCACATGTGTGTTCCTTAAGTTGAGGGCTCTGTGGCCTGGTACCTGTTTCATGCCTGAAAAAAAAGCTAAACTTGGCAATAGGAAGATGAGAAACAATAACGAGCTATGTTTTGAAAACCAAACTGGAATCCTCATTCATCATGGGCGATTTAAGTGGTCACTGCTTTCCATAGAGCATTTGTGGCTACTTGGGGGTCATACAAGCAGAAATAACTTATGCTCCAAATGACTGTCTAGAAAGGGGAAGAAAATTCAACAGTGAGAGTGTGTGTATGGAGTGGATCACAGGGGACACAGCCGGGCAGAGGCCTCTTCCGAGGGACCTAACAGATGCACTGTCAGCGATCAGATGAGCCACATAAAAACATGGTATTGGAATGCCAAGAAAATGTGTGAGCCGCAACCAGTTCAGTCATTTCTGATGCAGTACTCTGTACTTTTAAGCTCCTACCACGATATCACAATTTGTTTTAAAACAGATGCCTCTTGATTTATGAGCATCAAACTGCTATCTCATTTTCTGAGAGACAAGACCTTAATACTCAGTGGCAAATATGAAGTGGTAACTATGTTTTTTTCAATTTAGAAAAGCCTAGGAGGAACTATAGATTATTTTAAAAGACTCTTTCAAACATCTCTGCCGTCTATGCTTCAATTACACTTAAAACAGCACAGAAACATTAGTAACCATTCAAGTTCTCTTCTGGACAGGGCTAAGAGGCATGAATGTGCCATTTCTCTCATCACACTCTGTGATAGTTTAACTGTGATTTTCCTAAGAGCTTAAAGCTTCCATTGCTGCCGCCATCAATTTCTGGAATTCCAAGTTAATAACAACAGGTATTTTCTTCTTAATGGCATAGGTTTTTTTTGTTACTGTTTGCCTTTGTTTTTCTAAATTGAGTCCCTCATCAGTTATTGACTTCTTTGTAAGAAACCATGAGTGTCTGCAAACTTTTATACAATTACAACTTTTTTTACAATATAATTATATAGTCCCTACAAAAACAAAGTTGCCAAACTATCTTCTTCTCAAAATGAGCTTTTCTCTAAGGCACCATGTAGATTTTAATCTTCTCCAGGGCAGGAGCTATAATTCAAGATTTTTTTTAAGTACTGAAGAGCTTCTAGAGTTGTATTTTATGCAACATATATACTCAGTAAATAGTGATGAGTCACCTGCCTATACAATCTACAAAAAGCAATTTGGTTCTCTCTAAAAACTCAGAAATTTGAGTCTCCGAAGATTACCACTGCCCTGAAGGGTAGAGGATAAGTAAGGGAGAGAGGACTTAAAAGATCGATGGTCATTCTCAGAGTAGCAGATGTTTAAAAGGGATTGGATATAGTCACCCTTGGCCACATCACACATAATATTTTGTACTATTTCTGGGCTCTGTTTGCCCTAAGGTGCCTGCTGTCCTGTTCTCTGAGATGACCAAAAGATTTACAGTCAAGAGATGTGTCTATTTTATTAAATGATGCAGAGATATAGACTCTCATGATTCTACACACACACACACACACACACACACACACACACACACAGAGAGAGAGAGAGAGAGAGAGAGAGAGAACAAGAAGGAGAAAGAATTTGTGAATTTCAAGAAAAATCAACCAATGAAGACGACATATGCTACCATTCATTTAGTTAAATAAAAGTATATGATTGGAAAATGGATACTGAAAATTCATATAATAGATTAACAAAAAACAAGATGAAGACAACCAAAGAAAAAATGCCAAGCCTCCGTGTTTACACAGGGCATGCATATTAGACAACCTTAAAAGAATGACACTCACTCAGTGAGTGTCACCAGGATGGAGAGACTTCATATTTCTCTAAAACAAATCTGTCCTCCAAAATTTTCTATGCTCTACTTATCTTTTTAATTTTCTAGAAATATTGTGGCTCCTCCAAATTCAGCAAGCTTGGATCAGACATTGAAGCCTGTGTTTTTTGGATCACTAAGTGTCAGTTGATGAAACTTTGCTTCCTCAGAATGAAAGGGATAACTCTCTACAACAGAGGCCTGCAAACGTTTTCTATAAAGGGCCAGACCGAACTATTTTTGGCTCTGAGAGCTCTGTGTGTTGAATTGTTGCTACTCGCCACTGCCACTATAGTGTGAAAGCATGTAGATGCCAGAATACAGTAAATAGGTGTGACTGTTCCTACAAAAATTTATTTGGAAGAATAAGTAAAGAAGCACATTTGGCTTGTAAAGTTATAGTTTTCCAACCACTGTTCTATGGTGCCAATCTGTCAAAAAAATAATACTTTCTTTTTTTTTGGCTTCAGTTGCCTTGTCTTCAGTGGATATTCAGAAATGGAGGCGATACTTGTATACGTTGCAGAACCAGGCCAATCAGGGCAGTTGCTACAGGAGTAGATAAATTAATCCTGAACTCTAAACCTTAATCTGGCTATGTCTTTATGGTGAATTGACCAGCGATGCTATCATAAACATCTCTTGAGATCTTGTAAGATTTCATAAGAAATGCCTTATAACAGAAACTGTAAATCCTCATACAGATTCTCATGTGCAAACTGTAAATGCTCATATGCATTTAAAAAATACATACACGTTTACATTAAAAAGTTAGTTTATGGTACACATAGCACTTGATTTCATGCCAAGCACCCTGTAGCTACGTAGTAAATATTAATTAAATGAAACACTCTAATTCTCATTCCCCTAGCATTTGTTTCAAATTTAAGTATGTAAATAATTCAGCATAGTCTTATTATAACTTCCCAATTGCCATCCAATAGCCTAGATCAATGATATGAGATCAACATGCCTTTCCAGACTGAGGTCTGAGAGACAATACTTGATCAATCTATTATTCTTTTTGTCCCACATTACAATGCATCAGAATACTGAGAACATACAGAATACAGTTATGTGGTTATGACTTCCTTTTTTCAAATACATATTCATGATTAATTTATGCTAGTTTTCCCATTTGAACAAGTGACATTGGATACTAAAAATTATACTTTTGGGGGCATGGCCGTTGGCCCCCTAACGGTTCACTGAAAAATTACTGACATGAAGCAGATTGATTAATAGGAGAGAAGTTGTACAGATTTCATTTAATGTGTATACCAGGAATCCTTCAGCATAAAGACCCAACTTCCAAAAGAGCTAGAAAAATGTAAGTACCATCTCGAAGTTACAGAAAGAATAGGGGCTTGCATGCCAGTAATACAGGTTATGGGAGTGGAAAGAAGAAGAATTCTATTGAGGGGTAACAAGTGATAGGAGAATGAATGAATGGATGGAGATGCAGCGAATGACTTTCAAATAGTTTTCCTTGGAAGCTGAATGAACCTGAGAGACAGGCATCATTTTGCAATGTGTTTCTTCCTCTCCTTTCCTGCAATAAATAATTTTAACCAGGAGAAGAAGCAGCTGGGGATAGAAGGTGGGGGAAGGGGGGATTTCAAGGAAACTTTGTGGCAAAATGCCATATTTTTATTTTTTTATTTTTTGAGTTGGAGTCTCACTCTGTCATCCAGACTGGAGTGCAGTGGCCGCTCCCAGTCACCGCAGCCTCGACCTGCTGGGCTCTGGCGATCGTTCCACCTCAGCCTTCCAAGTAGCTAGAACTACAGGTGCACGCTACGACGCCCAGCTGATTTTTGATTTATTGTAGAGATGAGGTCTCGCCAAGTTGCCCAGGCGGGTCTCGAACCCGCGGGCTCAGGCAATCCACTCACCTCAGCCTCCCAAAGGCGGGATTACAGGCTGAGCCACCGAGCCCGGCTCAAAATGTCATATTTTGAGGTGAATTTCCCCGAATCCCTTCATTGGTAGGGTTCCAAATTGTCGCTTTGTATCTCAAATTTAAAGAAATAGCAAAGAGGAGTTGTATGTCAGAAGAGAATAGAGAGATTGCTTTTTTAAAATGAATAAATAAAGCTATGTTTTCCAAGTGATACAAACAGATTGAGGGTAAAAGTATGATTAGAAAAGGGAGGCACAATTTTGTATAAGCTTGGACCACCAGCAGGGATATTGCCATATCATTCTAGGCACACTGTGTGACACTCTTCAGGAGACGATGTGCATCTTATATTATCTGAAAACAACAGGATGGCCTGGAGACTCCCAGCTGCTCTTTCACTTAAATTAAAATGGTGTGTGTGTGTGTTTGTATCTGTCTAACAGGTACAGATCAACAACTTTTTTTTAATCTTTCACTTTGCCATACTTATCAGTCTTTAACTTAAAAGTTCTAGTTCATATGTAAACGTACAACATAGAGGCCCAAATTTGAATCAACGTCACATTACTTGATGAACTAAATATATTTCAATATTTGTCAGGCCCTAGTTGGCTAGCTAATACTCAAATCAAAATCAGAATGCTCATGAAAACCAAATGCAATCTAAAGAGCAACATCATAATCCTATGAAATTGTCTCTGATTTTTTAATTGTAAAATTATGTTATTTTATTAGAATAATAAATAATTCATAAGGTACATATAGGATGAAAATAAAATCTGTACCTCTGCAGTGACAAAAAGCCACACATAAAGTTAGAGTTTAATTATCATAGCCACAGTTTTCTCTACTTTTGTTGATCTGATCAGCTATGGTCTTTAATCTACATATATGTTTGGCATCATTTGTGAATGCTTTATGACCTACTCAGAGTCTTAAGTTGGTTTTACATGTTCTGTACAACTCTTCTGTATGAAGTTGTTTGTGATAGACCTAAAATCATTCTTACACTAATATCCTTGTATTATCGTTCTGGTGTCTAAGCATAATGTTTTTTGTCACCATTAAGCTTGATGAGAGCTATTCAGCACGTTCATGAAAAATGTCTTCTTTTCTCCTGGAAAATTTGATAGTTAACCAAAGAAAAATCATGTCTGAGATCTTTTTTCCCATTTTTCAACAATAAAACTAATATGGTAAATTATCAATACTCAATTTACATTTTTAAAAGAGATACTAAGGATGGAATAATCAGAATGCTTCTAATAATAAAAGCATAAATAGCATCATCTAAAACAATTTTCAACCTTTGAGAGATTTAAATTCACTTAATGATAAGTGATAAGCAGGAATAGATTGATTAAGATTTTTTTTTAATCAAAAATTGTTATTATGTTCTCTTTCTAGTCCAAATTTTAGCTTCAGGTAAATATGGTTTTGCATTTTGTAAAGTCAGAAAGAAAATGTTTACTTTCTTGCTAAAAGCAGAAAACAGATAAAGGCAAGGGACTTTACTTTTAAATTTGCTTCAAATGTATACACAGAAAAAGCTGAATCACATTTGTTAGAATATAAGCCTTGAACGGGCTTTAGCTGCCATGAACTACCATGTTCACTTTTTGTTGGATAAAGTATTAAAGAAATTAGTTTAATTACTAGGAAACAGCAACAAAACATATTATGGCAAGATACAAATCAATCAGGTAAAAATAACAATAACAGCATCAACTATCACGCAACAATGAAAACATTCCCATATTTTAGGGCCTTATGAACATATTTAAATATTCAGCAGCTTCTATATAATATTAATAGCATAGGAACAAAGTATTTTAAATGACCTATAAATAACTGTATAGTTCTGAAAAAATGTTTATCAGTTCATGAACTTTAAGAATGAGTGAACCACAGCCCGGTGTGGTGGTATGTGTCTGTAGTTCCAGCTACTTGGAAGGCTGAGGCGGAAGGATCGCCTAAGCCCAGCAGGTCGAGGTGGTGGTGGCCATGAGTGTACCACTGCTCTCCAGCCTGGGTGACAAAGTGAGACCTCAACTCAAAAAAAAAAAAAAAAATAGTGAACTTAAATATTTATTTAAATTAAAGAGACAGACGCATAAATAAACTGCATGAAACAGTACAGTAAAATGGGTTGTTGAATGACTTCTATATTTTTAACTTAATAGCTATTAGGTATTGTGGGGGCCATGACTTTTGACCTCCTAATGATTTGCTGAAAAATCACGGGCACAAGGCAAAAGCGACTAATAAAAGAAAAGGTATACAAATTTTTTTTTAATTAATCAGTATTTTTTATTATGGTTTTGTGGGGTACAGTTAAGGATTAGGTGTACAATTACGTTTCATTCAGGCACCCTGTTGATAAGAGGTGTTTTCCCATCCCCAGACTGATATTTGCTACTGTTAATCCCATCCCCCCCCATAGTTTCCCAGTACCGTCAGTCATTTTCTTATAGTATTACATTGGGTGTTCAAGGTTCATTATATGAGTGAGAACATGTGATATTCGGATCTTTGTTTCTGTGAGAGGTCACTCAGTATTACAGACTCTAGTTCCATCCAGGTTGCTGCGAAATTCATGATTTTGTTCTTTTTTATGGCCGCATAGTATTCTATCGTGTATATGTACCACATTTTTTTAATCCAGTCCTCTTTTGATGGGCAGCATGGTTGTTTCCAGGTTCTTGCTATTGTGAACAATGCTGCGATAAACATACGTGTGCAGGTATCTTTTTTATAGAGTGATTTGTGTTCTTCAGGGTATATTCCCAGTAGGGGGATTGCAGGGTCATATGGAAGGTCAATTTTTAGAGCTTTTAGGAATCGCCACACTGCTTTCCACAGAGGTTGCACTAGTTTACACTCCCACCAACAGTGTAGAAGTGTTCCCTTTTCACCACACCCTCTCCAGCAGCTGTTATTTTTTGAGTTGTTGATAATTGCCATTCTGACTGGAGTTAGGTGGTATCTCAGTGTGGTTTTGATTTGCATCTCCCTGATGATTAGTGAGGCTGAGCATTTCTTCATGTGTCTGTTGGCTGCTCAGATGTCTTCTTTTGTGAAGTGTCTGTTCATATCTTTTATCTACATGGGAGACTGCAGAATGAAGACTCTACTTCTCAATGAGTTACAGAAACTTGAGGTTACAAAAAGAATGGGAGCTTGCATTCTGGTAAAACAAGTTATGGGAAGAGGGGAGAGACATTCTATTGAGGAACAACAAATGATTGCTAGGGAAAATGAATGGATGGGAAGAAACAGAGAATGACTTGTAAATAGTTCTCCTTGGAATTTAAATGATCCTTAGAGACAGTCATTCTACTTTAAGAAGGTTAGCTAGGGTATGGTCTTATCTTGCTCTTATTTTCTGCAATACATGAGGAATAACAAGGAGGAGAAACAACTTCTCTTTAATTAAGTGGAAACAGGAAGGTCAGAGAAACTTTGTGGCAAAAAGCTATATTTGGAGGTGAATTTCACTGCACCTTTCAGTATAATAATACAACCAAGAATATAACTGTTAAAAAGAGCTTATGGAAACAATCCTTTGTAGATTGAGTGAAAATGATTGGTAAAAGTGGAAGTTATTTTTATGGTCTGATTCAATAAATCAGCTGCTATCTCTTGCGGCCAATCAAGATGAGAAGCAGAAACTGGAAGAAATGGGTGCTTAATCTGACATCATGGAATTAGATGGTGAGCCAGTGTATTCACCCCCCAAAAAAAACTCATTCACCAACAGTACAACATACTCAGAATTTATACTCTATAGCCCCTTACCCACCTGCAAAGCTAAATTAGCAAAGGCACGACTGAATGTCTTCTAACTCCTTCCTCAACTCCCAAGCTTAGATTAACAAAGTCTATGGTCAGTTTCAGCATGACCCAAGATCTACTGATGCTGATAGTTTCTTAAGGGAGGGGGAAGGGAAGGTACAACCATCAAAGAACCTACTTTCGTACATTTAATCAAACATGAGAGATATAAGAACGCCCCATTGCCAGAACCTTGGCTTGTAACATTATCTTTATAGGAGTTTTCTATGTGCCAGGTACACTTCTAATCACTTAATTATTCTTATAGCGATCCTATAAAATATAGATTATCATTATCTATATTTTACACTGATAAAAACCACAAAACTAGACATTTTAAATACACTACAGTGATCCCAAAGTATGTAAGTGGTAGAACCAGAACTCAAAAGAAGAATATAAAAGACTACCTAAGAAGATTTTAAAGAAATCTTAACTTCTTGTAAATAATGCACTATATTACAGTCTAGTGTGCTATAAGTGTAAGGAAAGTGCAGAGAAAAAGAGAATGAGCCGAGTGGTTAGGTAAATAAAAGAGAATTTATTAGAGGGAAAGGAGAGAAAGACTGGCCCTTGAGAAGAAAAAGCAGACTGCTCTTTCAGTGGGTCCCTTTTATACCCCCTAGCTGGATTCTGGTGGTCACATAGCACACGTAGTCCTGAGAAAGCAGGTGCTGGTGGTCACATAGCCCTGAGACATAGCCTTGAGGAAGCAGGCTGATGCTGGTGGTTATACAGCCTGGAGATGTGACCTTGAGAAAGCAGGTGCCAGCAATGAAAACAAGCAAGCAGGGAAGGAGGGGGAGGAGTGAGTAGGTGTTGTGGTTAGCTTCCTTACAGTAAGTAAGTAACAAATGCTAGCTACTTTAACCAGGATAATCCACTCTTTCTTCTAGCAATGGGTAGTTTGGGCTGAGGACTCACAAAAAATATCTTTGACCAAGGAAAGCTACCTTGTCCAAAGTTATGCCCCTTCCCTGGGCCACCCACATGCATTGACAATCCTCAAGGAAGCAAGGGCAGTCTCAGTCTGCTGACCAAGATTCACACTTTTCGTAAGTTCTATCCCCGCTTCAGAGTGGAAGACAATATTGCAACCACATTAGAGGACAACGTTTCTCGCTAGGCAGTCTTGTTTTCTTCCAGCTCAGCAGTTATTTCTCCTGAGCATGCATCACAACAAAGCTCCTCCACAGAAATGTTCCTCTCAGAATCCATTTCCCAGAGAACTGCCTGAGACTACTAGCAAAGGTTTGGCATCCCAGGACCTGTGGGGAATGGATATGAAGGAATGGATGTGAAGGAATGGATGATTCTGATGCTCAGTGAGAATTAGAACTATGAAAGGATAATTTTCACAGCAGGAGTGGTACATTTAGAGGTGTCCCAGCTAGCAACTTGAAGCCTTGAGGCTTAAGGGAAATTACCCAGAATGCTCTCTATTTCTACTCTCCTTCCTCTTAATTGTCTTTCATTGGTTGCTCCCAACTTAGCTATGTCTTTCACTGGTTGCTTCCAAGCAGAGAGCCGTGGTATTTAGCAGTCAGGGGCATAGAGCTGGACCCAGAAGAGAAGAAGCTAGATCTTCAAGGGTATTGCAAACCAAGGATTGCCAGCACATCTTTCAAAATATGTAACTTAACTGCTGTTCAGCTTCCAGTTATTTGAGAGTAACAAGGTTCACTGGGGTTGAATAATGGATCAGTCTTTGAAAATCTGGATGCGTGCTGAAATGCAATATGTTATCTTAAGGAAAGGGACAAATGAAACAGAAAACATTGGGTTAATATAGTCAGAAGTCTAGCTTTTGTCACTTTCCTCAAAATGGCATCATAGTTTGAAAAATTAGTTACCTCCAAAAATAAGTCGAGTTGGACACCAAGCCAAGATATAATAAAAATAAAAGATGGATTGGGGTCCACAAGAGGTGCTTAAAGACAGGAACAAAGTATATAAATAGATCTTATTGCTCATTCCAGCATTTATTTCTTACATAAAATATTTCAACTTTACTGAATTTTTTTTCAACTGTTACAACAATGCGCCCATTGGGGGGACTTGGAGAGATAGATTATGAGCTAGAGAAACAGATATGAATGCATGAATTGATGGATGGACAACTACAGCAAACACTTATCCTTTAAAGAAAGGGCATCACTTCCTTTCCTAACAACCTCCACTTTCACTTTTTGTTAAACAGTTTCAGAAAAACAACCCCTCAAAGAATATTAACACCCACTGAATTCGTTTAATTTAATACTTTTTGCCTTTTAAAAAACGTTGACTCCACATGGATTCTGAGATGGTGACTGCTTGATAGCATACTTTATTTAGATAAATGTGGTCTCTTTCATACAACCCTGAAGTTAACATAGCAGAGGATGACAGAGTATTTGTCTAGGAGATGTTTATCAGGATTTGAATATGAGTACAAACCCATACAGGTACCTCTGCAGAGGTCAGGCAGGAGTTGATCCTCTAGGCCAGGTCTTTCTTGCCCCTATCTATGTCAACTAGGAAACACCTGAATTTTCTCAAGGATATGTGAAAAACATATGGATTTCAACGTGTTGCCATCTGCAATTATATTATCAACTTTGAAGAACTCCAGTTATGAGTTAAGTTCTATTTCAGCCGTATCTTGCACATTAGTCATGGTTGAAAGCTAAATTTATGCATCTGAGCAGCTGGCTGACAGGATATACCACTGAAAAGTATAGACTAAGATGATGCCTCCAGTGAAAGATGGCTAGTAAAAAAGGGAAGCTCGAGAGGGTAAGGTGCTACCTTGTGAACTACTAAGTTAAGTAATGAAGAAAACTCAGGCCCCGGAATACTCTGCTTATTCCAAACAATCCTGTTGACTTAAAGAGACATGGAGGTAAATGTTGGCACCCAAAATGAGATATGCTCGCATTAGCCAGAGTAAGAGAAATTTAAATAAAAGGACAAATGTCTTCCCATGCACAGAGGGCAGGCAAGGCTCTTGCTGAAAGGGGTCTGTACAATTTGAGCTTGTCTGAACTGGAGAGAATTTGAGAAATCCCAGATTACACCCTCTTGATTATGAAAAGAATGGAACTGAGGTATAGGAATATGAAATTACTTGTGTTGAGTCAAACAGTAAGTGGCATGACTGAACTAAGACTCCCTGGCTTTCTGAAATGCTTTCTCTGTTATATGAAGCCACAATTGTTCACACGGATGTCTACCTTTTCTATCAGTGAGCCTGATATTTTTTCCCAAGGCAATATCTCTGGACGATGCTGTATCTACAAATTTGTCTATTAAATACTGAAAGTATGACTATCTTTCTTAGTTACATATATCATATTATTGCTATCATGATAACAAATTAAACAAATAACATGAAATAGTTCTACAAAAAATAATGTTATACAATTGTAAAGCTATTATTACTATTAATAATATTTTATTATCTTCTCCTGTGTCAGGCTTGGTGGGACAGTGTGTGGAATTTCTCTGATTTTGTTCCATTTGTCAGGAGCAAAAAGAATGAATAAGCTCTTATAAGATTAAAAATAAGTCTCATTTGTGGGTTGAAATCTTTTAACAGAATACAAAAAGCCATAATGTCTGTTTTCTGTAGGTTGTGTTATTTATTTCACATCCATACACTTAACAGTTATGGCTAAATATTGTTTTCAGTTCGCCAAACCATTCTCTGAGAAAATGTTTACTCAGCATGCAGTTCATAAGTAAGTGAGCAAACTAGAACATGGTGGCTAAGTCCAAAGTCACAATTAACTGAAAATGCTTGTTCTGAAAAATAAGTTTTCTATTTTGGCAGGATAGACTACCAGAAAAGCAGACAGCTAGAGGGAAGACAGAGAAGAAGAAAGAAAGAATGGGTGGGAGGAAGAAAGGTAGGGAGGATTATGAGTAAGGAAGAAAGACTTTTCTCTGAAACATACCAGTCTTTCCAGTTTCGACCTATATTACTTTGACTCTAGACTTGCCCGGATCTTTCAGACTGTTTAAAGTGATATGGCCCAAACAAGAAATGTACCCGTTATTATCATCCAGAAATAGCTCTATACCCTGAGTTCTATACCTATCACCTAGATACAATGGTATCTATCCAAGTGATCCCCACATTCCCTCCCCCTTGTTCTCAAATCTGCTGTCCTCACCCCCTCCTATCCTTCAGTCACCTAGTCCCTGAATCAACAGTACCTTGAGGACATTTTGTTTCTTGGTCAGGTCAGTCAAAAACATGTGCAGACGTTCAAAACATGCTATATTTTATGAGTTTGACATTTTTAGTGCATTTTTTTCCCCTCAGAAGTTAATTCAGTTTTACTGTTGAAGAAAACGGTCATTTCACTGTACAGAAAAACACTTTGCTGTGAAAATGGCAACATTTCTCCCTAGGGCAAAATGGTGGCTTGTGAATCCTTTCCAAAAGAAAACTGATACGTGACATGAAGTCGTCATTTTTATAGGAGCGGCCTGTTCGTCCTTGTGTTTTTTTGTTATTCTTGCCAGGAATGAATTTTATAAGTTCAAGGATAAAGCAATTTCTAGGATAAGTAATGACATTCCTGGAAATAGATTACAAACTCTTTTTTAAAAATTCTGAATATAGTATCAGAAGATAGAGCAACACTATCAAAGATTGATACAACTAGAAATATTAAAACCTATCGCTTCTGAGAAGAGGTATAGTACAGAGCAATTAATTTACTTTTTTCATTACCCTCCCTTCTCATCAAAGACGTATTATCTTTAACTTGAGTTATAATAAAGATTTGTTATGTCTGATGTGATGGGCTAAATAGTTGCCCCTGTGGAGGCCAGAGGAACTCCATGTTGAATGTTAATCAGCCATGTTGACTTCTAATTAACTCCTGTTCTGGGAATGCCTCTTCAGATGTCTACTGCATCTACTGTTACAGTAAAACAATACTTAGGTCAAAGCAACCTTGACCATAAATCTTGCCCTTAAACAGAATCACATAGCATTCTTGCCTTTCCTTGAGGGGTTGACTTCAACTTCCCTAACATACCTTCCCTATGGTATAGAAGCCCAGGTCTAGGGAGTTTAAGACACAGGGAGGTTTCCACCATCTTGTCTCTCAGCTGACCAGTATATCACTTCTGTTTGTAAATTCCTGTTAAATGTTTCTCGGTGAGAAACTGGATTTGTCAGCCTCTTTCTTTGGTCTCTCAGCTTTCTTAACCTTCAGGGGTAGGTTTTTCCTCGGTCTGCTCAATGCAGAAGACCTCCATACCTAAAAGGATGTGTCTAAATCCTAATCCCTAAAACCCATGAATGATATTTTATATGGCAAAAGATATAATCAAGTCTCTATCTCATGTATTATTATAAGAGAAAGAAAGAAAAGGTGGATATCATGCGACCATAGAGGCAGACCGGTGTGATGAAGACACAAACCAAGGAAGGCCTGGAGCCACCAGAAGCTGGAAGATGCAAGAACAGATTATCTTCTAAAGCTTTTGGGGACCGGGCTCCGTGTCTCTGCCTGTAATCCCAGCAAATTGCGAGGCCGAGGCGAGTGGATTGCCTGAGCCCATGGGTTCGAGACCAGCCCGGGCAACTTGGTGAGATCTCCTCTCTACAACAAATCAAAAATTAGCCGGGCATGGTAGGATGTGCCTGTAGTTCCAGCTACTTGGAAGGCTGAGGCAGAAGGATCACCTGAGCCCAGCAAGACAATGCTGGGGTGGCTGTGAGTGTGCGTGCCACTGCCCTCCAGCCTGGGTGACAGAGTAAGACTCCAACTCAAAACAACAAATAAAATAAAATAAAGTTTTGGGGGGTGGCATGGCCCTGCCAACACCTTGTTTTCAAATTTTGACCTCCAAAACTGTGAGAAAAGAAATTTCTGTTTCTGTTAAGTCACCAAGTTTGTGGTCACTTGTTTTAGCAGCCACTGGAAACTAATGCATCTATAAAGAAACCTTTAGCAAATATAGCCCATTGACAAGACTCTAAAATTTTGGCATGACACACCAAAGGCATGTCACACTTAATGGATAAGCAACTGAATGTACTGCTTTTGGCTTTTACACTTTTTTGTAATCTATATCCTTCCATATGATTTGCTTGTTCCTTTGTGTTGCTCTTTGTTGTTTAAAAACATGTCCAATTTTTCCTGCTGGAGACTTGAGGTCCCCATTTCTTATTTCTGGAGTTCCACCTACAAATTACACAAGTGCAGGCATTCGGGCTTGGGTAGCCTGGGGGCCGACCCCATGTTTGGCTGCGTGAGCTTCCGCGTTGGTCCGTGGTCAGGGCGGGTGGCAGGACCCTCCGAGGACCTGCACAACGGCTGCACCATGGTCCATCTCACCACCCTCCTCTGCACGGCCTACCATGGAGGCCACCTGACCATCCTCCTTGCCCTGGAGGACTGCACCAACTGGCCCATCTTACCGTATTCTGGCTACTTGCAACAAGTGTTCCAGAGATGTCCATTTTGCAGAGCAGTCGGGCTCCTAGGATCCACTGTCCAACAATCACGGAGAAAAAATAGTTGCCCTCCACCTGGACAGGATCTGGTGTTGGATTGGCTGTGGAGCCACCTCTCCAAGCCTATGGAAAAGCTTCTGGGTCTTTCTGGCTTTTCCCCTCTGCATCCTAGGATGATCACAAAGACTGAGAGACTGCGAAGGAAACCAACACGTGAACTCCTCTTAGCTTCTCCGAAAACGGACAGAGGAGCTGCGGAAACAGTAGCGAGCTGCCTTCAGTGAGCCCAGCCAGAATGGGGTCAAGGTTCTCTAAAACACTCGTGCAGAGATCTTAATTATGTTATATCTGGAGGTTGATAAATGGAGTTTTCTGTAAGAAAAAAAATTACTAATGCAGCAAGAAGAGCAATGTTGTAAAATAACTATGGATGAATCAGAGAGCCTGGAAGAATTCTGAGACGTAACAAGATACAGAAGAAAATTACTTGTGGCTGGATACTCCATGGTTACCTCCTCTCTAGAATTGAGTGGACAAATTGAGATGTAAAAATAAAAAAACTTTTGAAAGTAAGCTTTCTGTTGAAAGTAAGCTTTCTGGGCTCAAAGCATATCCCAGGGATTCGAGAACAATAAGAATTACTTCTCTGCTCTGTGCCATTTACCAACATACAATCATTGCTGTAATTCCAAATATTGTATCTCAGAGCAAATTAACAGATGAGGGTGGGGCATAACCAGATGGGAGCTGCTTAGTTGATAGGAAAAGAGAGAAGCCTTTGCTCTCGTTGACCCTGGTGTTGAGAGTATCCATTCTGTCTGGGCAACAGCCGATTAATTAAAATATGTGAACATGAGTTGAATTTATTATTTCCTTTGGTTCATTATTCTATGCAGTTAACGCTCTTTTTATTCCAATTGTCATTAGTTAATAATTCAATTTTCTGACAAGATACTTACTTGGACACCCATCTGTGCTAAACCATTCAGAGGTAGTGTTTTTATTGATTGCAAACTTAACATAAAACATGTGAGATGTGAGACAAATGTTTCAAACACAATGAAATGTTCTTCATGGTGACTCCTTATGTTACAACCTGATCCAGTCATCAGCTGCTTCCTTTGTGGTCAATCAAATACCAGAGGCAGAAAGCTGGGAGAAGCACGGAGTTTTTTTCTGATACCATGGGATCAGGGAACAGACTGTGTCTCCACCAAAAACCTGTTCACTTAAGCAGAGTTTTCATCCAGTACTAAAAGCAAAACATACAGTTACTTATCTTTTTCCCACTGTTGATTAGAAATGACTACGTCTTATGACTATTAATCAGTTTTTTCTTTTCTTTTCTTTTTTGCTTTTTAAATTTTTTCCCAACATAACTATGCTGACAGAAATACACTCATATTGGTTAATAGAATGCAATTTAAGTTTAACTTTTCCTACACAATTTGGACCAAAAACTTGGTACATGGTTTAAGATTTTTAAAAAGAATTGGCAATCTGGTTTATTTTTATATATTACAGATGTATAAAAGATACTCCATCAAATGCTGCTAAAAAAGGCAGCAAAAACCTTGAGAAATTTGCCTTTGGTTTGCCCAGAAAAGTAAGACTATTGGAGACTATTTGCATATGAGTGCTGATAAAAGTGGAAATCCAAGTAGACCTCACCGCCTGTCATTCTATGAGTGTTGACAATGGAAGGAACACTTTGCCTGTAGCATACTGTCACTTCGGGATGGAAGAAGCTTAATTTTCATTTTGTGCAAATCAGAAAAACAAAGCTAGTAACCCACTTTCCTTGTTGACCTCAGTCGATGAAGTGAGCAGATTAATTCAGATTGAAGAAATGATCTGAATCTTGGTTGTGTAGATTTACAATCTACATGCAACATTAAATTAGATAGCTTTTACAGGTTCTCATGTGTACATAGGCTCCCTCCCACCCCCTTCCCTATCTATTAGTTGTTGAATTTTGTAAGCTGGCGTTGAAACATTACAACAATGTATGGTTGCACCAATTTTATAGACGTATACAGTGCAATATGTGTTCTTTTTTGAGGCAGTTTCTTTCTTAATCGGTGTTTAGAGTCTGAACAGTTACTGTTACAAACCAGTGCTCCGATTACATCAATCCTACCAATCTACTAATTTACAATTACCTTGAACATTTTGGGACCGTGTGCTTTCTAGGTGGTTACAGGTTTTTTTTTCTTATTCCGGGAGTTCTGCTTCACAAGGCTTGGTTAAACGTTGCATGTAAAATTAATACAAAGACATGAAAGAAAGCAGTTGTCATCTAGAGACTAAGGGAACTGATACATTTCTGGGTTTCAGAAAGTTGCTGTAGAGCCCGTTTCTTATCTAGGTCCCATGGAAGCTTTTCCAGGGACATGCAGTCTTTGTGTGTGTGTCTCCTGTTTATCAGGGGGCTTCATGAAGATGGTTGTGTTCCTTCCCTTCCATACCAACAGCAATTTCTAGATCTGAGCACAGCCAAGGGTGGGACAAGGGAAAAGTGTTCACTTTTAAATTCAAACAGCTTCTACATTTAGCCCGACTCACTTAATGCAAGTTTCTAAGCCTTTTCTTAATGACTGTGTTAATATAACCAAAATGGCCTCTCTTTCAACCTGTAACACTTAGTTCAACCATTCAGAGATCAAGAGAAAAGTGATTTAAAGAATGAGCAAAGCAAAACTAAGCCAAAGAAATAAAATGTTATTAGATAAGAAGAAGATTGTTTAGCTTGACTTTCTAAATTATCTCTTCTGGAGAATGTGTTTATAGCATGCCTCGCATATAATCCTATCATGCATAAAAGAACCCTAAATATAAGATTTAACTAATTTTCCAAAGCATTTGAGGAATAATATTGGAATTTTCTGAAATCTGTTTTCTAGAGGGAGAATTTATTTTTGATATTATTTGTGTTTAAGTTTCTGTAGTGCCTTATTGCTTATAAAAGACAAAATGCTAAACCATTTTGGGCACTGTTTTAAATAATTTAAAATCTAACATTAGATAAGGTATTGAAGAAACATAGCATTTTATGATACATGATATCTATTGCTAGATGGTGTAATCTTTTTTCTTTTCAAGATAGTTGATATAAAAGTTAACTTTACACTTCTAAAAGTTTAAAAGAGAAGTGGGTGATATGGTACTTTACATGGAAAGTTTCCAAAATAGAGGTCAGTGTCAGAAATTCTCAAAGCTAGCTTAGTCTATTTTAGCAGAAAAAGTGGAAACTTGAAGCCACTGGCAAAAACATTTGAACAAATGACAGGATTGGTCATTTTGAAGTTATAAAGTCTTCAGCTGGAGAGAATCATAGAGATCATTCTGGACAAGCACTCTCACTTTAGGCAGGAGGGGACTGAGGCTTCGCCCTCATTACACTTGCAACTCTTAGAACTGTGGGTCCCATTCCACACACAAATGCACTGTCAAGGGATAATTCATTCCTAAAACGAGTATTCAACACTTATATTATGTCTCAGACACTCTGTAGGACCTGAGAAATTAAAAGAGCTTGCCTTCTGCTAGAGAGAAACTAGAATACAAATAATTACAAAGACTATGCTGTGGGAATAACAAAGAAGTTTGTTTAGATTATAACAAAGATTCAACACAGGGAGGGTAGAGAGCACGGGAAACAGAGACGCATGGACAAAAGCACACAGGTCAAGCTTTCCTTGTCTTTGCTGTCGTCTATTTTATCTTGGACATTTCACTTCCGGCTGTTTCATCCTCTAGATGACACATTCCCCAGTTTCACGTCTCCTGTGTCTTCTCTCCTCCCCCCTCTTCCCTCTCCCTTTCTTTCTCTTACACCCAGTCTTTTGAAACACTTGCCCAGTGATTGGCAATTTCCATCACATTCGCAATCTCTTTTTAAAGTTGCTCTGATGTTCTGCCCTTGAGTATGTTGGCTATTCTCTTAGGACATACTGCGTCTCTGATTGCTCTTTTCGATGGAGTCTGTCCACGTACACTCCGGTTATGACAGCATCAAGAGGAGAGTTCGGTATCCTTTTTCTTTTTTTCCTCTGCCTCTAGAATTTCCCACAACTTTTCAACTATTAAAATAAAAGAAGCAAATCTGCTCTTTCGAGGCTCATATTCCATCACCCAGTGAACTCCACTTGGACAGTAAAAACGTTAGCATCTGGCTCAAAATATATCTTTTTGCACCAACTTCTGTTATCTTGATTGAAAAGTTTTTGGGTAACATGCTGATCGTTTAGTTCTTTACCTTCCTTAACCAATTAGTTATTCTTTCGTTCCCGTAAAAATAAATAAGGCGACCGTGTGAACAACTGAATAACGTTTTATATTCATTTTCGTTGAAATGATAATGTTTTGGATATATTAGGCTAAATATAGTATGTTATTAAAATTAAATTTACTCCTTTTAATTTCCTTTAATGCGGTTACTATAGACTTTAAGGTCATATATGTGGCTCTTTTATCTCTTTTGGACAGTGCCGATATAGACGTTATTAACTTTCTTATTCGATTCATCTTAATTACTGAGACAGATGAGCTAAAATAAACCTTGTGAATTTGCTTTTCCATCTATATACTGTTACGTTTTATATTGGAAGCACGTATATTATTTGATGAAAACTATTTTAAAATCATTCTACTTTCCCCGTGAATTAAACATTTTGTAAATCAGTAGTCTTATGTCTGCTACTGCCTTTTCCACAGAACCAGTTTTTGTTTTGTTTTGTTTTTCTGTTTTTTGAGTTGGGAGTCCACTCTGTCACCCAGGTCGGAGTGCAGTGGTATGTTCATGGCTCACTGCAGCCTCAACCTCCTGGGCTCATGTGATCCTTCCACCTCAGCCTCCCAAGTAGCTGGGGCTACAGGTGCACTCAACCAGTCCAGCTAATTGTTTGTATTTTTAGTATAGATGAGGTTTTGCTGGTCTCCAACTCCTGGGCTCAAGCAATCCTCTTGGCTTGGTCCCCCAAAGTACTGAGACTACAGGGGTGAGCCACCATGCCCAGCCCATAAAGCCAGTTTTGATAGATATGAATATATTGATTTGGAGTAGACTTTGTTATCCTTCCAATTCTTCACTTCTTTTTTACTAATTGGATCAAGTATCCACACCTTTTTTCATGCAGTACCTTCCCAAGGCAATCAAGCTATACTCCCTCCTGCCTGAGATTTGCTTTGGTCAATGGGAATTTAGCAGATTACGCAAACTGAAGCTGAATGAGGATTTGTACAATTGAATTGATGAGCCCACAAGGCCAGAGCCAAATTGCAACAGCTGAATCCAGCCAAGACCATCCCAACTGTAAAAGGAAGCCTACCAGAGATCAGCAGAACTGATCAGCTGATGCTCTGTTTACAGCTATACTTTGAACTATGCAAAAGGTGTTTGCTTTGGAACTTTTAGGATTGTTTGTTTTGGGTATTATTGTGTACTTGATTCAATATACTAGACAAGTTTGCTTTGGGTTAATATTGCCTAGCACTTAATATCATTTATTGGGAAAAAAATATTTGTTGTGACCTTATATTTTGAAATTGCTTCTAACAAATAGGTAAATTTTAAAAATCTGTCCTAAAATATTTTTAACTTGTTAACATTTACATTGATTATACATACTAAGATTCGACTTGATTCTTTTTAAAGTTTACAAGTAAAGTTTATTTAGAAAGTAAATTAGAGAAAGAGGGAGAGAGAAGATTCATCTCCGCAATGTAGGGAAGGGAGAAGAAGCCAAGTAACATAGTTCAGAGAGCCACGTGGACACATAAGAGTTCAACAAAGCAATAGCCTAGACTTGATTTTTTTTTTTTTTTTTTTTTTTTTTTTTTTTGAGTTGGAGTCTCACTCTGTCGCCCAGACTGGAGTGCAGTGGCCGCTCCCGGCCACCGCAGCCTCAACTGGACTTGATTTTTTAAACTGGTTTTTGTTTGTTTGTTTTTGCTCTGCAATTTGTCCCATCTATGCAACTTTTTTTCCTTTTTTTTGAGTTGGAGTTTCACTCTTGTCACCCAGGCTGGAGTGCAGTGGCACGGCCACCACACGCAGCCTTGACCTACTGGGCTCAGGCAATCCTTTCGCCTCAGCCTTCCAAGTAGCTAGAACTATAGACACAAACCACCACACCTGGCTAGTTTTTGTGATTTATTGTAGAAACGAGGTCTCACCAAGTTGCCCAGGACAGTATTGAACCCCCTGAGCTCAGGCAATCCTCTTACTTTGGCCTCCCAAGGTGCTGGGATTACAGGCTGAGCCACCTGCCCTGCCTGGCCTGTGCTACTTTTTAACCCTTTTCTTTCTTGGTTTTGTTCACCTGGAACTATTTCTTTTCCTGAGATGGCTTTAGGAAACATTTTTTCTCTTCTTTTTTTTTTTTTGAGTGGGGGTCTCAGTTTGTTGCCTAAGCCAAAGTACTGCAGCTCAATCATGGCTCACCACAGACTCAAAACTCCTAAGCTCAAACATTCTTTATGCAGGTGGGATGGCAAACCTGGCTAGTAGGAAACAGTTTCATATAAATTACAAATTTTTCAGTTGTTTTGGTCAACACATCGAACATACTAGTCTATTTCTTCAGGTTTCATATTTCTGCTGAGTAATCTATGTTAGTTTAATCACTTTTTTGTGTGGGAAATCCTTCCCTTGAATTGTTTTTAATATATTTTTGTCTTTGATGTGCTATAATTTTATTATGTTGTATCAGATACAAAGTCATTTTTAATTAATTCTGCCTGACATTTCTGAACCTGATAATTCTTTGTTTATTGTTTATGAAAAATGTATTATCTTGTTGAACATTGCTCTGCCACCGTTCTCTATATTTTTCTCCTTAAGACACCCTGGTTATATGTAGATAAGATACTTTCACTTAATCCTCATGTCCCTTGAAATCGCCTTCATTTTATGATTTTTTTGACACTGTGCTACATTCTAGAAAGTATACTGCAGATCTTCTAATTGCTCACTGTTCTCATCTATTTACTAAATATGCACATATCTATTACCAAATATTTACTTTATTATATTTTTTCATTTCTAGTAGATCTATTTATTTTTTACATCTTCCACGTGTGTTTGTGATGTCTCTTTTCTTTATCACACTTATTTCATATAAAGCATTCTTATGTATGTACTTAGTTATTTTACTAGTGTATCATGGTGGATGTGATTCTATAGTTTGTTGTTTCTGATGAATCTCTCTCATGTTTTTCTTGGTATTTTATTTCTTAGCGGATGTTCCATGAGAACTGTGATTAAGAAGTATTTTTCCAGAGATGATTTGAGTTTGCTTTTGCCAACTACATGGGCCACTAATGAGATGGAGACTTTCAATAACCAGTTGGATATTTATAGTCAGAATTCTAACCCAATCCATGGGAGTACTTGCACTGAAAATTCTCAGGGGAGACAGCTCTAACCAGATGACAGAGAAAAGCAAATTTCTGTCAAGAGTGAATTTCTTATTCCAGTTCATCACTGATAATTTCACCTACCATAGATTACAGAAGTTATGCTTTTGCAGAAATTTGACAGTTAACAGGTACAAAGTTTCAAAAGAATAATGCAGAGCAGAATCAATAGTAATACGATACCCTCAGTTTGCATAACTTGTTTTGGCAAGTAAGCTAGACCTAAAGGCAACCAACTAAACAAATCAAATGATCATGAGATATTATGTGAGACCTGTTGCACATTTTTTTTCTTTTTTTATAATTGTGTCTCAACTTCCCCCAGAAGAGTTTATCCAGAAACAGCATGCGGTATCAGCAATAGCACAGAATTCAACTTGCTCAGCCAGTAAATAATGAAGAGTTATGTATGTAAAACCACTCTAGCAAGAAAATTAAATGAGTTCTGCTATGTGGAGCTAGCCTTTGCAGTGGAGTCTGTAAAGATTCCTAGAGTATCAAGTAGGTTTGTAATCATCTCTTCATTTGCAGCATGAAACCATGATTTAAAGGAAAAAAAAACTCTAACAAAGGATACCAAGTAGCTCAGGTTTGACCTTTTGATGTAGTGAAGGGGACTAGTCCAATAATTACCTTAGTGATCCATTTTGAACCTATTATGTACTGACAACAAAGTGGTAAAATATTCTAGTCTACACTGGCCTCCCATTACCCAAGTATGTAAACAATTAATGTCCCAAATTGAATCTCTCCTTCTGTAAGTCTAAATACATACAGAAGGAGTGAATATGATTATGTTAGAGGTAAGACTTCTACATACAGTTGAGTTAACTATATTCCTTTAGTTTATTTTCTTTCTAACAGTCATTTTACATGAGGACAAAATTACTCTCTTTATCCCTTAATCAAAATGCATCTTCCATACCTGTTAGTTTTGCTTACCAAAAACATGTCTCACTTTTCTTACATATTCAAATATTTCCCTTTTTATTTCTACTTTTAACTACTGCATATTAATTGAAATTGTTTAACTGTCAGTAGCCTTGATTTCTATTTAAAACTGAGGAAGTAAGCAATTGCAAACTGTCATATATCAACAATTTATGAATACATACTTCATAATTTCTAAAAACATATGTTCCTCATAGAACAAATTTTTTCACACTTACTAACAGACCCAAATATATTTAGCTTTTATATTCTACAAAAAATAACATGACAAATTGCATATATGTTAAAACAGATGTTTAGCAATCAATCTTACTTACAAACTACTCAGATATTTTATAATTTTTTATTACTTTATTTAAGATTACTTTAAGATTTCAGGTTACTGCAAGTTTATCTATAAACATTTACTTCATTTACATTCACCTAATTTCCTTTTTTTTTTTTTTTGAACAATTATGTCTGTATTGTCTATGGGAAACAAGACTAGCCATCATCTTAAGTAAGTTTTTGACAAATCAGGTAAGTGTTTACAATATCACAGAAGCAAAAAAACTAATTTATTTTCAGTGTATATTCTACTCTGGTTGAATTTATAGCTCTATGGCCTTATATACTAAGAAGATTAAAAAAATTTTTGACAAGTGAATCTAGGTAAAAATATACACTTGCACTCTAATTAATGCTGACAATTCTAATAACATTCCAGTTTTTAATTGACCCACAGTTTTTAAAACTAGCTTCATTTGTCAAGGACTATCTCAAATCAAATAAACTAAAAGTCATTTGAGTTAGTTTCTATTTTTCTGAGTGAATATTATATTATATATAAATATATCTATATATATATATAATTTTTTTCATTTAGATTATCAATCTTTTGATTACCTGTTTCATTTTCCTGAGCAAATGCTAGCCAGGCAATCCTACATTTGCACTTTCAAAAGGATGATTCTTGGGTGATACAAGGTAAGAATGTTACATCTCAACGACACAGAACTTAGGTAAAAACACCATTATTTGCTAAGACAAGGAAAGGTGTATAGAGGAAGCCCAGTTAAGATAAAATGATCAAAGGTGAGGTTTGTTATGTATATTTAAGCCAGTGCCTTTTCCACTGTAAAAGTCTCTAGAGATTTAGATGTAGAAAGAGAGATGCCAAATAAGCTTTTTTGTTTTTTAGAAATTACCCAGCCTTGGGTATTCCTTTATAGCAGCACAAATAGACTAAGATAGTCTCATTATATATCCAATTAATCCTTCATAAACAAAAAAATCAATCCTATAATCCTACAAGAAAATTAGAAGTTATAGATAAACTGATTTGCTTTCACAAGTGCACACTATGTGGGATTCATATTTTACAAAGCAGGTGCCATTCACTCTAGTTGTCTGGCCTATGATCAGGTATTCTCTCTTCCATGAATGTTTTCTTGAGACTGGCAGACACCACAGTGTAATCTGACCTGACCATGTTCACTTTATCCTCTCACAGGACTCTTGGTCTTTGGAGAACAAAGTCTCTCATGAATTAGTGGTGACCACCCTAAAGCTCTTAACTAGTCAACCCATGACCAAAATTAGAATGTTATTTTGCTCTCAGAATATGTTCAGTGACAAGAACAATTTAACTCAACAAACTTTTAAACCAGGCACTCAGCCCAAAACAAAAGAGCACCCGTCAGAAGGATGATTTGTAGAACTTTATAAACCAGATAAAAACAAAGTGAAGAGAGCTCAAACAAAAGGAGAGAGCACATATTCAAGAGAAGGTCTTGTTATTCAACAGAAAGACAGCATTGGGAAGAAGAGAGCAAAAGGGCTCCAGAGTACTACACATCGTACAGGGTACTACACATCGTTCCAGGACTTGATGATCTGGAAAAGACTTGCCTTCTTTGAATCCCACTCCTGACACCAGATAATGTCAACCTAAAATGAGTGACAGAGTTTATTCTGGAATCGCAAGGAATTTTAATCCAGGATACATGTGCTATGGCAGACCATAGATTTTTCTAAGGGAGTTGAGGCAAGGAAAATATTTTAAATACAAAGAGTGAAAGTCCACATATGCTGTTTTGAAAAAAAAAAAAGACCACTGATTACAAAAGATTATTGAAGGAGTTGGCATTAGCTCATTTGTGGACACAGTCATGTCAAGCAATTGTTATTGTGCAAACAGCTCAGTTGGAATACTGTAGTTTTTAGGAATGTTTTGCATAGTTCCTGTCATAGGCATACTTGCATGGGAGTCCCTACTTAATGATCTCTTGGCTTTATTTAGTCAGAGTTTAACATTAGAGACTACTTTCTGATAATAATAATTTTTGCAGTCTAAATGTCACTTCTGCTGTGAATCCTACCTTGATTACCAAAGCTAGAAATTATCCACTCTTATCCTTTACAGCATCATTCTATTACTTTCCTTCTCAGTATGTGAATATAGATTTTTTTTTTCTCTTTCTTATTAGCTTTAAACTTTTAAAGGACACTCCTATCTGGTTTTCATCACTTTGCTTCCCAAGGAGTCCACAATAACTTCCTGGTATACAGTTGAAAAGATTATTTTCAGCGTTTATTATACTTAATCTTCTAGAAAAAAAATCAAAACTGATAACATTTTAAACACTTTTGTTATTACTTTAATTTTTTTCTAACAGCTTGCTCCTAAATTTTCTCTTACTATAACATGTCTAATATTTATAGCATATATACATAATATAAAATTACATACATTATAAGAAATGAACTTGAAGTTGGCACAATAATTTGTATATGATCTGAATGCCAGAGAACAAGTAAAAAGCTTTAATCATTAGTGTCACAAAATCAGATTTATATTCTAGGGATTATTTTTAAAGCTGCTGACAGTAGATTGAAGGGAATCAAGAGTAGAAGCTAAGAGACCATTTTTGAAAAAAAATTACAATTATAAAAGACAAAGAATAAATATATAATATATGGACTAAACACTGGAATTTGAGAGGAAGGCTCAAAGGAAGTAGAACTTTAGGCCTAATTGAATATATGTGAAGAATTAAAATGGAGTAGAGTAATAGTGATTTAAAAAAACACACAAGGCAAGTAAACACAGAAATTCAAACAAACAAAAAGCATTTCTGACTTATGTACCTGAGTGAATATATTTTTTTCCTACCATAATAATGCATACAGTCAAAAAACATATTTAGAGGTAAATAATTGCTTGTTTTGGACATATGAATTTCACTATCTGTGTAAAATCTGAGTAGAGATTCTCAGTGGGCAAATTGATAAAGACCTTGAACTCAAAAGAATGATGCATGATATGTATTTGAAAATCATCAAGCTATTTTATCACAGGAATAAAAGTCATAAGAATAATGGGGATTACACAGAAAGGACAAAATTTATAGATTATAAACTGGGAATACCAAAATGCAATGAGTGATGAATAAGGATAAGTTAGAAAAGGAGACTGGGATAAAATAATCCTATATTAAGGAGAACAAGTTTGCTACCATGGAACTTAAGAGAAGACATGATTTCAAAAAGAGAAAAATGACCAACAGTCTTAAACAATCTAGAAAAGTCAAATAGTAGAAGAACTGGAGGAAGATTATTACATATGACAATTAAGAAGCTATGGGAGAACTTGTGGTTACCTCATTGCAAAGTTACAGATTAAAATTTTATTGCAGTGGGATATGAATTGAGAATGGAAGGAGGGACGTGCCCAACAAATATTCAAAGATTATGAAAGAAAGTGAAAAGTTTACCAGTAGAGAAATATAAAAACTGAAGGCATTTAAAAAAATGATTTGCTGTAATATTGATATCACATATTATGTATCCAGGAATTCATTATTGTGACTATAATTATTTTTAATATTTTTGTCTTTTAACTTTTATGATAGAGTTAAAATTATGTATATATTACCATTTACATTATTAGAGTATTCAGAATATGACTTAATTTTTTCTCCTTTGGGTTGAAAGTCTTATTCTGTTGCCCAGGCTGGTATGCAGTAGTGCAATCATGGCTCATTGCAGCCTCAACCACCCAGGCTCAGGCAATCTCTCTTCCTCAGTCTCCTGAGTATCTGGGACTACAGACGCATACCACCACACCCAGCTAAATTTTTGAATTTTTCTAGAGATGAAGTCTTGCTTTGTTGCCCAGGTTATGTTGCTGAGGTCTCAAACTCATGGGCTCAAGACATCCTGTTGCTTTGGGCTCCCAAAGTGCTGGGATTATAGACATGAGCTACTGTGCTTGGCTAAGATTCTTAAGTTTAAAAGTGAGATTTATACCTTCGTATGTTTTTACACTATTAGTTCATATCCTTTCATTTAAACTTTTATTCAACTATTCTTAACATTCCTTGTAAGGCAGATCTAGTGGAGAGAATTCCTTTCACAGATTTTGTTTGTCTTGGAAAGTTATTTATTTCACTTGTACTTGATATTTTGATGTACATAGGAAAATAATTACTATAACCAAGCAAAATTCATTTATCTATTTCTTCACATAATTAACTTTTTTTGTGTGGTATAAGAACTTGAAATCTACCCTACTAGCAAATTTCTAGAATGCAATAGAGTATTATTTACTATAATCATTATCCTGTATATCTGTGGTCCCCAACTTTTTTGACATCAAGAACCAGTTTCATGGAAGACAAGTTTTCCATGGGCCAGGAGTGAGAGTGAGGGGTGACATGCAATCAAACTTCAATGCTAACATTAATCTGTATTTGCAGCTGCTCCCACATGCTAGCCTCACTACCTCAGCTCCACCTCTGATGCTCAGGCATTAGATACTCATAAGGAGCATGCAACCTAGATCCCTCACAAGTGCAGCTCACAGCAGGATTCACACCCCTATGAGAATATAATGCTGCCACTGATCTGACAGGAGGTGTATGGAGCTCAAGCAGTAATGCAGGTGATGGGGAGTGGCTGTAAATACCGATGAAGCTTCACTTACTTGCCTGCCACTCACCTCTTGCTGTGCAGCCTAGTTCCTAACAGGCCATGGACTGATACTGGTCCATGGTCCAGGGCTTGGAGACCCCTGTTGCATATTAAACTTTTAGAGTTAGTCATTCTACATAACCCTTTGACCAACAACTCCCTGGTATATTTAGTTTTGTGCCTGAATTATTTCACTTAGAATAATGTCCTTCAAGTTCATCCATGCTGTCTGAAAACATCTTCATCTCTTCTTCATTTCTGAGGTATATTTTTGCCAGTTATAATATTCTTGGTTGGCAATTTCTTTTCTTTTCTTTTCTTCTTCTTTAAGCACTTTGAATATATTATCCCACTTTCTCCTTCTCTGCAAGGTTTTATTTTGAAAATCTGCCACAGATTTTAGTGGTTCCTTTGTATGTGATGAGTCACTGTTTTGTTTTGTTTTTCTTTTGAGAATTTGATTATACTGTGTCTTGATGAAGATCTCTTTATTTTTAATTTAGGTTAAGTACTTTGGGCTTTATAAATCTGGATGTTCTTTATCTCCCTCTCTAGATTTGGAAAGCTTCCTTCTTTCTTTCCTTCCTCTTTTTTTTTTATTTTTTTATTTTTCTTTTTTTAAGTAGGAGTCTCACTCTGCTGCACAGACTGGAATGCACTAGCATGCTCATGTTTACCACAGCCGTGACCTGCTGGACTCAGGTGATCCTTCCACCTCAGACTTCCACATAGCTGGACTACAGGTGCACACCACCATGCCCAGCTAATTTCTTTATTTATTGTAGGAACTAGGTCTTGTGAAGTCGCCCAGATTGGTCTCAAACCCTTGGACTCTGGCAGTCCTCTCACCTTGGCCTCCAAAAGTGCTGAGATTACAGGTGTGAGTCACCATGTCTGGCTCATTATTTATTTCAATACAGTTCCTTCCCCTCTCTTTTTCTCTGTTCATTCTTGGGATATCATAATGCAAATTGGTTATCATGTTTGCCCCTTCTTAGAATATTGTAATTGATTCACTTAATTGTGTTCCATGTGCACCATAGGCTTTCTTCACTGTTTAACTTTTTTTGTTGGGTACTTTCAAATTAACCATCTTTGAGCTAACTGGATTTGTTGTTGTTGTTGTTGTTGTTGTGTTTTGTTTTCTACATGATCAAATCTGCTATTGAAGCTCTTTACGGAATTTCTCAGCTCAATCATTTTGTTCTTCATCTCTAGAATGTCTGTATATTCATGATTTCTATCTCTTCATTAAACATTTTATATGTGTATTGCTTTCTTGATATTTGTTTAGCTGTTTATATGTGTTCTTTTTTGTTCACTGAGCTTCTTGAAACAGTTATTTTGCATTTGTAGAGCTTTATTTCTTTAGTTTAGTTATTGGTGTTACATTTTGTTTCTTTGGTGTTGGCATTTTTTTCTAATTATTCATTATACTTGTGTCCTTGCATCGGTGTCTATAGTTTTGAAGTAGTAGTAGGTTTATAAACACCTCTTCCAGTGTTTATAAACTGGCTTCAGCAGGAAAAGCCCTTCACCACTCAGCACATCTAGAGAGGCCATCTGGTGGGGTCTGATCGGCAGGTTGGAGTTCTTGGGTGGACTTGCCTAGTATTTGGGTTTATGGAATGAGTCTAGAGCCTGAGACTGTGAGTCTATAGTTAGATCCTGGGTACATAGGGACCTTTCTGGCACCGGGATCCACTGGAGTGGGTCTGGAAATTGGGTTCTCATGGGTAGTCTTACAGCCTGTGTCCACCTGACCTGGTAATGAAGTAGGCATGGCATCTGGGTCCTGAAGATGAGCCTGCTTCTGAGTCCATGGAGTCAGCACTGGGATTCACTGGGAAAGGATTCATTCCTGGATCTATCAGTGCTAGCTTGGAGCTTGGGAACAGGAACCAGACTGGAGCTGGAAATAGGTGTAGGGTTATAAAAAATATTGGTTTTATGTTATTCTCATTTTTTAAAAAATTAGATGGGTAAAATGTTTTAAACACTTTCTGGTTTATATGTAGTAAACTTCTGCCACACTGTAAGGGTCAGTTTTGCCTAACAGGCAATCTTTGTCTTTCTGTATGTCTGCCCATTTCAAACAGTACAAATAATCAGGTTCACTACCTGATTGTCCATTAAGACAGCATAAGTTCCACATGAGCTGTTTTGAGAACTGCTGTTTTTCATCATTGTGACTCAGACTGTGGCTCAAACACTTTCTCAAAATTACACATAACCCATATAATGGTATTAGAACTCAAAGGCTCCTGAAGGTTAATCATATATACCTCAGTCTTCTATAGGGTATAGTCTTTGAAATAAACAGATAAGATACCACAATTTAATGACCATTTTATTGAGTCATATTCCTGCAGTTATTATTTGATACTAGATATTTTTGACAAGTAGAATATAGAGACTAAGAAATAATATTTTAATGAGAACAACAAAATTTAGTGGACTTTGTATACCAAATTTTTTTAGATAATAATAACACTATCATCTTTTAAGGGAGATGTCTACATTAATATAAGAATAGAGATAGTCTCTGGCCTCTGATAATCTTTAAATGAACTAAACCAATGCCTGAGGTCTTTAGAAAATAATAATTGGTGTTAATGATTAACACAATTTTCAGATTTTGGGTCACTATATTCAGGGCCAGGGTCTTAATCCCCTAAGTGGCTGTGATTAACCATTGGTCTGACTTGTGCTTGCTGGAAGGTTTCTCTCATTTCTGAGGCAGTATTATTTCATCAGTTATTTGGACTGTGTCCAGTTTATTTGGCAAAAATGTTGTAGGGTCATGCTGTGCCCATTATCTTTCCCTAACAATGATTTAATCTCATTAAAAGAGAGTCAGAGCTGGTTATTATGCTAGGCATGCTATCTTTGGATTTAGAATGAATTTTGATTTCATAAGCTATCACATCTAGTTATACGAGTAAAAATCTCAATGCACAAACATCTAGTTAATTCATTTATCTTAATGCATGTATGTTTGTGTGTATGTATTCTTTTCATCCACATTACTACATAATGTGTGTGAGATTATGAGTATTCCAACAGAACATGGACTTTAAGGATAGATATATGATAAGATGTATTGCTCTGGTTTTAAAGATCTGTTGAATATTTATTGTCCACTTTATATTTTAACGTAAGAGGACTATTATGTGCAATGCATTGGACCAGACACTCTGAATACAGAAAAAAAATAAAGTATAGCATCATTCTTTAAGGAGCATGTAATCAGAAATGCCATAGGCACCTTTCTCTAGAAACATGGAAGCTCACTGTTTTGGAGAGTGCTTGTAAACTTTCTTATTAAACCAATCTATGCATTCTGCATTCTTGTTCAGAAAACATGTCATTACTTGAGCAAGACCAACTGTTACCTCTAATTTTTATTCATCATGATCTTGGAGTTCCTCATCTTGACCTAAGCCTACAGGAGCAGATAGATAATAAAAAATAGATAAAAATAAATAAAAGCATGTTAGAAGTGATGTCGATTGTGATGATATATTTATTATATATCCTTGGGATGTAATAAATGGTGGAGATAGGAGACTGAGTTGCAATTGTAAATACTATACTGAGAGTAGACCTCATAGAAAAAGTGGCATTGGAGAAAAATTGACGGTGAGGATACAGTAAGCTGCCAGAATATTGGTGGTAGAACCTCTAAGCAGAGAGAAAAGTGATTGTGAGTGCCCTTAGGTGAGTATGACTGGTTGCAGCAGTAGCCTTGGAGGCTATCATGAATTTTTTATATGAATTTTTTATTTCACTGTGGTAAGAACTCTTAATGTGAAATCTACCCTCTTAAACACATTTTAAGTGTATAATATGGCATTGCTAACTATAAGCACAAGGTTGTACAGAACATCTTTAGAACTTACCCATCTTATTAGAAACTTATTAGAAAATTCCTGTTTTCCCCTCTTCCCAATCTCTGGAAACCATCTTTCTACTGTCTGCTTCTATAAATTTGACTCTTGTAGATATCTCATATAAGTGAGATCTCACATTGATTGTCCTTCTGTAACTGGTTTATTTCATGTAGTATAACATCCTCAAGGTTCATCAATATTGTCTCATATCACAGTATGCCCTTTTTTTGAAGTCTGAATAATATTTCATTATACATATAACATTTTAGAAAACTCATTCATCCATTGATGGACATTTAGGCTATTTCTACATCTTGGCTATTGTGAAGAGTGCCACAGTAAACAAAAGGCTAATACCACTTTACTATCCTAATGTTAATTCTTTTGGATAAATACTCAGAAATATTTATGCTGGATCATATGGTAGTTCTATATTTAATTTGTTTTTTTTTGAGTTGAACCCAGGCTGGAGTGCAGTGACACGCTCATGGCCACTGTGGCCTCGACTTGTTGGGCTCAGGCAATCCTTCCACCTCAGCCTTCCAAGTAGCTGGAACTACAGGCACATGCCACCACGTCCAACTAATTTTTTGATATTTTTGTAGAGATGAAGTCTCACCATGTTGCCCAGGTTACTCTCGAACTTGTGGGCTCAGACAATCTTCTCACCTCCACCTCCCAAAGGGCTGGGATTATAGACGTGAGCTACTGTGCCCAGTCTATATTTAATTTTTTTGAGGAACCGCTGTATTACTTTCCATGGTGGCTGTAATATGCTGCACTCCCACCAGTAATTGTTTTTTGTTTGTTTGTTTGTTTGTTTGTTTGTTTGTTTGAGTTGGAGTCTCACTCTGTCACCCAGACTGGAGTGCAGTGGCCGCTCCTGGCCACCGCAGCCTCGACCTGCTGGGCTCCGGCGATCCTTCCGCCTCAGCCTTCCAAGTAGCCGGAATGACAGGCATGCGCTACCACGCCCGGCTGATTTTTTTGATTTATTGTAGAGATGAGGTCTCGCTGCCCAGGCGGGTCTCGAACCCGCGGGCTCAGGCAATCCACTCACCTCACCTCCCAAAGGCGCGGGATTACAGCCTGAGCCACAGAACCCGGCTCCCACCAGTAATTTATTGAGCTTTATCTACACCTGAGACGGTGAAGCACTTGGCTTTGAACAGTGAATGTACATCATCAAATTTGTGTTTAAAAGGATCTGTTTGGCTGCTGGGTTAAAATGAACTGTAAGACAAAGATGGAAGCTAGGAGATAGTTAATGGGATATTGGCAAAATCCTCAGAGAGTAGCAGTCCTCCCTGTCCTCCGTTCATGTTATTTACCATCTAAAATATGTTCTTCCTATACTGTAGCTAGAAATGAAGCTGGGTGAGGAACTCTAAGCAGAAAGTGAAATCTGTGTCATTGTCCTGTCAAAACACCCCATGTCATTTATTGAGTGTGTATTGTGTGCCAAATACCCAGATAAACAGCTTCCAATTAAAATGTATAAGAATTATATATTGGCTGGGCTCGGTGGCTCAGGCTGTAATCCCGCACTTTGGGAGGCCGAGGTGAGTGGATTGCCTGAGCCTGCAGGTTCGAGACCCGCCTGGGTAACTTTGTGAGACCTCATCTCTACTATAAATCAAAAAATTAGCTGGGCGTGGTAGCGCGCGCTTGTAGTTCCAGCTACTTGGAAGGCTGCGGCAGAAGGATCACCGGAGCCCAGCAGGCTGAGGCTGCAGTGGACGGGAACAGCCACTGCACTCCAGTCTGGGCAACAGAGTGAGACTCCAACTCAAAAAAAAACAAAAATGAATTATATTGAACTCTGATTTACAAGGCTAGAGGCTGGGTCAGAACTCAAATCCAGGCCTATTTGACCTCAGAGCTCATACTTTTAGTCACATTCCACACTCTTGTGAGTTCTTCAATATTCCTCATCTCTAAGACAAATATTCTCTCTTCTTAATTATTAAACAACCCATCCAAGCAAATCACATAAATAAAACCTCTGAAGAAGTGTAGCAGGAAGTGGTGAGGAACATTATACACATGGCAGTCTCCTCTTGCCCTGGCTAATGTAAATTAGATAAACTACACATGCGATTTGATTCATTTTCATTTCTTAAAAATTGGAAATTCTACTTTTAGTGAGATATTCATTATGGCAATATTCATTATGGTAAAGCAAACGATTTACTAGTCTTCAAATGGTGATGAGAACTTACATACAACACTTAAAATACTCCCAGGCTTAAAAGTTATCCTTGCCTGTGTCATCCAGTGTCACTAAAAGCTTTCTAAGTGGATCTCTAACAACGACCTTTACTCCTCAGATAATAAGAATGTCTCTACTTCAGTTTTCTCTCTCACCCACAGATGGATAGAAGAAACAAAACTAGGTAAATTTAGACAAGTGATAAACAGAGGGTACGGACTTCTTAAATTGTTTTGTTTTTGAAGACTGTGGCCAGTGATATGTCTTGGAGTGAAGACAATGTGATTATTAAATCTCAGTTTGCCTTTTGGTTTTACTAACTGAGTCCTTGGGTGAAGTACTCGACCATTGTAAACCTCAGTTTACTCATTTCCATTAGGGGCATAATACTTGTTGTATTATATATAGTTAAATGAGGTAATGTGCATAGCTCATTTAAGGAAATATATAAATGGATTGATGATTAGAAACTATTGTTTTTCTGAGCATAGAGTAATTTAATTTACCAAAAAAAAAAAATCAGTACCCAAAGAACAACATCTTATTTGGCAGCTCTTGAAAGTAAGACAATGATTCAAATGTTTCTACTGATCTAAGAATTTTCTTCTTTTCTTTATTCTTTTTCTTTATCTTTCTTTCTTTTTTTGAGTAGGAGTCTCACCCTTCTGCCCGGTTGGACTGCAGTGGCATGCTCATGGCTACCACAGCCTGCTGGGCTAAGGCGATCTTTCCTCCTTAACCTTCCAAGTAGCTGGAACTACAGGTGTACGCTATCATGCTCAGCTAATTTTTTGATTTATTGTAGAGATGAGGTGTTGCCAAGTTGCCCAGGCTGGTCTCTAACCCCTGGACTCAGGAAATCCTCTTGCCTTGGCTTCCCAGAGTGCTGGGGTTACAGGGGTGAGCCATCACACCCGGCTTAAAAATTTTCTTATGCTTAAAGTTTACCCAAGTTGGGTAGAGTTGATAGGGGCCACTTGAAGGAACACAGTTCTACAACATCTTGTGCCACTTAGGCTCTGTAGATAAACTCTGAATATCATTCTGCAGAGTAACATAATACCCAGTTAGCAAATGTGTGAACATTATCTTTCTCTGCGTTTTTAGTAAAGCTTATTCTTTGTAACAAAATTTTTCACATCACACTGTCAAAAAGCCAAGTTGACGGTCATTATCAAAATTGAACAGTGTGTTTAACACCACATGACCGTACTCTCCTGCCAAATTTTCTACAAAATTAAAATTTAGAAGGATAATAATCCAGTGAATTTCTGTCACACCTGTGGTCAATTTTTATTAGACCAAGTTCATAATAATGTTGCTGTGAGTCAGTAATGACTCATTCTGTGTGTCTCAGGCTCAGGGACACACTGGAATTTGATTATGATACTCATATGTACTCATAAATGGTCACGGGCTCATCAAAGATTAAATCATTAAATAAAAACTATGGCTGTGGTGACCAAACAGTCAAACGAAAATAAAGCCAGGTGCAGTGGCTCATCCTTTATTCCTCGTGGTTTGGGAGGCTGGGGAGGGAGGATGAGGTAAAGCCAGGAATTCAAGATCAGCCTAGACAATATAGTGAGACTCTGTCTCCACACACACACACAAAAGCCAGACATGGTAGTGTGTACCTGTAGTTCTAGTTACTTGGGAGGATAGAAAGGGACGATAACTTGAACCCTGGAGTTTGAGGTTAGAGTGAGCTGTGATCATGCCACTGTACTTCAACATGGGCAACAGAGTGATAACATGTCTCTATAAAATAAAAATAATAATAATAAAATACAACAACTCTACTTTTAAAGTTAAACCAGGAAGAATGACAAATTCAACTTTGCCTAAATTTCAAAGCCAATCTGTAAGTTATGTTTTTTATTTTATATTTTTATTTACTTTGTTGTATTTTTATTTTTTTGAGTCAAGTCTCATTCCGTCACCCAGGCTGGAATGCAGTGGCATGACCATGGTTGATGACAGGTTCCACATCCTGGGCTCAGGCAATCCTCCTGCCTCAGTCTCCGGAATAACTGGGACTATGAATGTCCTCAACTATGCCCAGCTTTTTTTTTTTTTTTGTAGAGATGAAATGTTTCCTCGTCTGTTCTTGAGCTCCTGGGCTCAAGTGGTCCTTCTGCGTTGGCCTACAAAAGTGCTGAGATTACAGCCATGAGCTACCTCATCTAGCCACAAATCATAAACTTTTTAAATACAAAGGTATTTTTTTAATTTTTGTGTTTTTATATTTCTGTAAAGAACTTTTATGTGTTCATTAACAAAGGTTGAGAAAAAGAAGGAATGAGAAAGTTGGTTTGCAAAAGAACCCGTTGGCCTTATCATTGGTTTTTTTGTCTTTGGGTGATGATAAAAAGAACTAGGAAATTTCTGATAGATATTATCTTTAGATTGCACTTGAGAAATTAGCACATAAACATAATGGAGAGCAGAAAAGTACCTGCCCCATTAAAGAATAAACAACATGATATAATAACTTAGAGCTAGCAAGAATGTTAGGCAGTCTACTTCATACCCCATTTATCAACTGAAAAGATAGAGACTTGTTTTATTCATTCATTCATTTTTGAGTTGAAGTCTTACTCTGTTGCCCAAGCTGGAGTGAAGTGGCACGCTCACGGCCACTATAGTCTTGACCTACTGAGCTCAGGCTGTCCTTCCTTCTCAGGCTTCCTAGGACCTGAAACTACAGGCATGCCCCCACCATACCTGGCTAATTATCAGACTTATTGTAGTGATGTGGTCTTGCCAAGTTGCCCAGGCTGGCCTCGAATCCCTGGGCTCAGGCATTTCTCTCATCTCAGCAGCCCAATATGTTGGGATTACAAGAGTGAGCCACTACATTCCGCCAGAAGCCTTTTTTAAATGCAAAAGTTCAAGCAAGTTCTTACTGCAAACAATATTATCACATTTTTAGAGTCTAGATTTTAAAACATTTCTTGTTAGCTAAGTTGTTTTTGTTGTTATTTAGATTTTCTTTATTTATCTTTCACATTTGCTTCTTCAAAGATAAAAGACAATGAGATACTATTATAATATATTGGAAACATATACAATTTATATTGTTCTGTCTTATTATTATCAGTAAAATGTCTTTCTGTTTCTAGTTTGGTCTCCTTTCATCGTGCTTTAAGTAAAGTTTTCTTTTTATTTTTTTGAGTTGGGGTCTCACTCTGTCGCCCAGGCTGCAGGGCAGTGGCATACTCACAGTGACCCCAGCATTGACCTGCTGGGTTCCAAGGAACCTGCCGCCTCAACCTTCCAAGGAGCTGGAACTACAGCTACTATACCAGGCTAATCTTTTTTTATTTATTGTAGAGACAAAGTCTCGCTAAGTTGCCCGATCACTCTTCAAGTGTGTCCATTCAACGAGACACCATGATGTGTCTGTGTGATTTGAATCTTACAGTGCTCCAAACACCTGAGTGACTGAAATTTCATAGTCCCTATTTGGTGTCAAATCATCGTACATAATCACTGCAGAATTTTGTGAACGGCCTATAAAATTCAAGGAGAAGACCGACTATTTAGCTGATACCTCTTTGTCATGGTCATTTCCTACAAGCCACATTTTTTCTTGCCTTACACAATCCACCAAATTCAAGACAGAAATTCTTCACTCTGCTTTACTTAATCACTCTCTCCCCACACTGAGTATCCAGGTTAGGAGTGGTGGTGAAGGATGTTTACTCTGATAGGATGTTTACTCTAGGCCTTTCCACATGTGACAGCTAAGTGGCTAGAAAGACAGAAAAAAAAGTAGTTAACTTTCTAGATCTATAGTCATCTTAGTGGCTTTCAACTGGGAACAATTTGCCCTTCAGGGGACATTTGGCAATGTCTGGTCTGAAGATATTTTTTTTTTTTTTTGGTTGTGCAACTGGGGGAGAGGGATACTGCTGGCATGAATTAGGCAGTGACCAGAGATACTGCTAAACATCCTAAAATGCACAATAAAGCTCATCTAGAACAAAGAATTAACTGACCTAATATGTCATGACTGCTAAGATGGAGAAACCTTGTTATCACTTCAAATTTGAAACTTCTCCTTCTCTGTTTCACAAAAAATATTTTGTTCATTCAAGAAAGTGGATGGCAAGGGAATTATCTTAAAATTTTTACCTTCTCATAATTTCTATCATAGAGATAGAAAAATAAACATTCTGGAGAGATAAAAGTATGTTCGATTATTATGAAAGTCTCTTAAAAGTTACTTTTCAAGGAAGCTATGTTTCTTGCATCAGGATCATGAGTGAAAAAAATGTGAGTTCCCCTTTCTTCCACCCCAGAGTTAAAAGCAAATGGAGAAGGAAGCCAATGGAATGTCTGACACCGTAACTATCTCTGTGGGCAGCTTTGTTTTCTCCATTCTCCTGATGTCTCCAGAGCCCTCTTCAAGATTTGAGTTAATGATGGGTCGAGATGCCCTCCAGCCAGCTTGACTGATGTCGTTTAAAAATTATCTCCCTATAACAGCTAGTGACATGGCTCTGGTGAGGCCATCATTGAATCCAATTAAAAATCTTATTTCTTCCATGCTGTGAGAGAAATCAGGAGCCCAGCCCTTTGTCCTGGTGTTGCTACACCACAGGCTTCTAGAAAGGTACATTTGACATGGTCTAGTCTTTGGGCAGCTTTGTAAGCAAAAACCTCCTAATCCCCCTAAAGACAGACATTGGTTATTCTGTTACCCTCAGATTCATGGGTAGGATTTAGTCCCCCTAACAGACAATAAAATAACAAGGGATGAAAATGAAGAAAAGTAGCAAAGCGATCCATGTTCTACTGGAGAGACTTGGAGATTTTTTTTTTCCTGCAAAAAGATATTTTCTGTGTTAGAAGGAAAAATGATTGCTGAAATAGGTCAGGCAGCAGTGAAACTCTATAGATTGCAGGTACGCCACAATTTGCAATAACATTTTTTTTTTATTATTTTAAAAGTAACTTTTGAAGACGGGTCAAAGAAGAATTCGATGTGATAATATAATTAAAGACATTTTCAATAAGTCAGCACTTATATTTTAGTTTAGTTTTCCCCTTGGAATGAAAACTGTGTAGGCAATTAGTTTAAATTAGGCTACGTGGGGATATTATTTGTATAACAAAAATAAGTTTCTCTTTGTAATTAAATTTAATGGTGTTGCACTAGAGAGAAACTGAACACATTTCCAAGGCTGGCACTGCTCTAGTGAAGCCAGTGCTCTGAGATCCACTGACATAACAAGTCATTTTGCTAATTCCCTGACATGGCCTGCATTTTTAACATGCTAAGCAGATACTTGTAGCTGCTCAGAAATTTAAGCAAATCATTTTCTTCTCTGAGGCTCATCTAAGTTCCAGTGCTTCATAGATGGTTTTGAGGTCGCTAAAACCTTGTGTTTGTTTCAATACTCCTGAAGAATGCAAGTGACAGTTTCTAATTATTATGTACCTGCATATGCACATGAAATTAAGGTTGAAGCCGGGCTCGGTGGCTCAGCCTGTAATCCCATGCCTTTGGGAGGCTGAGGTGAGTGAATTGCCTGAGCCCGCGGGTTCGAGACCCGCCTGGGCAGCGAGACCTCATCTCTACAGTAAATCAAAAAATCAGCCGGGCGTGGTAGCGCATGCCTGTAATTCCAGCTACTCGGAAGGCTGAGGCGGAAGGATCGCCGGAGCCCAGCAGGTCGAAGCTGTGGTGGCCGGGAGCGGCCACTGCACTCCAGTCTGGGCGACAGAGTGAGACTCCAACTCAAAAAATAAAATAAAATAAAATAAAAAAGAAATTAAGGTTGAAACTTTCAGACTTTTCACCAACTTTAGGCACTTGTTTATGAAGTGATTATTCATCAACAGGGGCCTTGGTCTATAACATCGAGAGAGGAGAGTCAGAAGCTAGTAAGGTAGACAGAGAGGGAGGATCTGGAGGAAAAAGCCTTTTTTTAAAAACTGGGTGAATTTTGAGTTAGATCACATACTAGCTTGACTTTGTCTTTTTATAATATCATTAACATAGTATTTGCATTGCAGTCCCCACACCCCCCCACACACACTCCCCCTCTAGTGGGCTTTTCTGTGGTACTGATGGGTAATATTCAAGATGGAGTAACCTTGGTCAAGGGCCTGTATGCACAATAAAAATTGTGTCTCAGGAAGTAAGGGCTGGATGAGATGTAAATGAGAGAAATGCCCCCAGAAAAGATAAGATAAAAACCACAAACTCCTAGCCTCCTAGCACCTGTTACCCATTTCAGGCCTCCTCTCTTTTCCTGGAGAGTTTTATTGCTTAATAAATTCCTTCTTTCATCCATCCTTTTGGTGTCTGAGTTTCTTAATCTTCTTGGTCGTGGAACAAGAACCTGAGATTGCTGGTTTAAGCTGACAGTGGAGTTCAAAACTCCTGCAACAACATGTTTATGCGCATGCACACACACACGACACACATATTCACACAATGTACATGTTAGGTGTATGAGTAATTTTACAACTAGGATGTATGACTTTTATAATTAACAGAACGGAATAAAGACAAAAACACTTGCTGTTTCTTATGATATATGCTTGGTTTACTTTTTCTAGATATTGTCCTTGGAGGTATAGGGCGCTGATTTTCTAATATCAATTCCCTTTCTATTGACATGAAAAGAAACAAGTTATTTCACGTTAACAAAGGTGAGATTCTGTGATAGTTTGACAGTTTTGGATTCCCGTCTGTCTCTGTCATTCACTAGTTTCACATTTCAGGTAAGTTACTTAAACCCTTCAACTTGCAGCTCTGTCATTTATAAAGTGAAGAAAATAATATCCACATAATATGGTTGTTTTAAAAATAAATGAATACCGAATCAAATGATTTTGAAAACTAGTAAGCATAAGCCTAACAAACAGGCATCAGTTGATATTAATGGCTATAATTAGTCTCTGTTTCCAAAGTTATTCATACATAAATGGGGGGGTCACTAGGTGGAAATAAAACAGCAAATGATTCTGTCCAAATGTATAAGTTCATAATGCTCTATCTACCACTCTGGACTCCAGTGTAATTAAAGTAAGGTTCATGAAGCCATTCTCAGATAAAGTTGTTTTATTTTGGTTTTTCTTGTACTGTTCTCTGGGTCTGGGTTATCCTTTCCCAATTGTTACCTGGCAAATGCTATTCATTCTACCCGTTTACTAGGTACCCATTCTACACATCAGTTAAGATCATTTATTTTGTAAAGCTATATCCTATCTTTCCAGCCCCTCACTATACATGGTGATTTTCTTTCTTTTTTTTTTTTGGTCAGAATCTCACTCCGTCGCCCATGCTGGAGTTCAGTGGCATGCTCACGGCCACCACAGCCTTGACCTACTAGGCTCAGGTGACCCTTCCATCTCAGCCTTCCAAGGAGCTGGTACCCCACACCCGGCTAATTTTTTGTTTTATTATGGACACGAGGTCTTGCCATATTGCTCAGGCTGGTCTAGAACCCCTGAGCTCAGGCAATCCTCTCTCCTCTGCCCCTCAAAGTGTTGAGATGACAGGCTTGAGCCACCACTCCTAGCACATGGTGATTTTCGTCATCAATATACTTTGTTTACCAATTTTTAAAGCCTTTAGCACAGTTACCACTTCATTACTTACATGTCTGCCTTCCATCATAGGTATGCCACATTGAAGGCCAAAGCTGCTTTTTATTCATTTTTTTGTGTTCTTAGTGCATAGAAATTTCAGGTACACCAATACATGAATACATGCCTATGGATGAGCCAATGAACACATAAGTGAATGAAGGACTGTATTTTTCTAGCAGAATTTGTTTATTTTATTATAAACCAACAGTAACCATATTCTTCCATTCCTTCTAGTCCTCTTTCTGGAAACCATGTTAAAGTTATATTCTTGCACCAGTTTCCTCTTATAATAGTTGCCAGATATTTGACACTACTTTTCTCTGCAATTATTCTTTTTTTTATTTCCCAGCAAGGCATTTTCTTTATTCACTAACAATTTAAGAAAAATATGTTTAAAAAACCAACTTGACACTGTATGCCTTCTTTCCGACCTGCTGTCCCTGAGTCTTCCATTCCCAAGCCATTTACTCTTGTCCAATCTTGTCCGATGGGTCTGCCCCTCCCACCATTTTATGAAAGCGACTCTACAGTTGTCACCTGTGATACCTAATCTTCAAACCAGGGGTGTTTTCTTAGTCCTTATTTTCATTTTTCTTTTCTTTTCTTTTTTTAGGTGATCATAAACATGTACAATTTATTTACTTAGTAAATTAAGATGTGAAATAGAATTTGGTACACATAGTTCTTTGAATATATCTTTTTTAAAATAAAATTTTCCTCTTCACTTACTGATGCCATAAACATCTTTCTGTTCTGTGTATGGAATTCTACCTTCTTCTTTCATTGATTCATTTTTACTTTATTTTATTATAGAGATGTGGGGTACAAGTAACGTGTGCTTAGGTGAAGTTTGGGCCTCCAACTGGTCCTCATAATATCCCCTGGTTTAGAATCTAGTACGCTTTGTGTTGTTACATGTTCCCCACTTTCTTTCTCCCTCCCCAGGCAGTTTCCCATCACTGCAGAACCCTCCCTTGTGCTTTCGTGATTATGTTGTCCCATTTAAGAGTGAGAACATGTGGGGTTCAGTGCTTTGTTTCTGTGATAGATCGCTAGGCATGATTGTCTCTGATTCCATCCAATTTGCTGAGAAGTCTATACTTTTGTCCGTTATGGCTGCCCTATTTTCATTTTATGTTGAGGCATATTTTTTCTTTGTTGATCTTTTAATTTTTTTTTTTTTTTGCCTTTTGTAATGGTCTAGCTATTATTTTTTCTCCTTATAAAAAGTGAAGCTTTGCAAAAATACTCTACAAATTAGAAGATATGTTTTTCATTATGAAATTATTTTGCTTGGAACAAGACAAAAGGAGCTAGTTGTGTTGGTGGGTAGTGATGGGAAGAAGGAAATTCTAGGGTTGTTGCATTAATGGAAGACTGGAAACTTTTATATCTGAGGCAATGGGGGCAAATTTCAGACGCAAAGGCAGAATTTGAGAAGATTCTCTGGAAAGGTACGTTGGCACAAGTAGAAAATTTTGAGAGGAATTATAGGACATATATAACTAACATTTTCCACAACTTCATTTGTAATTTTTCTATGAGTCATACAGTTCTAATCTATTTTAAGCAAATCATTTATTTTTGCCTAAAATCTAGATACGCATGGAAAACTAAGTATTCAGTGATTAGTTTACAACACCAAGTCTGTCCACATGCTTAATTAGATTATACCATAATGAAGCCAACTCAACCTTCCAAATATGACAATTCTTTAATTTTTAACCACATCTTTTGTGATCTTTAATTTTGCCTTTTTAATAAATTTTAGTCAGTATAATTGCTTTTTAAGATATTCTAATTACCTCATATTTACATGACTATCAAGAGAATAATCTTTGTCTCTGAAGAAAGTTAAAGAATAAAAATATACATAAAAGGGCTGATAAAAATATAAATGTGAAATTACTCTTTTGATTAAACCAAGAAGCAGAGACAAAAAAGAATTGTTTCTTAAAAATTGTAATATTTACAAGTAAAGAATATCCAATTCGAGCACCATAGAAATACATACTCTTAGAACTTTTTTTAGTAGAAAATTAAAATAGAGAGAAAAACACACACATACACAGAAAATATATGATTTAAGACAGATCTGAAGCAAAGCAGGGTTTGGGAAAGAACACATTAGGCCACCAGAATTTGAGAGTATCCTGACAGAGATATAAATATGGAAAGGAGTGAAAAAAGATCAACAAAGTCAATTTCTTCCAGTAGAGAGGGAGCAAACACAAAAAAAGAAAATAGAAAACTTCAGAGGTTTATGAGAAATGATGAGTATTCTCCAAATCAACCTTGAGCAAAAAAATGCAGTTTGAAAAAATATTTTAAATATTGCTAAAGTGGGCTCTTGGAGAAGTTTGTTAGAGTTGTCAGATTACAAAAAAGGCATGTATATGTAGAAATGCAAACCCATAGTTTGCTTCACAGAGTTCTATGTAAAAGATTTTGTGATTTTCATACAAATAATTGGCTTTCTCTTTTCTCTGCTTCTGTGAGAAGTCCCTGTAGGCTTCATCAAACACAGGTGTCTTTGAATTCAGCTTTGCTTTAATTGGTGTAGAATATTTGGGTGTGGTCCTTTTTGAAGGCAGCTAAGATTTGCAGTGATTGAGAAATTCTCAGAAAGAATCTAACCCAGAATTTTTTAACTTCCCCTGCTAAACCTCCCCCTCCAAAAAAAATTCAATAGTAAAGATGAAAATTTTAAAAAATATGAAATGCTTTAAACTCTAAGAGTTCATTATAACCTCAATAAGTTTGTTTAAATCTGGATAAAAGATACTTAACCTTTCAAACTTTGGTGCATGTAATCTGCAAATCTGGCAAAGAGTTTAATTAGTTAGTGTAACATTTTGTATTCAGTACATAACTGTTGTGTATTTATAATAGGGAGCAAGGACACAAAGTGACATTATCAAGAAAGTACCGCTGGGCTCGGTGGCTCAGCCTGTCATCCCGCGCCTTTGGGAGGCTGAAGTGAGTGGAATGCCTGAGCCCGCAGGTTCGAGACCCGCCTGGGCAGCGAGACCTCATCTCTACAATAAATCAAAAAAGCAGCCGGGCGTGGTAGCGCGCGCCTGTAATTCCGGTTACTAGGAAGGCTGAGGTGGAAGGATCGCCGGAGCCAAGCAGGTCAAGGCTGCAGTGGCTGGGAGCGGCCACTGTACTCCAGTCTGGGCGACAGAGTGAGACTTCGACTCAAAAAAAAAAAAAAAAAGAAAGTGCCATAAAGTTTATACAAAAACAGCAAAAATGGAAAATGCTATTCTAATTTTGTTCATGACACCAAAAATAATAGTTAATTATCCCAGTGCCCTATATAAAAAATGTCTTCAAATCTTAATAAGAAAAAAAAAATTTTTTAATTGTGTTATTTTATGTCAAACTCATTTACGGTGACATACTGTTTGATAGAGGAATAACAACCAGGAATCAGAGCTCTTGCAATTTTTTTTTCATAAAACAAATATGTCACATTAGTTTCCATCTTCAAAAAATAAAAAAATGAAGTAAATAAAACTGAGGCGAACTACTTGTGAAGCAACTTTGTTTCCTTGAGCAAACTAAGATTACTGAAATGTTGATATTTTATAATAATAAGTTTTGTTTATTGAGGCGTTAATGGAACATTCTTTTTTAAAGTCAATGTTGATACATGTGATAAAGAATCTATTAGACTCCAAGACTAGGGCAGAAATGTAGTGTCTTGATTAACAGGTAAGAGGTATTTAACTTTATAAAGACTTAAGTTTGTTTCTGGAAGTGATTCCATTTCAAAAGGTGATGCATTTCTTTCAATATGAGCTAAATCAAATCTATAATGAATTTTATGTTTTAGTGTGCAAAGATAAGACCTGGAACAATTTATCTTCAAGTGGACTTCAAAGACAGATCAGAGTTTCCAAAGAGGAGGGGGAAAAGTTGGCATCATGGACTTATGTACTAAGAGTAATAGGACGGAAGTTAAACAACATGTTCCATTCCTTAGAGAAGATTCTATTTTTGGAAGCATCTTACATTTTTCTAGATGTTCCATTATATATTGCATTATTGACATACCACACAACAATTTTAATAGTACTTTAAGATATTCAAATATTATTTGGAACCCATCAGTTATTTTGTTGATTTTCAGAATCTTTTAAGGCAGCAAATTCTAACCCTAAATTGAAATAAAATGAGTTGAATTTGAAGCAAAATGAGTAAGATGGTAAAATAAGTGGTTCTCAGCTTTACTATCTCTACACAAATTTCAACTAGCAACTATTCACAGATAATAACACCTTGGTAAGCACCCCTTACACTGAAATTAAACATGAGTCTCCTTTGTGGTTCACAGTACCAAATAAAAACCTCATGAAAAGTGCAGGAGAAATAGTTTCACTTTGTGTCACCCCTTCTCTTCCAAGTCTGCATAGTGCCACAGAGAGTATTTCCCAGGAATCACAGTTTCTACAAAGGGAAAGGAGAAGTAGAGGTGATTACCTAGCTTTCATAGCATTCTGAGATGCCTGGGAAGCCCAATTACTTAAAGAAAAAACAAGGGGATATGGCATGGCTAGACCACTGAGGTCAGGTAGAAAAAAGGAAAAAAGATGAAACCCAAAGCAACCAGCATGCAGATCCTGAGGGTAGCTCTGTGTACCTGCCAGCAGTGACACCTGATCAGAGGTACCAGATAACAGTATAGACCACCCACAAAACTATTTTGGTTGCTTTCCGAAGACAAGGGAAGTTTGACCTGGCTTGAATTCTTACAATGCTAGTTTTCAGGACCAGCCTCAGACTTTGCCCAGGGAGAAAAGAAACATCAGGGAAAAAAAATAGCAAGGGGCTAGTTGGCTATACCTTGACTATACCTGGGAGTTTAACATCACTCAGTATCAACTCAAAATCTATCTCAAGACCTCTCCCAGCATGAGCTAACTACCCCAGCAAATTATAGCAAAGAATAGAAGCTAGTTGTACCATATCCAGGAGTTTAAACAGTACCCAGCTCAACTTTAAAGCCCACTTTCTGCATTGGAAGAGAGGCAAACCTCAGCCATGCATTTCTACTGGACAAAGCAACTGGTCCTGTTCATCCCAATCAGCAACTCCACCTAACTTTGGAATCTTTCCTGTAACCCCGTTCAACTGCTGAACTCAAATAGTGTTATCACCTGGCCAGGGCATACAATCTGGCCCAACCTGATCTGAGGTGATTTCAATGCCCATCCAGCAGTTCAGCATGATTGTAGAACCCAGCCAGTTCCTCTACCCAATTTCAGAACAAAGGCAACAGTCTAGTCATCTAGAGAACCTGAAAGGAAGCTCTGCCTTCCCAGGGTTGTAATCAGCTGGTCCATTTAGAATCACATGCTAGACTAAATAGTGATGGTCTATCAATAACAAAGAACACTTGTAAAGCATAAAATGTTGGCTGTTTCCTCATATGCACAGACACCAGTGCTAGAACACAAGAATTACAAAGAACTAAGGAAATATAACACGTCAAAAAGAAACCAGCAAAGCTCTACTAATTGACCTTAAAGAAATGGAAATTTATAAAATAACAGACTTCAGAATTATCATTGCATGTTTAGTGAACTATAAATATATACTAATAAGAAATGAAACAGAATTTGGAAAACAATACATAAACAAAATGAGAAGTCTGTCAAAGAAATATAAGCAATTTTAAAAATAGAAATTTTAGAGATGAAGAATGCACTGACAGAAGTGAAACATTTAATAGAAAGCTTCAATACATAACACTTGAAGTTATCCACTCACAGAAGAAAAATAATAAGAAATTAAAAAGCCTGAAGAAAGGCTATGGTAACATGGGAATTATGGAACACCGTCAAGAGAATTAACCTACACACAATAGGAATTTAAGAATGAAAAGAAAGAGAAAAAGAACCAACAAGCATATTTAAAGAAATAACTGCTGAAAATGTTTCTGATCAAGAAAAAGTATAAATATTCAGGTATGTGAATCATAGGAATCTCCCATCAAATTCAACCAAAAGAGGAGTTCGCCAAGATACATAATAATCACATTATCAATAATCAAAAACAAAAAAATTGAAATTAGCAAAAGATAAGAAATACATCACATACAAATGTGTCCCAATGCAAGTTTCAATGGATATCTCTGCAGGAACTCTGAAAGCCAGGGGAGACTGGAATAATATATTCAAAACATTGAAAATAAACTGTCAACCAAGAATACTTTATTCAGCAGATCTATCTTTTTTAAATGAGAAAGAAATAGGCACTTTTCCAGATAAACAAAGGTTAAAGGACTTTATTATCTCTAGAGCTGCCTTACATGAATTGCTAAATGGAATTCTTCAGGTTATAATGCAAGGTTGCTAATTAATAGCATAAAAGTTACAAAAGGACAAAACTCAGAGATACAGGTAATACAGACCCATATTCAGAATACGGATGGTCCCTGACTTGTGATGGGTTTGCATCTTGATAAGCCTATTATAAGTTGAAAAATTCATTTAATGCTGGCATTAAATGGTTCCTGACTTAACAACAGTTTAATTTATGATTTTTCAACTTTACAATGGTACAAAAGCCATGACCTCATCGTAAGTAATAATGAGCTTCTTGACTTATGATGAGATCATGTCCCAATGAATTCATTGTAGTGTCAAAAAATTATAAATCAAACCATTGTTAAGTTGAGGATCATCTATTTTTAGTAGTATAATGGTGATCTATAAAACAATTTTATCCTTAGCACAAGAATTAATAAACAGAACTATTAATAACCATTATAGTTAAAAAATTGTCATTATATACCTTATAATAAAATGTAAATTTATTAAAAACCTAAAATGTTAGGGGGGTGAATTAGACCATAAAATTGTATGCAATTAAAGATAAGTTGTTATAAACTTGAAAGGGATTGTTATGTACAAGACACAATTTGTAAACTTCTTGTAATCACAAAGCAAAAATCCATAGTAGAGACACAAAACAAAAAGAGAAAATATTTAAAGCAACCACTTTAAAGAAAACCATCAAACCACAGAAGAAGAAAGCAAAAAAAGAAGAAAAGAAAATACACACACACACACACACACTCTCTCTCTCTCTCTCTCTCTCTCTCTAACTCTCTCACACACACACACACACTCTCTCTCTCTCTCACACACACACACACACAGAGAGAGAGAGAGAGAGAGAGAGAAAACAATCAAGAAAACATCAGCAATAAGTCTTTATCTATCAAGAATGCTTTGAATATAGATGTATTAATGTTTCCAGGTAATACATAGACTAACTGAATATATATACTTAAAAAATAAGACCCAACTATATGTTGTCTACAAGAGTCACCTCAATTTTAGTACATATAGAATAAAAGTTAAAAAAAAGGTGAAAATAATATACTTAATGCAAATTGAAACCAAAAGAGATTAGAATAGCTATCCTTACATCAGTCAGACAAAATAGACTTTAAATTTAAAGCTGTAAAGAGAGAGACATTATATCATGACAAAAGGGCTATGATCATGCCTCTGTACTCTGGTCTGGGTGACATTGTGAGACTCTGTCACTGAAGGCACAGACAAACACACACACAGATTAGTAGCATTTCTAGATAGAAACAACAAACTATCCAGAAAAAAATGTTTTAAAACTCTCATTTGCAATAGCTAAATATATATCTACATATATTATATATATACATATTTATAAATTTATATATAAATATTAAATTCGTATATATATTTACACATATATATGTATATATATGTGTATATATATATGTACACATATATATATACACATATATATACATATATACATACATATATACATATATATACATATATATACATATATACATATATATATATGAATTTAACAAAGAAGGGAAAAGACCTGTGCAGTGAAAACCATAAAATAGTAATGAAACAAATTAAAGAAGACACCAGTAGATGGAAAGGTAACCAGTGTTCATGAATTGGAAAAATTAATATTGCTAAAATTTCCATGCCATCCAAAGTGATCTACAGATTTAATATCTCAAAAAATTAATCAACAGATGAAATATAGTAGGAATGTTCTTCAAAACAATAAAGGTTATATATGATAGGCTCACAGCCAATATAATACTCAATGGTGAAATCTGGAAATGCCTCTAAGATCCAGATTAAGAAAAGGATACTCAGTCTCACTATTTCTCTTCTACATAGTATTAGAAGTCCTTGTCAGAGCAGTCAGGAAAAAGAAAGAAATACAATGCATCTAAATAGTAAAGGAAAAATTTAAATTGTCACTATTTGCTAATGTCATTACATTATATATAGAAAACCCTAAAGACTCCACAAAAAAGCTGTCAGAACTAATAAATAAATACAAGAATGGTGTAGGATGCAAAATCAACACTCAAAAATGAGGCCAGGCACAGTGGCTCATGCCTGTAACCCCAGCACTTTGGGAGGCTGAGGTGAGATCTCTTGCCGCCAGAAGTATGAGACCAATCTGGGCAGTAGAGCAAAACTTTGTCTGGACAAAAAAAAAGAAACAGTCAGCCAGATGTGGTGGTGCACACCTTTAGTTCCAGCTACTTGGAAACCTGAGGCAGGAAGATTGCTTGAGCCCAGGAGTTGAAGCTACAGTGACCTACGATCTTGACTCTGTAATCTGGCCTGGGTGACAGAGTGAAGCCCTGTCTATAAAAAACACACAAACAGCCGGCCTCGGTGGCTCAGCCTGTAATCCCGCGCCTTTGGGAGGCTGAGTTGAGTGGATTGCCTAAGCCCGCGGGTTCGAGATCCGCCTGGGCAGCGAGACCTCATCTCTACAATAAATCAAAAAATCAGCCGGGCGTGGTAGCGCATGCATGTAATTCCGGCTACTCGGAAGGCTGAGGCGGAGGGATCACCGGAGTCCAGCAGGCGAGGCTGCGGTGGCCGGAGTGGCCACTGCACTCCAGTCTGGGCGACAGAGTGAGACTCCAACTAAAAAAAAAAAACAAAAACAAAAAAACACACAAACACATTCTCTTACATACAAACTAGTAGCATTTCTATATACTAACAACAAACTGTCTAGAAAAGAAACTTTTAAATGTCTCATTTGCAATAGCTAAAATCATGCGTATACTTAAGAATAAATTTAATAAAGAAAAGGAAAGACCTAAACACTGGAAAACTATAAAATATTAATAAAATAAATTAACGAAGATACAAGTTAATGGAAAGCTATCCAGTGTTCATGAATTGGAAAAAGTAACATTGCTAAAATGTCTATACTACCCAGAGTGACCTACAAATTAATTTCAATACTTATTAAGATGACAATGCCATTTTTCATAAAAATAGAAAAAATAATCCTAAAATTCATATGGAACTATAAAAAACTTAGAGTAGCCAGGGCAATCACGAGCAGAAAGGACAAATTTGGAGGCATCACACTCCTAATTTCAAACTATACTACAAAGCAATAGTAATCAAAAGAGTGTAATACTGATATAAAAATAGATTCATCTCCCAATGGAACAAAACAGAAAGCCCAGTAATAAACCCACACATGTGCAGTCAATTGATTTTTTACAAAGATGCCAAGTATATATTGGGAAAAGGACAGTTTCTTTAAACAACAGTGTTTAGAAAACTGAATATTCAGACATAGAATAATTAAATTAAACCCTTGTCTCATCCCATATACAAAAATCAATTTAAAAAGAATTAAAAACTTAAACATAAGATCTGAAACTGTGAATCTACCAAAATAACCATAGGAGAAAAGCTGTACAACGTTGATCTGGGCAGTCAATTTTTGGGGGGAGCCAGGATTTGACCCCCAAATCAAAACCAAAACTAGGGAAATAGGATTACATCAAAATAAGAAGTTTCTGCACAACAATGGAAACAATTAACAGAGTTTAGAGATAGCCTACAGATTGGGAGAAAATATCTGCAAGATATAAATATGATAAAATATTAACATTCAAAATATAGAAGGAACTCAAATGACTCTATAGAAAGAAAACAAATAATCTAATTATGAAATAGGCAAGGGATTTGAACAGACATTTCTCAAAAGTACACTTACATTTAGCCAACTGATCTACGAATTCGTGCTCAACATCACTAATCATTAGGGATATGCAAATTAAAACCACAATGAAATACTAAATCACACCTGTCAGAATGGCTATTATCAAAAATGTAGAAAATGTAGAGAAAAGGAAATGCTTGCAACACTGTTGATGGGAAAATAAATTAGTATAGCTTTTATGGAAAACTTTATGGAGGTTCCCCAACAAAGTAAAAATAGAATTATCCTATAATACAGCAGCTCCACTTCTGGGTATTTACCCAAAAGGTTTGGAATTAGTATGTTGAAGAGATGCTTGGACGCCCATGTTCACAGCAGTGATATTCACAATAGCCAAGTTATGGAATCAACCTGACTGTCCATCAACAGATGAACAGTTAAAGAAAATGTGATACAAACACACGGTGGAATGCATTCTAGTCTTTAAGAAAATAAATTTTGCAAGCCGGGCTCGGTGGCTCAGCCTGTCATCCCGCGCCTTTGGGAGGCTGAAGTGAGTGAATTGCCTGAGCCCACGGGTTCGAGACCCGCCTGAGCAGCGAGACCTCATCTCTACAATAAATCAAAAAAAAAAAAAAAAAAATCAGCCGGGCGTGGTAGCGCATGCCTGTAATTCCGGCTACTTGGAAGGCTGAGGCGGAAGGATCGCCGGAGCCCAGCAGGCCGAGGCTGCGGTGGCTGGGAGCGGCCACTGCACTCCAGTCTGGGCGACAGAGTGAGACTCCAACTCAAAAAAAAAAAAAAAAAAAAAAACGAGAAAATAAATTTTGCCATTTGCAATAAAATAAATGGAATTGGAGAACATTATGCTAAGTGTAATAAGCCAGGCATAGTGAGAAAAATACCATATGTTCTTACTTGTATGTGGAATATAAAACAATTGCACTCAAAGAAGCAGAGAATGGAATGGTGGTTACCAGTGGCTGGAAGTTGAGAGAAGTTGAGGTAATGAAGAGATGATTGTCAAAGGATACAAAACCTCGTTCAGGCAAGAGGAAGTTTTTCTGTTTGCTTTTTCACTTTGAAATCCATTGCACAGTTTGGTAATACAGTAAATAATAATGTACTGTACATTTCAAAATCACTAAGAGTAAATTTCAAAAGTTCTCACCGCAAAAGGTAAGTTTTTGAAATGATAAATATGTTAATTATCTTGCTTTAATTATCCACATTGTACTCATAATTTATAACATCACTTTATAGTACATACATATATTCAGCTATACTTTTTCAATTTACATTTTTAAAAAATTAATATTTTAAAAATAAAAATATATAAAGATTTTAAAATAAATTAGTGGTACAAAACTTCTGAGTAGAATAAACTGTCAAGCTAATAAAAATAATTTTAAAAAATCAGGATGGCAATATCCTAAATTGGGCATTGTTATGTTCAGCTGCACCACATTACATTAATCTTATAACTTCAGTAGCATTTGACTTTTCTCAATCAAATCAACTGTAATTCCTCCTAACAATTTCAAGTCTAGGACTGTTTGCTTGATAAAATGTAGCTCTTTTCCATTACCTAGGACTTAGTTTTATCAACAAACAATTTGTAACTTCAGTTTAACATTTGTAGTTTGCTCTGAAATAATCCTAACTTTTCAGTTGGGTTATTTTCCCCAGTGTAAAGAAAATAAGCCCTAGCATCTATAATTCCTGGAATGCTTTTCTTTGTTGTTCTGGTGATCGGAAATATCTTTTCTTATCCTCTTGGCATTTTATTGTGTGTGTGTGGTGAAAATAAAACATGGTGAAAATTTAATAGAAATCAAATATCACATTATTTATTTGAGAACCTCTTTACATAATGCAATGAAGTAAATTTTATTTTGATTGACAGTGGTTAAAAAACAGCCTTTAAAATATGCTCCAGATTTTTTTTTTTTAAGTGAGAAAGCAGGATTTATTAAGAGGACAGAAAAAATCCCACAGCAGGAAGGGACCCGAAGAGGTTGTCCTATGCTCCAGATTTTAATGCAACTAGGGTGAGGTATTGGTCAAAAATGTGAAATCTGGAAAAGATGAACACTGAATTGAAGGCTAATGGGTTTTTCCCTAATAAATGAGAATCAGTCTGTGGACTGTCTCCCTACTCTCTAGATGGTTTATTTTACTTTGCAGAAGATTTTCAGTTTGATGAGAACCCACTTGTTTACTTTATCTCTTAGAGCATGGGCATTAGGGTTTTGATGGTTGCCAACTCCAATTTCCATAAGGATATCTCCTGCATTTTCTAAGGTTTTTATAGTTTGAGGTTTTACTTTTAGGTCTTTGATCCATTTAGAGTTGATTTTTGTGTATGGTGATAGGTAGGGGTCCTGTTTCAATCTTCTGTATGTGGTTAGCCAGTTTTCCCAGCACCATTTACTGAATAAGTTCTCTTCTCCCCAGTGGTTGTTGGTGGAGGTTTTGTTGAAGATGAGTTGGTTGAGAAATTGAGGTTTTACTACCAGAATCTCTCTCCTGTTTCACTAGTCTATATGCCTGTTCTTGTGCCAATACCAGGCTGTTTTGATTATTGTAGCCTTATAGTAAAGTTTAAAGTCTGGAAGTGTGATACCTCCTGCTTTGTTTCTTTTGCTGAGGATCATTTTGACTATTGGTGGTCATTTATGTTTCCATATGAATTTCTGTATTGTGATTTCCAGGTCAGAGAAGAATGATGCTGGTAATTTTAATGGGTATTGCATTAAATCTGTAGATTGCCGTGGACAAGATGGACATTTTATCAATGTTGATTATTCCAATCCATGAGCATGGACTATTTTTCCATTTGTGTCATGTTTGATTTCTTTGAGCAGTGTTTTGTAGTTTTCATTCTAAAGGCCTTTCACTTCTCTGGTTAGGAAGATGCTGAGGCATTTCATTTTTTTGGTTGCTATTGTGAATAGGATTGTGTCCTTTTAAAGGAGCAAAGACACCTAGAACTCTGTATTTCATATCAACTAACAAGTAACCAACTTCATATGGTTATTGTGCAAAGTCAAATTTCAAAGTAAATTAACTGAACGTGTAAAGGTCCCTGCAATCTTGAGAAACTAAGATTCTTTTACAAATTTTCCCACAGTTCTAATTCTCACAGGTCTATCATTTTCTCTAAATGCCTTATTGTGTTATGCAATGAAGCACACTAATCATATGTTGGTTGGTATTGTTCATCTTTGTTCCATTCTATAAGAAATTTTAGCTTAGAGTCCACGATCTACTACTTTTATTTATTTTTTTAAGAGACTTGTTTCTGTTCTGTCACCCATAGTTCACTGTAGCCTTGAAATCCTGAGCTCAAGGGATTCTTCTGCTTCAGTCTCCCAAGTAAGTGGGACTGCAGACACAAGCCACCCTGTCTGGTCATGGGTCTACATTTTATAAGGTTTCTGCATCAAAAATGCTGAAGGCTTATTTCATGAAGAAAACAATTTATGCATAATGGAATTTAATACTATTATAGTAGCACCCTGTTTGACTAGAAATTGTTCTGATTGATTGCATTTTTTAAAATAATTACATTTCACAAGTGAATTCTACACCTTTAAAATGTTTTCAAAATTATTTTCCCTCACAAATGCATTAGTTCATTCACTGCTTTATTAAGGAAAATATAGGTGAAGATAATGAAACTCTCTGATAATTGAGTGTCTGATAGGGGCTGGAGGGGATGGATCACATTCTGAAACTAAATTCACAGTATTATTTTTTCCTGGAAAGGAGTATGTAAAGATTAGCAAATTTTATCTACTCCAAGATTGAACCAGGGAGATTAAAGTTTTCATGAAATACTCACACACACACACACACACACACACACACACACACACACACACATTTTCCTACATTTTATGACAGTCTTTTAAAGTTTAAGACAAGACAAATAATTTTCACTAGCTGAGGATTCGGTTGAATTGAATTCTGTTGGTAGAGACCTTGCATGCTGAAAAAAAGAAGTTATTTGCAGACTTGAATTTTTTAAAAATGTTCCCAATTTCCCAGGGTGATAAAAAGCCTTGAGAATGTCAAACATCTTTACGCAGCCAAAGGGGAGAAAATGCAGTAGAATGACTTGGTAGAGAATTTATATGGATTCCAGTGAAAAAGAGGAGGTTGTAGGTAGGAGAAAGAGAAAGGATGACTGATGGAGAAAGATTCAAGAAGATGAGAAGGGGGTGATTCCCATGAAAATGAACATGAATTAACCTTTGGAATAAGAAATACCAAGTTGTCCTTAGAGACAGCTCAGCACAGAAATTAGAGTGAACACTAGTATCTGACCATTCTTTATTTTAATGATTCCTGTCCTTTCCAGAACTACTAAGAAAATTCTTATCAGTAAGAGGTTCAAGGATTGGAAAAACTACCAAAAAATTGAAACCATGGAGATATTTAAAAAACAAATGAAACTGAGATTTTGTAAGTTAAGATTTATACTTAATTTTAAGACTTATTTTGTGAATTAAAACTAATTTTTTAGCAAATTATATCCTCCTTTATAAAAGAATCCTTTCTAGCTTTCTAAAAACTGTTGGCAAAAAAATAAATTACTTTATGTACATTGCAAGAGGTATTTAATTATGATGCTTTAATATAAAATGGACCACTGCGGAATCTGGCATAATTTGATTACCAGATTGAGTAGATCTTAATATAACATATTGTAGGAGGAGTTGCATGCCCTTGACTACTAGCAACAAGGCAAAAATAATTTATGTGAAAAACTGAAAAAAATATTCTAGTTCATTTAGCATTTTTATTTCTGAAGTTTGAAACCCTTCTATTTTCTGAATAACTCTTATGACATTATGGGATGATTAAAAAGTCATTAGCATTTTCACTTTGGGTATCAGTTGTGGAATTGCCCATATTTTCTGCATATTTTGATCTATATAATATCTAAAAGGGGAAGATGATATTGTTTGAAAGCAGACACAGAACTCAGCACAAAGGGTTTAGAAGGCAGGATAAATTAGAATAAAAAACAATAAAGAAGGAAGGCTAGTGTCAACAGGTCGAAAAGAACATAGTTGAAAGGAATCATGCCCCCAAAGTAGAAAATGCTGGTGATACAAATTATAGCACTCATAGAAAAAAAAAAAAAGGTACAAAATTTCAGAAATATAAAGAGGGTTTTAGATATCACTTTGCAAAAAGTTCCAGTGTTTCTAAAGATCTTCACGGATCTTAAAAAAAACTGACAGAAAGTTTTCCATTATGAATTAATGTCAAGTGAAGTTATGTTTACTGCAAGGCTTGTAAGAGATTTTAGTATATAAATATGCTCCAGGACTTTTAAAAACATATTTTTCACACTACTTAGAACCCTGTGTCCCCCTCTTATTTTTCTGTTAGAATGACACACTAACATTTTAGAAGACTCCTTTATTCATGATGTACATGATTATTTTGTTGGATCTTGGATGAATGAGTTTTCTAAAATCACACAAATAGTTAACGGCAGTGACAGAGAGGCAAATAATATCAATATTATTGGATACAACTTCTATATGGCATGTATTCTTTATTTATCTTATCTAGTCTGTAGGACAACTCTAAATGATAGGTATTATTATTGCCATTCTAGATTAAGAAGGAAGTCCCAAGAAGGAAAATAAATTACTTACCAGACTACTAAGTAGAATAGCCTTGATTCTAGTTATAGAGCTGATAAAATAATCTTTCCACTGCAAAACATTAAACAAATTTTTAACTCAGTTCTTAATTTAAAAGGCATATTTGCATAAGACACTTAATAATGTCTACAGAAAAGAAATACTAATAGTTAATACTTGTATAATATTATTTATCAGGTTGTATCCCAATCATCATCTATGTATATCTCTCTATATATTTATGCAAAATTTATTGTAATATTATATATATAATATTAGCACATTTCGCACACAAACAACACAATAAAGTAAATATTACAGAAGAGAGGTCAAGTAACTTGTCCAAGATCCATAGCTCATAAACATGGATCTGTTATTTGAAATCAGGTTTTTTGTTTCAAAATTCCAAATACATACTATGTCCTAGGAAAACAGTGACAAAAAAAAAGAAAGAAACTTGAAAATAAGTTAAGTCATACACTGAACAAAATAATCAAAATAACTTCCAAAAATTTCTTAGGGCAGCTACTAGGCATTGTTCAAAATGCTGGAGATACAGTGGTGAACTAGACCAAGTTATTTTTTCTCCCAAAGCTTATATTTTTTGAGGCAGTCAGTAAAGTGAAAAGTGTATATTTAAACTCCCTCATGAAAATGTTACATATATATGGAGAGAGAGAGAGAGAGACAGAAAGTGAGAAAAAGAGAGATTGTAATTAGGACTTAAAATAAGGTAAATAGAATCAAAAAGGTGTGCCAGTGTGGTGTTGGTCAACTTATGAGGGTGGGTAGGTATGAAGTATCTTTGCTGATGAAGTATCTTGGGAGCTCAGACCTGAATGGTGAGAAGGAACTCTCCAGGTAAAGGTCTGGAGGAGGAAGTACAGAAAATCGACTTCAGTAAAACCCTGCAGCAAACAACCTCAGCTTATAACAGACCAACAAGCTGGCCATTAAACTATGGTGAGGACCTGAGATCTTTTTCTAAATGAAACAAGAAAGCTTTTCTGTGTTTTAAGAAAGAAAAATAATAGCTTATGTGCCCTGTTCAAATCCATTGTATCTGACCACTTAAATATTCCTCAGCTTACATCCCGCTGTGTGTGTGTGTGTGTGTGTGTGTGTGTGTGTGTGTGTGTGTGTGTGTATGCGCGCGTGTGTGTATATCTTTGCCTGGGGCTTTCTCTGAAACTTTGGAAGGCTAGTTTGCCCTCACACAAATAGACAAAAGTACTGGCAATTCACACTCCTGGGGCAGCCCTCAGGCAATGACTGCTGTATATAAATACCTCTGCTCCCTCACCCTTCTGGTGGGATACCTCCAAGGAGTCATTATTCGGTTTCTTTGGAGGTATTGAATTTTAATAATCAAAGTAGCTGGCTTGATCACACATCCTTTATTGGTTGACTTCCTTTTTCTCCTCCACATCTCCTCCATATATTGCTTTGCTTCCAAAAGAAAATTCTCACACATGAGTTTTTGTCTAGGGCCTGCTTGTGATGGGAACAAAAGGAATGCAACTTGCACTCTTTATTCGTAAAATGATCGCTTTGGCTGCTGTGGGAAAAATGGGATGAAACTAAGGAAACTAAATAATAAACCATTTCAATGTGAAAGATGGTAGTTTATTTACACGGTCTGACAATTAAGTTAGCAAATTCATCCTAGAAAATGTGCTACCTATCTCATTGCTGAATATCATTATGGTTGCCTTTGAATTTCTCCCCTTGGGAAGCTATGTGCACCAATTCCATCCATTGAAGCAATTCTGGAACTCTTTTTCTGGAATGGCCATCAGAGCCATCGTCATATTACCCTTGATGCCATGAATGTAGACAAAATGTCTTACTTTCTCTCTTTCCTTTATATTTAGGTAAAGAAAAAAGTCATTGGGAACCAGATCAGGTGGGTAGAGAGGGTGTTCCAATACAGTTATTTGTTTACTATCGAAAGTATCCCTCACAGAAAATGCTGTGTGAGCTGGTGCTTTATTGTGATGCAAGAGTTCCTTTAGGAACATTTTTGCACACACCTTTCTCATGCCAGGATTTTCAGTTAGGATTTTCCTAACTGTTTCTCTCTATTGATATGCTATGCTTCTCACAGTAGGCCCATGATTTTGACACACAATTCAACAGCATTTTGCAATGTTTCCATCAGTCCTGCTCATTCCTGGTCATCTTGACCCCTCCATCAGTGATGCTTTCTCTCCCCTCAGAAAAATGTTTAATTCATTTGCACACTGCCCTTTTCTCCATGGCATTGTCCCCATAAACTTGGACTAACACATCCCTGACTTCACTTCCACTCTTGCCAAATTTAGCAAGAAATTTAACGTTTGTCCCTTGCTCTAATTCAAGCACCAGCATTCTCACGGCAGCACACAAAACTATACCACAACCGTAATGAGCTTTGCTTAGCAAGATACCACCACACATGGACATGAGCACAGCTGCAAGACACTAGTACACCAAGGATATGAAACCTTACTGAATTATCTGTACAGGGCTGCCAATGTAAGTGCATGTTGGCAAGTTTGCAAGCATGATAGTCTGACCTTGTAATTACAAAGAAGAGATAGAGGAGAGTGGATATATTCGGAATATATTTTGGGGGAAGGGTTGATAGAAATTGCTGATAAAATCAATTTTATCAGCAGGATGATGAGCTGCATATGCGATGGTGGTCTCACAATATTTTAATGTAGCTGTGCCACTAAATGATGTTGTAGTTGTCTTCATGTCCCAGCAGCAGTGTGTTACTCCCATGTTTGTTGGTATAGTCAAATCTACTTCAGTGACTACTGGTTGGGAAAAAGTATAGCACACACTGTTAGGCACAGTGTATAGTACCTGAGAATGGTAATAAACAACTATGTTACTGTTTAGGTGTTGATTATACTATATTTTAATATTTTTGATATTCTTTTAGAATGTACTCCTTCTACTTTCATGGTCTAACAGTTAGTTCTCAAACTTGCCACCATGTGCTGACATTGGCAGTACTGTACAGACAACTTAGTAAGGTTTCATAACCTGGGTATATTGGTGTCTCACAGCAGTGTTCATGTCAACATGTGGTAGTGTCTTGCTGAGCAGCGTTTATTATGGTTGTGGCGTGTTTTGTGTGCTGTGGTGAGAATGTCGGAGCTTAGATTAGAGTGATGAACAAACATTACATTTCTTGTTAAACTTGGCAAGAGTGGAAGCAAAATCAGACACATGTTAGTCCAAGTTTATGGGGCTACTTCCATGAAGAAAATGGCAGTGTACAAGTGGATTAAACATTTTTCTGAGAGGAGAGAAAGCATCACTGGGAAGCGAGGTCAGGTCAGCCAGTCATGAGCAGAACTGACAAAAATACTGCAAAAATTCATCAAATTTTGTGTCAAAATTGTAGGCTTGCCATGAGAAGCATAGCAGACCAGATAAACATCAATAGAGAACCAGTTAGAAAAATCTTAACTGGAAATCTTGGCGTGAGAAAGGTGCATGCAAAAATGGTCCCACTGGTGCATCATGACAATACACCAGATCACATAGCAATGTCTGTGAAGGAGTTTTTAGCCAATAAACAAATAACTGTATTGGAAAACCCTCACTACTCATCCGATCTGGCCCCCAGTGACTTTTTTCTTTACTCAAAGACAGAGAAAATATGGAAAGGAAGACAGTTAGATGACATTCAGGACATCAAGGGTAATATGATGACAGTTCTGATGGCCATTCCAGGAAAAGAGTTCCAAAATTTCTTTGATGGGCAGACTAGGCAATGACATTAGTGCCTACCTTCCCAAGGGGAGTTCTTTGAAAGTGACCATAATGATATCCGGCAACGAGATATGTAGCACTTTTTCTAGGATGAGTTCGCAAATTTAATTGTCAGACTTCATATATTAAAAAAGTTAAAGGTAAGACAGCCCCAGGCAGTTATTTCAGGATGGTTTCCAAAAGAAGGTGCCATTATCATGGGAGCTGACGTCTCCATGTGACCACTTCCGAGGACCGTCCAGTGGGACAAGATGTGGAGAGAGAAAACAGTGGTATTGATCATCTTGACCCTGTGTAGGCCTAGGCCAATGTGTGTGTTTGAGTCTTAGTTTTTAACAACAACAACAACAACAAACCAGTTTAAAAAGTAAAAGGAATAAAAATAAAAAATAATTTCAAAATAGAAAAAAATCTTACAGAATAAGAATTTAAAAAGAAAATATTTTTGTAAAGTTGTACAGAGCTTTTGTGTTTCAAGCTAAGTGACATAATTATAATTATAATTAATGTTTGCCCGTTGCTCTAATTCAAGCTCTGACACTCTCGCGACAGCATACAAAATCACACAACAACAATAGTGAGCACCACTCAGCAAGACACCACCACACGTGGACATGAACACAGCTGCGAGACACTGATATACCAAGGATATGAAACCTTACTGAGTTGTCTGTACAGTGCTTATGATTATACCACTTAGCTTAAAACACAGAATGCTAAATAAAAGTTTATAAAGGAAAAATGTTCCAGTTAACCAATTTTTAAAAAAATTTAGTGCAGCCTAAGAGTACAGTGTCTATAAAGTCAATAGTTTTATACAGGAATGCTCTAGACTTTCACATTCACTCACTGATTCGCCCAGTCCCATAAACTCCATTCATGCTAAGTGCCCTGTACGGGCATACTGTTTGTTTTCTTTAACACTGTATTTTTGCCATACTGTTTTTTATGTTTAGATATACAAATATTTTCCATTGTGCTATTATTGCCTACAGTATTTAGTATAGTAACATGTTGTACAGGCTAGTATCACAGGAGCAATAATAGGCTATACCGTTTAACCTACTTATGCAGTAGACGATATCATTTAGGTTCAAATGACAACAAAATCACCTAATGATCCATTTCTCCGTCTGTTTCCCTGTGATTAAGCAACACATGACTGTATTTTTCACATAAGTGGTGGAAGAAAAGTTTGGAAAATCACTCCTAGGTTTTTGGCTTGAGCAACTCTATGGATGGTGATACCATATACTCAAAAAAGAGATTTGGAAGCTAGACAATCAGGAGAATAACCTAATGTTCAATTTGGGAAATGTTACTTTTGAGTGAACCGTTTGGCATCCTAACTGTGATGTCAAGTATATGACTGGGTCTTTGTGTTTGCTGTTGCTGGAGAGGAGAAGTGATTAAGCTGGAAACGTTGTTTTTAGAAGTCATCAGGTCTATCGTTTAACACCATAGAACTGGTGAGATCAGCTAGAAAGATGATAACTAGTGGCTTTCGAGAAAAGTATGTAATATTCCCCCAAAAGGAGCTGACAAAGAAGAATGTAACAGCCTCCAAGGAGTTGAGGGAAGTTGCACAAAACCAGAAACTGCAAAACAGTTTGGACAAAACGATTCAAGATGATAGGAAGAGATGGTGATGTCATATGGTGCTGACAATTTAAAGAACACAAATCAGAAAATTGACATTTGAATTTGTAAGACAGAAGCCTTTGGTGACTTGACAAGTGTCATTTTGGTAAGCTAATGGAAATAAAATCTGAAAAAAGAGATTAGAAGTGAAAATATTAATTAATAAATTATAGATAATAAATTACAGATAATTACTGAAAAATGTGTTAGTTTCTAGACACAAAATCTGTACCCTAGTTCACCTTCCTGTTCCTATTGATATTAAAACTTGCTTGTATACCAATAAAATAGACCCATCAGGAGCAAATACTTTAATAATTTTTCAGTGGTTTGCTTAGCACATGAATATAAACTTAAAAAATGACTAATGAACTTCTACCATTCAAGAATAATAAATTATGACTAAAGTTAAACATAAATTCTATTTTATTTGAAAACTCTATCAGCCAAATTTCAAGAATTTGAACATGCAGTATAAAATAATTATTTCTTAAATATTTCTATTATTTGTAAGTGGCTAATTTTCTACCTGGTTACTATAGTGTTTATTGCAGCACTAAATGGACATTCACTTTCAAATGACATATGTAAGAATATCATTCGCTTTTTTCGGCAAAGCCACATATTTTAATTTAGAAAAAACTGTTATTTCAAGGCTAGGTGCAATGGTTCACGCCTATAATCTCAGTACATTGGGAGACTGAAGTGGGAACGTTGCTTGAGGCCAAGAGTTCGAGAGCAGCCTGGGTAACATAGTGAGACTCCTACCTTTATATAAATAAAAAAGAAAGAAAAAATGCTATTCCAGTGACATGCTTTTAAAAATAATTTTATGCATAAGATTTATAGCTTAAAAACCCTTTAAAATCTTTTGTCTTCACCTATCATAAATAGTTGACAACTTATAGAAATGATGTCAACACATTTTTGTTTAAATTTTCAGCCTCCATAAATTCAAAACAAAAAAGGATTGTCTTTTTAGAGCATTCCTGTAAAGTCTATTGTTTTGAAATTTGATTAGTGTGAACAATACATGTTTTGAGTACCTCAATTTTTCTCTAACTCTCTACTCTTTTGTTCATGTTCCTTATACAATTATAGGACCTGTCTAAGATGATTTTTCATGGATATTGTGCTGCTGTGCACAATTTTATAGTTTTTCTTACTTATGAAGTGAAATGTTGAGGTGACAATATCGGTATTTTGATTTCATTTCACCCTCAGAAGCCCTAAACAAAATTCCAAACAGTACTTTTTAATGTAAAAAAATGCATGCACATGCTAAATATCTAACCATCAGATAACTTTTAAATTTTATTTTGTTTAATATTGTAGATGCACGTATATTAAATGACTCTATAAGATTAAGATAATGACACAATTTTCATTATTTTTTCTTCATCTGTTATTTAAGTTTTATAAAGATATTTTGACTCAAAAGGGCTCCTGTTTACTATTTATATTAACTCGTGATCTCTTTTTTATGTAACTACTTAAGAGTTCTTAATAGTTTAATTTATAGTGAAAAAAGTATATCTGTATTACTAATTGCATTTATATATTTAATTTGAAAATCACTTGCATATTTTTAGTTCCACATCAGTTGTCACCATTAAAAAAGACTCACTATGTGCGAGGCATGCTTTCCAGTCATGTGACTGCCCAATAATAAACTCAAGATATTTTTCCCTTTCTAACACAAAATACTACATATTGTGACTCTGAGGACTTTTAAGGGATTTCACTTCTCATTTTACTTTGCAGATTTTTTTTGTTGAGTCAGAGTCTCACTCTGTCATCCAAGTTGGAGCGCAGTGGCATGTTCATGGCCACCGCAGCCTCGACCTGCTGGGCTCCGGCAACCCCTCTGCCTCAGCCTTCCAAGTAGCTGGAACTAAAGGCGCACACCACTACACCCAGCTAATTTTTTGATTTATTGTAGAGATGAGGTCTCACCAAGTTGCCCAGGCTGTTCTCTAACCTGCGGGCTCAGGCAATCCCCTCACCTCGACCTCCCAAGGTTCTGGGATGATAGACTTGAGCCATGTCGATTTATTTTTTTTAAGGAAAAGGTAACAATAAAAATTGTAATATACACAAGCAAATTTATACAATTCAGACGAAAGACTGAACATAATAGTTCAACAGCTTCTTCAACATATTTTTTCATCAGTCTTACATGCACAGGCAAGGGGCCAGAAATAAGGGAAGGTGGCTACAGTTTTCTTTTAAAATATTTGAATACACACACACAGAGAGAGAGACACACACTCTCACATTGGCTGAACACTGTCCCTTAAAATACTTCAGCTCTTTATTCCCTGGAACTTGTTAACATGATCCCATGTGAAAAAAGGATCTTTGCAGATATGATTAAGTTAAGGGTCTTTATTTTTTTTGGTTTTTTTTGAGCTGGAGTCTCACTCTGTCGCCCAGACTGGAGTGCAGTGGCCGCTCCCGGCCCCCGCAGCCTCGACCTGCCGGGCTCCGGCGATCCTTCCGCCTCAGCCTTCCAGTAGCCGAATTACAGGCATGTGCTACCACACCCGGTTGATTTTTTGATTTATTGTAGAGATGAGGTCTCAGCCTGCCCAGGCGGGTCTCGAACCTGCGGGCTCAGGCCATCCACTCACCTCAGCCTCCCAGAGCGCGGGATTACAGGCTGAGACACCGAGCCCGGCTAGGTTAAATTAAGGGTCTTTAAAGGGGGAGGAGTTTTGTTGGATTAACTGGTGAATTCCTAAATGCAGTCACATACATATTTATAACAGGGAGGTAGAGAGAAATGTGGCCACAAAGGAAGAGTAGATGATGTGGAGCTGGAATAGAGAGATTGCGGATGATGGTTTTGAAGCGTAAAGTGATGGGATAGGTTCCAGGAGCTTCCAGAAATTGGAAAAGGCAAAGAGGGATTCTCACCTAGATCCATCAGAGGGAGAAGGGCCCTGTTGCCTCCTCAATGTCAGCAGTGACACTGATTTCCTGACCTCTAAAACTGTGGAAGAATAGGATTTCTGTGTTTTAAGCCAACATGTTTGTGGTTCTTTGTCACAGCAGCCATAGAGAACATACATATGTAAATAAATACATTAAAAAAACAGATATATCACTATAAATTCTTTTTTCTCCTTTCCTGGCCTTGTCAGAGATCATTTCAATTTAATTTCTACTTCCCACAATATAATGTTCCACCAAAACAGAAATTTTTGTTTTGTTTTGTTTTTATGTTGGAGTCTCACTCTGTCGCCCAGACTGGAGTGCAGTGGCCGCTCCCGGCCACCGAAGCCTCCACCTGCTGGGCTCCGGCGATCCTTCCGCCTCGGCCTTCCGAGTAGCCGGAATTACAGGCATGCGCTACCACGCCCGGCTGATTTTTTGATTTATTGTAGAGATGAGGTCTCGCTGCCCAGGTAGGTCTCGAACCCGCGGGCTCAGGCAATCCACTCACCTCGGCCTCCCAAAGCACGGGATTACAGGCTGAGCCACCGAGCCCGGCTGACTATTTTCTAATTATGACAAAATGTTTCCCTTGTCACCCCTAAAATACATCATGATCTATCGTGAATGGCAATATTTGTTTTCTCCAAGTCTTTGCTTATACTCATCGCCATCATCATTATCCTCAGCACCCCATCTATCAATTAGCTACTGGTAGCCTAAGTTAGCAATAAACTTCCTGTGGAATGTTTTAGGATGTGTAATTTGACCTGTTTCAAAATAGCTAGTCCATTTTCATTCTTTATTTCTTACTGAAATGAGCATGAGGGCAAAAGCATGATGTTGAATATTTTCACAATATATATGATGATTTAAATGGCATCACAACTATTAGTTTTATCTTCCCAATAATAATGGAAATCATCTAGTGTATATAAGACATCATAGAAAGAATAAATTGGTCAATTACAAGCAAGTATGCCTGAATTCCCAAATCATGCTACCACTGGTATGACCTGAAATGGTTAAAATATTCTAGCCTTTAATTCCCTTGTTCATCATAAAAGAAAATACAAGAGTCTACTAGACATTTTACTGAGCTGTTGTCAAGTTGAGATAAAAAATTATATGGAAGACTGCTTTGAAAATTATAGAATGATATAAAATGCAAAAAACATCTAGGTGGAACAAATAAGTCTTTTTTTTCCGATTTTAAAAGTTATTCAAAACCACATTGCGATGCCACCTGACCCCAGTAAGAATGGTCATCATTAATAAAACAAACAACAGATGCTGGCAAGGATGCAGAGAAAAGGGATTGCTTTTACACTGCTGGTGGGAATGCAAACTAGTTCAACCTCTTTGGAAAATAGTATGGCAATTTCTGAAAGAACTAGAAATTGATCTTCCATATGGCCCAGCAATTCCCCTACTGGGAATATACCTGGAGGAACTCAAAGCATTCTACGAAAAAGATACCTCCACATACATGTTTATTGCAGCACTATTCACAGTAGCAAAAACATGGAACCAATCAGGCTGCCCATCAAAACTACACCGGATTTTTTTAAATGTGGTATGTATACACAATGGAATATTACGCAGCCATAAAGAAGGACAAACATATGGACTTCGCAGCAACTTGAATGAATTTAGAACCTATTATACTCAGTGATCTATCACAGAAACAAAGAACAGAGTACCATATGTTCTCACTCATAAGTGGACCTTGAACAATCATCATAATACTATAAGAAAGGGATTGGCAGTAGTGGGAAACTGCCAGGGGAGAGGTGGCACACCTCATCAACAAGGGCACCTGCATAATGAACATTTGTATACCTAACCTTGAATTGTACCCCACACCTTTAAAATAAAATAAAATAAAATTTAGCGACAGAAAAATTGTTGGAACTAGAATTCAGATCTCTTAACACAAAAAGGCTTAGCATTATGTAATCCTAATTACAATACAGACATTTAGAAGTTATCTATATTGCTTCCAAGATAGTAGAAAGAGAACTGAACATCCAAGGAAAATATTAAGGACTTTAAGAAATACATATTAAAAATGTGACATTAGTTCAAGGCCAGACAATTTGATTAACAGAAAAGAATAGTATTTTCGGAAATAGACATATATGAAAAAAATGTGTACATGTTTAAATTTATTGTTGACAGAGGCAACAAAAAGTTATACCTATACCTGACACCATAGAACAACAATAAAAAATGTGAATAGATGATGGACTTCTGTCAAAATTAAATTTTTTTTTTTTTTTTTTTGAGCTGGAGTCTCACTCTGTCGCCCAGACCGGAGTGCAGTGGCCGCTCCCGGCCATACAGCCTCGACCTGCCGGGCTCTGGCGATCCTTCCGCCTCCGCCTTCCAAGTAGCCGGAATTACAGGCATGCGCTACCACGCCCGGCTGATTTTTGAATTGTTGTAGAGATGAGGTCTCGCTGCCCAGGCGGGTCTCGAACCCGCGGGCTCAGGTAATCCACTCACATAGGCCTCCCAAAGGTGCGGGATTACAGGCTGAGCCAGCGAGCCTGGCTCAAAATTAAAATTTTAAATCTTCTAAAATTACAGATAAATATTTTTCTGAACTTGAGACAAAAACCAAAAACCTATTAAACCAGTTACAAAAAAATGCTACCCATAAGAAAGGGTCAGTAAATTCAATCACATTAAAATTAAGATGCTCTGTTTACTAAAATAAATCTGAAATAAAGAAACAGGGCAAAAAGGAGACACTTTAACACATATAGCTATCAAAGATTAGTGTGAAAACTATACAAAGGATTCTTCCAATCAGTAAGCAAAAGACAAACAACCTGGGAGAAATCCAGGCGAAACCCAAGCATATTACAAAAGAAAAAATAAAAAACAGAAAAAAAAATTATTGAAATGCTCAACCTCTTTATCAATTTGAAAAATACAAGTAAAGACAGCACCCTATATAAACACATATATATATGAAAAAGCTAGGCAATAGAGAAGTTAAATAAATATTACAGTTTAATTATGTATTCCCAAATTCATAATCAGAGACCCAACCCTCCGGTATCACAGACTGGGAGACTGTTTTTGTAGAGGCAATTAAGACTATGGGAGGTTGTTACTAATCAGTAACAAAAGACAAACAACCTAGGAGAAATACAGGCAAAGCCAAGTATATTACAGAAGAAAAAACAACAAACAGAAAAAATTTGCTGAAGTGCTCAACCACTTTATCAATTTGAGAAATACAAGTAAAGACCACAAAGAACCATGTAACACATGCATATACATATAACATATAGAGAGACTTTCATACAGTTTTTTTACAATGTCAATTGCTACATCACATCAACAAATAATAGCAAATCTTGTCACACTGAGCATTGCTTTCCCAATGACTCAGCAGTGATGCCCTCAGCGAAGACCTGCATAAGAATCTTTATACATTCTTCCTAAGAGCAGAACCCTGGAAACAAATCAAGAGCCCATCAAAAGGGAAAGAAACAAATAAATGGTTATTATAGATTTAGGTAATGGAATGATATATGGCAATGAAAATGGACTAGAAACACATGCATCAATAGGTATAGATCTTAGTAACATAATGGTTAGTAAAAAAATGCAAGTCATAGTAAACTATGTGGAGTGCAATTTAGTATTTAATTCTAGCACTGTGTTATGGTTTATGGTTTTTCCACATGCTATGGCACCTCAATAAATAAGTAAAATAAAAGAAGTCAGCATGGGAAGCAATAAACATAGAGTATCTTTAACCAAAAATTGTGATTAATTGAATTCTGCCCATCTGAATAGAAAATTAGATAACAATACCTAGCAATACCTAGTTAAAATCTGTCAGGTACCATTCTGTGTATTTGTATAGTTAATTTAAACTTTATAACAAATATATGAAATAAATACTCTTAAAGCCCTTTTTTTTTAGATGAAAAAACTGGGAACTAAAGAAGTTAAATAAACATTATGGGTTGAATTATGTATTCCCAAAATTCATAATCAAAGACCTAAGCCTCGAGTATCACAGAATGTGATAGCATTTGAAGATATTGTTTTTATGAAGGTAACTAGGGTTGTGTGAGCTTATTGGGGTGAACTCTCATCCAATCTGATTGGGGTCCTTGCAATAAGAGGAGATTAGGGCACAGATACACACAGAAGGAAGATGACATGAAAACACAAGAGCACAGTCATTTACAAGCCAAAAAGAAAGACCCTCAGAAGAAAGCAATTCTGCCACAACTTATTCTTGAACTTCTAGTATCCAGACTTGAGAAAACATATTTCTGTTCTTTAAACCACCCACTCTGTGGCACTTTGTTATAGTAGATGTTATATGTCGAATGCTTGTGTCTGTCCCCCATCACACCCTTGTAAAACCCTTATGTGAAAATCTTAACCCCAAAGTGGTAGTATTAGTAGACGAGGGAGAAAACTCAGTCATGAGGGTAAAGCTCTTATGAATGGAATTAGCGTCCTTTAAAAAGAGACTCCAGCAAGTTCTCTCACCTCTTTCCATCATGTGAGAATATGGGTAGGAGAGAGACCTTACCAGAACCTGACCGTGCTGACACCCCGACCTCAGACTTCCAGCCTCCAGAACTGAGAGAAACAAATTTCTGTTTATAAGTCATCCAGTCTTTGCCAGTAAACTAAACCAAGACAGGAATTCGTATTGAAATGTGAATGTGCTACTTGTAGGTAACAACTACCTACAAGTATGGAAGCAGTTTTCCAACTGGGTATTGGGTTGAAGCTGGAAGAGTTTGGAAGCACATGCTAGAAAAAGCCATGTTTGCAGTGAACAAGCTTTTAAAGGCAATTATCATGAGAGCTCAGAAAGAAAAGAGGTGAGCTGTAAAGTAAGCTTCTACCTTTTTAGGGAATACCTAAGTCACCACTATCAGAATGTGGGTATAAATACACCGTGAAGGCCATTCTCATGAAGCCTCAGCTGGAAAATGAGAAACATGCTCATGGAAACTAGCGAAATGGCAATCCTTGTTGTAAAGTAGCAAAGAACTTGGCTGCATCGTGTTTGTGTTCTAGTGTTTTGTGAAACCTAGAATGTAGGAGACATAACATTAGCTATTTAGCTGAAGAGAATTCTAAGTCAAGTATTAGAAGATTGGCTGGGTTTCTCCTGACTGCTTGATCTTCCTATAAAATTCAAGAAGAAGGAAGTGAATGGAAGATGGAATTACTAAGCAAAAAGGAATCAGAGCTTCAGGACTGGAAAATTCTCAAAAAATGAGAATGTGCAACGCAGTAAGGTCAAATCTGAAGAAAACACATTGCTTTATTCAAACTTACAGCCAGCCGTAAGTTTGAATGAGGGCCGTTCAAACGGTGAGGGTTGTTCAGTGAAGAAAGAATTTGAGCCTCAGACAGCACAGCCAGCAGTGCTACAATCAAGCAAGTCCATTATTCAAATTGCTATATGGTGTTTACCAATACAGTGAGTAATGCCCACATTGTTCTCGACTCCACTCCATCACCTGGGTCCAGTGACTCATTACTAGGCCTATTCTGTCCTGCAGAGACCAACCTAGGCTAGAGACCAAGGCTGGTCTGGAGGGGCAGAAAGAATTCAGCTATAGGAGGGAAAGGGTATGTTCACAATCACCTCATAGAGGTTTGGGAACTGAACACTGAGGATATGAACCACAGACTTGATCAACCATCTCAACAAAAGCCGGGAGTAGAACTGGGGTGATACTGGGAGAAACACTGACAGCTGGGATGAAAGGAAACCAACAAAAGGGAACAAAATAAAGGAAGACTGTCAGACTTCTTTCAGGATACAGGACTGGATCATAGAGTCTTCAGCTACAGACATAAGCTATCCTTCAAGACAAGGAAATAAGGATCTCTGAGGTGATTTAGAGAGTCTCAGGACTGTCACTAGTACCGTGGGACCAGAGTCCACAGGCTGGGGAATAAAAAAAGGAAGGGGACAGGGTTGCCTCCACCTCAATTTCAAAAGATGAGGTCAATGCCAAGCAGAACTGTGGGATGGGGTCATTTGATTTGCCTGTGAGGTATATAGGTTGTACTCCTGATATTTCACACACTTCTATGATAAAAGATAACTGATAGAATAGTTGCTTTTCTCTGCATTTAAATTGGTTTCTTCTTCTTGTCCATCATCATCTATTGATTTCATGTATATTTATTGATTGCCAGTTTTGTGCTACACACAATACAATCATGATAGAAAATGAATTTTAAAATATATTCCTTAGAGTTTTGGATCATTTTCAACTGTGTTATAATTTTTGGACTAAAACAGATATGTTCTTCCAAAATAGCTGTGTTCCTTTCAAGATTTATATTACACTATTCTTCTTTACTAGCTGATAAATAAATAGAAATGAAATAAATTCTGGCTATTTCATGAATATTTATTAAGGATTCTACAAAGTATAATACGTTGCAAGAAAGCACATATCTACTTAATGAAATAATGGAAAAGCAAGAAAAAATAAATGTATCACTTTAAGAATATTTTAAAAACTTATTTCATAGGAAATAGAGATTGTCAATTTAGTTTTCTATAGTACAGTGAAATCATGGACTATATTTGATAATATGCAAATCAACAGCTCTTCCCCATCTCTCAACGTACGCTAATTGCCAAGAAGGAACAGACAATCTCTTGTCAATTGAGATTTGGCGTGCAATTTGCGAAGTGATTAAGAATGGGAAGAACAGTCCACCATGTTGGCTGTTGTGTATTACCAAGTATAATGCCATTCAGTAAACTTAACATTGCTTTTTCTGAAAGGAAAATGCACAGATTTTATTTTAGGTCAACTAAAAACTTGTATTATACCTAAGAAAGTAGAACATTGCTACAGCCTTTTAGTTACCTTGGAAAAAGGTTATTTCAACACTACCATTAATTTATTAGTACAAAACTGGCTAATTTCCCCAAGGTTCTTAAAATTTGAGAGTATATCTTTGAGGCTTCTGAAATGCAATTATTGGAAAATGAGGAAAAAGCTTAAATTGGAAATGATGTAATAATCTTTGTTTGACTTCTCCTAATATCACAATCAATCCAAAGAGAGTAGTTTTACCCTGTATAAAGTATAAAATGAAAATATGACTCTTTCCCTGATTAGTCTTTTAATTTGCCTGTGCACCTATGTATGTGTACAATTTTAATTTTATTAAAAACAACACTAAGAGACTTATGAAATAGATTAGCCATGCTTCAATAAAAATAAATCATTAGAACCTAACATTCCCAAATTATTGGTAGATTTCTTACACAAAGGCCAGGTACAATTTCAGACAAACTCTTTTTTTATTTCTACCTTTGACTTTGGCCTAAACTCCCACATAATCCCCAAACCCGATATGCTGGACTAAATTTTAAGGAAGCTCCAATGACTCTTTGGCCTCTGAAAGGCTTACAAGTCAGCAACCGTGTAAACTGCCTCAGAGAAGCAGTGAATTTGTAAAAACAAGTCTGGGCAGAAGTTACACCTAAGATTTTGTGTTCTTCTCAGGCACTTCAAGGGTAAAGACAAGTTTGGAGATTGCAGAATGAGCAGTTTGGAAGGGAGAAACAGCTGATTGAACAAAAGCTAAATGCCCTTTTGCTGGCTGAATGACCAGAAATTATGAACCCTTCATGTAAATGCATTTTGTCTTATCTAACCTCTCTGCTTGACTCACGTGTGAAGCAGTCTGGTGACTTTTTGTTGGTTGACTTGTTTTTCTCCTTCCTTCCGAGTTCCCTGTGGACCTCATTTAACTTTCCAGAAACACGAGGCCCCTCTCAAACACATTGTTAGGCAGAGAGTGAAGCGTGAACTGCCAGCAACCAAATGAAATCATGAGGAGAGAATCTGGAACACTGGTGTTTGTCTTCATTTTCGGCCATTTGCAACATGTTTATACCTCATAAAACTCCATCTACTATTGCAGTATCTAAAATGGAGCAAGTTCTTAAGCATCATCAACTCATTTCAGAATTAATTCTACTTGGAGGCCTGTACCCTCATGTTGAGAACGCACCACTGACAAAATATATTTCAACAAAAGGCAAGACCCAAGCAAAGGAAAACTATTTAGATGCACTTCAATACATTTGAAAAATTCAATATTTCTATTTCTTTATTATAAGTACGGAAATGCACCACTGAATTACAGTCCATGTACATCATTATACAAAGATGATACAATTCCTTAACATTGCTTTACTAGGAAGTTTTGAAAGGATGTCTCTGCTCATTCTCTTCTGACCTAACATTGCAGAAACTACCATATCTTTCATTTAATTGCATTTTTTATTCAACAAACTTAATCTAATTCAAAATTCCAGAATTTATAACTTGAATATATAGATTTATTTTTAATAAAAAAGAAAATCAAGTTTTGCATCATAAAACAAAACATTTACTTTAATAAATTAATGAGAGATTTTATAAGGAAAGACATTTTATTGTTAATGTTTCATAACTAAAGAAAAATATAGCTATGTTCTTCTGCTGTTCATTTCAGATATTCAATTTACTTGAATTTGGCATCTTCAAAAAATGACCTGAACTATAAGAGGTTATGCACAATAAAATTACTGAAATGCTTGGAAATTAAAGATTTTAAAATCAAGATAATGTCTTCTGGTCAGTGTTCATACAGATATTTTGAGCTGTAACATTAAAGAATACTAAGCACCATGTATATTCTTTTGTAAATCTAGATTAAAAGATGAGTCTCTTAAAGTTATACTTTTCTTTTGATGTATTGTTGTCATGTTACATTTGAAAATAAACATTCGAAACTACACAAAAGGAAAAACAGAATTGTAGCTAAATTACCCATTTAAGTGAAAAATGGCTCAGCTAAACAATAAACCTGACTAATATCAGGCTTTATTGCAATTTAGAGCCAATTGACAAAATCATTATCAATGAGTGGCTATTTTACAGAATGGCTTTTACCCTCCAAAAATTGTTATGCTTCTCCTAAAACATTTTTCATGTGCTAAACTCAATATACCACTTGTTTTCCCATCTGTAATGTAAATGATATGCACTAACTTTCTATTTCTCATTTCCATTTTATTTTCTATATCATTTCTATTTTCAAGTCCTTCTATTTTCAGGAAATTCAGCTAGACAGTTTTAGAAACAGTAATAAATATAAATAAATGTTTGATTTCATCTTATTTACTGTAGCCTAACAAATAATAGCGATTTATTTATTTATTTATTTTTAATAGTGGTTCTTTAAATGTTGGTAGTTGACTTTATGATAATTTTTATCCATTGAAATTTTTCTAAATAGACAAAGGAAAACAAACTATTCTAATAATTCTTTTACATTCATTTTGATATGCCTTGGTGAATGAATCTAAAAGTGAATAAGTGGTCTTACAAAATTTTTAACCTTATTTATTATATTCAGTATTTGCTCAGTTACTAATAATAAACATTGTAGTCTTGACAAATCTAAGAAAAGCAAACCTCTTCTTGTTCTCATAAAGTTCACATCAATTTGTAAATTACAGTCAATGATTGCCCTTGTAAAACAGAACAAAAATGTTTCCAAATTTTCTCTGTGGATATTGAACACAATGGGCTAAATATATAGGACATGTCATAGGAGCCAGTCTCTACGCCAGACACCAGAGAGACGACAGGGTGCAAAATTGTCATGGCCCTGGCTTCTTGGATTTTGGTAACTTTGAGAGTTTGAAGGGGAGGAAAGACATCAGGTAATAAAAATAATGCAAATAGACAGCAATTTTATTGTAATTTTACTGTTATAAACAAACGATAAACTGTGGCCAGTGGAGAACAGACAAATAGTATATGCGAATGTGACATGATCTGGTTTGAACTGAGGAATCAATGAAGTTAGGCATCGAGAAGTGACTTCAGGTAACGATTCAAGTTTACAAGGAGCAAAACACGTAAGGAAAAGGAAAAGAAGATGGAAAAGAACTTTAATGGAGAGTCGCGTGCAACCATATTCTTGATAATACTGAGAGTGAAAATAAAGGACTTATGGGGAAAACTCTAATTATTTAACCTGAACATGCGTAACTCAAGAAATCTTCACTTTTAAAATCTTCTGCTTATTTAAGCAAGCTGATCTGTATTTTTACCTCACACATTCATTTAGGATATTGAATATTGAGTGACCACTTTAATAACAGGTTTAGAAAAATGAAACCAATTAGCAAAATGTTTTTTAGGATTTCTTTGACAGTAACCTCATAGAAGTTTGATATACTTATTCACATAATCATTCCAAATACAATGATACACTGTACATCATTCATGAGGAGGTATATGCTATTCACAAAGATGTTATGAAATTTTTGCTGATTGCCCATGGATTTATTGTTTAAAACTCATGGCCACATGTTAAAAATCTAAAATAAAACCAGACCCAAAAAAGAAAGAAAATCAGTATGCAAAGATACCTAAATTCCCATGCTTCATTCGGAGAATGTGCTCTGATGAACATTGAATATGATTGAATAGCGATTGATGTAAAAGGTGGCAAGAGTTGTGTTAGTCAGGACTCTCCAAAGAAACAACTCTTGTTCTGCTATAAGGAAGCAAAAATTGTGCTAGTGGGTCACTAGGGGTAATTTTAAGTGGTACTATTCCCTATTTTAACCCTGGATTCCTGGACCCATGAATCCTGGCTGTGGGAAAAACGGTACCATATACTGGACACTAGATCAAAGCATATATAGCCTTCCGGAGAACTTTTCTCAGTCCTACAAGGTATTGCAACCTAGCTGCCACTGTAACTGAGTCTTCACAACTTGATTCCTCTGCTCTATCAAGCAAGCTACTTCAGGCTGGTGGAGAACATGGTAAGACCGGTGAATACCATGAGCATGGACCCATTTTCACACTTCTTTTACAGTGAGGTGTGTTCCCTCATCAGAAGCAATGCTGTGTAGACCTTTATGATGGTGAATAAGGGATTATATAAGTTCATAAATAGTTGTTTTGGTAGAAGCATTGTGTGTATGGAAGGCAAATTGTATATAAATATGGTAAGGATTTATTCTGATAAGAACAAAATATTGCCCCTTCATGATGAAAGCAGGACAATGCAGTCAACATGCCGCTAGGTAGTTAGCTGATAATGCCAGTAAAGGGTGCCCTGTTGGAGACTGAGTATGGCAGGTTAAACACTCAGCAGGGGCCAGAGTCAGATCTGCCTTGGCAAGTAGATGTCCATGTTGCTGATCTCATGCATAGCCTCCATCTTTGCCACCATGGCCGCTTTGTTCATGAGCCCTCTGGGTGATGACAACGGTGTCTGGGGAAAGAAGCTGACCAGTATCCACTTGATTTTAAAAGCACTCCTCTGCTAAGACACTCTTTAGTAAACATTCACATGGGACACTTTTTATTTTTATTTTTATTTTTTGGTCTATCCTCATAACTCTTTCTCGCAGTTCCTTGTCATGAATTTTCCAATTGTGTTTCTTCCAAGTGTCCTACTCATGCCACTAAACCACCGGCCACAACTAACAAATGGGTATATTATTTCACAACTAGCCATTTCTCCTTCCAAGAAAAGTGAACAGCTAGGTGTGCTACTCAAAGTTCTTCCCACTGGGAAGATTCCCCTTCACCACTGGCCTTCAGGGATATCCCAGAAAAGGGTTGCTGTACTTTGGCTGTTTGTTTTGGGGTGCTATCTACACAACATGCATAGGGTTGGAGAGCTGATATTCCTCTAAACTAGTACATTGAAGGTGTATTGCTGGTATTTGCAGGCTGAAAGCAAACTGCCTCTTGTGGTCTTTATTGGCAAAACTGGAGAAAAAAGCATTTACCAGATAGGTACAGGGTGTGTGTTAATTTATTTGAACAGTAAAAACCATGGCTTGCAGAGCAGCTGAAGCTGGAGTCACCACCTGGTTAAGCTTATGAAGGATAAGTCGCTGCCAGTCTCCAAGAATGCACCTGGGTTCTGCACAGGCCAAACAGCAGATGCAGTGGAGATGTGGTGGGCATTACCATCCCTACATCCCTCAGATCTTTTTTTTTATTTTTTTGAGTAGGAGTCTCACTCTGTTGCCTAGGCCAGAGTGCAGTGGCAAGCTCTTGGCCACCCCAGTGTCGACCTGCTGGGCTCAGGCGATCCTTCCCTTTCAGACTTCCGAGTAGCCGGAACTACAGGCATGTGCTACCACATGTGCCCGGCTAATTTTTTGATTTATTGTAAAGATGAGGTCTCACCAATTTGCCCAAACTGGTCTTAAAACCATGGACTCAGGCAACCCTCTCCCCTTGGACTCCCAAGCGCTGGGATTATAGGCAGGAGCCATTGTGCCCAGCTGCTTCTTCTTCTTCTTTTTTTTTTTTGAGTTGGAGTCTTACTCTGTCACCCAGGCTGGAGTGTAGTGGACCGCTCATGGCCACTGCAGCCATGACCTGCTGGGCTCAGATGATCCTTATGCCTCAGCCTTCCAAGTAGCCAGAACTATAGGCACGTGCCACCACACCCAGCTAATTTTTTTATTTATTGTAGAAATGAGGTCTCGTTAAGTTGCTCAGGCTGGTCTCGAACCCATGGGTCCAGGCAATCCTCTCACCTCAGCCTCCCACACCTCAGATATTTGGTAGTGTCACTAGTTTGTGCAATCCTTCCAGGAATGTGGAATTGCTTTGGGTTTACTGTTTCCTAAGCAGAGGCAATTCGTGTGGGTTCCACTCTGTCTTTCCCTTCACGTTGCCTCCCACTCCATGGGTCAGGAAACCAATGTGTGGATTCCGCCGGGCGCTGTGTATATCTATTCCAAGTATGTGTTCTGGAACTGGGGAAGCAGAGACAGAAGGTGTTCAGAAACCCACTGAGACCACTGTGAAATGAACCTGAGCTACAACTTCATTGATCACCTTATTTTTATAAATCCCTCTTCTGACTTGTGGGTCACAGTGACATCTTGGGTCTTCTGGAATTAGTGTCAGCTCAGAGCCAATGTCTAGAACTCTCTAAAATATCAGACGGTTTTTTTTTTTCCCTCTGTACATTTGCCCTGGCAAAAAGCTGTAGGTCCCCTCGGAGAAGACTGAAAAAAGATTAGCAGTATAAAGTTTGGATCATTTAACAGAATCCTTCCTCAAAAGGACAAGGCTGTCCCCTTCACTTAAGGTGTTCTGGGTCACATAAAAAAATATTTTTATACAATTTCGGAGAGGGAAAAAGGCAGTTTCCTGCTTTGTTGAAAAAATCTAAAGATTATTTTCTGCAAGAATTAAAAATACGAATTAATACACAGCTATAGAAGCTAAGCTTACTCCTTTATCCCATTACTATTCCTGAGACCATAACTATCAACAAAGTTGATGCAGAAGTCTCCTAATTTATTTGTTTATAGGCTAGTCTCTTCTGCTAAATTATTAGCTTTTGGAGATTATGGGTGATACCTTACCTTTCTCCCTTTCTTTATATCCCCGGCACGTGTTCCAGTGCTCAGTGAGCCTTTAACCAATGTTTATTGTACTGAACCATACTTTGAAGTTTGAAAAATATTTTTACATACAGTTAGTATTCACTCCAACCATATTTCATTAGTTATCATGGCTATGTTAACCCATACACACACATGTATTGGGTTAAAAAAATATGAGCTTATTATCTTATAGTTCTGCGAGGTGTCAGCAGACTATTTTTCTTTCCAGAGGCGCTGGGAGAGAGTCTGTTTTCTTGCCCATTCAGTTGTTGGCAGAATTTAGTTCTATTAGGTTCTAGAACAGAGGTTCCCATTTTCTTGCTGGCTATCAGCTGAGAGCTGTTCCCGCCTTCTCAGGACTCTTCTGCATTTCTTGGCACCCTGTGTCCTTTCTTCATCTCCAAAGCTAGTAATAGCGTGTTGGGCTTTCCATGCTTTGAGTCTCTACTGGGTCTTCTGTCCTCAGATCACTTTGACTGTCCTACCTGCTTCTTCAGCTTTAAGAACACCATATGATTACATTGTACCCATCCAGATGATATAACATAATCTCCCTGTTTAAAGACTGAAGTCTTAATTTCATCTACAAAGTCCCTTTTGCCATGTAAAGGACAACGTAGACACATGTTTCAGAGATTAAGAGTGTGGGCATCTATGTCGATATCCAGTCTGCCATATAAGGGTCCTCATAATTATTCTCATTTGTTAAGTGCAGAAACAGAGAGAAGAAGGTGATATGACTTGCCAGAGTCCACGTGTTAATCAGAGAGTTTTAACCCCAATCAGAGCAGCTTTCTTTTCTTTTCTTTTCTTTTCTTTTTCAGGAGCATGTTTATTGTGTTTGAGACGATACATCAGGTGCTCTCTGAGCTACAAAAGGTAAAAGGAAATCCTCTCATTACAAACTGACAAAGGTAAAAGGTAAAACATTTTCACAACTGCATGAACCACATACTCAGAAGTAGATCTGGTTTAATACAAATGACATAATTCCTAGTCATCTATGGCTACTTTTATAACTTCATACAGATAATGAATTAGGCTAAAATGCACTATAATATTTGGTAGACTTCAGGACCAGTATCCTTACTACATCACAAAATACATTTTGATATCCCAAAGAAGCAAGACTTGCAAGTAGGCGTTTTAAACATAACTAATCTACAGCTACAAAGTTCTACTCTTGATAGCATTTACCTTTTTGGGGAGTCTCTGTCTCCAAAGGATAAAAGCAGAGAGTAGAATCAGTATAACAAATACACAGAAGTCCGTATTGTAAAGGCTATAAAAATTTGCAGCACAGTGAGAAGATGCCTTCTGCTCCTTCACACTGCATACAAATTATGTGAATTATGTTGCGTATCTCTTGGTCCACTGTCTGGCTATCCTGTCATGTTCTGCTCTGTTGGTCAAATACTGAGTGGCTATGCTTCCAACCAGAGAATCTGCAGGGTTGCAGTCTGTCAAAAGGGAACAGATAGACAGAAAAACCTTTGAAATAGTCAAAGTGGGACTCCAGTTGCTTTTAAGGATGTCCAGACAGATGACTTCCTGACTGTTGATGTTGCAGTGGTAAATTCTGGCACGGAAAGTAAACTTTGGTGTCTTAAATGGATAATCTGATGAAAACGTGATATCCAGAAAAAACACACCACCTTCATATACAGAACCTGGTGGACCAAGTATAGTCGATCTCCACTCATAAATGTTATCTCCTTTAGGCCCAGTACTGCAGTTAGAAGGAGGATCAAGGGTTGTTTCAGCTAGCCCCTTCTGAATTCTTTTAGCACCAGTGGATAACTTAGCAGTGGTTTTGCTAGAGAGTTTGTTATTTTTCTTCTGCTGGGTGGCAGAAGGTTTTCTTTCTTCTTGTGCTTCGGGCTCTGGAGCAGCTGGGTCTCGCTGGTTCGCATCTGAACTGCCACTGCTGGTGCTGGGCCTCTCATCATCAGACCTTTGCCTATCACTGGACATCTTGGTGAAATTTTCTCTTGGAAAACTCGGTCGCCCGCCCGGCCTGCTTGCCCTCAGAGCATCTTTCATCGAAGTTAGGTTTTTCTCTTATACCAAAATGTCATTTCGTCAATGCTTTGGTCTGAATATTTGTTCCCTCCAAAACTCTTGTTGAATTTAATTGTCATTATAGTAGTATGAAGGGGTAGGACCTGTAAGAGGTGATTAGGTCATGGGGCCCAATGGTGACCTCATGGATTGGCGCTGTTAAAAAAGGGTGAACTCAGTCATCTGTCACCCTTTTTTGACCTTTTGCTTTCTGCCACGAGGTAATACAGCAGGAAGCTCCTCGCTAGATGCCGCCTCTTCAATCTTCTCAGCCTCCAGAACTGTGAGGAATAAATTTTCTATTCTTCATCAATTTCCCATTGTCAGGAATGCTGATAGAGCTGCACTAAATGGATTGGACAGCCCCCTAATGTAACAGGAGATTCTCCTAATTTCGCATTGAAATTAGATTCATCGAGTAAGAACAAACAAAGCCTATTGTGACTTTTGAGAGGCAGGTTTAAAATTATTGCATTTTATAGTAAGTAAATACGTTATAAATGTATACACACAAATACACACATATTCAAAATGAAGATAAATAATGACTGGAAATAAAAGCAAGGGAGGAGGAAGCATATATACTAGCAAGTCTTAGTATTTGTTTATTTTTTTGTTCATGGTTGAGCCACAAACCTTGGGACCTAAAGCAAAACTGATGTTAGGAAAAAAAAACTGTTTGCAGAGTATAAACAGAGATAAAAAGTTCTATCCACTGGGTTACCAGTATAAGATTAGGTAGAAAAATAAGCATTTCAGCATATGAAGCATATGGTGGATTTGTATAGCTTGGCAATTGCCACTGTATGTTTTCAATGGTCACTTTGTAAAGCTACCTACTTCATGATGGGAATTGGCATAGCTCCTCACCTTAATAAATTTATATCAGACTAAGCTGTAGTTTTTAAGAGATAGATGGGCAGGCTCTTGACCGTCTTAAAAGCTCCTGGATTATATTTTGGAAATAAAATATAAAATCAAATAGCTGTGTTTTGCAGGTAGTATGTGGCTTGCTACTGTTGTCATTAAAGAGAGAAAAATACCATAAGCAGACTCACAATGCCCTATCCAATGAGGTAAGAACTACACAAAACAAAACCTCATGCATTATTCACTTTAAATGTGGTCATTTCAATAGAAACAGTGCAGTAATGAGCAACAGCATAAAACTAAAATAATCACCAGAACAACACAGAAAAAAATAATCCTGTTTCTCTACATGAAAAGAAAATATCACTTTAATTGAATGAAACTCATCTAAAACTATGATTAGATGTTGCAAATGTCAATTTCATATTAATTAAAATTGTAACTATGTTGTAACTATAAAACAAAACTACCAACCGATTCAATTTTCCCAAATGAGTCTAGTGAAGATTTTTCAAGACCAGATATTTTGCAAGAAAAGAAAATTCCAATTTTTTAGTGTGTTGTATTGATTTCCCATTTCTTTCTCAGGCTAAAAAAATGAAATTAATAATTGTGTAAATTTAAAACTATACTCACTAAAACTTAATTATGTATATCAATGAAGTATCAAAGGGTTGGTATTAAAAATAATAGACAACCCAGAAACATTTGAGTCTGTCACTGCAATACGATCATATTAACAATTGTAGGAACTCAGGTTCTGACCGTGTGAGAAAAAAATCAACTGGTTAAACAGTGAATGACTCAGTTAGCCAATGCTTGCATTTTTTACATTATGCCAAGCATATGACTTTTCTGTATGTAAAATTAACTATTCTATAGTTTGATTAATTTAAGCCACTAAAGCATTTTCATAGACTCTACACAAAATCTCATTCATGTGAAAATATTCATATGAATATTGCTCTGTATCTAGTCCCTGGGGAATTATAATCAGCCTTATATGATAGGTATAAGCATGATAGTGATAAGCCTTCTACTATGAGTCTGGGTATAAAGAAGGGGAAAAGTTGAGAGACAGGCATGACACAAACTTTTCTATTAAAGCAGGTACGTGTTCAGACATCCACAGGAAAAGATAACAGGCAAATATGAAATAGACAAAATTTATCTGTGGTTGTAAACATTGTGGTGGTAGTGGGTTTTTTTAAATCATAATTTTGCTTTAATTCAAGAGCTGTAATATGAACAGCCAAAGGAGGTGGCACAGATAAGAAGAGCACAAAGTTTTGAGAATTAGGACAGCTAAGGCTTTGTTGCCTCTGAAGATAGCCTTTTCATGCTATTGGGCAAATCACTTAACCTCTCTAGGTCATGGATTTCTCATCCTTAAAAAGAGTTTTAAATACATCTATTATCTCTAAGAAATTGATTCACTCCTGGCAGACAGTGTGTATACTTTCAGATAAACGTCAGATCTGTCTGGTTTCTCTGCCACAGCCAGCCTAGACTATGGCATAAATAGCAATTCCAGCCATCTGGGAGCAAGGAAATAAACCTGCTTTTCATACATGACTTAGATCAGAGTTTTTCTTTTCTCTCTCTTTTTTTTTTACTTCCATATTCATAAGCATCACTGAAAGCCTTTCTTGAAAGATGTCAACATGCACACCCCAGGATCAATGACTCAGATTCAGTAGATGTATGGTAGACCCTACAGCCTGGCTTGTTAAAAATCCTCTATATTTTTTGGAGGACACCTTCTCACACCAAATAAACACTTCACTCTGAGCATCATGTGCATTGATATCTGTCTTTGGATTATGGCTATAATTCAAACTGAGCTGCTGGTCCTGATGATTTGGCAGGTGGTTCATTCTGGTTTCCCCAAAGGGAACCCAGAGAACAGAATGTGTAGACAAGGTTTCTCAGGAGTAACCAGTGTGGTAGTGGTGAAGGCCAAGAACCCAAGTGAAGTGCAATAGCAGGTGCAGAGAGTTCTGGAGTGTAAGTGACATTGCAATTGGTCCCATGTCAAGGTAAGGCAGCCAGACCTTTTTCTATGGCATCAGTCCCTCGTTGGCTGCCACATGCCGCATGGGGACCTGAGCTCCCAGACACTTTTCTCTCTGGGACAAGAGGCTCCTGCATTATGAAGATGCTGAAGGTGACTACAGATGCCAGTCCTCAGGTGAGAAGCATGCAGAGGTGTGAGTGCGGTTTTCAAGGGTATCTAATTGGGCAGGGATTCAACGTTTTCACTTCAGCTGAGTGCCTTGTATCCTGCTGTATCTTCCCTTGTTCACTCAGTGCTTTGTTGTTGCTGTTGTTGTTTTTGTTTTGTTATGTTTAATTTTAGATGTAGGGATTTGTGAGCATGTTGGTTACATGGGTGTATTGCATAATGGTGGGAACTGGGCTTATAGTGTATCCATCACCCAAATATTGAACATTGTACCTATAGGTAATTTTTCACCCTCACGCCCCTCTCACCTTCCATCTAATAATAGCCTCCAGTGTCTAGCAATTTTTTAAAAAAATTATTATTATAAAGACGTGGGGTACAATTCAGATTTGGGCATGCAAACATTGATTACGCAGGTACCCTTGTTGATAAGGTGTGCCCCTCCCTCTCCTGGCAGTTTCCCTCAACTGCCAATCCAATCCCCCCTCCCCTGACAGTTTCCCACTACTGCCGATCCCTTTCTTATAGTATTATAATTGTTCAAGGTCCCCTTATGGGTGAGAACATATGGTACTCTGTTCTTTGTTTCTGTGACAGATCACTGAGTATGATAGACACCAGATCCATCCAAGTTGCTGCAGAGTCCATGTGTTTGTCCTTCTTTATGGCTGCATGATATTCCATTGTGTATATGTACCACATTTTTAAAATCCAGTCCAGCTTCGATGGGCAGCATGGTTGGTTCCATGTTTTTGCTATTGTGAATAGAGCTGCAACAAACATACGTGTGCAGGTATCTTTTTTGTAGAATGATTTGAGTTCCTCCAGGTATACTCCCAATAGGGGAATTGCTGGGTCATATGGAAGATCAATTTCTAGTTCTTTCAGAAATCGCCACACTGTCTTCCAAAGAAGTTGCACTAGTTTGCATTCCCACCAGCAGTGTGGTAGTGTTCCTTTTTCTCTGCATCTTTGCCAGCATCTGTTGTTGTTTGTTTTACTAATGATGGCCATTCTTACGGGGGTTAAGTTATTATTTTCTTTATGTACATATGTACCCATAGTTTAGCTCTCACTTTATTTTATTTTTTTAATATATTTTATTTTAAAGATGCAGGGTACAATTCAGGATTTGGTATAATTGGGCATCATACAGGCAAGGTTTGAGCCTCCCTTTTGTCTCTACTTTGCCTGGTTTGAGGTCAGGTACCTTTTTTATTATTTCATTTCATTTTATTTTTATTTTTATTTTAAAGGTGTGGGGTACAATTCAGGTTTAGGTATGCAAATGCCCATAGTACAGGTAAAATTTGGGCTTCCCTTTGATCTCCATTTTGCCTGGTTTGACATCAGGTACCCCACCTTGGCTGTTGCACCCACTTTAAGCGACAGCATGAAATATTTTACTTTCTGCGATCTTTTGTCTTCTGCTTCTGTAACTCTGTCCAAATACTAAATATTTGCAAATTGCTTAGTAGGTCTGAGAACTTTTAAAATATACATTAAATAGCTAATTCGCTCAGACTTTCTTTCTGTGTATGCTTCTGTTTTGTTTGCCATTGTTAATTCTAACTTGGGTATGAAATCTCAGAACTCCCTCTGAGTGCATCATACATATGTTGCCACGAAACATCCAAAGCTCAGAAGATAACACGGTTTCTTGTCTTTAGTGACCCTTCATGCGTAATGGACTGCCGTTCTCTGGCCACGGCCTGCTAAGCACACCTATCATAGTGCATATTACATTTGACATTTTGTCTCAGTCACTCTTAGACTGCCCTTGGACAGCTGTCCATTCAAATAAGTTCCAGTTCAATTCCATTCAAATTCACAAAGGTTAACCGAAATCTGTGGACTACCTAAACATTAAGTTGAGAAAAAGAGAAATATTTTTTTCTCAAAGAAGAGAACGGAAACTGCATAATGATTAAAAAGATGTAAGCAATGTTTTAACAACGGTGTAGTTAGAATGTCACAAACTTTTTTATGCAGTTACTGTAATTGAATCTGGTGCCTACAACAGTCTGGTTTATAAGTCCTATACAAATATATAATACAAGTTGGGGCTATATGGTAAAGATAGCGAAAAATAGTTGAATATTAAAAAAATTCATATTAGAAATTATTTCATTTGCTTTTAATGTCTTACAATCAGGGCTGTTGAATTGTGTACACTTCTAGAAGTAAATGCAAAATTGTTTTTTCAGTGGAAATGTGGGTACAGACAATTTACTGTTTTTATCATGCTGGTTTTGTCTGCCACATAAAGTAGTGAAGATGTCACTAAGTTGAAGTGCTGAAAACACACTTCTCACAGTTGTACTGCACGTCTAGCGATTAGGGATCGATGGTGCTAACTCTGGATATATTGATCTAAAATATATATCTGAAGGAAATTTAGAATGAAAATATTGAAGATTTCTCTACATGTCGACAAATTTCGAGTGCTTGGAAGTATGACTATTTATATAATGTTTACCTTTTTTTGTAAGATACTTATCAGTCTGTCAGATTAAAGGCAACCCCTTGAAAGTTGTATTTGTGTATATGTGTATAGCTGAAAATGTTCTCAATGTTTGAAAATACGCAGAACCAGCCAATTAGTTCCAGCTTCACTAGACATAAAATGAATTGGCTAAATCATCATCATCATGCATAACAGGGATTATTTACTAGTTATTTAAAAAAAATTTTTACTGAAAGTACTAGCTTGAATATTTTTCTTCCCACATATTTGACTAGATATTAGGTCAAAATTAACTGGTTGCTCATCTGGCAATGTAAAATGTATTAGCACTTAACAAAATAAGTCTTTGCCATCTCCAAGCATTTTGTTTAGGTAGTATGAATTGGGTCAAAATTCGAGTTTAGAACTGATAAGTGAAGGATCTGGATTTCAAAACAATAAAGGTTGAAAATTTAAAGTGTCTATGAATAGAAAACAAACTAGGCGCAGAAGATGAGGAGGGAGGTTTTGCAGAGATACTGTTGATTTTGGAAAAGTAGGCTATATGGCAAGAAGAATCCTATGTGTAAGAGAAAAGAGTGGTATTATTTACAGACTGCAAGATATTCTGGTTTGATTCAAGTACATTTAGCAATGATTGTTATGCTTAGAATGTAGGTATTACCTACTAAAGACCTCTGTGAACAGGGCAATATATTATTTTAACTGTTGCATGATCTGCCTGTGTCTGTCAAATACAGGCTAATTGCCTGAGATATTTTGCCATATGTACAAACCAAGATCAACTACAGAGTGTATTTTTTGCAATACTAATTAATTTTTTTGGCTGCTCAAAGCTGGTGATATTAGTCATAAAATATAACTTTTCGCCCAGCCTAGGCAACATAGTGAGAAGAAACCTGATCTCAACAAAAAGTCAAAAATAAATTAGCCAGGTGTAGTGGCATGCACCTGTAGTCTCAGCTACTCAGGAGGCTGAGGCAAAAGGATTACCTGAGGCCAAGAGGTCAAGGCTGAGGTGAGCTGTAATCATGCTGCTACACTCCAGCCTGGTAACAAGGGACGACTCTTACTCAAAATGTGTTAAAAATTATATATATATATAACATATAGATGATATATAGTAAATATATGCTATACATAACATATATATGTAATATTATATATCTATATGTGTGTGTGTGTATATATATATTCTCTACTTTGGATTATGCCAATCTTTTGTGCCAAATAGCCCTGACAGTTTAACACCAGAGATTCCATATGAATGATTTACAACAATACACATAGACTGTGCTGCTATTAAATACTAAGCTAGGTTACGAAATACAGTGGAGGTTACAAAGAGGACCATTTAAAGGGTAAAGCATTTTTCTATCTACATAGCAAGTCATATTTGTATATCTACACAAACACACACACACACATGCATGCACACAAAGGAAGGCTGAGTTAATCATTTTAAATTATAAAAACATATATAATGACTGTCATTAGTTCTAGTCCCGTGGTTGGCTTTAAAAAAGAAACACAACCCAAAGGGCAATCAATCCCACATTATTTTATGTTCTTTCTTTTTCTTTTTTTAATATTCTTGTGAGCTTACTAAGGTTGTTCTTTGAAAACGGATGTCTTTGAACTAAACATTTTCAAGAAAATTTCCTTAAAACCTGAAGTTTGCTTTATTTCAGAAAGTAGATTTTATTATGAGTTCCCATGCTGCTGTCATGCTATACTATAAAATTCCGAAAGAGCAATGAAAAGGTTTTAAGCCACTTAGAAATTGGCATCTCTCCTAATTCAATAACCAATGATGTTACAAAAATTAATGCAACCCCAACACTTAAACCTAGATTTATAAGAGCCGTTTAGGTATGACTGTGAAGAAAGCACATGCAAAAGAAAGGATGTTTCTTCGCAGAAGACGTTATGGAAATAATAAATTTCCTTCGACTTTTCCTACAAAGAAGCAATTAAAGAAGTCTTTTCACAGCTTGAAAACTCTCCTACTAATTTTAGTTTCCACATTAATTCAAAGTTTCCTACATGAGTAATACAGTTTAAATCTAAATCAAAATTTGCACTTTAAAAGAATTTCAAATGGTGAAAATAATTTGAGAAACTGATTTTGTATATTCATTTGGTATCCTAAAACTTTACTGAATTCATTTATCAAATCTAGGAGTCTTTTGGAGGAATCCACAAGATTTTCTAGATATAAGACTGTATTATTAGCAAGCAGAGGTAATTTGACTTCCACTTTTCCATTTGAGATGCCTTTCATTTTTTTCTCTTGCTTGACTGAAGTGGACATCATCACTTTGTTCCAGGTGTTAGAGAGAATGCTTTTGACTTTTCCCCATTCAGTAAGATGTTGGCTGTGGCTTTGTCATATATAACTTTTATTGTTTTGAAGTATGTTTCTTCTAAGCCTTGCTTGTTAATCAGTAGCATTTCTTTACACCAATCGCAATCAAGTTGAGAACCAATTATTTGCAATAGCTACACACACACACACACACACACACACACACACACACACACAATGTTGGAAATATGTTTAACCAAGGAATTGAAAGAGCTCTACAAAGAGAGCTGCAGAACATTGATGGAAAAAAAAAATTTAGAGGACACAAGCAAATGGAAAAACATCCCCTGCTCATGGATTGAAAGGATCAATATCACTGAAATGACTATACCACCCAGAGCAATGTACAGATTCAATGCAATTCCTATCAAAATATCATCAACAGGTATTCATTTTACTATGAGCCCAGACTTCACCACTAACAAATATATCCTTGTAACAAAACTGCACTTGATCCTCCTAAATTTATATGAATATAAAAATTAAAAAAATACTTAAATAGATGATCTGTGAAAATGTAAGATTCTTCATTAGCTTTTAAGAATTTTTTTATGTGACGTAGAAATATATGACTACACATGGATACATAGTGTGCAATGATGGACATTGAAGACTTGGAAAGAGGGGAGGGCTAGGGAAGGGTGAGGGATGGGAAATTACATATCGGGTACCATGTGTTCTAGTCAGGTGATGGTTACACTAAAAGCCTGGACTTCACCAATAACAAATATATCAAAACAAAACTGTACTCGAGGAATAACTTAATGGGTACCATGTACTCTATTTGGGAGAATGGTTACCCAGAAGGCTTCACCGCTAACAAATACATCCAGGTTTCAAAACTACACTTGTGCCCCTAAATTTATATGAATATAAAAATTTTAAAAAGTAAAAAAAAGAAAAGAAATGATCTGTGGAAGTGTAAAGCTCCTTACTATCTTTTAAGAATCTTTTTACTTTCCATAGAAATATATTTTGCATATTATTTACAATTTATATACACGTTAATCTCTAAGTGGCTATTTAAGTAAACATCAGATTAGACATGAGGAAGAAAAAATAATAATAAGATAATACTGATAACAGCAGATGTCACAGTCTAAAAAAAAAGGTAAATTTCATTTTTGTTTTACATTATCTTTTAAGATATTCTTGAAAAGCTTATTCATATTTTAGTGGTCTGATATTTATATATGTTAGAATAGAAAATGCACTTTATGATACAGCTAATAAAATTGATGCTTACTAAATATTAGCATATATATATATATATATTCATGTCACTTACTAGATAGCATTGGCTCAGAGATAATTAGCACTGCCAAAAATTCTTCACAAATGATTTTTGGAAAGAAGAAAAAGTTATTGATCCAATATACATTCAAAAATATAAAAGAAAGTATAGCATGCTTATAACAAGTAACAGATGTACATATATATGTGTGTGTGTGTATATATATATTTAAAAGCAAGATTATTTTAATTAACAATCTGTTCAATGATTCAGCAGTATCATGTGATTACCCCCTAAAATATTTATATCATGTAATTTTAGTCCACTCTGAAAACATGAGAGTACAATGTTTAGATGCTAGTCCCAGAATATGAAATTCTCTGCTACATACATATAGTGGATAAAAGGTAACTGTCAATTCATTTTTTCCATTGAGAAGTGAAGTCTATTGTTCTTCCCTTGAATAATGTGTCCTAACTCCTTAATGTGCTCTGATCAGGAGAATGAGGCAGAAATGACAGTGCGTAACTTTGAAGCTAAGGCACAGGAGATCTGCAGATTCAGCTTTGGCACTCTTAAAACATCTCCTCTTGGATCAGCTACTGTGTGGTGAGAACCCCTCACTCCATGCAAAGGCCACAGGAAATGGAATGTAGATGCTGTGTTGGTAGACCCATCCAAGCTTCTCGCAAAGTGCCAGCGCCAACCACTAGTCATAAGAGTGGAGTTTTGTTGGACATTCCAGTCCAGTTGAGCCTCCTAATGACGGTAGTGCCAGCTGAAACCATATGGAGCATAATAGCCACCCAGCCGACTCAAATCAAACCATGGAATCCCGAGAGATAAAAAGTGGTTATTTTGCTTTTTTTTTTGCTAAGAGTTAGCGATATATCACATAGTAATAGATAATTGAAGCAATCTTGAAGGGTTGTTGATAAAATAGAGTGTTTTGAAAAGAGGTCCAAGCCTTTACATCATTCTGGCCTTAAAAAATTATACTTTCAGCCAGCAAATTCAACCCAGTTTAAGTTCTGTGTCAACGTTAGATATGATTCGCAGCCTGTCATAATCTGACATATGTTGGCATGGGATCTGAGATCACTGTTACTGCTCTCAGCTTGGTGATAGCACGTGTTCCTAACTTCCCTCTAAGCCCCCTTGCTCTAGCTAGGTCTTTATGTCAGAGTCTGGAACAGTTTCTGATGAGCTCTCTGATGCTCTTTTGAGACTTCAGTTCTGTTCGGAATCCCTGAATGTGGTTAGGACCTGGACAACCTACCTAACACTTTCTAGGCCTTGTCCATGTGAGCTGACATTACGTCCTGCGTTTGCTTTGACTACATGGTGATCTAGTCCAAATTTAATAAGTGTATGACCAAAAAAAAAGAGAGTGAAGTAAAACTTCTGAGAATTTCTAGGGTTCTGATGAATATGAACAAAGAGATGCCAGTTAAGTAGATTAAGAAAATCATTAGAAAGTAGTGTGATTAAGGTCAAGGGAGGAGACCTTCGTGGAGAAAGGCCAAATATTCAGAATGACTGAAGATGATAAGAACAAAACCAAAAATCAGATCCATTAACGAGAAGAGAGTAATAGGGAAGCCAAGCCAGCAAGAATAAACCCATATTTCAAGACAATTAGCAGAGAAAGGAAGAGAGTATTTCAAAAATAATGTCTGAAGTGCATAAATTATCAACATATATAAGAACTTCTCAGCAGATATCAGTTACAAACGGTCCAAAAACGCATCTGAGTGTAGAATAATGAATTTTAGATTAGTGATTTGCAACATGAGATATTTCAGTTAAGGAACATACTATTACAAATTCCTAAAAGACATTGGTACAGCTAGAACGAGAACACATGGACTATTTACAAGCCACATCTGGGTGGTTTTCATTTATTTTCATCAGAAATTATGGCCAAATTCATCTTAAACATTTTGCTGTATAATTTTATATGATCTGAATAGCCAATGTATATAAGATACAGTCAAGGGAAAAGTATAATTAAAGCTTGATTATGGTTTCATTTAAAAAGGTATTTACGTAAAAAAGAAAATAATTTATTATATCAATAACATACACAGAATATATAATATAACAATTATTAGTGAATGTTCAAGCTTTTCATTCTACCTGACTAGTGTTAGGGTCCAGACAAATAGATTTTTAAAAATTTTTATATTAATACCACTCACCAGTTAAGAATTGCTTCACTTCCACGGAAGGATCACACAGTTTCAGAGTTTGCAAACAATAGGGCAATGGCACAGGATAGATAGATAGATGAAAATCGTTATTGAGCCAGGGTCTCACTCTGTTACCCAGACTGGTATGTAGTGAAATTATCACAGCTCACTGAATCCTCCAATTCATGGACTCAAGCAATTCACAATCTCTAACCTCCTGAGTACCTGGGAATACAGACATGCATCACCACACCTGGCTAACTTATTTTTAATTTTTAGTTTTTAATTTTTTTTAAGAGAATGATGTCTCACTATGTTGCCCAGGCTGTTCTCAAGACTCCTGGGCTCAAGCAGTCCTACCTGTTTCCCAAAATACTGGTATTATAAGCATGAGGCACTGCACCCAGATTTATCTATATTTTTTTCTTGGAAGAAAGAACTATAGAATCTCCATGTTTATAAGGAAATAAACATATATGAAACTGAGCAATACAAGAAAACTCAACCTCAAAAATAATTTATGAAAATCTTAATAGATTTCTTTTAGTCTCTAATTAAAGGTGCCTTTTCTACAAATTCACTTCTGCTAATAGTACTTTAGCTAAGCTCAATGTAAATAGCAACTTCGTTCCATGTAATAAATGTTTTGATGAGAAACCTTCTATTTTTACAGTCAGGTACTTCCTGGTATGTGGTGACTAAAAATGCTGGCAAGTACTCTAGGAGGTCAAGTCCGTGAATGTGAGAGAATAGGGTAAGGCTTCCACTACCTGTTTTGTTCAATTATAATCAGAAAACTTAGGGAAATACCTCAAGGGAATTCAGACATTTTTCACTTGTTTGTGTTTAAAAACAAATTTTAAAAAGACTTCTTTAACTGAAGACACTTAATTAAAGCTAAAGAAGAAAACTAACCACTTAGCAGCAGGGGTATCATAGATACAAATGCTTCATTAATTGGATGCCAGAGGAGGAAAAAAACCTTTTCAAAATATCACTATGTGCTTCTGAACACATTTCATTAAGTGTATTTTTTAATCAGTGCTCAGAAAAGACTCTGGTGAGACCGCCCATGGTCATGGCTTACAAACACTTTTGGGTAACGCATCAAAATGAAGAAATGGGATAGAAATGAGCAAGAAACATTGTCTTTTGTTAGAAAGATAAAGCGAAAGGACATTATCTACTCGTATGTATAGCATGTCATCCACTACAAGGCAAAGACCATTCATCCATTCAGTCAACAGTTACTTCCTAGCTGCAATGTTCGTGGTCCTGCACTAAATGCTAAAGATAGAGTAGTGAATTGTAGAGGCAGACAGGGAGTTCTGATTTCATGAGAAAAGAACCCTAACACCAGTCAATACAAAAGGCTTTGGGAAGATCAACGTGTCCCAAGTAACCCAGACGTAAGAGAACAAAGAACGCTCTTCTGAGGAAGTTACTTCGATACTTAGTCTTAAGAATGAAAAACAGTTAAACTGCAAAAGAAAGAGAAAAAAAAATGTTACACGCAGAAAGCAGGGTATATACAGTGTCAGGATGCAAGGAGCACTTGGGACTTGGGGAGCTATAAGTGACTCCAGCTGACTGCAAAACAGTAGAGTAAGGAGGAGAGTGAAGGTGAGAGCAGAGACAGACCGTAAAGGTAGGAGCCAGTGAGTGATGGGCCTCATAAGCTATGTTCATGAGAATGATTTTGCTTGAAAAATGAAAATGTGTGTAACTCAAGTCAATAACTGTAGGTTTATGGACAATGGAATATATCTTAAAAATACCTCCACACATGTTTATCAACTACATGAGAAACACCACAAAATGCACAAAATAAGCTGGGCTTGGTGGTTCAGCCTGTAATCCCATGCCTTTGGGAGGCTGAGGTGAGTGGATTGCCTGAGCCCACGGGTTCAAGACCCACCTGGGCAACTTGGCGAGACCTCATCTCTACAATAAATCAAAAATGAGCCGGGTGTGGTAGCGTGCTCCTGTAATTCCGGCTACTTGGAAGGCTGAGGTGGAAGGATTGCTGGAGCCCAGAAGGTCGAGGCTGCGGTGGCCGGGAGCGGCCACTGCACTCCAGTCTGGGCGACAGAGTGAGACTCCAACTCAAAAAAAAAAAAAAAAAAGCACAAAACACATTTTTATAATACCTCTATTTAAAGAAAGAATGGACTAGAAATATTAGCAATGATATCCCCATACAAAGCGACATCATATACTTCATCCATTGGTTGTTGTGAGTGTAATATTACCTATCATCCTGGGCACAGCCCTGTTATTTCACACTAATAATTTTTAAGAGGCTAAAACATCATTAATAATGAAATCAAACACTCCAGAACAAGAATTTCCAAGGACGATGGAAAACCAATTTTGTCTAAAGAATACAATCTTAGTGTAGAGTAAATGAAGTCTTAAGACAGGCAAGGGAAGAGACCACTTTTCATACAGGAGGGGGCAGAATGAGCTGCATCACCCCCCAGATCCCCCCAAAATTGGTAGCAGTGATTATGGTGCCATTATCTAAATGATATATATTGTGTAACCTAGAGGATATTGATAAAGCACAGCTTTGTCTATTTAGCAAAGAAATAAACTAAGAAAGGGTGCAAATTCTCATTCACCCTTTTTTTGAAGAAAGGAGTATTAGAACGATAAAGAGAAGCTTTCTTCTGAATCAAGAAGCTTCTCTTCTAGATTCAGTCACCAAGGCGTTTTAGGAAAAATTCTAATACAAGCATTAATGGAAGGATAATATAGCAGTAGAAGCGAGTGCATTAACTTGATGAAGTAAAAGCAGTCAGTATGCTGAAAAAACTAAAGGAAGAGGATGAAATAATAATAAGCTAATGATAACGGGACGGATTCTTTAAGGCATAAAAGGTTTAGCTTCTGGTGCACTAATCACTAATGGAAGCAATGATAATTTCCACCTGTAACAAAATATGCCATAAATATCACCTGATAAGCCTCCAACTATATTTTAACTTTGAGAGCTGGATTTTTTTTCCCCCAAAGATACTCAGCCACATAATGCTATGTATCTTTTAAGATCAGCTACTGCACATGTGCCGTGGAAGATATTATAAGATTTGTAGCAAAAGCAGTTATGCTTTGGAGATAAGAACCCTGCTTTCAAAGGGAGCGGACTTGCTACAGTGTTCGTCAGTTTATTCTGTTTTTAAAAGTTGTAAATATTTTTCTCTTGTGGACTAGACTGATACTGATTTTATATATTTTATAACCATCACTTATGACATCATCTAAATCTTAGAGATGTATTACAAATTTTTCCACTTTCCAGTTCTGGTTATTTGATTGAAATTGAGCACAATCTTTGAATGGCCTCTTTCTATGGATATTCTTATTATGGTAAGGTCTAGAAGTATTCCCTTCTGGGTTTTGCCACTTATAGTTCTCTTTTTAAAAATATTTTTATTCGCTGCATCACAATCATGCAAAGACAAGGGAAATAACAGTTTTTTGTTGTGACACCAAGACAAACAACTTTCAGTTTAAATAGACTCCTGGCTAGAAAAATGCAATAAACCATGATATCTATGGGAATACATTAAACATTTTTTGAAGTTAAATTGAAGAATTATACATGGACACAAACAGAGTATTTGTGTGAGTGATTGCATTTTTTCCTTTGGGAACAATAAGAATATTTCAAAAATTTCCAGAAAACTCCCTGAGGTCGGGAAACATACTTAACTTCAACGAAACTATTAAAGCCTGGAGAAAAAAAAAAATCAATAAAAAATGCAAATCAGTTTATATATGCAGTTTGACCTTAGAATATGTTTTGATAAGAAAAGTGCTCTGGCTGTCAAGTTTTTCTAAGGAAATATCTAAAGCTCAAAATATGACTGTAAAGGAAAGTAACTAATTGTTGGCTTTCATGGTCATATACATCTAAAACTATTCTCATGTTCATAATATCAGAGTATCTTTTATCCATTTCTGATACATATTATCTGTCATTTGATAATTATACATGTCCACCATTATCAACAGTTCTTCCCATGATATTAATGACATAAGGAAGTTAAACAGTGATTTCTCTTTTGTTTATGATTGTTTTAACATAATATATATTTTAATACATACATATATATATATGTAACATAGCTATTTACAGCAGAAATAATCAGGCATCCCTGATTATAGGGGGGGAAATGTTCCAAGAAAGTCAAATAATTATTTTGAAACACATGCATATCTTTTGCTATATTTCATAAGTATCTTGGTTGGCAAAAGTCAAGTTGCTAAGATTGAGATCTTAGCATCTATAAAAAGATGTTTAGGAAGAAAAAAATTCTGAAAATTATCATATTAAAATAAATGATTAAGGGAGGAAAGGAAAGAACGAAGGAAGGAAGGAAGACAAGAAAGAAAGAAAGAAAGAAAGGAAGGAAAGAAAGAAGAAAGAAAGAAGAAAGAAAGAGAAAGAAAGAGAGAAAGAAAGAAAGGAGGGAGAGAGGGAGGGAAGGGGGAGGAGAGGGAAGAAAGGAAGGAAGGAAGGAAGAAAGGAAGGAAGGAAGAAGCTTCTATACCAACGAGATATACGGCCATTGTGAGTGTGGTGGTTAGTTTTATATGTCAACTTAGTGTGGCTATAATACCCAGTTATTCAATCAAACTTTGATCTATATATTGCTGTTAAGGCATATTGTAGCCATGACTAAAATCTACAATCAGTTCATTTTAAATACAAGAGATAACCCTTTGGTAGTAAGAGTAGGCCTCATTCAATCAATTAAAGGTCCTAAGAACAAAAACTGAGGTTTCCCAGAAAGGAAAGCAATAACTTCTACCTGCCAGCCTGCCCCGGAAATTTCAAACTTGTTAGTCCCCACAGTCACACAAGACAATTCTTAAATAGCATAGATGTTTATGTCTTGTACATATATGTTATATACGTGTGTGTGTGTGTGTGTGTGTGTGTGTGTGTGTGTGTGTGTGTGTGTAAAATTGGTTTTGAACCCTGACTGATGCAGTAGAGAAGGTACCCTTCAGTCAGGATCTGATGAAAATTTTCTTATAATTTTTATTTTTTAAAAAAGGAATTTCAGCTAACATGTAATAACCACCTCTTTCTGCATAAAAGTGGGGCTGGGTGCAATGTCTCATACCTGTAATCACAGCACTTTGGGAGGTGGAGACAAGAGGATTCCCTGAACCCAAGGGTTCGAGACCAACCTGGGCAACATGGTGAGATGAACGAAAGAAAGAAAGGAAGAAAGGAAAGAGAGAGAGAAAGAAGGAAGGAAGGAAGGAAGGAAGGAAGGAAGGAAGGAAGGAAGGAAGGAAGGAAGGAAGAAGGAAAGAAAAAAGAAAGAAAGAAAGAAAGAAAGAAAGAAAGAAAGAAAGAAAGAAAGAAAGAAAGAAAGAAAGAAAGAAAGAAAGAAAGAAAGAAAGAAAGAAAGAAAGAAAGAAATAATTATCTGGGCATGGTGGCACATGTCTGTAGTTCCAGTTACTTGGAAGGCTGAGGTGGAAAGATCACCTGAACTCAGCAAGTTGAGGCTGTGGTGACCCTGAGTGTGTCTTTACACTCTAGCCTGAACAGCAGAATGAGACTCCTATTCAAAAAGGAAAAAAAGTTTTAGTTTTCACAGTTGTATTATCATTAATGTGTTTAGTTTATTTTTTGAAATGTCTGCAAGATGCTTGTATAAATATCAGACATTATTTATTATGAATTTTTACAGACTTATTGAGAATTAGATATATACTTGGGTCTCACAGTTTTTCTGTCCAGAGAGCAGAAGGGTGGATCTTAAACAGGTTGTCATTCTACCCACTTCCACGAGTCAGTCTCATAGGTACATGCTAAGAACACATAATTACCACTGTTTTCCACCATCTAGGGAAACTAATCTGAATGTGTCTATATAATATAATTACAAGTTGTTTAACAATTAGCAAAAAAGTGTACCGTGAGATGTAAAGATGCCTGTTGGTGGTAGAAATATTTACGTATGATGTATTTATATAACTACATATTAAAAGGTGAACATCGTATACAGATATCACAACTTAAACCTCAAATCATATGGGAGCATTCCAACACTTATAAAGTGCCGTACAGTCATTAAGCTTAACTGAGTGCTTAGAAAAAGTGTCATATAGGTGACAGGACTTGAGACAGGCCTAAGTCAGGCCCAAAAGAACAGGTGGGACTTGGGCAATTTTACACAGGATTCAAGGGCACACTGCATCTGGGAAAAGCTTAACCAAAGGTTCAGAACTTGTTAGGAACATGGGACTGTTTGGAGATCATAAGTAGACTACTACTAAGGGGGTGGAGTGAAGGAAAGTTTCATATTGCCATTTCAAAAGCAAAAAATAAAATAAAACAAAATACAACTGTGCGCCCACCATTCAGGCTCCTCTGGAGTGATTACCCAGCTTGCACTGGGTGACTCTAATAAAGAAAGGTTTACTCAAAAAAGAAGTTGGTATAAATTGCAATAAACAGTAACACTTTAAAATAATTGTCTAATCAATATTAATTCCTCTAGTATCTATTAAACAGCATTAATCACAGTGAACTCATTCAGTATTAATGTGAATGTCACAAGTAATTCAACTGGATTTCCACTGTAATTCAACATTAATTACTTTAACTGGGCCATTATTTTAAAGCATTACCCAGTGAACATGAAAATAAAAGCAATAGAATAGTACATCTAAGAATTGCAGCATAAAGCCATACATTATATCAACATGTAATAAACTATTTGATTCATTTGAAATAGTTCATTGAAAGGTTGGATTTATTAGTAGAATATACACAGTCATACATGTCCTCAAAACTATGACATCTCACTTAACTATATTTGTCAGAAAAAATGCTGTCTTGTAAATAAATTTGTCAAATATTCAGATTTACCATTTATATTCCAACATTTACTAAAATATGTTGTTTTAGCTATTAACTCTGCAAGGAGAAATATGTATTTTCTCTCACATTATGATTCAAAGCAACTGTGTCTTATGGTATGTATGCTAATTCATCAAAGTATATTTTAAAAATATTTCAGCCGGGCTCGTTGGCTCAGCCTGTAATCCCGCGCCTTTGGGAGGCTGAGGTGAGTGGATTGCCTGAGCCCGCGGGTTCGAGACCCGCCTGGGCAGCAAGACCTCATCTCTACAATAAATCAAAAAATCAGCCGGGTGTGGTAGCGCACGCCTGTAATTCCAGCTACTCAGAAGGCTGAGGCGGGAGGATCGCCGGAGCCAGCAGGTCCAGGCTGCGGTGGCCGGGAGCGGCCACTGCACTCCAGTCTGGGTGACGGAGTGAGACTCCAACTGAAAAAAATAAAATAAAAAAATAAATAAAAATATTTCAATCCTCTCACTACCAGGTTATCAGTTCTTATATGCCACTTGAAGGAGTATGTAGGAACTAAATTGTATCCCCACTTTTATTGTTCTTCTTCCAGTATGCTGAAAGCTTCAATCGAAAAAAAAAAGAAGAAAATGAAGGAAGGATAAAAAGAAGGAAGGAAGAAGGAAAGGGGGTGAAGAAGAGAGGAAATGAAGGAAAGAAGGAAAGAAGCTTCTTACAAGTGTTATGTGAAGTATGAATCCATAGTAACTATGATCATTGCATGAGATGATGCATAATCTCATGATTATATATAACATATATATGCTATATTTTAGCTTTACTTAAAGTTCTTCTGACTTTGGGGTTGTGATCTGGGAGGTTAAGGTTTCCATATCTGATTTCAAGTTTAATTGGTCTGAGACAGATCACAAAATGTAAATGCTATATCTAGCGCCTAAGCATTTGTATTTCAGATACAAGCACCAAAAGAGCATGTTTTATTTAACTTTGCATCTCCCACAACATCATGTACAATATTTTACACAACCAGCATTCACTGGGAAAAAGAGGGATGGTAAAGTTTACTCATTATCTCACTATAGCTGCTAAATAAACATGTTAATTATCTGGTAAGTCACTCATTTATATACCTACACATTATGTAACGCTATACACAATGTCTCCTCTTTCAGTAGTCCTTAGGAGCAACATTTTGAAAAGTAAATTCAAATTCACTTTTAAAAAAGTAAAATTCACTTTTTAAAAAAAAGTAAATTTCACTTTAAAATAACTGAAGTGAAATCTACGTGAAGCTTCAACATCTAAGTCACTTGATGGAAATGGGGGCCATGGAATCAGGAACCTCACAGCTAGCCTTTCCTTTGATGATGACAGCAGCCCACAGGGAATGTCCAAGGAACCTCAGGGCTTAAAGAACCCACTTGAAAAGCAGGTGGCAGGAATATCAGATTCCAATCTGAGTAAACTCTGAGCTCTATAATTCCCTACCTCTAGTTTGCTGGGTATGCAACTTAAATATTCTAAACCTGAAATTGTTTGCCTGTAAAAATGTGATGGAATATTCCTACTGGTGAATGTTGGGAGAAGTGGAATAGGTGTATTGCTATTATTTTGCATTGTTATTATCTGTCACTTATTCACTTAATATCTTTTTATTAAACACCTAACTTTGTTCCAAGAATAAGTCTTGGGAGATAAAGCAGTGAATTAAAGAGAGCAAGGCCCTGACCAAGGGAGCTTATATTCTAAAAATGGTGGCAGGTACAGATACTAAATAGATAAAGGAGATCAGTTTCAGGTAGTTGTAAGTGATAAAAGCAAAAGAGAGTGGAGAGACAGAGTTGCTTTTGTTTGTCTAGCACTTAGGTAGGGTGCTCAGGGAAGGTATTTTTGAATAAAGTATGTAGAGAACCATTTGATATGAGTGGAAAGAGTATTCTTAGTAGAGAGGATAGTGACAGCTAAGTCTTGAAGTGATAATATTCTTGATGTGTTGGAAAATCATTGAGAAAGACAGTGTGACTAGAGGGGACTTGGGGACAGAAGCCAAGGTCACAACATTATCCGGAATGCTAAACAATTTAATCTAGGCCATTTTAAGAACTTTGGATTTGACATTGAGTTAGATGGGAAGATATTGGATGATGCTGAAAAGAGATGCAAGGTCATTTGACTACAGTGGAAAGAGTCACTCTGAGTGCTCTGTGGGAAAGAGGAGAGGCAGCGAGAGTGAAGGAAAAGATCCAGGAAGCTTGGCTGATAGGAGATGTTGGTGCCTGGAACTTGGGAGTTCATGAAGGAACTGGAGAAATGTGTAGGTGGAACTGGGCGGTAGACATACATGCTGTTACACAATTATATTTCATGACACAGTAAATAAACACAGGACACCTTGAACTAGGACGAGATTCTCTTTGTATTCCTATTCGTGTTGATGCAGAATTAACGTTCTAAGAAAACGCCCATCTTTCCATTTTCCTGTCACATTCCCACTGGCTTCTTCCCTCATTCATGACCACTCCCACTCCACTCTCAGAAGCACAACTGGATTTGCTAAGCCTCCTTTGCTCCCTAGGTGAGAGTGGATCCCTTTGAGGGAGGAGGAATTGCTTTGAAAACGGTAAAAACGTCCACAGTTGTCAGGTGCAATCACTAGATTATAACCTATTACATTATATGTTGTTTTATGGTTGCATAAACATATCTTGTGATTTTTGTGGTCTTTAGTACCTACTCACATCTCCATTTCTGCTTATTTCAATCTGTTGTTTCTTTTTCAGGGGATGGCTGTGTGTGAAAAAGAATGCTATCTGGGCTCTAAGTACCTCTCCTACCTCAGAAGAATGTGTCGTGGAGCAGGTTGCAGACGCATCTGCTGAGGACGCCCTCTCCAAATCCAGAATAACGACGACATTGCAATGTGACATAACATACCACAGATGGGATAGTGTTATTGTCTTCCATGCATATAAGTATGTCAGAAAATATGTTTCTGCATTGTGTTTTATAGCTTGCCAGTAGCAGCTAGGCTTTCTCTCTTTCTCTTTCTTTTGGTCTAGGGGTTGGTGCTGTGCAACTTTTATAATTATTGCCTTACTAGAGCCTCATCCAATTTATATCATTTTATCTATTTCTCTGACTTTTTAAAAAAATTTGACCCTTGAATTCCATCAGGTTTCCCAAAAGAATACAAATAATATGTTAAGATGCTTCCTATGATCCAGCCGGAACACCAGGACACTTGGACTGTTTTTTTACAAGTGGCGAGAGATTCTTTACTGTGTCTTATGAACAATTTGACAAGTCGTATTCACAGTTCATGAAAAATTTGCAAAACACTTGATAAGGATGGTTAATGCCATGAAATTTTTTTCATTTTTATTTGTGTTTTATTATAAACGAGCTTGATAAGGATCAATTAACATGTCAGATTATGTCACTTTATTAAATTTTTACAAACTTTTTCTAGAACAATTCAGTTGCAGTTTCATTTCTATTTCTGGTATAATGCCTTTTGATAATCTTTTCATGTTTTGCATCTAGTTTTTTTTTTTCCCCATAGAAAGACTATTGAACCATCTGTCACTCATTTATATTGTTTGATTTTGTAACAGCACTATGGAGACATGATTCACATACTATAGTTCACATAGTTAGGGGTTCAATTCAATGGTTTTAGTATATACACAGAGTTATAGAAATATCTCCATAATCAATTTAGAACATTTTCATCATCCCCCCAAAAAACCCTCTATATCCTATAATAGTTACTCTTCATTTCTCCCTATTACTAGGAAAATACAAATCTAGCTTCAGTCTCCATAGATTAGGCTCTTCTGGACATTTCTTATAAGTGAAATCACACAATATGTGGTATTTTGTGATGGCTTCTTTCACTTAGCACTAAGTGTCAAGATTTATCCATGTTGTAATATATATCAATATTTCCTTTTATTGCAAATTAATTTCCATTGCATGAATCTACAACACTGTATTTATCCATTCATCTGGGATTTTACCTTTCATTTAATTATTTGTTATGAATCATGTAGCTATGAGCATTCATGTCCAAGTTTTTGTGTAAACATATGTTTTTATTCCTTTTGAGTATATACCTAGGAGTGGAATTGCTGCATCGGTGGTAACTCTAAGACGGTTTTGCCAAGTGACTACCCCATTTTACATTCCAGCATTGTATGAGGATTAAAATTTTTCCACATCTTAGTCAACATTTGTTATTATCTGTCTTTTAAATTTTGACCATTCTCAATTGAGACAGAATTCTCCCCAGGTTATTTTAAGAAGTTAACGTCACACTGATACCCAAACTGGATAAAGATCCAACAAAAAAAAAGAGAACTTCAGGCCAATATTCCTAATAAACATAGGTGCAAAAATTCTCAACAAGACTCTAGCAAATTGGATCCAACAACCATCTCAAAACTCATCCACCATGATCAAATAGGCTTCTACCCAGGGTTGCAGGGCTGGTTTCACATCCACAAGACCATAAATGTAATTAAATACATCAACAGACGTAAAAAAAAAAACCCAAACCAAAAAAAACTCCACATGCTTATATCATTAAATGCAGAAAAGTTTTTGATAAAATCCAGCATTCCTACTTGATAAAAATCCTTGAACTCCTAGGTAAAGAAGGAACATAGCTCAAAATTGTAAGCACCATCTACGATAAACCCATAGCCAACATATTGCTAAATGGGCAGAAACTGGAAGCATTTCCCCTGAAAAGCAGAACAAGACAAAGGGCTGCACACTCTAATCCCTCCTGTTCAACATTGTGTTGGAAGTCTTAGCTAGACTAGAAGGAAATCAGATGTATCAAATTAGGAAAAGAAGTTAAGTTAGCCCTCTTTACTGATGATATGATCCTATACCTCAAAAATTCAAGAGAATTTGTCAAAAACCTCCTGGCACTGAAAAGGACTTTAGCAAAGTCTCAGTATACAAAATAAATATGCAACAAACAAGCCGCATTCTTATGTATCCACAACAAACAGGCAGAGAACCAAATAAAAAACACAAGCCCAATCACAATAGCCACAAAAAATTGAAATACTTCAGGATCTTTCTAACCAGAGAAGTGAATCACCTTTATAATGAAAACTATAAAACACTGCTGAAAGAAATCTCGGAAGACATGAATAAATGGGAAAATATTCCATGCTCATGGATAGGAAGAATCACCATCGTTAAGATGTCTTTCCTATCAAAGGCAATCTACAGATTCAATGCAATACCCATTAAATTACCAACATCATTCTTCTAAGACCTGAAAATGACAATACAGGAATTCATATGGAAACGTAAAGTACCATGAATAGCCAAAACAATTCTTAGCAAATGAAACAAAGTGGGAGGTATTACACATTCAGACTTTAAACTTTACTACAAGGCTACAATAATCAAAACAGCCTGGTATTGGTACAAGAACAGGTATATAGATCAATGAAACAGGACAGAGATTCTGGAAGCAAAACCTCAATTTCCCAACCAATTCATCTTTGACAAAGTCTCCACTAACAACCACTGGGGAAAGGACAACTTATTCAGTAAATGGTACTGGGAAGCCTGACTGACCACATGCATAATATTGAAACAGGACCCCTACCTATCACCCTACATAAAAGCCAGTTCTAAATGAATCAAAGACCTAAAAGTAAAACCTCAAACTATAAGAATCTTAGAAAACGCAGGAGACACTCTTAAAGAAATTGGAGTAGGCAACCAATTCCTGATTTAAAAAAAAAAAAAGAACCCAGATGTCCGTGTCACAAGAGATAAGATAGACAAATGAGACTTCATCAAACTTATGAGCTTCTGCAAAGCAAAAGAAACCACCAGGAGAGTGGGGAGACAGTCCATGGATTGGAAAAAATATTTGCTAACTTTTTATCTGACAAAGGCCTATCATTCAGGATCTACAAGGAACTCAAAAGTTCCAAAAGGAAAAAACAAAACAAAACAAAACAAAAAGCCCCATTAAAAAGTGGGCAAAAGACATGAATAGACACTTCTCAAAAGAAGATATATGGGCAGCCAACAGATACATGAGAGTGTTCAGCCTCACCAATTATCAGAGAAATGCAAATTAAAACCACATTGAGATACCATCTAACCCCAGTAAGAATGGCCATCAGTAATAAAACAACAGATGCTAGTGAGGATGCTCTATGGGAAACAGAGTGGTGATTTCTAAAAGAACTCGAAATTGATCTTCCATATGACCCAGTAGTACCTCTATTGGGAATATTCCCAGAGGTACTTAAATCATTCTGCATAAAAGATGCCTGCACATGCATGTTTATTCCAGCACTCTTCACAATAGCAAATATATGGAAACAACAGCTGCTGCCTATCAAAACTGGACTGCATAAAAAAATGTGGTACATATACACAATGGAATATTATGCTGCCATAAATAAAGACAAACATATGGACTTAACAGCAACTTGGATGAATTTAGAGTCTCTAATACTCAGTGATCTATCACAGAAACAAATATCAGAGTACCAAATGTTCTCACTCAAAAGCAGACCCTGAACATTTACCATAATACTATAAGAAAGGATTGACCGTAGCAAAAACTACAGGGGCAGGGGTGGTGGTACACATAACATCAGTAACGGTACCTGGTCTCAAGCCAGGCAAAGTGAAGACCAAAGAGAGGCCCAAACTTTGCCTGATGTCAACTTGTATACCTAATTGTGAATTATATTCCACATCTTTAAAATTACATAAAGAAATAACATAAATAAATAAATCTAAAGATTAAAAAATCAAAAATTGTCCATTTTTACAAATGTGAAATAGTTTGTCATTTTAATTTTGATTCATATTTTCCATATGTCTGATGACACTAGGCATCTTTCCAGACGCTTATTGACCATTTGTATGTCTTTCTTGGAAAAATGTCTACTTAAATGCTTTTCATTTTTAATAGTTATTTGTCTTTTTAATAGCTATTTGTCTTTTGCAATTATTCTTTAAATATTCTAGATACAAACACCTTATCAGATATTTATTGACAAAATTTTTGTCCCATTCTGTGGGTTGCCTGTTTACTTTCTTGATGGTGTTTGGTGTTTTTTAAAGCACGAAATATTTTGATAAAGTCCAATTTATCTGCTTTTTTAATGTTATTTCTGCTCTTGGTGGTCACATTTAAGGAACGTTTGCCTTATCCAGGATCATGAAGAATTACACCTATGTTTTTTTCTAAGAGTCTTATAGTCTTAACTCTTGCATTTAGGCCTCTGATTTATTTTGAATTAATTTTTGTATGCAGTGTGAAGTGTAAAACTTCATTCTCTTGTATGCAGATATCCAGCACCATTTGTTGAAAATATTATTCTTTTCCAAGAAACTTTAATCTTAGAGTAAAAATAACTGGATTTTCAGAGACTTAAGCAGCAAATTATTATTCCCATTTTATTCAACAAGCATTAGATGTTAAATAATGCTACTATTTTGTGTAGGGCTTTATGCCAACAATCACTAGGGTCCTATATCTCAGGGTAATTAGAGCCGAATTAATTCTTACATGAACTATCAAGTCTAAATAAGATTATATTTTCTGTACCACACATTAGTATCCTTTTTCTAACTCCTGTAACCTAAATTGATGTAAATTTTTTTCCTGTCGACATCAACTCTTTGTTCCTATAATTTTTCCTCTCTCTCCTTTTTCTCTCCTCCCTCACCTCTCTCTCAAAAATGTAGAGGGTTCTCTGTGTTAGAATTGAATTCAACACCTAGGATTTTACATTCACCCCCCCACACACATTTTCTAACAACTTGAGAAATTGGTTTCATCCAAATGTAAAAACCAAGCTATTTAAAAAAAAATTTTATTCACTTTCTCTTTCTATTCTGGCTTCTTAAGTGTCTTTTTTCCCTATTTCTTGGTAAGTCATTTTTACTAAGTTTGGACCAAAAACTTCTTCCACTTTCTATATCTTCATATAAATCTTCGGCGTCCACAAACTGAAAATTTACGTGTTTACTCAAACTGTCAAACACAGCTATTTTTAGTGAGTTTGGGGAAACTGGAACTGACCACGATACTGTTTTATTATAGATAACTCCATGTCTTCTTATGACATGATTGGGAAGGATGTGATATTTGAAATCACAACCACAAGACGGAATTTGCAATAAGTATTTTGTTTTATTGTGTTTCACATCCTCTTCAAGGTCCTCTGGACTCTTTGTGCTCCGTAGAAATAGTAACAATAGCAGGAAGGATAGATAAGGACAGTTCCAGGATATTTGTGCCAACGGTTCTCTGTACTAATAACCATGTATTTATATTTCCGTCTTCAAGTCTCACCAAATGTTTTGGTCAACACCTGCAGTTGTTATGGAAGCATCCTTGTGACTTCCTGGAAACTGTCTATGCTTTTCCCTAGATCAGTTGATTTTTTTCCTATGGCATGTCTACCTCTCACAGCAGCTTTCACGAATGCAGAAGAACTCCACTGGAGATTTAAAATGCTAAATCAATATCTATATTAACATCTAAATCAAAGTAACTGATGTTTGATATTGTTGTTAAGAATTTTTAGTATTTTGGCTTTCTCTGAGAAAGCCAATCAGAATATAAGTGCAATTTATTTTTTTATTTAAAAAATGTGGGGTACCATTCAGGGTCATTTATACAAATGGTCATTAGGCAGCTATCCTTGTTGATGAGGTGTGCCTCTCCCTCCCCTGGCTGTTTCCCACCACTGCCAATCCCTTTCTTATAGTATTGTGAAAGTTGTTCAAGGTCTGCTTATGAGTGAGAATATGAGATGCTCAGTTCTTTGTTTCTGTAATGGATCACTGAGTATTATAGGCTCTAAATCCAAATATTATCTGAGTTATATTAAGCCAAACTCTTGACCATTATTTGCCTTAAAGAGAAAGCTATCCTTATAACCATGTATTTTTTTTTCAGCTTTTCTGACCAATTATATGGTTTGAAATGCAATTTTTCTATATTACAGGGAAGCTTTTATTCAACTCAAAGAGAGAGAGTATCTATATGAATCAAAAATACTATTCTTCTACCTGGGAATTGAACTGGATTTTTATTTATTTATTTATTTTTATTTTTATTTTTTTGAGTTGGAGTCTCACTCTGTCGCCCAGACTGGAGTGCAGTGGCTGCTCCCGGCCACCGCAGCCTCGACCTGCTGGGCTCTGGCGATCCTCCCGCCTCAGCCTTCCAAGTAGCTGGAACTACAGGCACGTGCTACCACACCCAGCTCATTTTTTGATTTTTTGTGGAGATGAGGTCTTGCCAAGTGGCCCAGGTGGGTCTCGAACCCGCGGGCTCAGGCAATCCACTCACCTCGACCTTCCAAAGTGCGGGATTACAGGCTGAGCCACTGAGCCCGGCCTGAACTGAATTTTTGAAATCTATTGAGCAAGTCGGGAGTAGACTCTTTTCAAATAAAAAGAAGGAATACTTGCTTGTTTCTTCTGTGGCCTTTTATTGAAGAATCAGACAAGCCACACGATCAGAGTGGGAGTTTTAAGCACAGCTGCAGCTTTCTTGCATACTTTTCACCCTTGAAACCATAAAAGAGGAAGAAAATACATTAAGGGCATCCTGCTAGACATATGTAAAAGGTGATTCTGATATTTCAATAAAAACTTTGCTAGCAAATTAGCTAATATTAGTTTTCATGATCTAACTTTAAACGGGGTGAAAAACACTTCTTCCACATTCTGCAGCTACAATTGGAAATTAGATTCTTCTTCCATTTAGCCATGCATGAGAGGAGATGGAAATGTGCATGCATGGATGCACAGTAAGGACAGGGAACTCCTATAGCGGGTGATCATGAGAATGAGCTCTGAGGTCTGTAAAAGTTTTGAATTCAACGTCTAACAAAAATATTAATAGAAAATGTGTCATTGAAAAATCACTTTGACCTCCATATCTGTACCACAATAATACGTATTTCTTAAGATTTCCGTGAATATGAGATAATGTATGTGACATCATGCCTAGCATAATTTTAAGCTCATGCTAAAATATTTTTAATTACAGCTGTTACTGGTATCTAAAAAAATCCAGGCCGGGCTCATTGACTCACACCTGTAATTCCAGCACTTTGGGAGGCCTAGATGGGAGGATTACTTGAACCCAGGAGTTCCAGGTCAGGGTAGGCAACATAATGAGACCTTGTCTCTGAAAAAATAATTAGACAGATGGGGTGGTGCATGCCCGTAATCTCAGCCACTTGGAGAGTCTGAGTTGGAAAGATTCGCTGAATCCAGGAGTTTGAGGCTGTGTTCAGCTATGAGCACGTCACCGTTCTCTAACCTGGGCTACACAGTAAGACCTCAACTCACTTTAAAAACAAACAAACAAACAAAAAACACTTATAGCAAAATCATCAGATTGTTAAGGTAAAGCAAAGAGGAATCAAATATGTCTGTTTTGCAAAATGAAGAGGAAGTAAAACAACTCACTTTTTTCTTCCATCTTGTAAGACCTCTAAGCGACTATGTGAAAAGACAATGTCTGTCATACCACAATACTGTTTGAAAAGTTCAAAAGAAAAAAGGCCAAATAGTATGCCCAATGCAAATGTAATGTTTTCATTTCTAGTTAGTGAATTAGTTACACACTAGATCGCTGCATCCTTGAAGGTGCCTTCAAATGCAAAAGGTATGATTGCACGCTTTCAGAGATTCAGAGAATGGATGATTGACTTCCTTTAACCAGATTTAAATTGTACCTGGCTTCTTCAAGTCAGGCACATGTATTGATTTAATAATTAAATGCCATATTCTCATTCTCTGTTCTACCCATGCGTTTTTCCTCAGGCAGTGAATATGAGTGTTGAAGATTTTTAGTCTAGACTTCAGCAGGTAGTCAAAGTTGGTAAAAGAAATGTATTGTATGTCATGCCAAAGCAAATCTAAAAGTATTTGCAAGTCTTGTAATTGAAAGTTTAGCAAGGCGCACAATCCTCGCTGGACTCCACAAATGTCAGAGAGTTTTCTAAAGGATAAATGTATATTTTTTGTTTGCCTCCATTGTCTAGCAATTGTTGAGATTTTTCTCATACAGTACTAGAATTTCAAAGCCGAATATTAGATCTTAGGGTTCATTCTCTCATTTTAGATGTAAGAAAATTGAGAGTGAAAGGTTAGACAAGTCATTTTTATTGCATGTTCATTTTATCCTAAGACCATCTTTTAGGTTAAAGAAAAGCATAGTATTATTAGAAGCTGAAAATCTATTCAACACACCTCATCTACCTGTCTGCATATACTGTATGTCTTTCTAAGGTATGCAAATTAAAATTATAAAAATATAAGTACATTATGAATGTGCCTTTGGAAATTATAAATATGCTTGGACATTTATAGTATACAACAGTGTAAGTTAATATTAGATGTTACACATTATATGTTATATATTAAACATTATATATATTTCATATAGGTATGTGTATAGGCATCTCTCTAACTCTACATATCTATATTCTTTGTACATATGTAGCTATGTATCCTGCACTGCCATGATAGGTGCTTTTGAGGATGGCAAAGGTCAATATATCTAGGCACTTTGCAGTTCCTCAATTGTTGTCTTTTTTTGGGGGTCAGACATCATCTCCCACTATGTGTAAGTGCATATGTGGTTAAACCTATTCTACCTCAAATCTTCTTAGCAATGATAAGCTATAATATACCTAAGTTTCACCCAGATATTTCCAGACCTGTGCTATTTATATCACATCTATGGGTATAAAGAAATTACCCTTAAAAAATAAACAAAGCCTCTATCTCATTCTAAGCTCTATCCAGTATTACGCAAACCCAGTTGAGGAGACCAGATGAGGTATAGGCATCATGCCACTCTCTCTTTCATTTTTATGACCTTCATTTGTCACTAAGTCTTCCTTTTCCAACTGTTAAAAGTACCAACATCTCCCAGTCACTAAATAAAAGCATTCAGATACATGTCATGGATAAAAAGACATATGTAGGAGAAGCAACTTGTGTTTGTGCCTCAGCAGGCAGGACAACATGACCCATTACATGGATACATAAAGTGCATCAAACACCTATTCACATAGGAAGGGAGACCCCCCAAAACCCTGAATTATTTTTTGGAGGGTGGACCCATTTTTTAATACAGACTTCTGCTGCTAGGTAAGTGTTCTAGGAACCCATCTGCACCAGTGGCCCAGCCAGCACTGTTGAGATTTCAAAAACTGTTTTGAGCATTGGAAAAAGCCTCTTGATAGGTGTATTGCATCAAACAGAGAGTACAGTGAAGGTGACTGAAGTTTAAACATGCAAAAATGAATACAGACTTTCGTAAAAATAAATTCCGGGTTTATTGAGGTCCACCCTCATAATAAATAGATGCAATGTGTGTATATGTTGTGACAGGCTAGTCAACACGACCCATTATATGGATATATAAAATGCATAAAATCCCTGTTCACATACATTATGGCCACATATGCAGGATGTTAATTATATATTGCTGCTTATGTAAGGATGATTTAAGTTGAATGACTTAAATCATAAGATGTAAGATTTAATCATTAAATTTAATCATAAGAATAGAATCCTTTCTTTTTCCAAAATACCACATTGCAATGGAGACATTGAGCATGATCGTGACAAATTAGAATCCAAGTTTTTTATATAAAATAGCAAGCATAGTCAGTAAAAAGTATTGGGTAACTAAGAGTGCAGAGAAAAAAGGAAATGGGAACTCTGAACCACAGTGGCAACCTATTGTAAAGGAAATGGGTATGGATACAGAATTAGAAGACCAGGAGTCCAATCTCAATTTAGTCACTTACAACAGTGCAACTTCAGAAAAATCATTCAATGCTAGACAGCAAAGGACACACACCTGACTACAACACACCTTTAAAATAGTAAGACGCTTGTGAACAGAGCATTACAAGACTGTGAGAAAAATGCTCTAGGAGAGAAAATAATCATGCAGAAATGTGGAGAAGAAAACAACACATTCTCTTGGAGAGTTTGATTTGATCAGTGTGAACAACTTAAAAAGTAAATAGGCATTTACTGAATGGAAGACCGAAAGAACATTCAAAGCTAATAGAACAACATGTAAAAAGTATGCTGCACTGAATGAGCATGATAAGAAAAGGAGTTTAGGAAAGTCAGTGGATCTCAAAACCACTGGTTACGGTGCAGTAGAGAATATGGCCTCAGAGAGCTGGGAAGACTGAATTTTAGAGGAGTTTTACCTGATACGCATCAGAGGTCTTGGATTCTCCCTTATAGGCACACCAAGTCATATAAAATGTCGTGTGGTAGAGAATCTACACGGTTCTATAGGTGTATAAGGAAGATAACTTTTCTAAAGTGTGAAGGACCAATGTCACTGCAATGTTACATGGGAGGCCATTTGCAACAGGCTAGGCAAGACATGCAGGCCCTGTGAGAGACTTGCCTAAAATTGGAACTGTGTCATTAGACAGCAAAAGCCAAATTTCAGGAATATTTGTGAATTGAAATTAACAAGATTTGCTAGCTATTTGGAAGTTTAGGATGAACAGTAAGGGAAATGGAGGACTCAAATATATGTCCTTTTTTTCCTTCCCCCCTGAGAATGTAGACTGAATGGTGATTGTTTTTAAGAAAAACGTTGGCTGCATAATATTCCATTGCGTATATGTATCACATTTTAAAACTCCAGTCCAGCTTCGATGGGCAACATGGTTGGTTCCATGTTTTTGCTATTGTGAATAGAGCTGCAACAAACATACGTGTGCAGGTATCTTTTGTGTCGAATGATTTGAGTTCCTCTGGGTGTATTCCCAATAGAGGAATTGCTGGGTCATATGGAAGGTCAATTTCTAGTTCTTTCAGAAATTGCCACACTGTCTTCCAGAGAGGTTGCACTACTTTGCATTCGGCCAGCAGTGTAGAAGCATTCCTTTTTTTCTGCATCCTCTCCAGCATCCGTTGTTGTCTGTTTTATTACTGGTGGCCATTCTTTCTGTGATTAGGTGATATCTCAATGTAGTTTTGATTTGCATTTCTCTGGTGATGGGTGAGGCTGAGCACATTTTCATGTGTATGCCCGTATACCGTCTTTTGAGAAGTGTCTATTCATGCCTTTTGCCCACTTTTTAATGAGGCTGTTTGTTTTGTTCCTTTTGGCACGTTTGAGTTCTTTGTAGATCCTAGATATTGGACCTTTATCAGATATACAGTTGGCAAATATTTTTTTCCCATTCTGTGGGCTGTCTCCCTGCTCTCTTGATAGTTTCTTTTGCTTTGCAGAAGCACGTTAGTTTGATGAGTCCCACTTGTCTATCTTATTTCTTAAGGTATTATGCAGCCATAAAGAAAGACAAACATATGGACTTCGCAATAACTTGGATGGATTTGGAGTCAATAATATTCAGTAATCTATCACAGAAACAAAGAACAGAGCACCATATGTTCTCACTCATACGTGGACCTTGAACAATTACAATACTACAAGAAAAGGATTGGCAGTAGTGGGAAACTGTCAAGGGAGGGGTGGTAGGATTGGCAATTGAGGAAACTGCTAGGGGAGGTAGGGGCACACCTCATCAACAAGGGTAGCTGCATAATCAATGTTTGTATACCTAATCCTGAATTGTACCCAACATCTTTATAATAAAAAGGAAAAGAAAAATGTTGGGAATGTGAAAACGATCAAATTTGTGTTCAATTTATTGATTTAAATTTTGACATATTGAATCTGGCCATCAGGTAGAGATCTCATCTAGCTAGCTGGAAGTATCATTTTTTAACTTAAGAGAATGGCCATGGTTGGTTTTAAAGCTGTAGACACCATCAGTTTATAAGTGACAACTAAAGCTATCACAGAGACTAGAATCTCCCAGGAATAATGGATAGAACAAAAAAATGTAAAAGGGTGAAATTAAAGGAATGCTAACACAGAAAAAGTAGGCAGAGGTAGGGGAAAGTCAACCATGATTAATTAGTAAGAATAGCTAGAGAGGTAGAAAGACTTCAGGATCCAGTTGCAGGCAAGAGGCTAAATTGAAGAGATTATTTCATTAGCAGATAGTGGTCAAAGGAACAATGTCGAGATCAAGTGAGTTGAAGACTCTAAAGAGATCCTATGGGATAAATACCCAGGAGGATAATGCTGGGGACAGGCAAAGGGTCATTATACTAGAAATGTGTCTTTATATTTGAAGTCAGTTTAATGGTTCTATGTATGTGAACACAAGTCATATTAAATGTGATCTTAGTAATGATGACTGGGTGTTAGGCCTTGGGTACCAAACACTGCGACAATTTTCTAGAAACATTCTTAATGTTTCATATGTGGCAGAGTTCTCATATTGATGCACTAATAAAGTAATATATTCTTTCTCAGTTTTATGTACCATTTTTTTCTGTTTCTTTGAAAAAATATTACTCACTATTAATTATCAATATACTAGTGCTATTTTTAACATTATTATTGGAATAGGTGGCATTTCAGTACTGCAAACAAAACAGTGATATAATGTTAGCCATAATGTTAATCACTTCCACAAGATCTTATTTCCAAGAAGAATTCAAATATTAGCACTTGGTTTTTCTCTGCAGGTATATTTGCTATTGTGGCAGATATGAAATTTAAAAATCAATAATAAAAAATAAGTACTCCAGATATTTGTGCTATAAAAGAACTTAGAAATGTGCTCATGCATGAGAAAAAGAAGAGTATGGAATTTCACAATGAAAGAAAAACCTATTTCTCCACATTTAATGTTAAATGGTTAAACATGTTATCTCTTCACATGTATATTCACTGCTACATATTTAGCAAAAACATATTCAAAAGAAGTCCTTGTATTCAAATCTAATTTTAAAATTATCTAAAATTTAAATTTAACTGGCTTAATTTTTATTCACTTTGAAGATATGTGATTTTATGTATAAATTGGATCAGAGTATAGAAAATACAGCTACATATAGTATATATTGTACTTACTTAAATACATTTTTATCCCATGGCTTCATTTTCCCCTCATTTTGGAAAATAATATAATTCAAAATAGTGGTTTTTTTTTATGAATACCCACAAAATCCTCAACTTCTGTGTTGTCTCTGGAAATACACCATCAGTGTGCATTGGAAACATGCTAGTTTGTGGTTTTCTGGGAAGCTTTGAGGTTTTAACTTTGATCTCTCCCCTCACACACTGAGATTTTCTCCTGACTCCACTAGCCCAGACAGAATTTCTACGCTTGATCTCTAAGGTAATCTTAAACGTACTCCTGACACTGGCCTCCCTCAGTGGTAAAAGTTTCCCTGTTAACCATGGTATGTTTACTCTTCAGTTTCTGTGTTGTCCTTTGGTCGTCTAGTCTCAAATGTGACTTCTTTAAACTTTCTCACCCAGGAAGAGTTTCTCAGTCATTTAGTTCACATGTTTCCTGCTTTGACTAAAGTATATTGAAGTTCCATTCTTGTTTCCTCAACTCTTTCAACTCCTTTATACTGAGGAAACTAGACTTTCTCTTTGATCTGTCAAAGAATCTATAACATCATTTGACCACTGGGTGAACTCTACTTAAAGTCACTCCATATTTTTGTGGAGCTCTTATTCATCCTTTTTTTTTCATTCTGTATCTCTGTCAAGGTACTCTGCACCTCAGATATCATAGTTGTGTGGTTTTTTTTTTGACTATTCAATCCATTGCTACCAAATCTGATCTGATCTCAGAAATGAATCTGTCATGAGTCATGTCTACCTTTGAGTGCCATTAATATGTGTGAACTCAATTAAGGATATTAGTAAGTGAGCCCTAACTATCAAAGGAATTTTTTAAAAAGTGAGAGTTTGTTTGACATAAAACACAAGTCAACAAACTGTTGACACTTTTGAGAGAGAAAGCTTTTCCAAAGCTCATCAGTTTATAGAATAATTTTCCTTCTTCCATCTACTAAAAAGCAGCAGATTATGTACAGTGGGAAAAGATATTTATTAATCTATACCTGTGCCGTTCTTTGGGATAATTTGATAAAGTAAAGGGAACATATTACAAATAATTCCATGTACTCTAACCACTACACAGACTTTCACAGATGTTGTCTGACAGTTAGTTCCTTACATTAAAATTAAAAAGGCTAAGTTGAGTGTTAATGCTTTATCCCAATTTAATAAATAAACTCAAATTCAGAAAGGGTAAAATTTCCCAAAGGACCTCAATTAGCAGTGATTGGATTTGGAACTCTATTCCAGGTCCTCTGTTCCATGTCTTACTTACTTTCCCCATATTGCCTCTGCCATAGTTATGATCCCACCGTTTCTCGAAATCTATCATTTTCTCGTGACTTTTCAGCAAATACTGTGCTTTCACCATGGGAATCTCAGACAAGATTAAATGCATTTAAGACCAGTCACAGATGGAATTCAGACTTAAATATTTTAAATACAAATGGTTTAATTAGTATTTACAATAAACAAGATAGAGTTGTGAACCAAGAGAGGGTGGTGAACCTGAGAGGCAGTGCCAGACCAGATTTATTCAAATGTCATTGTTACTGTCCTTAAATTAAGATTCCTTCAATGCTGCAATTTGGCTATTAATACTAGCTCTCTTATCTCATTGGCCTGCCTTCTGTAGTTTTTTTTTTTTTTTTTTTGGAGGCCATTTCTTTCATTAGCTACAAAATTTTCACTGAGATCACCTGAATATTCCCATAGTTGATGGGGGCTGTCTGATACCAATGGCTCTTTTACAGAATTACTCATGACCATGGCTCCAAACAGGAAAGAACCCATTTCTGAATTGAATTAAATTAAATTCCAAAGATCTCTAAAGGTTACCATCATCTCCAAGAGATTCAGTTTAGAATTTTTACTACTAATGTCTAACCTAGCTGCATTCAATTATTCATTTATTCTTAAAAAAACATTTACTGCACTAAGTTATTCCGCTTTCCAAAATCATCCCTTAGAAATTTTTTCTTGGATATCGTAGTTGTTTTTATTAAGAGTTCATTACAAAAATAAACAAGAAATATCGCAGTGTGAAATTTTAAGTATGCTTGTTTGTAGAGGAAATATTATGAACATATAATCCCCAGATGAAATTATACCTCCAACATTGGCTTGATTTTGTGTATATCACAAATCTATTTTTTACATTTCTCTCTTGTCTGAATTTAACACGCATAGAATAAAGGACACTAAGCCAAATCTAGTGTTGGACTTTGAATATACCTCTTGCCCAGAAAGATTTATTACAATGTCTCTAACTTTAACTATTTGCTCTGAATACTGAGCTTAGGCTTAGTTTCCACTGACAATAGATAATATTGGCAGATGACTAACAATTCTTGGTACCTACTGCACTAGCAATCTGCCTGATGCACGCGTACACACACACACACACACACACACACACACACACACACACACACTAGAAGGGACACCAAAGAAAACCCTAGAATTATCTTTTGTAGGACAGGCCCCCTGTAGTACAGTCTTCCCCTGCTGCTTAAGTGTTCTAGAAACCCATCAGCATCAATGTAGCAACCAGCATTTTGTTGTGAGAGTCTGCGTTCAGATTCAGTGACATTTTGGGGGGGAAATTCTTTCAACATGTTGTGTGCATTTCATGATGGGTGATTTACAAGTGTACCTGGCCACACTGCTGAGTGTTCAGAAGTTTTGGACCCAAAACAGCATGAATCCCCATGCCCTACCCTCCCTATTCACCCAATTTCACCCCCAAGTGACTTTTTTTTGGCTTCCCTGGGTGAAAAAAATCCTCAAATGGAAACGTTTTGCCCATGGGGAAGAGGTGAAACCAAAAACAGCAGAAGCACTAAAAAGCATCCAAATTGATGAGTTCAAAAACTGCTTTGAGCAGCGGAAAAAGTATCTTGATAGGTGCATTGCATTAAGTGGAGAGTACTTTGAAGGTGACTGAAGTTTAAGCATGTACACAATATTTTATAAGTAATTACAATTTTTCTTGGAAGATCCTAGGGGATCCTGAGAATCACTGTCCTCCCAAGGACTACCAAGTCCTCTGCCATACTCCCACACCCTAGACCAGGTCGTCAACAGTCCGTGTGTACACTGGTCACTCTACACACCCCAATCGGTGACACCAGCTGAATTGAATGGTTGCATCTTCTTAGCCATTCATATCAAGCAAGTCTCTCTTTTAGTCTTTTCTTCAGATGGAGTTATATATTTATGAGTACACACATATATCCTCACATAAAACAAAGATTGTCCTGTGTTGGGCATTTGAACTGAAGATGGCCTAAGCAAGTAATAACACTTTTATAACTTGAAACCATGCCATTTACTGCTTTATCCTTATTTAGATTTTAAAAGTTAAGCTTTGCAAAGTACTATAGGAGTTTTTAAAAAATCAGAGCTCTTCATTTTAGAAAGCATAGGAGTTAGAGGAGGAAGTAGTTACAGAATAAGGAAATATTATGTAACTGAAGTTGCCAGTTAATTATACAGACAATTCTGTTTAGAAGTTTAGAAGTTACTTGAAGTTTAGTAGAGAAGGTTTGTAAAAGAGATAGCATTTTAGCTGTCTTGAATGCAACCTTGAAATAAAAAATAAACCATCTGAACTTGGATTTTAAATCTAGTCTCTTATTTCATAGTTCTGTGCCTCTAGAAATAAATGTAAAATACCCAAGCCTTAGTTTCTTAGTCTTTAATATGTACCATTGTTTCTGAGATTTGTTTGGATGATCCATGTGAAAATTACAAGCATAGTGCTTTATAGATAGTAGGCACCCAACAGTGTTGCATGAGGGTGAGAGGAACTTGCATGGGAGAGAAAGGGAATTCCAAGCAAAGAAAGTGAGGTAGCAAAATAATGCAGGTGAAAGAAGACAGAATACATTGGGTCTATTAAGTATGCCGGTTTGATTGACATATGGACCAATATAAACGAAAAATAAAGGGCCAGATTGTGAACTCCTCTCCAGAGGAAATCTATACTTGACCTTTGGGCAATGAAGAGTGAAAAAAGGTATTTCAATATGAGCACGCATTCTCAAAGTAGCATTTGAAAGATCAATCCAGCCATAGCAAATGATTTTTTCCCTAAGATTTGTATATCCATAGTCTGAAATATGTTGGTGACCATATTTATTTAATCTCAGTCTTCAAATATATTCTTCACAGTGGTTTCATGACTCAATGGTGCAGAATTGCTTAAGGTTGTACTAATTTATTATTGAGCTAAAAATATCCAGGACACTCACGAGGAATATTTTATCTGAGTATTTAGGAAGGCATTCCAGCATCATCCAGACATCAGTTACTATATTTTAAGGGAACCATTTGGTTAAAGTTTATACTCTATTACAGCGATCACAATAGATAACCCTCCCCAATATATCTGAAAATAAAACAAGATGTTGTTTTCAAAAACTGTTGTCCAGACTGAGCACCACACTCTCCAAGACGTCCAGGATGTAGATAAAGATAAACTTTGTAACTGCACTTAGAAAGGTAGTGTTGGCAAGGCATCCAAGAAGTTTGGAAACAACCATCACAAAGACCGCCTTGGGATTTTATTCAGTAGTATGCCTCTGATCTGCCAAGTGTTTATTCTTAGCAATGGTTCCTGCTTTGATGAAGGGTGTGTGTGTGTGTGTGTGTGTGTGTGTGTGTGTGTGTGTGTGCGCGCGCGTGCACGCGCACACACACACACACACACACACACGAGAGGATAAAGAGATGGGGTGATCATAATGGTTATTCTTCAGAGAACTATGCCAATGACATTTCTGGTATTTCTGAGATAATGCATCACATATTATAATTAAATATCAACCATGATTGCTGATGTCTGCCTTGGTCCTTGAAAGAGTTCAAGTCTTTGGCAAAGTCACGTTCTTAGTTCCTTTGCAAAAACTCTAATGAAGAAAGTGAGAAAGATGTGTTAATATTTAATAAGCCTCCTGATCGATTGCTGTGCCTCCTGAAATGTTCATCTCTTTGACTGGTGGAAAATGAACTTCATTAGGGCTTTCTCTGCCACCTTGCAGTTCCTTGTTAACATTTCCCCTTTGGGGTCCCTGAGAAAAAAATGTCGTTTCTTTCCATGAATCTCTGCCAGCCATATTCTCCTGCACTATTTTCCATATTCATTGGCAGAGAAAAATGGATATAAATCTTATTTTTAGAAAAATATTATCAGCTCTTTGTGATCTAAAGTGAAATTTGTGAAATGATATTTTTATGATTCATACAAATAACTAGTAGACAGATTTAACATATGAAAGTTAGCACCATAGTTAGTTTCAAGCTATGAATGTCAAAATAGTAAATGCTTTTTCATAATTTAGCTTCATTTTATATGTTTTATTCGAAAAAGAAAAATGTAGATCCATGAAAAAAGAGAATCTACTAGGAAAGATTTGTTTATATAAAATAGCTATTATAAAATTGTATTCATTTAAAAGGCTTCAGTAAAGAAAAAGGTAATAGAGAGAAACACTTGTATAGTGTTAGTAGTAAAAAAGAAATACAATTTACTATTAATAAAATAATTAACAATGTAACACTTCAAGATACGTTGGTATATGTTTGTTTTAGATAATATGATATATGCATATATAAAGGACTCACATTGAAGCTGAACCTAAGAGTAGGAAAAAAATGGTTAAATATATTAATAACTTAATATACACCAGGGACTTGTCAAAAATGTAAGGTGCATCATCTTATTTAAGTCTCATAAGAAATGAAATATATACTATATACTAATGTTATTTGTGTTTTACCAATGAGAAACCTCAGAAAAAGATCATGGAAAATATTTTCCCAATTTTACACTGTTAAAAAAAATGTTTACCTCAAAGGAAATCTAAACCAATGCCTTCTACTTCCAGTCCAAGCTCCCAGGGAATATGTGTTCATACATACAAGGCCAAGAGGAATCATGTGGAGTTCCCACTTTTGAAAATCCACCTATTTCTGGAGAAAGCAGAAGAAAGCATCCAAACAGAACATCTAAACACCAAGAGAAAGGTGATTTTAGAACTTGTCAAGGTAAAAAACCTTTCTTCTAACTAGACTTCATTCATCTTTCAATCCGAACAAGAATGTCATTCAGAAAACCAAAAGACAGAGAATGGCAGAAAGTCACCCTTCTCCCTGTATTCCCTGTTCCAAACAATGTCAATAGTACTCGATTATTAAAGAACTGATAAGTCAAGTCCTTTGCTGATAGTGGATTCGAGAACCCAAGCTGATGCAAGTGAGTTTCCATCACAGCTCAGGCCTACGTCATTTGTAGAATTCAATACAAAATGAAAATGTGTGACTCATTTTTAAAATAAACTGCCGGGCTCGGTGGCTCAGCCTGTAATCCCGCGCCTTTGGGAGGCTGAGGTGAGTGGATTGCCTGAGCCTGCGGGTTCGAGACCCGCCTGGGCAGCGAGACCTCATCTCTACAATAAATCAGAAAAATTAGCTGGGCGTGGTATCGCGCGCCTGTAGTTCCAGCTACTTGGAAGGCTGAGGTGGAAGGATCGCCGGAGCCCAGCAGGTAGAGGCTGCGGTGGCCGGGAGCGGTCACTGCACTCCAGTCTGGGCGACAAGAGTGAGACTCCAACTCAAAAAAAAAAAAAAAAAGAATGGAACATGTTTATAGGTCAACTTATTCAAGTTCAGCAAAGATTGTCAGGGAATGGCTCCTTCTCCAGTGTTTCTTTCTTTTCATCCATAAATAGCATCCACTGTGCCTAAATATATAAACCCCAAATACAGGAGTCTTAAAACCAACCCTTTCCATTCCCACTTTTAATTAATCATTAAATCTTATCTACTTTACTCTTTTTTTCTTTTCTTTTCTTTCTTTTTTTTTTTTCCGAGTTGGAGTCTCACTCTGTCACCCAGACTGGAGTCTGGGAGGCACTTTGGGAGGCTGAGGCGAGAGGATGGCCTGAGCCCATGGCTTCGAGACCAGCCTGGACAGCATGGCAAGATCTTATCTCAACAATAAATTTTAAAAAAAATTAGCCCGGCATGGTCCCAGCTACCTGGAAGGCTTAGATGGAAGGATCACCTGAGCCCAGCAAGTCGAGGCTTTGGTGGCCGTGAGAGTCCCACTGTACTGCAATCTGGGCAACAGAATGAGACTCCAATTCATGGAGCAAAGAAATTAATAAATAAATGGAGAAATTTTGAACATGGGACATATTGATGTTATGATTTTTCACTATTTTCAATGTCATCTGTTTCTGAAAAAGAGCTACATAGATCTTTGTCTACCTACCTAAGAGCAATAAAAATCCGTATAATTTATTTTTCCCATTTCTTAAATAAAAAGAGGAAAGCATCGTTATATGTTGATTTCAGAGGGTATTCTTTCTATATAGGGAAGGGGACATGATAGTTGGAAGAGCAAAGATGAAGGGTAGTAACATCAAAGCTTTTCTTTCTGTACCTCACTCAACGTTGTCTCTGCCTCCAATTTTATTATCTCGCCATTTCACACTAGAATTTGCAGTAGTCCAAGTAGGTAAAACTGATGGGGAAATGGTGACCATGTGAGAATGAAAGCGTTTTCTTCCAAACACATCGGCCCCTAGATAGAACAAAGTACACGTAGAAGCTTGTCAATAAGTACGTATGGAAGTCATAATTGTGTTACTAAAATAAAATTGACTAAATATGGACAGATAAGATGTTATTGTAAGTCAAAATAGAGGAGAGAGTCAGAATTGGAAAAACGAGATTCTACTTGAACAGGCACACTCTAAGTTAACCTTTCCCTAGCGAATGCTCCGAGCTAAGCCTTATTATCTATTTAGTCATCATAAGTTTCCCCTATGACCGTGAGCACTCTGCAAGGAGACCGCCAAGGAATGCCCTTCTCAGATTGCCTGGTTCCACCTAGAACCAGGCTTTCTGGAAATCCTGAATAAAATGTTACTGGTATACAATACTGTTGAATGCAATAAACATTTCATTAGCGTTTAAAACAAAGCACTCATGGAAGTTATGGCTGCATGCTAGGAGGAAGTGAAAAAGAGAATGTTGAATGAGAGGAGTGACTTAAATGATACATTTATGAAGAAGTACTAATGAACGCCATGATAATAAAAGAGTATCTTTCATTTTGACTATTATTTGGAGATGAAATATCAAATTAAGCCACTAGAAAGTACGTTTTAGTGATGATGTTCACATAATACAAGATATGTGGAAACAGGTATCATATTGCTTCAACCCCTTCTTGAATTGTGTTTCTGAGGTTTAATTTGTAAGATTTATGCATTTCTCCTCTTTTAACCTTCTCATTCCTCATGAATAATTTTTTGGTAGAATCCCATGTTTTCTGATTATTTAGAGACTTAACTTAGTCATGTCCTTTGTTGAATGCTGAATATTTAAATACAGCTTTTATTTCAACGGCAAGCTTTTTCTTGTAGCTAGAGTTTTTGATTTTGAAAAGAATAAATCTCTTCCCAAATGGCTTATGTTTATCTTTAGAAGCAATTTATAAGAAAAATAAATCTGTCATAATCAGGTCACCCAGACATAGTGCTAAAAGCATTCTAATATCTGAGAAATCCCATGAAATAAGAAACAACGCTGATTTTTCTCTTAAATGTCACATAATGGTCTTATAAAAAGATGTCAATTTTAGTGTTAGCTGATCTCCACATCTTAGGAAGAAAATAACTTGAACTGAGGTATATTCGGCATACACATTGCTTCATAAAAATCTTTAAACATAGTTTTTTTCTGACATTTGCTACTTTTCCCATTGATGAAACATGTCTACTTAAATTAGGTATATCTGCTTTACTGCATAATGGTTTTAGAAGCATCTTTGGTGACTCTTAGGTATACTTGGGGTTTGGGATTTCATTATTCAGGCTTTTCAAAAACTAATATAATAAAATGCAGCCAACAGCAGCACCCACGTGAGGCAAATAATCAAACATCCAGTTATTTTTGAGGAATCAGTTAATTAAATGCTAATACTGACTGAGCTTGTGTTTGTGTATGTGTCTAATTTTTTCAAAAAGCTTATGTACTACACAAAGAGTTAGTATGCAGAAACAACTCAGTATTTAAAAAATTTTTTCTATCACAACTGGTTTTGTCTTTTCCAAAGACTGCTCAGTGCTATAAAGAAATTATATCCATTAGGTGAATTAGGTCAATTATTTTGATAATAACTAGGTAGCAATTAGTGCTTTCTGGCTATAATATTAATATTACCTGAGTCAGATAGTAATTTAGCACCATGAATGGCTATTTGGAATACACATCATTTTGCTATTAACTTATTATAAACCGAAAAGGAAGTTTTCATTACCTAAGGCAAAAGTTACGAGCAATTTCAAGAATCTTTAAAATTAAAGGATAATGGGAATCCTTTGAGATACTTCTGACAAGGGGCATGTTCTCCCAGTGAGGGTCAGAGTTCAGTTCCTGAACTCATCTATCATGTTCTGACTGGCAGGGGCTGAGTAGCTGTAAAGACTGTACAGGAGAAAGGACGCCCTCGCTGACCTTCCAAATCACTTTTACACTCACACACAGTTCAACAAATACACCCCTCCATGCACAAACACCATACACAAACAACGGTGCATTTTGAAAAGGGCACCCGTGATTAGGGAAAGCACATTTTAAGATTCTTGGACCCTAAGGGGATTAAAGATTTGAGATTTTCTTTTAAGTGCTTTTTAAGTTATGTGACAAAAAAAAAGTCATGTCATACCATTCTTTCAGCCGCAAATATCAGCGGAAAAACGTCTTACTGATGTCCTTTGATATGCAACAATTTTGAGAGCCATAAGGAGTACAAAAGAAAATGTCCATGTCAAGGTTCCTACTCAGAGTTGTTTTGCCGAAATGTAACTCTTCATCACTAAAAACCCTATAATCTAATGATAGTTCTAAACCAAGCCAGGTATTTGGTGTTCATGTAAGAGAGGTGCAGCTGTTGTGCTCTACATGCCTCTTGCCTCTCTTTCTTAGGATGTGGCTTTCATGTTAAGGAAAACAGGTTAGGTATTTTCCCTTTGAACGACTTTCACACTGCCTACTTAGCTTGGTTCACGAAATAAAACACACTGCAAGTTTTCTCTGTAATTCTTCATTCCTTAATCGAAATGTGGGTTCCATTATGGCAGAGACCAGCATACCTTTATAGTGAACGCCCAGGACTGGCACATTGTGAGTTCTTATCAACTGTTTGCAATTTAACAATTAATTCAACTACCTCTGAAATCCTGGGCCTGAGGGATGCCTCCCCATAAATGAACAGTTGATTGTGTACAAAACATCATTCCTCTCAGAATTACTAAATATGCTTTTCAGAGAAGCGTCAATCCATATCTTTCTTGCATATGAAAAGGGTTTAGGGCTATGTAGCCTATTTAAAGACTAAGTAGAGTAAATGGGGAATGTTTCTCTCTAGGTTTATGAAGTCAAAGCAACCTGGGGTCCACATTTTCCATCTTCAGGATGAGGGAAAAATTAGACTGAGCTTCCCATGGGTCGGCATAGACTTCCACTCATTTCATATTCATAGGGTCTTCTACAGTGGCCATTATAGGAGTTTAGTACATTTTTAAGAGTTTAATTTAACGAAATTCACAAATGATTTATTCTTCACATATTTTTGTTTGTTCTGGAAATTGTTTTTACAAGTTGGAAGATGGAGAGGATTCAAACAAGTAGATGATTATATTACTTAAAGTTTCCTTAATATGCCATAAAGAAAGCATTGTGAGACCAACTTCTCAACAAACTGTAAATCTAAGCCTTACACGATGCATTCTATATAAACATATTATATTTTGAAGTTCTTCTCCAATGTTTCTTCTTCAATTAGTTGGCAATTCGTTAAGAAAAATCTCATTTACAAAATGTTGTAATAAGAACATTAACATTTCAAAATGATATTAATACTTCCAGAGAATGAAAAAGCAGCAATGATAGAGGCTCAATATTAGTTACAATGTTTGCTAACTTGACAAAGCCTTGATCTTTATCAAAAATATTTAATTTTCTAACATGTGAGAAAATTAGTAAATTAATAATGGAATTGACTTCGACTACTCTATAACCTAAAATAGTCTTGAGTTTGACCTGAAGCACAATTGATTTAATAAAAAATATGATATAATCAAATTTGCAGTTGGCGTACTTGCCTATCAAGAATTTCAATTATTCTTTAGAAGTCCTTGTCTTAAAATGTGCAGAAAAATAAAGAGATGTATTTAGGGAAAAATAACCTCAATAGTTTAACTAAAATATGAAGTCCACGTATTTTAAAACCTAGAGTAATTTGAAGCATCAGCATATTGTATTTAAAATTCAACAGTTGCAAATATTACTTAAATTTCTTCTTTCTCGTACTTTACCAAATGGTATAGAAACGTATGGATGTGTGAATGTCCAAACATAGACACATCCTACCTTTCTCTGAAAAGAAGCTGATAATGTATCATGTTTTCAGTTTCAGGGTGCTGATTTCATTCAGCTGTAAGGTCATAGCACCCCCTAGGCCTGCCTTAAAGAATAGCAGTCAATTCTGGCAGAAGTTAAAAAAAAGCTTTAAAGCATATATGTAAAACCCAGGTATTTTTAAAAAATATTTTTCCATTGAAGAAGTATTCTATTTTATTTGGTAGCAACTGATATATCTACTATAGTTTAGAATTTCTGGTGTATAACCTGTTCTGACTCTGAGTAGTATCAATTGCTGTTAAAGAATAGGAAGCTGATTTATTCACATCGAGCATAAGCATCTCATTCAAATTTCCACTGGTCCTCTAAATTTTTACCCAAACTCATCAAAAAGCCAGACACTTGGACTGTGAGTATGAAATATAGGAAATGCCCATGATGTTTATTGACAAATCTTATGTTAATAGGCAACATCTTTCTGGGGGAAAATGTACATTATTAAAAAATATATCTGAATACAACACATGTAGCCACCACTCAGATAAGATATTCATTACTATTCTTTTATTCATATCTTTTATGTTAAGAAAATAATTGAAAGAGGACGGATTCGATGTGCTTGTAATAAATTTAAACTGTTTTGCTTGTCCCATCTTTGAATCCTCAAGTATTCCTTATTAAGCTACAATGACTATTTCCAGCATATCATAATAGTGCTGATTGCATAGCACCTGTCAGTAGGAATTCGACAATATAAACCTTGAGGGCTTTGATGGGAATGTAAATGGAATACCAATTTGCCAATGCAGCACTCAAGTCCGTAATATCTGTGGGGTTCGCAGGATTCCAATTAGTCTGACATTTTTTGCAGACTTCAGGAAAAGCACTATTGTAAAACTTCGAAACAAACAAAAAAGCAAGTTTCCTCACCTTACTTGGCCCATTTTATGATTTATTCCTCTTTTCGCTCCAGGAATGCTTGAAAGTCATCATTCTTTATTCTGAGATACTGTAAATCTAGATACTGTAAATCACTTTGTCAATGTACATTAAATTTAATTTAGCCTGACCACGGCTACCATTCAAAGACCAGCAAATTGATTGTGTTACTAAAAGGTGATCACAATGATACTGCCATTTAATGAACTCCATGCTTGTACATTGTTCCTAATGCACACTATTTTAGATCACTTAGTCAACTCCTCTCTAATTGAATTTATCATTTGAAACCTTGACTTGATGCTAATGGTCCAAAAATAGCAGAGTCTTTCCAGAGTAGTCCTGTCTACGAAATGCCATATATTGATGTTTTCCTGCAACAAACACTTGTCTTTCTTGTCTTTTCGTCAGGGCCAGTTGTCAGTTATTGAGGTGCAATTATAAGAAAACTTGCATTTAGAAAAAGATATTATTGACCTCTGCAAATTGACTGGCAACATCAAAATCTGAAAGTGGAGCTCAGGCGGGCATAATGGGATATATGTAAATTCTCCCCAAACACAGGCCTGAAACTGTCATATGGCTGTTGTTATTTTAAGATACACATGGTCTCCTCTTTCTGTTCTATCCCCTTTTATTTTCACTAAATGGAGGCAGCATGTTTGCAAGAGTAGTCAAGCTTAAGAGAAATGACAATAGCGTTTGCGAGGTTCCACCATGAAGGATCATTACCGGTGCCAGTTGGTTTCATAAGCCAGCTCTAGAGAAAGGTGAAATTGATGGAAGGTGACATTAAAACAGGAAAAGGGGTACAGAAAGAAACATGATTTCTATAGGTTTACAAAATCAAGGCAGCATTGTAGAAATTAGAAAGAAGCAGAGAATAGTAACTGATTATGCTTTAAATTTTTTTAACGAAAGAGGAACCTAATTTAGTGCTGCATTGTAGTTCAAAAATAGCTCCGCATAAATCATAAGGTGCTATACTTTGAGGAGCACTAAAGTTCCTAATTATGATAATACCTTTTGATAAGTTTTATTGAATATAAGCATTCCCATGATTAAATCTCTTAATAGGCAGCTCTCTCCAGTACTGGCTGCCATAATTTCAAAGCTATGTCATACACATTTCCTTACAGAAACATGATGATGATAGCTAATACTGCTTGCCAAAAATCAAATTGGAGAATAAATGCATAGAGAGAGAATCTAATTTACAATAAGGATTTCCAATGGGAAAAATTCACTGTCTATACAAAGTTTTGAGCAGAAATACAAGATTTGTCTTCATGAGGCATAACCCATTAACATAGGTAAAATAGAAAACCAAACATATTTTTTAAAAATCTCCCAACTTTTCCAGCTTTCCTTTCTTTTATATACTGTCTGTGTCTTGTGTTCACCCAGACATGACAAACGAGCTAATTTACATCTTTTACCTATACCACTTCCCTTCACTTCTATTTGGGGTTTGATGGAGTCCTAATTTCCAGGCATTTAAAAATTATTCATGACCAGAAATGTGTCAATGTCTGGGAAGAACTTATTTATACGTGCATCATCAAAACATTCAGATTCTTTCCTCCAAAACAAACCTCTTTAAGAAGGGGCTGAGATTTTACCCTCCCTGCAAGCTAACAAGTAAGTGTGCCACCATTTCATAGATGCTGGCAGAAAATACTACTCTTGGATCAGATACATATAGTTTTACTACTTACAGAACACGAATGCAGTATGAATGTCAAGTTTACGTCAGCTCTCTTGTTACTCAAATCCTGCAGGATAACATGAAATGGTTCAGGTAGAACTTTACACACAGTGGGTTGCATCGGGGTTGAGGAACCCTAAGTTTAGGAAGCCACAAGCTTCTGTAATGGACTGTAAGCAAATCTGCCTAATCATTGCCTAGAGGGAAAAATCTTTATCACACCGAATAGCACACAAACTTGTTCTTCGCTCTGAGGGACATACTGTACAATCTGAGCCTCATGTTATACAAGCATCCATAAAAAGATAAACTCAAAAAAAGAATCAGTGCCTCTGTTGGTTCAGAAACACCATAGACTCATGGAGAACCATCTCAAGTTCTCTTTCCTCTGTACTCTCATAGAATGCATTTTCTGTTCTGAATCATACATTATCTTAAATTTATGTATTCTTTCATGAATATATCCAGTCCACCAAAGTCGACTGCAAGTTCCCAATAAAAATAACACATTCTCATATTAATATATATTTGATGCTTAATATACTACCATATAGCCTGTTTGTGCCTCAATATATATTTAAGAACAATTACTGACGATGATGATGATTAATGCTAATTGATTGACGGTGAAAAACTGAAAGATGCAGTTAATTTTCTATAGGTATTGATCTCATGAGGCCAACATCTGTATTTTTACAAACTCAAAAAAATGTGAGATGACTGACATGACAGAATCCCGAATACAGAACTAAGTGATCCACAGAGTCTTATTCATCTTTTTTGTTTTTTATTTTGTTTGTTTGTTTTTTTCTTTTAGTCTCGTTCATCTTTCTTGTTCATGAAACTGACCTGGTAAAATACATGCAAGTTTAGCTGGAAGAATTGTGTGTTGAAAATGTCTTAGAGAAGAAAAGAAATATGAATTTTAAGCAAAGGGGGAAGTGAAACCAAAGTAAATTTCAAGTCAAAAGTCATGTTCACTTTTTAGCAGCCAGTAGATAGTCTGTTTTATATACAGAGGCAGAGTCTTAATGTTCAAACTACTTCACTGATAAACTGTCTAGAGTCCATTTTGTGGCTACATGTATGTAGCTTGAAAATTTCACTGGCTATAAAACAGTGTTACAAGGAGCTCCTATAATATTTTTTTAAATCCCATCAAAATCAAGATTTTTAAAAGCACATTAAGAATAAACACATAACTGAATGTATAAAATATATAGTTAAATATAAGGAAAAATGGTCTTGTTCATCCCTTAAAATAATCATTTTTATCAATTAAATAGCATCTATCTAGTGAAACATAGCAACGTACACCTTTTTACAAATAGTTTTAAATGCATGTGCATATTTAGGTAAACATGAAAAGAATATCAATGAACCCTGCAAATATCATAAATTTTATTTTGCATGATAAATGAAAACTCTGCCAAAGTCTAAACCAGGAAAGGGCCAGTTTTTTTAGAGCATAAAAGAATCATTTGATATGTAAATATCTGACCAATAAGGTACTGCAGAAAAGGGAATTTAAAAAAGGGTTTGGGGAACATATGAACAGTTTCTAGTTGTTAAGGTAATTAACCTTTTTTCAGGATCATTAAAAAATGTTTTTCCTGCACACTACTAATTTTCTTTCAGGTTATGGAGGTCATTGTTTAGCAGAAAAGAAAGAGGGGGAAAAAAGGAGCTGGTATTTATCTACTCAGTGCAAAGGAGGCATAAAAAATATTAACATTTTGTACTACTTTTATTTCTTTTTGGCATACATTTTCCAACCTAGAATTCTAACTCAGGCCAGTGAGACACAACTATAAAAAATTCTCCATTGAGATATTAATTATGGTGAAAATTATCGATAAAATTCAAATATGTTTCCTATCTTCACACTAATTCATATTAAAAGTAGTGTCCTTTTCACCGTTCAGTTCTGCAGAAAACAATCTTCCCTATTTGCTCTGCAGAGGAATGTTTTGATTCTGTGCCCCACAGAGATGATTACTAAAGGATAGCTGCATTAAGAACAAAAATCCTGGGCTTGGTATTATTATCACAAAACAGAAAAGCGTGCAGAACAGCTAAAAGGATTCAATAAGTAACTTTAATACCAATTCTAGCCCAGTATATGACCAGATTGACTGACTTAATTTCATACTTTCTTTAGTTTTTCACGTGCAGAAGTTTGGTTTTCACAGGCACTGAGTATCTTAAACTAGCTCTCACTTTTGTGAGAACTCTTTGATAGATGTTATAATTATTGAGGTCCAAACATCACATCAAACACAAAGTACTTGATCACTAAAATTTAGTGAAACTGTTTCTGACAGGATTAGACTTGATTTTTATATTGTGCTTATATAAGTTACCATTGTTAAGAATCAACTATAGGTGAGATACAGCATACACATTTTTTCAATCTGCCTTCACGATGTTCCCATGAAGGACTAATTATCATACTAATCTTGTAGTTAAAGAAAGAGGCCCTAGTGGGTTAGAAAACTAGCTAAGACAATAAGTAAAAGAGCCCCCAATTTTTTAAAAACATTTTTATTTTAAGAATTGTAGGGTACAGTTAAGGGTTAGGTATACAAATATGCATTGTGTAGGTCCCTTGTTGATAAGGTGTGCTCCCCCCATCCCCAGACAAATATCGATTACCGTTAATCCCACCTTCCTTCCCCTCCCTGCCCCCTCCATAGTTTCCCGCCACTGTCAATCCTTTCCTTATAGTATTACGATAGTTGTTCAAGCTCCACTTATGAGTGAGAACTTGTGATACTCAGATCTTTGTTTCTGTGAGAGATTACTCAGTATTATAAACTCTAGTTCCATCCAGATTGCTGCGAAATTCATGATTTTGTTCTTTTTTATGACAGCCAAAATTTAATTCCAGTTCCACCTGATTCTAAGACTCAGTTGCTGTCCCACAGACACAATTATGTCATCTGCATAATAATGGAGACTCTAAGGGCCACTTGTAGAAGAAACTAGGCTATGATTGATCTTTGCTAATCGTGAAGAAACACCAAAACTGGCCTTATGCAAGGTTGAACATTGTTTACCCTACTTTTCACTAATCCTAATTCTCCAAAAAGGAATGCAATACTGCTTGCTGTCTCATTGTACTTGTTTCTCCTATGGTAGTTCAGTGCCCATTTCTAAATAGTGTGAGAAACAAAGTTTGCTTACAGTTATGGCCACAACGTACAAAGAATCTTGAGAGTGGGATCAGAAGGTCAGAAAAATCTAAAAACAAAAACAAAAACAGACAGGTGAGACAATGGTTTCCATGGTTTATAATTACCTCCCATCGAGTAAAAAATGAGATGCTTTACTCTTTTGCAAAAATGTGCCTCAAAATTCTCATATATTCCATTTTTAATTTTTTTTGTTTCATAGTGCTGCTTGCTTTCAAAATTAATAGGCTTTCTTCATCTTCTTCATAGTCCTCTTCTTCATCTGTTTGTTTTTGTCCTTCATTGTCTGTTTAAGTAAAGAACAAACAACTACACTTTATAAAAGTAGTTTGTGTAACCCAGAGAGATTTAAAGAATAATTCAAGGATCACACACAATGAAGAGGCTCAGAGCAAATTAAATACAACTAGCACATTACAAAATTTCTTCACTGTTACACTGCTGAAAGTTCATTACCAATTTGTAAAACAATAAATTTGCTTATCAAACATAGATATAGCATAATAAATACGTTTTTTAAAATGTAGATTATAATGAAACACTGTATACTCATATTGAAATATAACTATTCAAGCATTTCATATGTTCAACAAGCCAATAATTTTAGTTCACCTCTACAAAATACTTGCTGGTTGGGTCTCCCCTTCAACCCTTGTAGAGAACTCACTGAATTGTTTCATAAATATTTGTTAGTTTACATTTTCCGCCTGAAACCTCAGGGCTCTTATCAGTATACAAGGACACTACAAGGAAGTTCCCTCACCTTGTAGAGTTGTTTAAAATATTCAATGAGGTAGCACAATGTACATTGCTGAGCTTAATGTCAGGCACCTAAGAGACACTCAGTAACTCACTTCTGTGAAAAGACAGAGGGCGCCAAAGAAATATATACACATGTTAAAGAGAGGAAAAAATTGTACCAAAATTGTAATGCTCAATATATACCACTAGCAAAAGATGGATAAAAGTCACATTTGACTTCTGCAATTGCAAGAGGTGCTCAAAGAAGTTCCCATCAGTGTCTGGACATTTCTAATGACAGCAAACTACTGCAGGACTTGTTGCTGGGCGTGGTCTCCTGGGTCTTCCCTTATACACATCACACACTGGACCACGCCTCTCAAACTTATCATGAATGTGTGCAATTGTAAGGCGTCTTGGAGGTTCTGTTGCATCCTCACGCCTCCGTTGTCATTATACTTCCACAAAGTTCTCGAATTTCAAATACCACTTCTAAATGGTCTTGTGTTCCTTGAATGACAAACATGCCTGCACCGTGTTCTTTGACTGCCCTGCCTGTCTCACGGTGATGCTAGCATTCATTTGATTAATGCCATCTTTTGAGCAAATGTCTTACTACTCGTTGCCACCATAATGCAATTCAACTTCGAAAAGTAATACAGAAAAAACATCTCTTAAAATGTGTATACATTTTTTGGCACCCTCAGTGTAATCTTCAAGATGATAAAATCCTGATTCTCTTCAACTATAAAATGAATATCCATCAAAGATATTATTTAGCTCGTTAATTAGTGAGGAAACAAGAAAGATGTTAAAACTGATTCAAATGAAAATGTCTTACAGAGATTTTTATTCTCTACTGGACAAAATTCATTTGCATTTCTATGGACAGGAAACATTTTCCTTGTTATCAGTTTGCTACAACACAGCTTCCATCCCTATAGAGTTGCAAAATAGCCTAGTCAATAAAAGACAATCAAAGGTGCACACGCTTGTAGAATCAGATAACCCCTAGAGTTCGGTAGACAATGTTCAGCACATCCCTGAAAGGACTCCCAGGAATCTCATTTTCCATTTGCAAGTCAATTTTTTTTGACAATCATTTGCCCATTACCAAGACAACTTCTTTCTGATACTTGCTTTTCCATAAGATTAATTTAGGACTAAGACTTTATTAATCTCTGTATCCTCAGTACCTACATGCTTACTACTCTTAAAAAATCCTGGCTTAGCCGGGCTCGGTGGCTCAGCCTGTAATCCCGCACCTCTGGGAGGTGCGGATTGCCTGAGCCCGCGAGTTCGAGACCCGCCTGGGCAGTGAGACCTCATCTCTACAATAAATCAAAAAATCAGCCTGGCGTGTGGCGCATGCCTGTAATTCCCGCTACTTGGAAGGCTGAGGAGGAAGGATCGCCAGAGCCCAGTAGGTCGAGGCTGCGGTGGCCGGGAGCGGCCACTGCACTCCAGTCTGGGCGACTGAGTGAGACTCCAGCTCAAAAAAATAAAAAAATAAAAAAACCTGGCTTAATTCATCTTTTAAAGTCACCTCCAGTTATACAGACCTTTATTATATGCATAAGAGTTTCCTTATGCTTTCTGTCATCCATTCAATTATCTCACACAGAACACTGAAAAAACAATGGCAGTCTAACATTGTTTTCAATACAATTTAATAAATATTTAGTGAGCACCCACCACCTACTCAATGAAAAGGAGAAAGAAAGCTAACTGCAGTGCCTTGATTTGTATCTCTTCAATTTTTCTTCTTGATGGTATTCTGGTCTTCTCTTTTATATCTCTCCGTTAGCATCATTACCATGGAAACACTTTTGGAGGCATAATTCTGCTTTTTTATACAGGGTTTCTAGTCAGAGGTCAACTTAACTGTCTTCTGGTTTATACTGTCATCTTCTCAACAAGCTTATGAGGTATTGCAGATTGCTTCAAGAAATAGCACAAAGCAAAGGAAAACAGAGAACAGTCATGAGGTCAGATTCATTCAGAGGGACCCTACCCACTGTTCTGTTTGGTCTCAGGGTCACTTTTCCAGCCCATGCTGACCTTTCCTTTTCAACACAATTTTTATCCCTTTGGGGTTTTACCCTTAACCTGGCTTCAGAGTAGAGAAAGGAATGTCTCTCTAACTCTCCTCTTCTTTGCTTCTTCCACCTATCATCATTTTGGAATGAAAAAGAAACTACTTCTACTAGATGTCCAGAACAGATTCAAGTGCTTTAAATAAATGAGACCTCAAACTGGGTGTATCACTCGAAATAGAATGTAGCTCAGAGAGGCCAAATAATTTATTTATAATTGCAAGAGTGGCAGAGGTAGGATGCTAGCTCAAGAGTCAATGTTTGCACAGAAGGCATTGTCCTAACAGCTTAGACTTTGGAGTAAAAAGGGACCTTTATTTGCATCAAGGTCAACCACTCTGTGACTTTGAACAAGTTGCCTAACTTTCTTGAACATCAAGGATTTCTTCTATAAATAGTAATAGTATGCACCTAAAAAGTAGTTTTCAGAATTAAATTAGATACCTCCTGAAAGGCATGTAATCAGTAATTCTATAACTTTCATTATATTATCTCTGACTAATGAGGATTGTCAAAGATTTTACTGCTAATCAATACAAGAAACCCAATAGGTAATAACAAAAATAATACACATGAAGGGATTACATGGGTTGAAACATTTTTTAAAAGTTCTAGAAATCTGAATAATTGTAACTAAAAACATGCATGGGTTTCTTCTTTCAAGATTTTTATAGGCAGAAGGTAGAATTCACTAGTCATTTCCATCACAGCTCTCCGCCTTTACTCTTTCTTGATTTCCACCCTTCCATTAACTGACACTTAACTCCATACTTTGGAAGATGCCCCTTTTGGTCCTGGAACATTCTTATGATTATTTGACTCAACTGAGTAATTTTCGTTTTAAAGGAAGTGATCCCTAACTCAGTGGTCACACCTCTAAAACAGAACAAAATGAAAACAAAAGTATCTCATGTACACATTTCTTCTAACTTTGAAGTTTAAAAATATCGTGCATTTTTAACATTTCTTATTTGTGTACACTCTTGCAAAGACTGTCTGTACGTGCCCTTAATTGTGCTGAAGGAGAGGAAGAGTTCATCTGTGCCTGATTGAGCTCAATTCTTGCGTTGCCTCACATCAATGTTGGATTTCTCTAGGATCCATTTTTAAATCTCAGCCTCCCTTTCCATAATGCTCAGTCACTCCAGAGCTTTTAGACAGATGTGAGCAGTAAACTACTGGCCCCATTCATTTGTTTTAGCTTATCAAGCATCCAAATTGAGTCAGATATTTCTTTTTCACTGCTGATAAATCCTTTTATCTCACCAATATTTTTTTTACTGAGATTTATTGACCTTCCTTCTTCCCTCATGTAGGTGATTAGTACCCTTGTTCAGACCTTCAGTTCTACTTGTCAGAAGCTCACGTAAAGGGAAAAATTCAAGCCTGTCCATGGAAAACACTTTGTCTATAGTATAATTTATAAATCTTTTTTGGGAAAAGAATAATCATTCTTACTGAACTTTCAAATCAATTTTAATGAGAGTAAGAGTACTTCTAAGAACTCATTTACTCACCTACTCAGCGGACAGTTAATCTTGCAAGGAGGCTAATTACCTTTAACCAGTCTTAAAGACATTGTTTAATAATTCTTAACTAGTTTGTTCTTTTATATGCTATGATAATGACTGCACAATCATTCCATTTTTAAAATAGGATATCTCAAAAGAAGTGAATTTAATCTTTCAGTTGACCTGTTACTAGTCTTTTTCCTAGCAGCAAGATTGTAATAAAATTTTTAAATATGCACAACACTTAGTTGTTTGAAAGAAGATAATCATTTTTAAAGTTACTTTTCTTTTTGTTTTGCATTCCACCCTTTCTCCTACCCCACTGGCTTATGAATTATTTCTGGTGGCAGAAAATATAATTTTTTTAACTTTTTATTTTTACGACTTGGTGCATAGCACACTATTTAGTATATAGTAAGTGCTAATTTTTTTTTTGACTGAATGATGATCAAAGAAAAAAAATGAAAAACAGGCAGAGGTTAAGGGCATAAAACACTATCAGGGAAACTGAGGAAAGATATAAAGTTGGTTGGCATCCCAATGTGTTTCTGACTAGTCGAAATACTATTTCAATAATGGAAGAGCATAATGAAATTTCAAGGAGTAACTCGTTGAAGTTCAGAGAAAGTACATACCCCAAAATCAAATTTAAAATGTTTTGCTGAGATAAAAACTTTAAAATATATTAAGAATGGCTAATAAAGCATTGGAAATAGTATAAATAATGTTGACTGGTTAAGCCAGACTAGAGAGACCATAATATACTCCATGATTTTTTTCAAGACCTGCAGAAGGAAAAACTACCACTGAGAATTACTCTGGAGCCAGCACATGTTTAATGTTGATTTTAATGTCATTTTAAGGATCGTCATTGTATGGAGGACTGGATTCCTTGTGCCATCCAAGTATTCAAAGGAAACCAGAGCAGCCATGAAATGCGCAACAGAAGACTTGGGTTGGAAACGTGCATGAGATACAAGAAGAGTCAGGCTGCTCAAGAGCTGTTTTACAGCAGTCTTGAACAGGGCGATCATAGGCAGGGAGGGCATGGCAAACACTTTAGAGTAGCACTGGACTATGTAAGGTAGCACTGGATTATATCCTCTTGGAGTCTGAGAAAAATGAGGGTCAAACACTGTTGCCTTCATTAGACACAGACTTCTTTAGTACCAAAATTTGGATGCCAAACTTTTATGTTTTTTTTAAACCCTAATATATCAGAAAGGTTCAAAAGGAACAGTATTTGAATGAAAAAGAGTCCGATATCTATAGATGGATGATAGATAGAGATAGATAGATATATCTATTTTCATTTTGTTTAACAAATCAGTTAAAACTCGAGAAGTTCCTTTTTTCACTCATTAACTCTTACATCCTAAAACAACTCTAAGCACATTGCCAAATTCTACCCACAGTTTCTGACTCTTTGTACTTTTTCTCCACACTTCTTTCGTTATGTGGATCATTTTACCGGGTTCATCTACTAACCGCTCCCCCATAAGGCATGCACCAGTGTTTTTTGTTCCATTCTATAATATTTTCTGTAATAAATTTGACAGCGCCTACAGAACATCAAATACTTCTCTAGACCAATTCTTTTGCATTGTCTTGTGCGAAAGTAATTTTCTGAGTTAAAGACAATCTGAGACAATACACATTGTTCATGTTTGTTCAAATGCTATCTTTTCAACAAGTTAAAGCATTTATAACCAAGAAACACAACTGTGGCCTCCGGTGGATTCTGACATTCTTGGTGGATCTTTTCTGTCATTTATTTTCAATCATTTACACAATTGAAATGAAATGTTCTCTCCTTCAACTAGACATTAGCAAAGAGTCTCTCAAAACTTATTTAATCTCACTGTGCGTAAAATTGGTCCCTATGTCTGAAACACAAATTGTAGCAAATCTTAAATATAATGTAGCATATTAAAAATTAATTTTTAAGTTAAGAAAAGCATAGAGCAGCAGCAAAAGTAAGATATGTTGCTCCCAGGATGAAGTCTAATTCGACTGCAGCAGCAACATTGGATGAATGCTTTCTAAAAACATGAACTCCCACAAAGTACAAAAAAGCTTCTGTAAGTGTGGGTGAGCTCTGTTCATTGACTAAAAAAAATCTTTGCATTTCAAGGAGCAGTGAGCTACACTTCTGAATCATGAATACAGAAATTTCCCAGGCTGCTTGTGATAAACTCATTTCTGGTGTCATACACACTACTTGACACCAAATAAAACTTCTCTTTCATAGCAGAGTTAAACTGTAAATAATCTCTTGCTTGGTCTTCCGCATAACAGGCTACAAAGTCTACTGAGTCCAAGAGATGTCTTATAATCTCTATGTTCGGATAGTGTCACAAGCTACTATGCTCCAGGGGCTCATGCTGTCAACAAAGAAAAAAAACCAAAAGGCTACATTTGAATTACATTATTGGATTTGATCAGGGGACTATATTTTGTCTGCCCAGAAACTGACACATATTGAAAAGGTACAATTTACATATATGGAAGCACTCTCAAACTATACATTTTTACTATGGCTGTCAGTGTCAGTTTGTATACCGGGGAGTAATGTCTACTCAAAGACAATAGATCAAAATATGTAGTTTCAGGCAATGACTTCTGAATTTCTAGAAGTGTTGACTTCTAAATTGGGTTTTGTTAATGGCTTCTTTACTCTGTGACTTTAAGAATATCCCATGTTAAGCAAACAATTCTTTATTGCCAATCTACAGTTTTCATTATACATACTAAGGAGAAAATATCTGAAATGCCTATTAGGTTTGTACAGTAAAAACATATTTCTCATATGTCTTAACTCTTACTCCTAATACAGAATTCAGTTATTTGCAGTTCTCATTCCTCAAAAATACTGCTAGATTTTTATAAAACCTAGGTATGTATAATAAAATAGGCAGGCAGTTATAGTAGCAATATTCTTTATTTGAAATTAGAACATTTGAATTTAAGTCCCAGATTCACCATTTTAAGCTACAGACGTGGAAAAAATCAAGTTCTCGGTGTCTAAGTTTTCTCAGTTGTTGTGAAGCCAATGAAGCACTATATGAGAAATAATTTTAGAAATTATGTTATGAGAGAGTGTTTGTAATTGTTGTTATCACTATATCTTAGGGGGAAAACACTTGGAACACTTAATTTCTAGTTCTTGCTTTATATATCCAAGAAACAAAAACAGAAGGAATTACCCATTTGACCTTCATACGTTGAATGTTTTCCTGTCAAATTAAGCACTTTCATCTTGTATGTTTTTAAATACTTTTAAATGATAACATAAGAGCAAATGTGTGAAACCCAGAAGACTCTTATTCAAAGTGCCAGTCAGTTCACAGTCACACTAGCAACCCAATAACAGGGCTAAGAAAGTGTTTTATTTCTCATTTAAGTCTTTGACTTCAGTCCAACCTGACCCGATTCACTTGACACTATCTAAACTTCAGGTGGCTAGTTGGTTGTGTAATTATAGTTCCACGGTTTCAGTTTAGTACTTTGGACTCAATTTAGTTGTACAAAGAGAATGCAAGATCACCACATAGATTAGCTCTTTAAAGACTTTTTATCCTTTTGTATTTTAATAAATTTTCCAAATGCTATTATTGCTTCTCTTAAAGACTTGATTCCTAAAAGCTTTTGCTCTTTACAAGCTTAATATCGGCTGAAAGAAAGCCGCAGAAAAATGTTCAATAACGGAAACGCTAAGCCTTCATTCTCATAATCAACATAAGCTTTGAATCTTTATCAGACCCTTATCAACTGTTCATTACATTCTATCCTTTAAGCGCGTGCTGACTTCACTATTGAACTCTTCATTATAAAGTTTATATTTCTTTGTTTTGCTTTGGAAAAGTGTGTGTGTGTGTGTGTGTGTGTGTGTGTGTGTGTGTGTGTGTGTGCGCGCACGCGCCTGTATGCGCATGTGCTGATTTTTAGAGGGACTGTAATTTCTATTTTTCACTGTTATATGGATTTTATTAGTTTTCCATGTCAATAATAGTTTTCAACCTAACAACATTCTCACATAACTAGCAAAGAATGAAGTTCATAATTTATATTCCAGTTAGGTTATAATTTGTCTATAGTTAAATCTATCTCAAAAGCACTCAGCAACGGTTGTTTTCCAGAAGACTTTTAAGTATTTATCTTCATTTATCTCCACCCTAGTTGATATAAATAAAAGTCAACCTCTTGTGATTTATTATTTTTTAATACTTCAAAAGCTGAGATATTGGTAGCAAAAATGGAAGAGTTTCTTTGAATTAATAATGCCTTCGTGTTTATACACTTATGCATCCACCTAATTGTTCAACAGTCACTTATTTGGGGTCTATTTTGTGCTAGGAACCTCCTTTGGCACTATACACAGGACAAAGCTGAGTGAGACATACCATTTGCTGTTAGAAGACTCGTGGTTTAGTGAGTAACAATAAATTGTTAAGTCAGTGTCTTAAGGAATATGACATGTAGGAATTGACAAGTCTGTGACTTTTTCTGCCTCAAAGATTAGAGGGAAGTTTCATAGAAAGTGTTATTCGAGTAATTATGAATGTATAAGACCACCGAACAAAACCTGTGTTTTTTAAATGTTTTTTAAAAAAGGAAATAAATATAAGGTGGAAAGGTCATTCCAGGCAAGAATATGTTTTTCCCTTATGAATAGTACTGGCCCTGGCTTTTTCCTAGCATAAATGGGTTACCGTTTTCTCCTGTCTTATTGTGTGTAAGTGCCTGGAAATCAAAGGATCTTAAGCTCAGGGCAAAACTATGACTCTACTCAGGATCTTTCAGCTTCATAGATACATATTTTGAAAAAGTGTTTCAGCTGTTTAAGATATTGAGAAACTCAGAAGCAGAATGATCATTAATAGTTTTTAATAATTTAACACATATTTATTATTCCTAGAGATAAGTCGTAGATTCATCCTATAGGCTTTGTCAGTTGCTGTGTACAAAATTTTATAATGTACTGTTTTCAATAAAAATCATATGCTTTCTAAGTTTGTGTGTGTGCTTGTGTGCTATAGAATTTTAAACAGCAGTTTACACTATTCTTTTTGTGTCTGTGAACACCAAAATTCATTCTAGTATTCCCATGAAGAACTGCCATTTCCTGGTATTTAATGTGTGTAGCGATTACCAAGCTTTAACTTCACATCCCTGCATAAGCAAAACTTATTCTTAGACAAACTAGCAAGTATAAAGGTACTAACAGCACACCTTGAAGTTTTATATCTTTGGTCCAGGTGAAAACCAGTATCAATCACACACTCTCAGCTCTTCTTTTTTTCTGATGTGAGCTTCACTTCTAGCTTGAAGTGTCAGGACAATGTTGTTTGAATAAGTAAAATGCCATTTTAATGGAGTTGTCTATTGGTCCTGGTTTGTTTTCTATTTTTTCCATGCCTCTGCCAACAATAAGGACATCTCCATCTTTGAACTCTGTCCTTTCTTGGCTTAGTGTGACGAATGCTTAGCAATACCTATCAGGGCTCTAAGTCCACCGGTGACAGTCTGACTGTTAACCTGAATAGACTATGCCCGAATATACAAGGTCCCGAGGACATTTGTCTTAAATACTTGTGCTAGAAGCACTTTTCTTGCTTACCTGCACGTTGTCATTTTATGATCAAATCTTTTTTTCTCTCTTTCCAACTTTTCTAATCTTTTAATGTGCCATTTCAAATGATAGGACTAAAAATAGATCTATAGTGATGAAGCAGTTTATATATAGAACTGCTCAAGTAAGGTTTCCTTGGAACGGATTGTTTTCCCTCCTTTTAACAAAATCAATAATCTATCTGAACTTACAGTCCTTTATCTCTCCAAAAGAAATCACAATTTTTAGACATTCCATATATAGGAGAATGTTCTATAGTCTGGTATCGTGGCTACTTTTGGAATATGTCCAAGAATGCAGTGCTCCCTACTTAAGACCCCCCAAAAATGAGGAAGCTGATCTCTTTTTTTTCCCCTGACCATCCATGTGGCACTATGGGATGCTGTAAAATGAATCATTTCAATAATGACCACAAACCTGCAAAATTAAAATGCAAACTACACCCTAAGAAGTCAACTCTCAATTATTTTATCTCTCCTATGTTTTAAATGGTTTTTTATGATTGGACTGGAAAACCAGAATTTTGAAAAAATAGTCTCACTATCCTTTTTTATACTTGTGGAGATACCAGTATTGACGGGTTCAGCTACTTGGCCCATTTTCTTCCTGTGGCAGACCCAGGATTCCAAGAGTCCGTGTTTTCTCAAAAAAAAAAAAAAAAAAAATCTAGCAAGGTGTGGTGGTACATGCCTGTAGTTCCAGCTACTTGAAAGGCTGAGGCAGACAGATCACCTGAGCCCAGCAATTAGAGGCTGCAGTGACCATAAGCATGCCACTGCACTCCAGCCTGGACTACAGAGTGAGACTTCAACTCAAAAAAAAAAAAAAGAACCTCAGAAAATATCAGCACTTCCTCAGTTGGGACAGTTTATAACTAGACTATTAGAATAATGGATTAGAAAATGATTTTTATGCTCAAAATCAACGAGGAAACTATGTGTGGTAAAGAATAGAAGACCAAAAAAAAAAAAAAACTAACTGAAGAAAGATTTCAATAAAACTGCTTGTCCAAGGACATTTTTCCACTAAAATGTAATATATTCCTCTGATATCAAAATTCTTAGAAGAGTAAGGCATTTATTTCAATTCAGCCAAAATTTAATGAGCGTCTGTGATGACCCCTAACACTGAGATAGATTGTGAGATCCATTGGATCCAAAAGGAAATACAATAAGCCGTGGAGGGGTTCCCTTGAGACCCAAGCCCATGTCCAAAAGGAAATAGCAGCTCAGGTCTCCGAGGCCAAAATATAAAGCCATGGCACTACTAAATTCTGTAAATCAAGATCATAAGACTCTTCCTTCTCTGAGACTTTTTCTTTAAAACAACCACACACAAGATCCCTGCATCTTTGTGACTGTAACAAGGGCTGGCCAAATATGATTCTACTCACCAAACCTTCCTAACCTTTAGTGCCATTTGCTGAAGGGAAAGTTTCATGGGTTCACATAATTTTATTATTAATAAGATAAGATTGCCAGTAATTTTTCTAAATCTTCCTTGTTGACAAAAGACATAAATTACTTAACCTGACACCCTCCCCAACTTAGGCAGTCTGGGTACCATATTCTCAAAGCCATTATTTTTTGTCAGCCAGATTAGTATGCATTTTCACTCGTTCTCCAACAAATGATGCATTTTTACTCACTTGTTCTCTAACAAATGAGTTGAACAAGTAAATTCTGTGTCATGGAATCATCTTTGACTCTTCTTCATATCTTACATTCAAATGATCAGTAAATTATTTTAATGCTGCTTTCAAAATCTATAAAGAAAGAAATCACTGCTTCTACCTATGGGTCTGATAATTAAGTTCATGAACTCATCCGAGAAAACCTGCTACGTACCTCGTTGCTGAATATCTCTACAGTCACCTTTGAAGTACTCTCCTTGGGAAGCTGTGCACTGACACCAGCACCTAGTCCACCTGTCAAAGCAATTTTGGAACTCTTTTTCTGGAATGGCCATCAAAGTCATCTTTGTATTGCCCTTGATGTTCTGAATGTCATCAAATGTTTTCCTTTCAATATTTTCCTTACCTTTGGGTAAAGAAAAAAGTCATTGAGGGTCAGAGCAGGTAAGTAGGGAGAGTGTTTCAATACAGTTATTTGTACAGTGCTGTCAACATAAGCTCATAGCAACAAGTTGGCGAACTTAATTGTCAGACCTCAACAAGTAACAAGACAGCTCTGACTACCATTCCAGAAAAAGAGTTCCAAAATTGCTTTGACAGGTAGACTACACACTGGCATCGGTGCGTAGCTTCTCAAGGGGAGTACTTGAAGGTGACAGTAGTGATATTCAGCAATGAGATACGTAGTACTTTTTCTAGGATGGTTCATGAAACTGATTGTCAGAACTTGTATACCATCCAAGCATAAATCATCATGATATCTCACCTGAACAATTTCTAATAAATTTTCAATCGATTTCTCTGCTTTTATTTTTGTCACCTTTGAACAGGAAAAGCCAGCAATTTTCCAATCACTTCTGATCTATCTTTATTGACTTCCTACTTTATCTAGAGTCAAATCCTCTTTTCTAAGGCCTACAAGTTGCATGACATCTGTTCTGCTATTTTTCTGACAGTCTTCAACCTCTCTTTTTCTTTCTTATGCTACTCCAGCCATAGTGACCTAACTTATTGCTTCTCTAACAAAACTAGCATATTCCTACCTCAAAGTCTTGACACTTGCCTTTTCCTATCCTGGATCATTCTTTCCCCAAGTATTCAGATAGCTCATTGTATCAATTTTTTTATATCTGTGTTCCAGTGTCACCTTATCTGAGAGATGTTTTTGATAGCGCTACATAAAATACCATCGCTTATCCTCCCTTTAATTCCGAGATACCCCCTTTTGTATGCATAACACTCAACTTTACCTGGAATGTTATGCAATTATTGTTATTTATTTATTTGTTGTTCATCTTCCTTCACTAGAAGATTATTGAGGACAGAGATATCTATTCTGTTCACTGCTGTTTTTCCCACATTTTCAGAACCAAAAATAGTATATGAATATATTAAGGGAATATGTAACGTTAAAAGAGGGTCAAGAGATGCATCATACAGTTTTTGAAATATAAATATTAATGCACATTTTAAAGTTAAATTTAAATAAATATAAAGAGATACATCTTTCCCTATAAAGCACTATTTCCAAATAAATTTCAAAAATATGATGCCATATTGTCTTCCAAGCAAACAGGTTTTTAAAAATAGGTTTTTCATCACTTTGTATCTCAACCTATTTAGGAGGAAAACTCTATGCTGGCATATGTTGTTTGTGGAGTGAAAAGTATTAATTACTACAGGTGTGATTAATATAAATAATAATGGTTTATTTTCTTATATTATTAAATATACAGATTTTCAGCAAATTATTTTTTGTAGACCCCTGCTTTGACAGTCAGAGTGACAGAAACTCTTAAATGAGCAGTCCCATGACATAAGAGGTGAAGAGAAAATAAAGCTGAGAGGTCTAAGTCTGCTCCATCCGAACTCAGATGCAAGCAGCCATTCTGAAAAGTTCATGTTCCTATGAGGTAGGTAAAAAGGCTAAGGTTGGTAAAGTCCTCTTCATCTGTAAATCAGAATGAGCTTAGTCTTCCCTTGAGCTATTCCAGGAATGCAGGAGAGTATGAATATACAGAAAAGAGATTAAGAGAAATAGACTTTCCCATGGGTGTGTATTCCAAAGGAGGCCATGTGATCTTTGGGCTCTTCAAATCTGTTCTCCATCTCTGTCATCCTTGTATCAGGGTCCTCTCCTCTAAGTATTCATCCCTTCTTCTGTATTTATTTAATTTTATTTGGAGCTTTAAAAAATGGTAATTTTATCTGTCTCTGTTATCACAACACTTTATATTTTTGTCCAAATTTTCAATCTTCTGATCCTGTTAAGGTTATGTCATCAACCTTAACCATTGAGACGTCAACTATCTCAACCAATTGTATTACAATAGCCACACCTTTGCTCTTGACATAAAAAATCACTGTAAACATGTTTGAATAGCTCCATATCAAACCAAAAGTTTTAGTCACAGCACAAGGATCTTCCTCTAAATTTAGATTTACTTTGGATAAAAACTCTAAGAATTAGCACTCTTTACAAAACTTCACTTTTAGTAAACTATACATTTGTGGTCTGTCAATGTATACATTATCTTGACCACAAGTTTATCTTGCAAATGTTTAACAAATAACTAAAATCAAGAAATCCTTGGCGAGGCGCAGTGGCCCACACCTGTTATCTTAGCACTTTGGGAGACTGAAGTGGGAGTATTGCTTGAGCTCAGGAGGTGAGACCAGTCTGGGCAACATAACATGCCTCACCTCTACAGAAAATAAAAATAGCCAGGAGTATGGCACATGCCTGTAGTCCCAGTTACTCCAGGAAGCTGAGGTAAAGGATACCCTGAGCCCAAGAAGTTGAAACTGTGCTGAGCTGTGACTGTGTCACTGCACTCCAGACTAGGCAACAGAATGAAACCTTGACTCAAAACAACAGCAACAACAACAACAACAACAACAAAAGAAGTCTTTTTTGGGAGACATCTGTTGTTTGGCCTGAGAAATAACCCTACTCATTGATAACAGCTAATAGCCCTAATGTGTTCCATCAGAGACTACTCTTCCTCATTCCTGTGGTTCTGGGGAGTCTGGGAATCCTGGTCTTTTCTGCCAAGGGAACATGACTCAAAGACTTTTAGCAACCTTTAAAGGAAGACATTGTGCTCTAGTCAACACTCTGTATTTTTGTAGACATTTATTCAACTGCCTCACATAAACAAATACCAACACAAAGTAAAAGGCTACTCTGTTTTCCATGAGTCAGTATGTCAAAGTTATTACCTTCCCAACTCAATTGTGATGAAATCCAAATTTGCATTAATTTTTTTAAAGAAATTCTCTAGAAGTTTAGAAACAAGTGGAGTTTAGCCCTCTCTCAAATTTTTAGAATATTAATAAAAACATTCTGTTGCCCATAAAGCTGTAAGTATATTTTGAACTGATTTCATATCAATCTTTCTTTTGAATGCTCATATCTTTGACTTTGGCACAGACTACAAGAAATACACTTTATAAGTCTCTTGCTCCCAAGTCTCTAAATTGCACATTCTGAAAAACTGGCTATTTCTGCGCAGAACATAGAGATTGAATACAAGGCTATAATTCACTTTCAGGTTTTCTGCTGATGACATGAACCACCAGAGCTTGTTGGTTTATGAACAACAGGACACAGAGATTGAATTATGACATGTGTCAGTGATGAGAGATAAAGAATTGATACCCAAAACACAAAGATAATAGTTTCGTTCCATTTAAATTTGAGACATGGAGAAATAAAAATTTTAAAACATTTAAGAAAGAGTTCATCTCCGAAAAATTTTAGTTGACAAAAAGAAAAAAAGCAATAGCAATTTGGGAATATATCAAATATACGCTCAAGAGAGCATAAAATCTAGAGATGACACAAGAAAGTCCATAGTCAGAGCTGGCATTTTACATAACTGCGATGTTTCTGAATTTGATGAGCAAATTACCATTTCTCCTTTCTGGAAGTAGAGCTTTACAAAGCATTGTATTAGTTCATCCCTGGCTTCTGAAAGTGCTATGCTTATTAATAGTGCAAGGTGATTTTTTCCTTTTTATTTCAATGTCTTTTGAGAGGAAGAGGAGAAGAAAGGGCAGAGGTAGAATAAATAAAAGTCACAATTTTCTATTTTTCAAGGGCAGCCGTTAAAGCCCATTCTTACAGCATTTCTTTTAATTTTTCAAGTTCCCACCACAGTGCAGACACCAAGTTTAAAACCCCCAGCTGATCTGCTAAGCTATATAGAAGCAGATACTCAGCTTTAAGTAAGGAGAGTGTCCCAATCTGGTTTCCCTAGAGACAATTTCTGAGGCTAGGATTGTAGGGTGGGTATTTTATTTGGGAGGTACTGGGAACAGGGGCAGGGGAGAAAGGAACATCACAGAAAATGAGTTACCGCTAAGTAGTAAGTTATTAAACCTCCCTGGCTACTGGCACTGAATCCCACAGGGAAACTTGAGCAACAGTGTAAAGTGTCTCAGCATTATTGCTCCAGAGAGGCAAGAGGGCTGAGAAAGTCAGTATGCACCTAACAATCATTGGTTGAATACTGCCTGGGTGGAGGTAGGTTGTTTTAATGCAAAAAAAGTCCACAGACCTTGAAGAAAGATACTGAGGGTGATAGACTAGACACTTAAGTCTTTGCTGTGGAGGGGGTGGCTGGGGACATTGCCACTGACACTGGGAACCAGGGTAGCTTCATGTGTAGTCTTGATTTTTTTTTTTTTGAGTTGGAGTCTCGCTCTGTCACCCAAACTGGAGTGCAGTGGCCGCTCCCGGCCACTGCAGCCTCAACCTGCTGGGCTCCGGCGATCCTTCTGCCTCAGCCTTCCAAGTAGCTGGAACTACAGGCGCGCGCTACCACACCCGGCTAATTTTTTTTTTTATTTATTGTAGAGATGAGGTCTTGCCAAGTTGCCCAGGCGGGTCTCGAACCACGGGCTCAGGCAATCCACTCACCTCAGCCTCCCAAGGCTCAGGATTACAGGCTGAGCCACCAAGCCCGGCTTAGTCTTGACTTTTCCACTCTTTGGGAATGCCATTGGGGGCAAGCCCCAATTCCCCTGCATGTCTGCAAAAGAAATGCTAGAGGCAGATGATTTTTAATGACACACCTCCATGATATTTTACAGACTTGGAATTTTCCATAGTATGAAATTATTCAATTCCTGAAGGTCAAGCTCATGCTTGAGGATCAGGTCTGGCTTAGTGTCTATCGCATGTCACTGTCAAGGCTCACAATACAACACCCCAAAGTGTGGCAATTGGATGTGCTGAGTACTTTAAACTGAAGGCCATCGGAAGGGCCTCAGAAGCAAAGTCTCTCCAACCTTCTCCTGTCCTCCTGCCTCCCACTTTTACTGCTCCCCAGAAACAAGTCATAAAAAACAGAATTCTTCCCCCCAAGGTGAATCAAAGAATGTAAAGCCAGGTATACCACCCAGAAAGGTCTCTCTCTTCCTTCTCCCTTTTCCTCTGAAGATCCTCATCCCAGAAGTTCCCTGCTCTGTGCCAGGGGGACAGAATGTTATGCAGAGAGGCCAAGAAGAATCTGAAGTCCTGACTGTGTTTCCCCTTCAATTACCATTAGACCGTACCCTTTTGTCCAATCATACTTCTACACCGCAGTCTATTCCTCATCTACTCTAAACAGAAAAAGACAGTTTCCTCTGAGTCTTCCAGTCTTCATTTCTAAAGATTTCTGGGTCGTGAAAAACTTTGATTAAACAAATCTGTTATGCTTTTCTCCTGCTAACTGCTCTTGTTATAAGGGTGTTGACCATGACCCTTGTGATGGGTGAGAAAAGGCCTTACAACTTTCTGCCCCCGACCCCTTCCTGGGTGTCACATACCCTCTCATATCTGCCTCCCTATAAGGGCAAATGGTATCAACATCCACCCACCTTTTTAAGATTCTGATTTCTTCTTACCCTTCAGCCAATCAATTACAAGTCATCTTGGCTCTGTTATCATAATACATATCAAATCTGAGTGACTGTTCTCACCATCGCTGCTGCTATCACCTTGATCCAAGCCATGATGACCCCTACCTGGCCTGCAGAAGACCCATTTTTTTCTTATAATCCTTTCTTCACAAAGCAGCCAGTATGTCTTTTAAAACATGAATCTGCTTTGTTGCTTCGGGAAGTTTCTATTATAATAAGATTAAAACCCATATCTTTTTTTTGTCATGACCTACAAAGCAGTCTCTTTATGATCATTCTTCCCTGTTTAACTCGCCAATATTATTTCTAACCATTCTTCCTATTATTGCTTTCACCTCAGAACTCCAGCCCTCTTTCTGCCTTTATGACAAAACACTCTTGCTCCCTTCCCACTGTCCAACTTGCCTATAATGCTTTTCTTCCATCTTGGTAGGGTTATAGCCTTTCAGCCTTCACCTTAAATTCGCCCTCTTCAGAGAGAGTATTAAACTTGTATTCCCAGCAATCAGTGTCTAACCCATGACTTTATCTTATTTTCTTCAGAATGCTTGTTATCAGAATTTATCATTTATTTTAGTTTTCCAACTATTTATTTTGCATTCCCCCCCAGAGGAATTTAAATTCCATGAAAGTTGAGGTTTATGTTGATGCCATCATTTCTGTACCCTCAACAATGCAGAAACTTGATCATGGATAGACACTGGATGCATATTTGTCTAATGAACGGTGACTCTTCAATAAATGATTGCTGACTTGAACTAAACAGAACTTCTAATTTTTAGGTATGTTTATTGATACCTTGGCTTCAAAGAAATGAGATGCAATATACTTGTGATAAACGTGCTATGTGGAAGATGCTAAGGTGTCACTCTATAAAATTAATGTCACAAGCCTTTCTATTCCAGATTTTTTTTTTAGCATACACAATCATGTACCTGAGAAAAAGGTAAGGGGAATTTGTCACCATATAAGGCATGAAGGTTAAAAAAATCCTTTGCAGGAAAGGGAATTCTCGGCTTACATATTAAATGTCAAAGCCCTGAAGCCCAAAACAAATGGAACAGGTAAAATTACCAGACAAAACACAAAACATCCAGTTAAATTTTAATTTCAGATGAACTATGAATAGTTTTTGACAGTTACACAGCAAATATTAGATAGTAATAGCTGTATTGTTGTCTATTATTACCATTTTGCTTGGTGTACACTTCTACTAAAAAATAAATGTTCATTATTGATTTGCAATGAAAATTTAACTGGGCATTGTTATTTTTTTCTTTTTTATCTTGCAACCTTAGAAATGGGGGATGGGCTAGAAACCCATTCGTATGGAAATGTGCAGGAAAACAGTGCAGCTGATGGATTTGAAGCTGGGTTTCTGGGAGAAATCTAAGAATCATTATAATTTAAATGTTCGGGGCTACATCAAGGCAATAGCATATAGAGCAATGTTTTAGGGCAGGGATCTCAACCCCTCAGGCCATGGACCCATACCTTGGCTGGTTAGGAACCAGGCTGCTCTGTAGGAGGAGAGCGACAGGGGGTGAGCAGTGAAGTTTCATCCATATTCATAACTGCTCCTCATCACTTGTGTTACTGCCTGAGATCTGTCTTCTGCCAGATCAGCTGTGGCATTAGATTCTCATAGGAGCTCACACCCTATTGTGAACTGTGCACTGTGCATGTTGTGCACTCCTTCTGACAAGTTAATAATGCCTGATGATCTGAGGTGAAGCAGAGGCGGTGATGCCAGCGCTGGGGAGTGGCAGCAAATGCAGATGAACATCAGCAGTGAAGTTTGACTGCCCGTCTTCCCCCAATCTATCTGTGGAAAAATTATCTTCCATGAAACTGGTTCCTGATGCCAAAAAATGTTGGGGATTGTTCTTTTAGGGCCTCTTTCGGTAGAACCAGCCAGATTTGAGTCCTGGCTGCTCTGACTCCTATTCTACCTATGTGATCTTGGGCAAGTTCCTTGGCCTCTCTCCATCTCAATCTCTTCATTCTAAAAAAGTAGAGATAATCATCCCTTGGTGTTTACAAGGAGTGAATGAAATAATGCACAAAAATAAAGATCAAAACGTCATCGGGTAAAACATATGCAAGAATCCCCTTGATATTGTTGCTTACGGGTTACTTTTATTTTTTTTAGCACACATCTTAGAATAAATAACAGTTACGAATATGATAATAAAGCACCTTATTGAAAACTTCAGGCCGGGCTTGGTGGCTCAGCCTGTAATCCCAGCACTTTGGGAGATGAGTGGATTGCCTGAGCCCACGGGTTTGAGACCCACCCAGGCAACTTGGTGTGACCTCATCTTTACAATAAATCAAAAAATTAGCCAGACATGGTAGCATGTGCCTGTAGTTCCAGTTACTTGGAAGGTTGAAGCGGAAGGATCACCGGAGCCCAGCAGGTCGAGGCTGGTGGCTGGGAGCGTGCCACTGCCCTCCAGCCTGGGCAACAGAGTGAGACTCCAACTCGAAAGAAAGAAAGAAAGAAAGAAAGAAAGAAAGAAAGAAAGAAAGAAAGAAAGAAAGAAAGAAAGAAAGAAAGAAAGAAAGAAAGAAAGAAAGAAAGAAAGAAAGAAAGAAAGAAAGAAAGAAAGAAAGAAAGAAAGAAAGAAAGAAAGAAGAGAGAGAGAAAGAGAGAGAGAAAGAGAGAGAGAAAGAGAGAGAAAGAGAAAGAAAACTTCAAATAGAACAACATTAACTTTAAAATCCTTGCAACAGTTAAAAAGAAGCTGTCTAAAAGAAAAGAGACAGAGTTGGGGGGTAGAGAGAGACTTTCACCTGTCATTTTATGACTTAATGCACTGGGAAAATTTTTATTTTTTTACACTGTACATGTGTTGCTTATGGGAAATGTTGAACAGGAAACCATATAGCAGTCCCCGCTGAACACCAACACCAGGCTTCCTTACAACCAGCAATGAGATTGGTTTTATTTTAGAGACCTCTGAGGGGCAGAGCAAAGCGTAGGAGAGATTCAGGGGCAGGCATGAACTGTAGCTTCTCAGACACTTAAGAATCTGGAATAGAAACAGAGAAAGCAGAGTAGCTCTAAGTTGAGCTCCTCTGACCCATCACTTTATTTGTCACAAAGAGAGTCAATCAGTTCATTTTTGGTACCTTCCTCCTTAAGTGTACTGTCCCCTTGTCAGTGATATATTGGCCCCCAAGAGCTTTCTCAACAGTGAAATACCCAGAGGTGACCAAACAACTTTCATTCCTAAAGAAGTATCATTCTATTTTATTGACAGCAAGCCCTGGTTAATTAAGAATTCTACTCATGATGATGTTAAGAGAGCTGACATATTTTCAATATCAACTGTCATCATTCAAGCCAAAATCATAACAGATGTTCACTCAGTAATACTTGGGTATGCCATAGATTGGTGTGGGACTCTTAATATTTACTCAAAACATCAAATCTAGTATTGGAAAAATATACTTTGTAGACCGATGCTATTGTACTCAGGTACAACTGTATTTTTTAGAAAAAAATAAGAGTTCTGCAAGATAACCAATAGATTAATACACTGAATTACAAAGAGCAACAATTTCATTTGATTGTAGTTCAAAAACAATGAGAAATATAAAATGCAGTCAGTTTGCTATAATTTAAGTCACTCAGTATTGGAATGCTGGAGACTCAGCTTCTTGTCAAGATTCTGCTCTAATAGTAATAGTAAGATATTAAAATATCTGGTTCTCAGAAATTTTAATCCCCAGGTCTGGCGAATCTGAGTTTTTCAGTGTTTTAGGCAAATAAAAAAGTTTTGATAGAAATTGATCTAATTGTCAGCAGTAGAAATCACCTGCTTTATATTACTCAGCTGCTTGGAGTCTTATTTTTCATACTCAAGTGAGTATTTTCTGAAAACTGTAGATAAAACATTGATTGTGGTAATATCATGTAGAGTGAGTTTGAGAAGAAAGCTTCCAATTCTCTATTTTTTGTTTAAATTTCTTTTCTACCATAGCATCTTTGTCCAAAGCACTTATATATGGTGTTATTGCTTTGATTTAGGGTTAGTGGTTGAGAGATATTCACATGTGCTTAAATCCCTAAGTATAATTTACTTTTTATTATAAAATATCAATTAAAGCCAGGCTCTGTGGCTCAGCCTGTCATCCCGCGCCTTTGGGAGGCTGAGGTGAGTGGATTGCCTGAGCCCGCGGGTTCGAGACCCGCCTGGGCAGCGAGACCTCATCTCTACAATAAATCAAAAAAAAAAAATCAGCCGGGCGTGGTAGCGCGCGCCTGTAATTCCGGCTATTCGGAAGGCTGAGGCGGAAGGATCGCGGAGCCCAGCAGGTCGAGGCTGCGGTGACCGGGAGGGCCACTGCACTCCAGTCTGGGCGACAGAGTGAGACTCCAACTTAAAAAAAAAAAAATCAATTAAGTACTTGTAAGGTGAGCAAAAAGAGCATAATGAGTAACAATAAGTTAAATTCAATAGGATAAAAAACCCAGGTAAAACAGAAACGTAAGAATGGTTTAGTGAAATTATAATGTAAGCTAGAAATAACCACTTGCCTATTTAAGAGAGGCAAATGCAAAAGAGAGCTATTTCTGCCTGGATAGTTCAGAGATAGCATCTTGCTGTTGGCATATGAAACTAGGAAGTTGTATAGATTGCTGAGATGGTAGAAAGGGCATTGTACACAGGAAAATTATAGCAAAGATACTGAGTTTGGAAATAATGTGGCCAGAAATGCACAGAGATATGCAAATTCTCCATTCTGGCGTTAGTATAGAGTGCAAGAAAAAGGAAGAGAGGGAGATAAGTCTGGAAAAACAGCTTGACAAGAGCTCTTGGAGAGTTTTTAATGGACTAAGGGAGTTGGAAATGTTTTCAGTTTGCAATGGGGAATGCATCAAAGGTTTTCCAGTTGGAGGCGGGAAGGTACATGATCAGAATTTTGTGTTGGGATTATTAGTCTGGCAATATCACGTGATAGAGATTGGAACAGAAACAGACTGGAGCCTGGGAAAGATTTGTAAATGGGCATTTGTTGCTAAAGTAGACAGGAATGGGTCTTTACACTTGAGCAGTGAAATTATCAGGGGTGTCTTCTTTAGCTAGGATTGCAGGCCTCCATGGTGGGAATGGTGACTGCTAGGGTCTCCCACTGACCAAGCAGAGGGTAGAATTGTGACTGTTAGAGGCTGGAAAGGATAGGGAGGAAGAGAGGACCAGTAGAGGTTGGATATTAGGTACAAAATTACAACTAGATAGGCGGAATCAATTCTAGTGTGATAGCTCTGTAAGGTTGACTACAGGTCACAGTAATTTATTGTGTATTTTAAAACATCTAGAAGAGAGGATTTTGAATATTCTCAACACAAAGAAATGATACATGTTTGAGATTATATTATAGTAATTAATCTAATTTGATTGTTATATGCTTTATTCATGCATCAAACTATCACTCTGTGCCCCATAAATTGTATAATTATATGTCAATTTAAAACTATTTTTAAAAAAAGTCATCTAGCAACAGATAAGGAAGAGATTAGAAAACTCTTTGAGAGAAAAGAAAAACAGTTGTGTCTTAGTTATTTCAGATTGTTATAACAAAGTACTAAAGACTGGGTGTGTTATAAGCAATGGAAATGTATTTCTCACAGTTCTCGAAGTTGTAAGTCCAAGACCAGGCATCTTTGCATAGTGGGAGAATTGCTAGAAAGCTCTCTGGAGTTTCTATTATAATGACACAAATTTCATTCATGAGGACTCCACACTCATGATCCAATTATTTCCCAAAGGTTCTGCCTAATACAATACATTGGGAGTTAAATTTTCAACATATTAGTTTGAAAATTTTCAGTCTATAAGAAAGGAGGAGTTAGTTAAAATAAATATTTATTGAGAAATTCATTCCAATTCCTCAAGCACACTGAATGCTTTAATTATCCCTCCAAAACTATATTCCTTCATATCCTCAGGCCTTTTGTATTTGACATTCTTTTTTCTTTCTAAAATATATTTTCTCATTTCCTCATTTGATAAAATTCAACTTGTATACTCTTAGAAGCAATCCATATGTTTTTCCCTTGGGAGATTTCTATGATGACATAGTTTCATTTATTTATTTAAAAAATTTTTGAGTATCTATTAATACCAGGTGTCATTGTAAATATATACTCATTCCTAATTTTCTTTGTTTTTTTAATTTTTATTTTGGAGATGTAGGATACAATTCATGGCTAGGTATACAAATGGTCATAGTACAGATAATGTTTGGGCCTCCATCTGGTCCCTACTTCACCTGGTTTGAGATCAGGTACCCTTATTGATGAAGTACGCCTTTCCCTCCCTCCCCTGGCAGTGACAATTCATTATTTGTGGTATTATGATAATTGTTCAGGATCTGCTTATAGGTGAGGACATGTGGTATTCAGTTCTTCATTCCTCATTTTCAAGCAGTTTTTAATTCACTGAAGGAGATGGATAAGTATAAAATTATTACAGGGACTCTTCCATTCATTGGCAAAGAGAATCTGTATTAAGTTCCTACTGTGAGCCAGGAGGTATTCTTTTCGAGACTAGACACAGAGCAATAAATGACAGAGAAAATTCGTGACCCAGTTAACTTTACACATTATTGGAGTTACAGGTTAACAGTGGCTGGTGTGGAGACTTTTTAAAAAGTCAAGTAAAGAAAACTATAATTTCATTTAGTAGTGGACGTTCATATAGTGGTATAAGTTCAAAGTACTTGAGTAGAGTAGCTATTCTGGTTTACAGGAGATCATTAGGAAACATATTTAAGTAGAGATGCTAAGACTTAAAAAGCAAAATGGAATAAGCCATCGCTAGAACCAACACAGAAGGTACTCAGGAAAAGAATATACCCAGAGCAAAGACTCATAGGTGGACTAATTTCGATATGTTTGAAGAAAAAGGGTGACATTAGTTTAGGACAGTGAGAAAAAGGAGAGAGGGTTTTGATATGAGACCAGAGAAGGAGAGACAGGCCAGCTCATGTGAGACCAGATTATTCTTCTAAGTGTTGATAGAAGTCACTGAAAGGTTTGAGTAACCAAGTAATGTGATTATGTCCTTTAAACAACTGCCCAGGATGCTGTGTGGAGAGCCAGGTTTAGATGGAAAGAGTAAAACTGGTAGATGATTTAGAAGGCAATTACAGTAGTCCAGAAAAAAAAAAAACATAATAATGTGATTTGAACTTAGAGGGAGGCAGCAATAGTGGAAAGAGCTGGAAAGTTGGGGAAATATTTTTGAGGTTGAGTTTGAGAAATGATATGGAGAGACTGAGGAGGATATGGGGGGTGAGGGATGCGGATGAGACAGGATTGCAAGATATTTGAGAATTATTTTGAGAGTTACACTATTTTGATATTTCTGTGACAATTCTGAGTGGTCATATCAAATTGATCGATAGAAATATAAGGCTGCAGCCCAGGAGAGGCATAAGGACTAGAGATATCAATTTGATCGCTATCGGTTTAAAACAGCTTTTATAAGCAGGAGACTAGCTAAGATTCACAAAGTTAATAAGGGTGACCAAAATCTAGTGACCAAAATCTTGCATAAAATCAAATATTGAGAAATGCATTTGAAGAGGAGCAGTCCAAAACGGGAGTCCGAGGAAGAGAAACCATGATATTTGAGAACATAAAGGTCATCGGTGATCTTGACAAGAATTGCTTCAGTGGAGAATGGGAAGCAAAATGTCTAGAATGAGCTGAATATTTAAATTTGAGCCCAGGCAAAGCATGCTAGAGGAGCAAAAACATTTGCATGCCACAGTGTCCTTCTTATGTAGTCTTCCTTGAGGTACTTACCTGTGTTATAATACAATTAATTTTGGTAGTGAAACAAGATTATAAGAGCTCACTAAAAAATGGCAGATGAGACAATAAAGGTCATAAGTATAAACTAGTTTTTTGAAGAAATTTGGTCATTTATGGGAAAGACTATTCTAGTATGAGAGACAAGCAGAACAGGAGAAACGTAGCATTAGAACTATGAACATTTAAGCTTCCTCTGAGTATAAGATCTTATTGCCAGACACTATCATTTCTTACCTGATCAGCTATAACAATTCCTTCCCATGTCTCTTTGTGTCCATTCTTGTTACTGCTCAATCAATTCTCTAAAGTGTTGCCATAATTATCTTCAAAGTGTTCAAATCTGATAGTCATTAATCCTACCACTCTTAAAAGAGCATCAAGTCTGAAGTCATTAGTATAGCAGATGGGACACTGCTAATCTTTTAGATTCTTTAGACCTTAATGTTTCCATCTTCTCCTTGAGAGTAATTTTACTGACTCATGGAACAAGCTATGGCTCCCACGTTTATGTGTCTCAGAACTCCATGTGTTTTCTCATTTATCTTCTCTTAATGATAATTGCACATTTTTTTCTTTTTTCCCTTTAATTTCCTATCATTACTAACAGATGATAAGCTGAATCAGGGTAGGACCATGTCTATCTTACACAGGCAGATAACATAGAACGAGGTAGCTGGATACCAAGATGTTCGACAGATGTCTGTTTTATGAGTGAACTACTAATTGTATGCCCAAGGACTAGGTTATGATGTACAAAAGGGAATGTAAAGGTCAAGGCGGAGTTGAGACAATGTAAGGACCAGGTCACAAGAGAATAACAGGTGTAAAGATGAATAAATATGAGGTCAGAGCACACCAGTATAATTATCTTTTTTCAAGAAGGTAACTCCCCCCATTTCAACCACATGGATAGCTCCTAATTACAGTTTATGACCCAATAGGAGACTTTTCATGACCTTCGCTCCTCATTCTCATTCAGACATGAATAGTCACATTTACTACATGATGTTTTCACATTGTTTTAAAATTATATTCATGAATTTATTGCATTGTTTTATAATCTATCCATGATTCACTCATGAACACCTTCATGGCAAAGACTGTAACTTATTCAATTCTGTATTTTCAATATCTTGCACAGACCTCAAGTATAGTGAGATTTCAATAACATATGGATTGACTAGCCTGACGATTCTTTTTTTTTTTTTTTGAGTTGGAGTCTCATCCTGTCGCCCAGGCTGGAGTGCAGTGGCACGCTCACGACCACCCTAGGGTCGACCTGCTGGGCTGCAGTGATCCCTCTACCTCAGCCTTCCAAGTAGCTGGAACTACAGGTGTGCGCTACCACACCCGGCTAATTTTTTGATATTGTGGAGACAAGGTCTCGCCAAGTTGCCAGGGCTGGTCTAGAACCCACAGGCTCAAGCCATCCACTCACCTCGGAACCCCAAAGTGCTGGGATTGCAGACTGAGCCACCAAGCCTGTCCTAGCTACAATTCTTATAACAAATTCTTATAACTTCCTGTTACAATTCTTATAACAAAACAACAGCAAGATTGTATATAGAAAATGGGAGGGGTTAAGTCAGAGGTTGAGTATTTAAAGACAGTAGGAACAGTTTTTAGTAGTAGTTCTTTGGAATATGTTTTACAATTAATTAGAGATTAATGAAAGCATTGAGAAGCATCAGAGAATGAAGCTGGGGTTGGATATAATTCATATGAAATGGAATGGCTGGTCTAATTTTACTGGGTGGTTTCTTGAACACTGACAATTTATGACATCAGTTTTGATACCAAAGATTTAAGGATGAATAATACAGTCTTTGTTTCTACTTCCTTCTTTCTTCTTCACAGTATTTCTGAGACATTTGACCCTACATGGCTACCTAGTTCCTATCCAACAGATAGACATAAGACCTATTCATCAGATCCTATGCCTGAATTCTGTGACATTAAAATGGACTGCTGTCCTGATCTATGGAAGCCTGTCTGAACTGAAATATGGTAGATTATCATCACTCCCTGCTGGCTGTGCCAGCCTCCTAAAATTGGACTCTTTGAATACCAATATTGGGATAAATTTTCCTCTACATTATCAAAAATGGAGATCTGAATCCCTCATCTGAAATTGTGCAGTTTCATGATGTCTACCTACAAACAAATTCAGTAGGAGAAACAAATTCAGTAGGAGAAACAGTAGTTAGTAGGGTTTTATAAATATATGCCTAAGAAAAACTGATAAGAATTGGGATCAGGAAGTCTCTGCTGCTAAGAGAATTTTAATTTGAATGATTGGCCCTGAAGTCAGGGATTGTTAAGGAGGCATGGGAGGTGAGATAGAAAGAACTGCTACCAAACCAGAGAAGAGCAGAAAGAGGAAATACCAGGCGAGTTCAGTAGAAGTAAGAAAACAGCACAAAACGTTCAAGAGGGAATTTTTAAACAGGCCTTTAAAATCTTAGGCTTCGTGTTTAAGTTAGGGTTTAAAAAAAGTTATTAAAACACAGCAAGGTCTCCAATGTGCTATCTCATTGAGGAAACCAAGGATAGGCTAAAATAAAATGGCTCTGAGAAACACTTTCGGGCAATCATTATGTGTGACAACAATGGAAACAAAATAGAATATATTCACAGATTTCTGCTTTGATGTGAAATGACAAGTACAGATGGACACAAAAATAGTTTCTCTGCAAATTTGAATCTAAACTTACTGTTCAGTTGTTTTAAAAATGTTTAGATCAAGTAAACTATTTTCCAAAATCTACAGAGCAGTGTCAGGGATATATTATAGAGCCAGAAAGCCTCTGAAACAATCACGGCATTATTACTAGAGTCAAAAGATTTTTGGAGATGTTTTTGGAAAAGTGTAAGCTTTCATTATGTTTTCTATCTGAAGTATATATACAATTTTTGTTAAATGGATGAAGAAACTGTGTGACCAATCTGTGATATTAAACTTTCATTGAAGATAAGTTAAAGAGAGGTAAATAGTGGGAAATCAATTTAGTTTGTGGACAGGTAGAGCATTTACCTGCTGAAGTATCTCATTATTGGATGTTAATACAAAAATTAATGTATCAGAAGGGCACATTGATGTCTCAACTCTCCTGTGCTTTTTAAAAATCTGTAGCTTTTAGTACAGTTAGTATGATAGGACTAAAAGTATTTTGGACATGAATGTGATGTTGTAAACAGTGATTTAGTGGTCACTTTAAGTTTCGAAAACCTTTCTGTTTGAAAAAAAATACAGAATAGAAGGATTCGACCATATTTGTCACACATAGCTGGTATAACCCCACGCATAAGTCATGCTGAATGTTCTGAATTGGAAGCAGGGAAGGAAAGGCATGATTTTAGATTAGGAGTTAAAAATCTCTATTTTCAAAAGGGTATAGAAAAATTTACTCTAATACCGATATTCAAAAACTACAATTTCACGAGACTGGTATGGCCAGCAGGGATTGATGATAATTCTACCATATTTTAGCTTAGATAAGCTTCCATAGATCAGGACAGCCATCTACTTCAGTGTCATAGAATTCACACATAGTAACTGCTCTCCATTTAGACCCACCCACCTTGAAACACAGAGAATTAGTGAAACTCAGTCTGAAATATGCAAGTCCTAATTGCTAATGTACAGATCAGGTCAAGAGTGTGAGTTTTAGCCCAATGGCAGTTTTATCCGGTTCCTACTCCCTTTAAATTACCATTTCACTCCTACTTCAGCCTCCTTCTGGAGTGGGATACTAAATGAAATGCCTTATTAATTATTGTCTTAAAATGTTTACGTTTTATATAAAAAAAAGTTACTAGCGGTTATTCCAATGAGATTAGCTAATAAACACCGCATCATTTAAGGATGCCACTTTCCATATCATCTCAATGGATTCTAATGTTTTACTATATATGTAGATGGATATTTTTAACTCAGGGAACCCAAAAACCCCACTACTCATAAATTCAGAATGAAAATCCAGTTATTAGAGATTGAGGAAAAGTTTGAAAAGATGGAAATCATACATAGAAATACATGTAATCTTAAAAGCTCCCTGAAAATCAGTGGAAAAGACAAAGCCAGAAGTTAGAGTAGTAAAACATCTAAAACAGAGGAGCAAAAAGAGAAATAGTGTGCATGTAGACTTCTCCAAAATTGTAACTTAGTGAAGAATTAATTGAAATATGAAGAGAGTAAAGTATTAGAACACTGGAGAAGTTGGATAGTAAGTGGTTGATACAAATAGAACAGTTAAGAAAAAATAGATACTCCAGAAAGGTAGAGAAACATTGAAGATATTAATAAAATTGAAGAGAAGGTGTAATAGTCCATGTGAGAGTATGGGGAGATGCAAAGGTAACAGAATGAAGAAAGGGAAAATGTAGAGTTCAAAATAATGCAATGGAAAACTCTATGTAATGATATGCCTAGAAGTGGTGCTAAAGTGAGTTTCCAAAAGGAAGTGGAGGTCTACACTTCAATAAAGTTTCAATTAAACTTCTGTGTGGAGGAACAATCAGTCAAAGGTTAAGTTTCAGAGTAATTTCTAGAAACCAGAAAATCTAAAAGAGCTATTGGTTTCTGTACTGCCTCTGGGTGATAAGACAATAGCTTTTGCTACTAACTTTGGCCTAATCTTTTAAGGATATGTGTGTGTTTGTGTGTGTCGTTGTCTATGTATCTGAAAAGGCGGGAAAGTGTTGGAAGAAGGTATGAGGTAAAAAAGAAGGAGAAATGGTTACAGAAGTCATTATGTGTTTTGCTTGCGTTATTTTTTGCTCATTGCTACAATGCTAAAAATTCTATTTTTAATGCTAGTAGTAGTCACTCATGAAACATATCACAGGCACGTTAATAAAATTCTCAGTGCAATTCAAGCACATTTTATTAAGCACCATTTGGTTGAAGTCACAACTTCAGCAAAAATATTTTTTACAAAACACCAATTCAAGGGAGGATTCCTCTCCCATAGTATCCACTACCATAGGACCTACTAGTCATTTGTACATGTTATCTGGTAGCATGAATAACTCTTGTTACTACTTCTCAGACTCAGAAACTAAATACTTGAGATTATTTTGCCATTTCAATGTTTTCTTTTCTTTTATCATTTTGTGTGAGTTGCTGAGTACATGTGAGGATTGACTACATAAATAAATTGCACACAGATGAGGGTTGCACTTCTAGAGAACCCTCTTGCCCCTTGACAGAGGGTCTGGTACCCAGTGTGTGGTTGTCTGCCCCTTACTTTTCTTCCCTTCCTCCCTCCTTCAGCAGTGGCCAGTGTCTGCTGTTTCTACCTTTTATATATATATATTTTTTATTATAGAGATGTGGGGTACAATTCAGGGTTAGGTATACAAACACTGATTATGCAAGTACCCTTGTGGATGAGGTGTGCCCCTCCCTCCATAGCAGTTTCCCTCAACTGCCAATCGCACCTTCTCTCATCTGACAGTTTCCCATCACTGCCAAGCACTTTCTTATAGTATCATCATTGTTCAAGGTCCACTTATGAGTGGATTATGGCCTGCTTATGAGTAAGAACATGTAGCATTCAGAACGTTGCTTTTGAGGACATGGTCATGAGTTCCTTGCCTGTTTTCATGTCCAGAAGGGTGTTCCTTAAGTTTTCTTCTAAGATTCTGATAGTTTGAGGTTTCACATTTAAGTCCTTGATCCATTTTGTGTTAATTTTGTTATGTCATAATCCAGTTTCGTTCTTCTGCCTGTACTCAGCCAGTTTTCCCAGCACCTTTTGCTAAATATGGCTTCCTTTCCCCAATGTTTGTTTTCATTGGGTTTGATGAAGATGGGGAATGCCCACAGTTTTATTTCTGTCATGTTCCATTGGTCTATGCATCTATTTCTGTACCAGGACCAATGTTGTCTTGGTTACTGTAGTCTTTTAGTAAAGTTTGAAGTCTGGAAGTGTCATGCTTCCAGTTTTTTTCTTTTTTCTGAGTATTGTTTTAGCTGTTCAGGCTGTTTTTTGCTTCCTTATGAATTTCTGGATTGACTTTTCTAGATCTGTGAAAAATGATGCTGGCAATTTTATAGAAATTACGTTGAATCTGTAGATTGCCTCGGGAAAGGACATCTTAAAGGTATAGATTCTTTGGATCCATGGGACTAGGATGTTTTCCCATTTGTGTCATCCTTGATTTTTTTGAGCAATGTTTTGTAGTTCTTATTGTAAAGGTTTTTCACCTGTTTGGTTAGGTGACTGCCAAAATATTTAAATTTATGTATGTTTTGCTATTGTGATTGGGATTGTGGTTTTATTCAGTTCTCAGTTTAGTTGTTGTTGATGTATAAAAATACACCTGTTGTTTGTGCATTGATTTTTGTATCCCAAGACTTTTCCAGAATCATTTATCAGTATAAGGAAGTTTTTGACAGACTTTCTAGGTAAAGAGTCATATCATCTGCAAAGAGGAATAACTTAACTTTCTCTTTTCCTATTTGGATAGCCACAATTTTTTTCTCATGCCTGATTGTCTGGCTAAAACTTTCAGTACTGTGTTTAATGGAGGAGTGAGAGTGGACAATCTTGTCTTTTTCCAGTTCTTATGGGGAATGCTTCTGGCTTCTGTCCATTAAGTATGATGTGGGCTGCAGGTTTGTCATAGATGGCTCTTATTAGTTTGAAGAATGTTTCTTTGATGCTTAGGTGGTCAAGGATTTTTATCAAGAAGGGATGTTGTACTTTATTGAATGCTTTTTCTGTGTATAATGAGGTAATCATGTAGATCTTGGTTTTACACCTGTCTATGTGGTGGATTACATTTACGGATTTATGTATGTTGAACCAGCCTTGCATCCCAAGAATGAAGCTCACCTGGTTGTGATGAATGATCCTTAAAATATACTGCTGGATGTGATTTGCTAGAATCTTGTTGAGAATTTTTGCATCTATGTTCCTCCAGGAAATTGGCCTGCAGTTTTCTTTCTTTATTGTGTCTTTGCATTTGGGAGTATCAGGAGAACACTGGCTTCATAGAATGAACCAGGGAGAATTTCTTCCCTCTCAGTTGCCTCAAATGCTTTCAATAGGATTGGCATCATCTCTTCCATGTATGTCATGTAAAATTCAGCTAAGAAACCATCTGGCCCAGAGTTTTTTTGGCAGGGAGACTTCTTATTACTAAGTCAATTTCTTGAATTGGCATTGGTCTAAAGGGTTTCAGTTTCTTTCTTGGGAGCTTATGTGATGCCAGTTTCAATCTTGGAAGGTTATGTGATTCCAGGAATTTCTCTATTTCCTCTAGATTTTCTAGTTTATTTGCATATAGATGTTTGTAATGGTCTCTGATAATCTTTTGAATTTCTGCAGGATCAGTTGTGACATTGTCTTTTCATTTTTAATAGTGCTTATTTGAACTTTCCCAATCTTGTGTATTTGTGTATGTGCGTGTGTGCATACACGTGTGTGTGTGTGTGTGTGTGTGTGTGTGTGTGTGTGTGTGTGTGTGTATGTGTGCACGCGTCAATCTGGCTAGGGCTCTGTTAGTTGCATTTATCCTTTCAAAGTGCCAGCTTTTTGTCTTGTTATTCCTTTCTTTGACATTTTTGGTCTCTATTTTATTCAACTGTGACTTCATTTTAATAATTTATTTTCTTTATTTTCTTTTTTTTTAATAGGATTGATTTGCTCTTGACTTTCCAGTTCCCTCTGGTAAGGGGGTGTTAGACTGTTTACTTGAGATTTCTCTATTTTCTTGATATGTGCATTTAATGTTATAAACTTCTATTTCAGCACCACTTTCATGGTATCCCAGAGGTTTTGGTGTGCCGTCTTTATTTTCATTTGTTTCCAGGAATCTTTTTATTTCTGCCAGATTTCTGTGTTAACCCAAAAGTAATTCAGAAGCATATTGTTTAATTTCCATTTATTTGTGTGTTTGGGTGTTTTTGTTAGTGATGATATTTATATTACCACTTCAATTTTTATAGTGCTTTGCAATGTTATGGAAATAATATCTTTAATTCTCAAACTATAAAGTCTTACATATATGAGTGTTCTTCTCAGCTCTGTGACTTACTTAATATGTTACTGTTAAGCATTATATTCTTTTTTCCTGTATACCACTCCCTTCTAGATCATTTTTTATATGTCTACATTCTTAATATAAGATATATGAGAAAAATCAACATAATTTGACATGAAAAATAAAGGAATGTATCAGTTTATGTAATAGGAAAATATCAAAAGTAGAGCTAACTTCAAAGTTGGATGGTTCAGTTGTTCAATAATGTCACAAAGAACTGGTTTTATTGCATTTCTTTGCTTTGTTTTTCAGTATCTTCTGATATCACAAGATAGTCATCAACAATTTTCAGACCAATCACGTGGTTCCTAGTCGAGATGCACAGAGAGAAAGTGAGATACCCCACCTTTTTCTTAACCATTAATGAAAACATCTGAAACATGCAGCAGTCAATCCAGAACTAGAAAGCTAGTGTGTAACACTGAAGGCAATGCTGTTCCCAATGGAAAATCTGGTTGTTGTTATAAGCTGGAAAAAAAGCAAAAATATTGATTACATTAACACTGATAAATTTTTACTTTACCTTACTACTTCCAAAGGTTATTCAAAGGACTGTGTCTGTCCTGTTCAATTTTACAATTTTACATCTAAGACAGAAATTGGCACATAATATACATTAACATTTAGTAAATGAAAAAGTTTTTCAATAATAATTAGATGACCTAAGTACCTATAATATCATCCATAAATTCTACAAATACTAATCTATATTTAGTTTACTTAAAAGGACACTGTGTTTCAAAAATACTAAGCAATTTTATCAATGTGACATATTAAGTAGCAGTGCTGAGGCTAAAATTCAAATGACCTTTTCAAAGATAGTGATCGCCAGTTTTAGAATATGAGAACTCGTTTTGCAATGTAAAAAAAATCAATCATATCTTTTCACATGAGATATCATTTTGACATCTTTAAGAATATAAAAGACAAAAAAGTAATAGTATTTTCAATAATGTTTTCTATGAGAATGTGTGTACATAATTATTGTAGAATTAGCAAGTTGTTCTTAATTGTTCTTATGACAAAGTTATGTTTATTAACGTGTTCATATGTGCTTATGCATGTATATATAGATGCAGATAGATAGATACATAGATATGGATCATACAAAAATACTTCTTTAGTAGCATACAAATTTATAGCCTCTAATTTCCAAAATTTGATGTGTGTTTGTGTGTGTGTGTGTGTCTGTGAGTGTGAAAGGAATATTAATTACCCAAAAATGATCAGAGAGGAAAGAAATTTTCAGAACTCTTACTATGTAATGTAATATGTGAGATTTGTAATCAAAGAATTGGAAACCACTGCTCCAAATCATTATCATTTAAGCCACTTAAGAACTTGCAATCATGCCTGTAGCATCTTGATATCCCTATAAAAAGGATACATATATCATACATATGCAAACAGTTAAAATGCTACAATTTCTGATTTAAAAGTACATATGAGTACATTTACACTATTGAACATTTATATATAAAGAAAAATAAAAAATTGTTGATTGCTTTGACTGAACCACAGCAAAAATCCAGGCACACTGAGATATTTACTAACTCAAAGAGAAATAAAACTATCTACTTTTCAGTGGGATTTTTACTATAATTGAAATCATCCTAAATGGCTCTTACATCTTTCTGTATACTTGACCTATCAGTTTTAATAGGTTGTAATATCATGAACTGTTTTTCCCCTCCCTCAGGGTAGATTAGGTCCTACACTCAAGGCCTCATATGATGCTCACTGATATATCAGGAACTGTCATGTCAGACATGTTGTATGATTGTTATGAAAAGAGCCTTATTGTTTTATGCTATTTTCACCACCATATTTGACATATATTAAATAAGTAGAATTCTGGGAAGATTCATTTTCAAGGTGGAAATAAATGATGATACCAACCTGTTCAATAAAGTTGAATAGATTTTTATGGTGTTTCTCAAGTGGAGAAGATTTTGTTCCCCAGGAGACAATTGGCAATGTCTGGAGATACATTGAGTTGCCATAATTGGGTTGTATTGCAACAATCTAGAAGGCAGGGGACAAGAATGCAGCCAATTTCCACACATCAAATATTTATCCAATCCAAAATGCCAAAAATGCTGATGTTAAGTTGGTTATGTTACTTGACTTTAAGACTCTGAAATGACTAGTACTTAACTCTTCTGCAAACATAATGATAACAGTAATTGACATCACTGACATGGATTTAGAATTCTTTAGGAAAAAAATAGGCAACATGTTCAGATAAAAATATCTAAAACAATTCTATATCAATCTATACCTACAAGCATTTATTAATATAATAAAAAAAAATTCGTTGCACACTGCAGTATATCGTTCTTCCTAAAATGATTAACCGGTGATTATGTTCTATTATGACATAGACTTAAAAGACAGAGTCAAGAACACTGAGACATCTATGGGAAGTTAGAACTTTGCAAATTTTGCAGACTTTTGTCTGCTGTAGAAAGGCATTTTTGAAAGATACAATTGTTGTCTTTTAAATTGCTAAAAATCATTGAAGAGGTAACTACACAATCTGCTCTTTCATCAGGTGCCAGTTGCAGAACTTTTTAGACATAAACATGGATAACATAAAGAATAACAATATATCTCAAGGGAGTATTATAAGTATATAATTCCCTTGAGGGTGCATGTAATGTCATAAATTGTAGGAGCAAACTCAGGCAGTTTAGTCAAAGGAATCTTGAGATGAAATTACAGCTTTTATAATCCCCTGAGAGGATATTCTTTTGATATAATGGAAACTGCAGTTGTTTAGAAATACCCTGCTCCCTTGGCCCCAGAAAAGTACAATGGTCATTTGAAGATTGAAAAACACTAAGTAGGTGTCTGAAAAGTGAGTTGAACTGATCATAAGAATAATAGAAAAATGAGATTGAAGTCATTTATGGTATCTACTAAATATAGTATGGCATTCTTTCTAAAATAAGAGTTACAAGAGATACCTACATAATTACAGCTATTAGAAAAGATTTTGCAGGTGTAAACATAAAGGTACTAAAACACATACTGCTAAAGCTTGGACAGCTTGGCATTAAATGTATAAAAGACATTTATAGCCATAATAGAAGACATGTTCTTTACATTAAATGTCAGTAACTAAATAAGCAAATGCATCAGATTAAAAAGAGTGAAATTAAATATCATGGGGTGTTGAAACAGTATAAAGTTCACAAAAGATCATAATTGTAGACATTCTTAAATATTGCGTTATAAGAACCTTAGGCATGTTGTTCAATTTCACAACTCTTGCATTCTTCATGAATTACATAATATGCATGTTAGCAAAGCTGAGTTTTCCTCCAATGAGAATACTCCAGTAGGAAGTAAAGCCTGGTAAACACCAAAAGTACATAATAAATACAAGCAGATAATAAATTTATTATAAACAGATAAGTATGATCAGTTACATGTAATATTATTTGTATCATCAATCAAAGTGCTCATAATCCTATCATAATTAATGTTTGTAGAACACTTTTATAATTTTAATACATTATGAACAAATGCATACACATAAATAAACAAATGTAAAAACGTTGAGAAATCCTATCTGAAAAAGAAAAAAAATCTCAATTAAGATACTGAAATTATTTTAGTCATTTTCCTCATTATTCTTAGGAATAAATCTACCCACAAATTGTATTAAAAGATACATCATCTAAGCAGATGAATGCACAGGCCCATTTAACATCATGTTGCTTTAAATCTGCACTTTTGAGTGTTTTTCTAGAAAACAAAATAAATAAAGCCATTTAAGCATATAAATTACTTTTTTAAAACTATACTTATATGACATGTGTAAATAACATAAATGTATATAAAGATATTTAGAGACCAGTGGTTAGAATAAAGAAAAGAAGTTTCAGAATGCCAGGGTTACCAATAGGAAACAAAATTCACTATTTGGTTCAAATCTTGTCAGTGGTGATATTTTTACAGTGGCAATGTAATTTCCTCCAAAAAGAAATTGAATTGCTTGACTAATAACATTTGAAGGCATTTATTTCCTAATTACAATTATCTTGATCATTGTCACCCTATTTGTTTTATTTACTGTTAAATTTAAAATTGCCACTAATTAGCCGGGCTCGGTGGCTCAGCCTGTAATCCCGCGCCTTTGGGAGGCTGAGGTGAGTGGATTGCCTGAGCCCGCGGGTTCGAGACCCGCCTGGGCAGCGAGACCTCATCTCTACAATAAATCAAAAAATCAGCCGGGTGTGGTAGCGCATGCCTGTAATTCCAGCTACTTGGAAGGCTGAGGCGGAGGGATCGCCGGAGCCCAGCAGGTCGAGGCTGCGGTGGCCGGGAGCGGCCACTGCACTCCAGTCTGGGCGACAGAGTGAGACTCCAACTCAAAAAAAAAAAAAAAAAAAAAAAAAAAAATTGCCACTAATTGATAAGACATTGACCTGTATTTCATGGTATGACTTTTAATCATAATCAATATCATCAACATCAGTAATAATAGAAGGTCAGGCATTTACATTTTGCATAAAAATATTTTTGCATTATTAAGGGATTATATTAATAGAATAAATATGTAAAAATGAATAAACATGTAACCATTATTTCAAATGACTTTGAGTTAGAACATTAATGAATTCGTTTGTGAATTTTAAGTTTCTCTTTGATCTGATGAGGGTGGCAAATGAAAAAAGAACCTAAATTCGTCATCTCCAGATTTTTCCATTTTTGTAAAATATAAAAATACAACATTTAATAATTTTATAGGTTTTCCTACTTTTTATTTTTCAAATTATGTTAACAAAACCTACCATTATTTAAAATCCTTTCATTTAACAAAGATATTTCAACTTCCAAAATATAAAAAAAAAAAGGAAAGAAGATATAATTTTCCAAGAGTCTACGTTTTTGTATTGAACATATAGAATGTGTTTTAGGAGAAACTCAAATTGCTGAATGAGGTAATATTAGATTGAATGACATATGAAACATCACCCACTCTAACACACACACATACATACACACACACACACACACACACACACACACACACACACACACAAGTGATTTAACATGATGAAATGAATTTTCATTGCATGTAAAAAATTACCAGAGGCAGTTAGCCCATGTTGGGTGTGGGAAATCTATATTTATGACTTTGTTTTCTTCTATTTTGCTGTTCTTTCATTAGAGTTGAACCTGAGCCCGAAAATAGAAAATAAAAAAGACTACTACTTGAGCACCAAACATCTCATTTGCCATTCACACTACAGAAAGAATAAAGCAAGAGTGCGCCTTCTCCCACCAAAGGAGATTTCTTGGAAGTCTCACATCATATTTCCACTATCACATTACTGGCCAAAATGTAGTCACATGACCACCTCCAGCAGTATGAGAAACTAAAACACGTAATCTTTATAGATGGAATAGTGCTCAAAAAGAACTGAGGTTTCACTACTTTTGAATAAAGAGAGACTGGTGTTAAGAATTGTTCTTTTCCGTTTTGAAGCTGATACAAACTCATTGAACACTACTGAACCCAGAGACTTTGGAAAGTGTGACCCAAAGACTATCCAAGGTGTCTAATTTCAAGAAATATGGCATAGTGGGAACAAGGTTGGAACACAAGTATAGGGTCTCAAGAGATTTTGAACATTGCACAAAATTTTTTTTGAATCTCAGATTCCCTTCCTATACTATGAGTTTAATTTAAGAAATTAAATTAGTGTCTAATTTAACAATTTTTTTTTTTTGAGGTGGAGTCTCAAACTGTCGCCCAGACTGGAGTGCAGTGGCCGCTTCCGGCCACCGCAGCCTCGACCTGCTGGGCTCCGGCGATCCTTTTGCCTCAGCCTTCCAAGTAGCCAGAATTACAGGCATGTGCTACCACGCCTGGCTGATTTTTTGATTTATTGTAGAGATGAGATCTCACTACCCAGGCGGGTCTCGAACCCGCGGGCTCAGGCAATCCACTCACCTCAGCCTCCCTAAGGCGCGGGATTACAGGTTGAGCCACCGAGGCCGACTTTAACAAATTTTCAGTCCACAAATACATATTGATATCATGCGGTATCTGCTTCCTAAAATCCTACATTGCAGGAATCTCTATTTGCGTCCCAAACTAGAGAGCTAAATATTCAGAAAAGAAGGAGAATTTGAGGTTCAATAAAAATTCTTCTGTTAGTCAGAAATTAAATGAAACATTCTGTTTAATGTAGTTTTAAGAGAAGAGTGTTAGAATGGGGAATGGCCCTTAACCTCTAGAAAGGAAGAGTATACACAGAATCTACTGGAAAGGCAAATTCCTCATAATTAACTTTGAAATAGCTCTAAGTTATTTTGTCAGCTTAAAACATAAATTAGGCTATTTTTAGGAAGTTGTTATTCAAATAGCTATATTCAAATAGTTTTGTAGTATTTAGGCCAAGTGTTATTACCTTTGTAGTTTTCTGTGTTGAATTGCCAACACAGGTTGTATAAATTTTGCCAAAGGTGCATCACTTCTTTAAAAAAGAGGTTGGAAGTCTTTTGGCTTAAAGAATAGCAATTGAAAAAGAAAATGGCCACACTGTCTTCCAAAGAGGTTGTACCAGTCTGCATTCCCACCAGCAGTGTAGAAGCATTCCTTTTTCTCCACATCCTCGCCAGCATCTGTTCTTGTTTGCTTTATTAATGATGGTCAATCTTGCAGGGATTAAGTGATATCTCAATGTGGCTTTGATTTGCATTTCTCTGATGATAAGTGAGGCTGAGCACTTTTTCATGTGTCTGTTGGCTGCCGATATATTTTCTTTTGAGAAGTGTCTACTCATGTCTTTTGCCCACTTTTTATTTTATTTTATTTTATTTTTTGAGTTGGAGTCTCACTCTGTCGCCCAGACTGGAGTGCAGTGGCCGCTCCCGGCCACCACAGCCTCTACCTGCTGGACTCCAGCGATCCTTCCGCCTCAACCTTCCAAGTAGCTGGAATTACAGGCGCGCGCTACCACATTCGGCTAATTTTTTGATTTATTGTAGAGATGAGGTCTCACCAAGTTGCCCAGGTGGGTCTTGAACCCGCGGGTTCAGGCAATCTACTCACCTCAGCCTCCCAAAGCACGGGATTACAAGCTGAGCCACCAAGTCTGGCTTTTTGCCCACTTTTTAAAGGGGCTTTTTTTTCCTTTCTGTGCATTTGAGTTCCTTGTAGATCCTAGATGTTAGGCCTTGGTCAGATATACAGTTGGCAAATATTTTTTCCCATTCTGTGGGCTGTCTCCCTGCTCTCTTGATGGTTTCTTTGGCTTTGCAGCAAATTGGATGGATTTGGAGTCGATCATACTCAGTGATTTATCACCGAAACAAAGAACCGAGTTCCATATGTTCTCACTCATAAGGTGGTCTTGAACAATTATAATGCTATAAGAAAGTGATTGGCAGTAGAAGAAACCTGTCGGCGGGCCAGGGGGCGGGGGACTGGCAGTTGAGGGAAACTGCTAGAAGATGGAGGGGCATACTTCATCAACAAGGGTACCTGAATGATCAATGTTTGTATGCCTAACCCTGATTTGTACCCCACATCTTTATAATAAATAAATAAATTTTAAAAAAAGAAAAGAAAAAGGAATGAGAGACTTCGTATTAACATAAACTCTCTGATCATAAAAGACATTGATCATTTGAAATAAAAGAGCGTAATGTTTCAGTGTTTTTACCCTTGACTATAATGATATTGTTTTAAATAATGCCATTTTGTAGAGTAACATTATAGTATTTTCAGATTTTAATTTCCTTTATGTACTTAACAACCATCTAGCCTAATGCTCTGGATGACTATTAATTTTTCTGATTATTAATATTATCACAATTTGTTCCATATTCAAAGAAGTCATAAAATAGCTGCTTTAGTTGTGTGCTAGATTTTATTTTAGCTCTTAAAAGAAAGCCTAGCACTCTGAATTTTGAATTATTATTTGATATGTATTTTTCCAGATTCTTCAAATATGTAGAATTACTTTTGATATTTTATGGAGGTATTGAATAAATGACTGCTTTATGGTATTATAAGTAATACCATAGTTGTATATTTTATATACAACTATGTAGTAATAGATAAACTAAAATAACTGAGATTCATTCCGTAAGTTCATTTTATTTTATATAAGGGTTTGTTTTTAAGTATTTTAGGAGTATTTGAAAAGAACAAGGAATTAAAAACTTTAATCAATGGGTGTGTATCTAAGTTTTTACCCCAAATATATATGAGATACAGTCTTGTTAAGAAAATTACACAATTTTATTAATTCATTCAAAAGTAAATGAGAATTTGTTATTGTTGTTTGTTTGTTTTTCTCTACATCTCTACAAATGCTGTGGTGTTGTAAAAAACCTGGCATCTAAACCTGAGGAAGGTTCTAACTGAGAGAGTTTAGACCAACAATATCACCTCTCTGTACCTTCAAATAGTTATCATTTTATAAAATGAACTGAAATGTTAGAAATTCTTGAGTAATCCAAGCAACTCTTACTTTTGTTACTATAAATATTACTTAAAATGTGTTTTATTGTGAAGTAAACCTCAGAAATGTAGAGTCAAACTTAAATTAGTTTTTTTTTCCCTAATAAAGTAGGGAGTCTTAGAGATCTTATGCTAATATGAATGAGAAATCTTTGTATAATAGCATGCAGAATTTTTCAAACACACCTTGTATTAGTTTCCTGAGGCTGCTGTAACAAAATTCCACTGACTGGGTTGCTTTAAACAACAGAAACGTATTCTCTCACAGTCCTGCAGTCTAGAAGTCTGAAATCAAGGTGTTGGCAGGGCTATTCTTTTCTCAGAGTCTCAAGGGGGAGATTCTTTTTTGCGTTTAGCTTTTCGTAACACCAGGTGTTTCTTAGCTGTGGCAGATTAACTCCAATCTCTGCCTCCTTCTTTCCATGATTGTCTTCCTTCTGCGTCTTCATGTGGCATTCTCCTCTCTCTATTTGTCTTCGTTCAAATTTCTCTTCTTTTGGAAGGACCTCAGTCATATTGGGTTAGGTCCCAACTTGATGATATCATCTCAATTTATTTACATCTGTAGACATCCTATGTTCAAATAAGGTCACATTCACAGGTACCTGAGGTTAGGACTACAACATATCTTATTAGCAGGACACAATTCATCCATAACATATATTTAACCATACAATATTTATTTTCAACTCTATAATGATACCAATATTCCATAGATCATTCTTTTGAAAGGCTATACTAGGTAAGCGCTTCTCAAAGTGGTCCACAGACTGGTGCCTGTCCTTGAAATATTTTATTCATTCATAATAAAATACATTCAGAAAATGAGAGCAAGCATTTCTTTAACTTATAAAAAGATGTCAAATGATTGTAATTTAATTCTCTCTATTAGTACATAGTTACCATAGATATTTTGCTTACGTCAGGTTAATCAGAGATGATATTTCTCTGGCTAAATAGTGGCCCTCAAATAGCTTACAGCAGAAAACCCAAGCGAATGAGCAACAAGTATGCAAAATTTGTAGTTGAGAAATTTGCATATGAATAAAAGCTGTTTTGCAATATCTCTATCAATTTTCATGCATGAAAAAGAATATATGATCTCTCAACTCGTGTCTGCATAATAAGCGGCAGAGCCTGTGGAAAGTCGGACTTGTGGTGTCTAGACCCAGAGTTGGCTTTGAAAATCTTTATTCTTTTTTTAAAATTTTTATTCTTAATAACACCAAGAAAAGATTGAGTAAAAATAATAAATTATCGATGTGGGTGATAGCGTAGCCTTGGAAGTATGAGGCAGTTATATTCTGACATCTTCATGGAAGAACTTTCATAAAAGACAGCCTATAGAGAGTGACAAAAATGAAGACTGCTTGACAGAGAGAAAATAGAAGAAAACTCATCTTATAGCTTTCTATTTTTGTGGTTTCAGTTTCTTCTTAAGGCTTGTATGAATTTCTGTTCCTGAGGTTCATGAGACATACGCCGATTCTAATAATAAAGTCACCTTTTGACTTAAGGTAGTTTCTGTTAGGAACCTTGACGAAAATAATACTGTCTATATGTCACTCCATTCTCAAAACCTCCAGAAAGCAATTATTGCCTAGAGTAGGGTTTCACAACATCAGAATTATTGACACTTGGGGCTGGATAATTTTTTATGGGGAAGGGCTGTCCCATGCATTGCAGGATGCTAAGAAACACCTCTCCCCATTACCATTCAGGTGTCAGAAGCATCTCTGAATTGTGATAAGCAAAAAACACTCCAAACATCATTGCCAGACTTTCCATCCTTCAGAAGGGCAAAATCACCCGCCCCTTCCATTTAGAACCACTGGGCAACAAGGTAACCCTCAAACCAACTAACAGGTACTATGGAGACTCCACTCACATCTCTTTCATACTGTCCTTACAGTGACCATGGAGACGGAACTCACATCATAGTCACACTGTTTTGTTTTTTAGAAAGTAGGATTTATAGAGAGGACAGAGAAGTTCCCAATGGGAGAGGACCCAAAGAGATTGCGCATTCACACTGTCCTTACAGTGACCATAGAGACTCTATTCACATCTTCAGGCATCTTTTTCTTCAGTTCTTTATGCTGCAAATTTGAAGTCTCCTTACTGAACTAATTCAAAGCCATGGACCTCACCCATGTGTCTTAATGCAAACCAACCATCCATCCAGTTTTTCTGGCTGCCTTCTCTACAGATAACTCTAGACTCCTCAAAACAATGAGTTCACAGATCCTCCCTTGATGCTTCTTAATACTTGATTCGCAGCTAAATTCCTAAGCTTTGGGTTCTCCTCTGCTTTCTATGCTTCACCTTGTTCAAAATCAGGCTGAAAAAGCTTTCAACCAACCACCAGTTCCATAGAGACCCACAGGCACACAGATAGTTATTGCGATTGTGTACACTAACTCTGCACTTCATACTCTCCAAGGTTATTACCAAAGGCTCTAGGTCTCTTGCCAGTACAGTCACACAATTTTATGAATGGGCTTTTGCGTTGTCTTGCCCTAACCAGACTATCTTAGTTCACCTTTGGCTCTGCCAGGATGACTGCAAAGATCTTACATAAATCTCTCGATGCAGAGCAGGGTCTGAAATTCTTTAACTCATGTAATATATGCATTATAAGTTAAGATTTTCCCAGCACTTTGGGAGGCTGAGGCAAGAGGATTTCCTAAGCCCATGAGTTTGAGACCAGCCGGCAACTTGGAAAGATCTCGTCTCTACAATAAATCAAAAAATTAGCTGGGTGGTGCACGCCAGTAGTTTCGGCTACTTGGAAGGCTGAGGTGGAAGGATCACCTGAGCTCAGCAGGTCGAGGCTGTGGTGGCCATGAGCATGCCACTGTAATCCAGCCTAGGTGACAGAGTGAGACTCCAACTCAAAAAAACAAACAACAAAACTTGAGTTTTCTGGTAAATAAAAGATGGGAAAGCAAAGCCATTCAGGAGATATAGTCATCCTTCCTGGCATAGACAGGTTTCCCACTGGCTGGATCACTTGGGACATCATCTAACTTATTTATCAAATGAAAACTTATTGCACATCTGCAATGCGATAGAAATTGAAAGTACAGAGCTGAAAAAAAAAAAGACCAAGGCTGACCTTACAGAACTTATATCCTCTCAAGAAAGTCACATAAAATTTGCCAGTCTATAAATAATTAGCAAAATCCACCAAAAACTCATGAGTGGAGCTGGGAATGTGCTGTCTTGTATTTCAGATAATCCTGGAGGGAGTTTTTGAAGAGGTGACAACCGAATCGAAACTCAGTGCTAAGAGAAGAGTAGCTGGGGAAGATCTGGAAAAAGACTATTCCAGAAAAACACAAGGGCAAAGTCCTTGATGTTTTCAGTGTGGCTGGAGACTATGTAAATGAGAGACAGAATGACAGGAAATGAGTTTGGAGAGACACACAGGAGCCAGACTATCTGAGCAATGTGGGATTTATTCCAATGACAATGAGAAGACATTAGAGGAGTTTAAGCATGTGATTGATAGGGTGAGAATCACATTTTGAAATCGTTAATTTAGTTATGACTCTGGTTTTCCAGAGATACAGTCACAGAGAGAGAGGAGGACTACATTTCTCTGTGTCCTTTCCTGGCACAGTGGTCTCCACTGAAATAGTTGAGCAACTGTTGTCATCCAGAAATCTTCTGTGTTCCCGGAAGAGGTATATCCTTCATTGCAGAATCAGGCGTTCGTGTCAACGTTGACTTTCCTGGATGTGACTCTAGTTAAGCTATATTTGGAAGAGTTTATGTGTACCCGAATTTGTAGGAATATTGAGATAAATCGGTTGGTGTTTCTGTCATAAATTGACTAGAATAGATGAGAACAGCAAAGAGGACAACAGTTTTCTCTCCTGGTTTTACGGTCTAGTGTTAGCAGTTTTGTACTTTTTTTCTGTCCATAAAACAGACAGTATAGACACCTTGTCAGTTTAAATTAGTCTTTCATTCCAAAGCACTGAAATTTATAAGTGAAGCAAATGAGAACAGCTAAAAATTCTTTATGTCTGTTTCTGAGAATTTATAATATACATAAAAGTGTCCGGCACTTCAATCCCAACAAATATCATCACACTGGATCATCTGAAAATCCTCCTGGTACAAACTATCTAATTATGCTGGGTAGAATATGATATGTCTTAAATGTATAGCTGAGTGCATATGAGAATAAAAAACCAACAGTAGGAGTTCAAAACTAACTGACGATATCGCTGATGCTGTGGCTGAACTAATCTTGGCAATCAAGAAGCTAAAATTGTATTAGCTATGAGGAAAAGAGATAAGGTTTAGATCCTGCAATTTAGAGTTGGAACAGATTCAGACATGAATTTTAGATTCTTCAAGTAATCATCCACCAGAGAAAGGTATTTAGGAAAACTAAGCATCCCAGGAAAAGAGATGACAAGGAAGCCAACCTGTGTTGGTGTTTGCTCTGAGTGGGAAATACATGTTCTATTTGCAAATCCACAAAACCGAGCCTGCCTTCATAAGAGTTCAGGATCTGAATATTCTGGAAAATGTACTTGCAATGGCATGCATACCAGTCCGTGCTAAGAAGTTATCATTAATTAAGCCTTCTTTGGTAGATAGTCTCCAGGGACCAGGGACACATGATGAAAGCAAAGTACATCGCTCCTCTGGTCTCGCTTTATGTTTTCAGAGAAACCTTAATGAACGCAATCGACAATTTAAATTTATATCTAGTATATCGAATTAATTTTTTTCAGAATGAAAGAATATTTAAAATGGAAAAAGAAGATATTATTCTGGGGAAAGAGGGAGGGAGGGAGGGAGAGAGGGAAAAGACACGTCACAGTAATAATAAAGAACTTTAAAGACAATGGAAAGGCATTAAACTACAGCATTATTAAGAACCATTTGGAGCCAGGCTCGGTGGTTCAGCCTGTAATCCCACGCCTTGGGATGCTGAGGTGAGTGGATTGCCTGAACCTGTGGGTTCGAGAGCTGCCTGGCCAACTTGGTGAGACCTCATCTCTACAATAAATCAAAAAATTAGCTGGGTGTGGTAGCGCGTGCCTGTAGTTCCAGCTACTTGGAAGGCTGAGGTGGAAGGATCGCCCGGAGCCCAGCAGGTGGAGGCTGCGGTGGCCGGGAGCGGCCACTGCACTCCAGTCTAGGTGACATAGTGAGACTCCAACTAAAAAAAAAAGAACCATTTGGCAGTATTTTTTTTAATTTAAAATGCATATATACCTTTGATCTTTGACCACTTTAACTAAAAATAGCACCCCTCTCAATTTTCCCCTTCTCTTAATGCACTTTTTATACTTTACAGTTTTCACCATCACCAGACATATTATTTAAGCATAAATTTGTCTATTGCATTTTGAAACCACTAAAATGTCAACTTCATGAATGTAAGTTTACCAATTCACTGCTATTTTCACAGCACATGGCACATAGTCTACCCAAAATAAAAATCTGTTGAAAATAGATAGATAATAAATATGCATACATATGCATGCACACATACATGCATTTGTGTATATATATGTGATATATAGACATGCAACATATATAGACAAATATATTCTCTATTTTGGTATATGATATAAAATTTTTAATATGTACAGTATATTTTTATGCCATAAGCAATATTATAATTTTTTAATCCGGCATTTTGTGCTATAGCCAAATTTAGAAATAACCTGCATGTGTACAAATAGGAATTAAATCATTGTAGCCATGCTATTTTACCTCATTCAGTGCATCCATATGTGGAAAAATTGGATATAGAAAAATGTGCAAGACATGTTAAAGGAAAACATAAAGAGAAGTAATAGGTTATATTATTTCTAAAAAATATTATCCTGTCAAAATCTAATTTTTAGAAAATAACTTTGGATCTGTTAGTGTAGAGAAAAAGTTCATGCCAAAATGCTGGGACAATAAATTTCAGAGAGGATGGTAAGTGGAGCAGGAATTTGTAAAGACAGGATTGTCACTTATATTCTTCTGAATTATATGACATTAAAATTTTTAAGTGTAAGGTACAGAGAATAAAACTGTAGAAAATACGGTTTCTAAACATTTTTTTTGAAGTGCTTAAAAATCTTCTTTAATAACTCTGACATCTTAACCTGTATACACTGAAACACTTTGGTGCATTTAACTATGATTCTAGTTAACTGCTATCTAATTACATAGCTAAGAAACCAATTTTCTCCTTAAGCAATGAGTTGCTATTCACTTCAATGACAGCCATGTCACAGGTAATTTTTGCTTCTTAACAGAGCAAAATAGGTTACTAAAAACCCAGCATTATCTATCTACCAGTCTATTTTTCAACAGATTGATCTATTATCTATCTACCCAACCAACTCTATTAGTTAAGTGTCTCAAATCATGGGCCAACCTGCTTTTAAATCCAGTAGGGGCCTTTCAAAAATTGATTCAGTATAACACTGTCTGGGGCAGAGGCCCAGAACCTGTAATTTATGTATCCTTCCCAGAAGTTTATCTTTTAGACTTTGAGAACTGCTATTCTGTTGAAAATATATAGAAATTTGAATCAAGATTAGGAAAATGTAAAATTTATGAACAAAACAGAGCGTTCCTTCTTGTAATTCAATGAAGTATCAGTTATCTCCAAATAAATATCTGCTGCTATCAAAATATCCCAGTTTTCAAAAAGTTCTGAACATTAATCCCCCACCATTTTTCTTCTCCCTCTCTCCTCACACTGGTGCTGAGGCTCCAGGATTCCAACTCTTAAGTCCTTACTACCACCTCTGACGGTAGTGCAAGACCTGAACTCTGAGCCTTAAACAATAAGTCCTTCTCTTGAACTGAAGTCCTGAATCCACTCAGCTGAAAAGACCCAACATTAATCTTTATTTCCTTCTCTCGACATTATCTTCATTCGAGTGTTTAGTACTATCGCATGCTACTGTTTGAGAAGCCTTGACACTTTGATCTAACTTTTATTATCTTCTCTCCAGCCCTCATGTGAGCACCTTTTGCTTCCTCCTCATAAAAAAATTAAGAAAAATGAAAATCTTTATCTTTTTATCTGTGTGCATTTTATATATAATTCTGTGCTATATTCCTCAAAATGAAAAAACAAGGATGAACAAATTACTATTTTGGCCAGTGCCAATACCTCTCTTTATTAACAGACTAATTACTTAAACAAACACCTCTAGAGTGTCTATAATTTGTCAGACTCTGTGCTAGGTGTTAGGACCCAACAGTTGATGAATCAGACCAAACGTTTGCCTTCTGGTAGTAGCCATTCTTGGGTTGGAGAAAGGATACATTGACCCTGATTATTGTTCTCCCTGACCATCTCACCATAATATAGTCTCAGGAATGACTTCTTTTTTCATTGCTCATGTCTCCTATGATTCCTGTCTTAGCTGCTCTCTTTGAATTAAAAACCACAAATAAATAAGGAAATTAAAAAGCCCATATCAAATAGTATACTCCTCTCTTTTAAAAGAGGTGTTTCTTTTTCTTTTATACATTTCTATATTTTTTAATTATGATAAAATATATATCACATAAAACTTGCCATTGTGATCATTTTTGAGTGTATAGTTCTGTAGTATTATGATTACTCACATCATTGTGCAGCCAATCTCTAGAAATCTTTTCATCTTGCAAAACTAAAACTTTTCTAGGTACCTCATCTAAGTGGAATTACATAGTATTGCTTTTTTCATGACTAGCTTATTTCGCTTAACATAATATCCTCAAGGTTTATTCCTGTTACTGCATTCACATTGCAGTCTTTTAAGGCTGACAGCATTCCAACGTTTGTCAATACCACATTTAGTTTATCCATTCATCAATCTATAGCCATTTTGGTTGTGTCCCCCTTTTGACTATTGTGAATAATGCTGCCATAAACATGGGTGTTCACATATCCCTTTGAGATTTTGCTTTCAATTCTTCTGGTTATTATATGCAGAAGAGGAATAGGTGAATCACGTGATCATTTTATTTTTAATTTTTGTGAAACTGCCATACTGTTTTTCATATTGGCTGCACCACTTACAATTCCACCACCTGTCTACAGCAGGTCCTGAATAATGTCATTTTAACCAACGTCCTTTGGTTATAAAACACTGATGAGGGAAAAAAAGATTCCCTGACAGTGTATCCCTTGTCTGTGTGGAGTCTGCCGTTCCCACCACGTCTGCGTGGGTTTTCTTCTCTCTTCTCACACCCCATACTGTGCGATCATTGACATCTCTAAATGGTCCCAGTGTGAGTGAGTATGGATATATGTGTCAGGGCATTCTGTGATGGGATGGTGGCCTGCCCAGGGCTGACTCCACCTGGGACTCTGAGACTCTGGGTTATGCTCCAGTCACCCATGACACCGAACTGAAATAAGCAAATAAGTAATGATCTTACTTGTTTTTATTAATCTTTTTAAAAATGTGTGTGTAGCTCACATTTATTTCAATGTTTAATATGATGAGCACTTCGGTCTTTATTTAGAAGTTTGGTGATGTTTTTGTGACCAAAAATATGCTGTAGAAATTGACTTCTCGTTTATATCAATTAGCCTATGATAAAACTGGTTTCATTATCTTGTTTCGTTTCAAATTGCAGTTTCCAAGAAACAATCTACAACATTGAAGACTTACTTTACAAGGGTTCTAATTTCTCTGTATCTTTGCCAACACGTTATTTTCTGTTTTGTTGTTGTCAGTTGTAATCTATTGACTATGAAGCAGTCATCTCTATTTTTATATACAAATAGTAAATATATGAACACATAGTTTTGAACAAAAATAGACTTTACCATACATTTCAATTATCTAGCTGTCCCTTTGCTTGGGAGAAGCTTTCTTCCCACGTCTTTGTAGGATTGTGTCCTTTTGCCGTTTTCATCACAGCTTAGATGAAAGATCCTCCTGAAGAGACCTTTGCTCATTGGTATAATATAGAACAATTACTCTTTAGAAAGATACCTTATCTTAATTATCTGCATAATACTCTCAGAGATTTATGTGTATATTTATATGCATTGATTTTTGCTTGCTTATTTAAAATGTATTTCTAACTTAAAAATATATTTATTTATTTGTTTATTATTTATTATTATCATTTTTTTTAGTTGAAGTCTCATTCCCTCACCCAGGTTGGAGTGCAGTCGCACACTCTTGGCCACCCCAGTATCAACCTGCTGGGCTCCAGTGGTTCTTCTCCCTCAGTCTTCCAAGTAGTTAGAACTACAGGCATGCGCTCCCAGTCCTGGCTAATTTTTGATTTATTTATTGTGGAGACGAGGTCTCTCCAAGTTGCCCAGGCTGGTCTTAAACCCGTGGGCTCAGGCAAAGCACTCACCTCAGCCTCCCAAGTGACAAACATAACATTTAAATGGAAATTTAAATCCTCAGTTATAATTTAAGATTCACAAGGGCAAAGACTATGCGTCTTTTATTCAATGTTATATTCAGTGTCAGAGGGTTCAGTACATTTTTATTGAGTTTGATTAACAATAAGAGCCAAAACGAAAAATCCTGGTGAGTCTTCACTTTGCTTGTACAGATACTGCTTTGGTACTTGTGATTTTTCTAAGTACTATGGCACAATAGTCATTTTACAATTCCCATAAAATTAAATCTCTAGATGATGAAAAATAAAGCCCATGGTGAAAGTAATGGGTCATGTCTACTTTTAATAGAAATTATTGGATGTGTCCGCCTTGTGATGGTTTTTATTCCTCTTTATAGTTAGAAAATACATAGAGTGTTACAGTGGGGTAAGAAATGGTTTAAATTGTCAAGCTACAGGCTAACTTTTTACTCTATGATTCTTTATTTTATCACAATGACACAACGTAAAGTTCAAGGCATATAATGGGTTGAGGAGAAGAAAGTCTTCCAAATACCTGGCAGGCATATCTTTCAATTTAATTCACCTGTCAGCCCAGGCAATGGTGAGCGAACCTATTATTGGCCGTCTTGTACCAGTTACTTTCAGACTCTTACTCTCTTCCTGTGTCTACATAGAACAAGTTACCAAATCATTCTCTACGCTCTCTCCTTGGAATTCTTTCAGAGACTTTTAAAGTAAAATCTCGATCAGAACAAAGTGGTGTGTCACATTTCTTCCCTTTGGATAAGAAGAGATATTTGATCTTTGTAGCATTGAAAAATAATCTTTTTAGCTCAAACACTTTATCAATGTTATTATAAATAAGAGGCAATCTACTTATGCTTGCATCATACATCATAATGAGATAATCATCTCATTTCTTTTACTTCATAAGACGGAAAGGAAGCAAGCAAAGAAGAAAGATAAAGAGGCTAAGAGAATTACAGGAAATAGGAATTATGGTTATGAACCGGCCATTTTTCTCTCTTCATGTCAGACGCTGGGTTTGCTGTCTCTTATTGTCTAACACAAAGTTGACTTGGCATGGTGCTGCACCCAGAGGAACAGCTCATTAAAAATGTATGCATTGAACATGTTCAAGGATAGATGAAACCCAAACTGAGACTTGAGTGTTAAGAGATAATTTTCAAAATAAAATAAAAGTCATTATTTTCTTCCAGATACAAGATTGATCATGTTAAAGATTTTCGTATAACTCACTAATGAAGGATCTAGTAAGGTGTTACAGTTAGTTCAAAGGAGAATCCAAGGACAGACACTAGATAAGAATATTAAAATGAATGCACAAATGGAGACTAAGATAGTAGTTCCTGGTGTGAAGGTTTCTTTCCTCACCAGATAGTCTTTATTTTATTTATGAATTATTATTATCATTGTTTGGGGAGATAGAGATAGGGGTCTCACCAAGTTGCCCAGGCTGATCTCGATCTCCCAGCCTCAAGCGATCCTCCCACTTAGGCCTCCCAAAGTGCTGGGATTACAGGCATGAGTCCCTATGCCTAGCTACTGTCAGTTATTTATAACTTTCGGAATTATAAAGCAGCATAGCTACCATACAATTAGAATCAGATAGCCTGAAAAGTGCGCTATAGACATTGAACCAATTTTTTCCTATGTAGATAAATTGTACATGTGTACATGTGGATTCTCCCTCTTCTGTGTGCCTTTCCCTGATACTATCACCATCAGAAAGCTCTCTGTGCTCACAGGCAGCTGCCAATTGAAGTCTCATTATTGGGGGGGGCAAAGAAACATAGTGATATTTGTTTTACAGAAAATTTTGAAAGGGAAAACATTTTAAACAACATCAAACTTTTATTATGGTCTTATTTTGGTAAAGGAAGAAGTATTTTGACGGAAGGCCCTATTCTGCATTCTTCGATTCTTAATACATAAAAGCTTAGTTTTATAGGACTTGCACTGCATTTCTTTTTACAAGAAAACAGAAGTCTAGAACTGTTAAGAAAGAGGCTCTAGGTCCTACATTAGTTGGTGGTAAACTCAGTTTTCTTGACTCCAGAAAATAAATAATTTCCATTGCTCTAAAGAGAGGCGTCCATGAGCACTGTTCCACATGAGAATTCAACCATAGTGACGATCTGGATGACTTTCACAGTCTCTCTGTAGAATACTGACATGTTGTGACCTGGTAGCCAACAGATGTTTGTTTTGGTCCTCACCTTGACTGGAGGTTTTTCTCAAGGATGGCAAAATTGGGCACAGACTAGGAGAAAAAAATAACAACTTCAGGCTTCATGAAGAGCCAAGACAGCATTCTTGCCTGTATTACTTAAGATAATTCATGCAAGGAGCTTAGTACGTGCTTAACATACTCAATTGAGTGAATACTCATTTGATGCTCATTAACATAGTGACAATAATGAATATTACCACTATTAGCAAAGTATAATAAGGAAGATTCTTACGATGAAACATTTTTTTCCACAGGTTTTGTATTTTTTTCCCACAGGTTTTTGCGCAATTTTTATAGGACCTGGGTGTGCCCGGTAAAAAGTGAGGTAAGGTATGGACATCTCAACCTTGTTCTAATTCAATAATGTTTGTATCTTATATGGTTTACTTGCAGTTTTCCTCGAGATGAAAGTCTGTAGGTCGGCTGGTTGCATGCCAAGGAGGGCTGTGGATCCCCTAGAAATGTCAGTATGCCACAGAATGCTGTGAAAATCAGTCAGAAGTCAGATGTTTCCAGTGGTCACTGATGTCATGATCTTCTACCTGGTGCATAAAAGTCTTCTTTCTGTAATCTCATCAGGACACGTACCAAGAGTAGTAACTGACATATAGTCATTGTCTCATTCAAACTTAAATTCAGATCATCCATTCTGCCAAAGAATTTGTATTCTGATTGCTATAATTAATGGTCCTGAACATTATTTTCTTAAAAGAGAATGATAAACTGCCAGAGGCACAATCCATCTGCAGCATCCAGCAGGAAAAAATATATATATGCCTGTTTTTAACTTTTTATAATTAGTACCCCAATGACCAGAGCTATTGAAATCATTTGGTCTAGATTTTCAGTTGAATATACAAAATGGACTTATAATCAAAAAGGAGATTGCTATATTCCTATGAATATAGAAGGAAGAAAAAATATGACCTTTCAAAGCGTTTTTTGTTGTTAAAATATAAAGGAAAGAAATGACCTGTGTTGTTAAGTTCTCTCACTTATTTTTTTTTCTTTTTAATGAAATGTTGTTCTGTTTCTAAAGGGATACTGAGATTGGGCCCAGCGAGGATAAAATCTCTATCTTTCTTTGTTTCGGGTCTGTAGGAAAGACCAGATATTTTAATTAGCTCTTCAAACTTGTAAACGACACACCAAAAGTAAAAATATTATTTATCCATTTGACAGATCCTCAATTGTGTTTAGGGGAAAGGACAAATTTCTCTATCCTAAGGTCATTGTATCTCAAATCTTACCAGATTCCTTTAAGATCATGTCCTCTGTTCTGAAAAGTCATTTTCATGATACTCTCTGAAATATCATTTTTCCAATCCTCACTATACCCATAGCGTGAAATTCATTCTATTGTAGATAACCAGACAATGGCTTTCTTATTTAAAAATTCTCAATATTCACTTTTCTTTAATCCCATTAATATGCATTGCACAATTCCACTGCATTGGACACAATGAAATATGCAGAATGTATTCTCACCAATCCTGAGATTTATATTTGAAAGAAAATAAAAGAATCTCTTATTTTAATTTAATTTAATTTTATTTTAGGGTTCTGGGATACATGTGAGGAATCACCACATAAGTAAGTTGCATCCAGGTGTGGTTTGGGCGTCCAGGGAGCCCTCTCTTCCATTGATAGTGGACCTGGTACCCAGTGCGTAGTTATGTGCCTTTTATCCCTCCTTTCTCCCTTCCTCTTTTAGAGGTGTCGATCACCTTTTGCTCCCAACGTTGTGCTCGTGTGACGACTGATCAGAGTCTGATTATGAGTCAGAGCTGGTGGTATTTTTTTAAAAAATTTTTTTGAAGCCAGGCTCGGTGGCTCAGCCTGTAATCCTGTGCCTTTGGGAGGCTGAGGTGAGTGGATTGCCTGAGCCTGCGGGTTCGAGACCTCATCTCTACTATAAATCAAAAAATCAGCCGGGCGTAGTAGCGCATGCCTGTAGTTCCGGCTACTCAGAAGGCTGAGACGGAAGGATCGTCGGAGCCCAGCAGGTCGAGGCTGCGGTGGCCGGGAGCGGCCACTGCACTCCAGTCTGGGTGACAGAGTGAGACTCCAACTCAAAAAAAAAAAAAAAAATTTCTGTGATACCTCACTTAGAGTGATGGTTTCCAGCCCGTGTTTCTGCAAAGAACATGGTTTTGTTCTTTATGATTGTGTAATATTCCTTCGTGTATATGTACCACATTTTTCTTTATCCAGTCCATTTTCAATGGACATCTTGGTTAGTTCCATGTTTTGGCTATCATGAATAGGGTTGCAATGAACATACATGTGCAGGTGTCTTTTTGGTACAGCAATTTATGTTACAATTGGTTTATTCCCAGAAGTAGGATTGCTGGATTCTGTGGTAGCTCGGTTTTTAGTTCTTTGAGTAAACTCCACAGTTTTCCACAAAGACTGAACTAGCTTACATTCTTACCAACAGTGTACAAGTGTTCTCTTTTCTTCACAGCCTCACCAACACCTGTTATTCTTTTACTTCTTAATAATAGCCGTTTTAAGCAGTGTTAGGTGATGTCTCATTGTAGTTTTGATTTGCATTTCTCTGGTGATTAGTGAGGCTGAGCATACTTTCATATGTTTGTCGGTTGCTTGAATATCTTCCTTTGTGAAGTGTCTGTTCAACCTTTGCTCTCTTTTTAATGGAGTTGTTTGTTTGTTTGTTTTGTTTGTTTGTTTGTTTCTTCCCTTGTCAACTCATTTGAGTTCCTTGTAGATCTTGGATGTTTCGCCTTTGTTGGAGGCATAGTTTGCAAATATATTTTCTCATTCTCTGGGCTGTCTCTACTCTCTTAATGTTTTATTTTGCTATGCAAAAAGTTTGATAAGGGTCCACCTGTCAATATTAGCTTTTTCTGCCTTTGCTTTGGAGGACTTTACCATGAAATCCTTGCCTACTCTGATGTCCAGGAGGGTGTTCTCTAAGTTTCCTCTAAGATTCTAAAGATTTGAGGTTTCACATTTAAGTCCTTCATCCATTTTGAGTTAATTTTTGTATATGATGATAGGTAGGTGTCCAGTTTCATTATTCTGCATGTAATCAAATGGTTTTCCCAGCCCAACTTGCTAAATATGGTTTCCTTTCCCCAATGTTCCCCCCCCCCTTTTTTTACAATCCATTATTGTTAACTATAGTCACCCTCTTGACTGTTCCTGTACTGCTCTATTTCTGTACTAGCATGCAGTCCTGTACAAAGTATCTTACTCTCTTGGTTACTGTAGCCTTGTAATAACACTTGAAGTCTGAAATAGTAATGCCTCCAGCTTTGTTCCTTTTGCTGAAGATTGCTTTAGCTATTTGGGCTCTTGCTTCCATATGAATATCTATATTGTCTTTTCTAGGTCTGAGAAAAATAATGCTGGCAATTTAACAAGAATTGCATTGAATTTGTAGATTTCCTTGGGTAGAATAGACATCTTGATGATATTGTTTCTTCCAATCCATGAGAATAGATGGTTTTTCCATGTGTTTGTGTCATCCTTGATTTCTTTGGGTAATGTTTGGTAGTTGCCATTGTAAAGGTCTTTCACATTTTTGGTTAGGTGGATGCTGAAGGTATGTGTGTGTGTGTGTGTGCGTGCATGTGTGGTGTATGGCTATTGGGAATGGAATTGTGTTTTCTATTTGGTTCGGCCTTCTTGGTGGTGTATAGAAATGCAATTATTTTTTGTGCATTGATTTTGTATTTTGAGACTTTACTGAAGTCATTTATTGGTGTGAGGAGGTTTTTGCCAGACTCTCTAGGGTTTTTTGGGTCTAGAATCACATCACCAGTAAACAGGGCTAACTTAACTTCCTCTTTTCCTATTTGGATACCTCTGATTTCCTTCTCATGCCTGGTTGCTTGGACTAGGACGTCTAGTCCTGTGTTGAAAGGAGGGGTCAGAGTAGGCATCCTTGTCTTGTGATAGTTCTTAGGAGAAATGCTCCCAGTTTCTACTCATTAATTATGATGTTGGCTGTAGATTTGTCATAGATGGCTCTTAATACTGTGAGAAATGATCTTTTTAATGCTAGTGTTCAAGGGTTTGTAACATGAAGGGATATTGAATTTTATCAAATTCTTTTTCTGCATCTAATGAGATAATCACATGGTTCTTGGTTTTATATCTGCTTATATAATAGATTACACTTAATGATTTATGTATGTTGAACCAGCTTTGCATCCCAGGAATGAAACCCACCTGGTTTTGATGGATGATCCTTAAAAGGTGCTGTTGCCTGCAATTTACTAGAATCTTGTTGAGAATTTTTGCATCTATGCTCATCAATTGACCTGTAGTTTTCTTTCCTTGTTGGTCTTTGCCGTTTCAAGTATCAGGATAATATTTATTTCATAGAATGAGCTAGGGAGTATTTTCCCTTCCCAATTTCCTCAAATTCTTTCAGTAGGATTAGTATCATCACTTCCTTGTATGTCTTACAGAATTCAACCAAGAAATTATCTTGCCCAGAACTTTTTTATGGTAGAGAGGTTTCTTATTACTGAGTAGTTTTTTGGATTGTTATTGGTCTGTTTAAGGTTTCAATTTCTGCCTGTTTCAACCTTGGAAGGCTATGTGATGCCAGGAAGTTCTCAATTTTTTTCTGGATTTTCTAGTTTATTTGTATACAGATGTTCATATTAATCTCTGATAATCTTTAAAATTTTTGCAGGATCAGTTGTGACAACACTGTTTCATTTCTAATTGTGTTTATTCTAACTTTTCTTTCTTTCTTTCCTTTCTATTTTTTTTTTTTTTTTTGGTCAATCTGGCCAAGTGTCTGTCAGATTTATTTAACCTTTTTGGAGAACCAACATTTTGTCTTGTTGATAATTTCTCTGATTTTTTTTTTTTTTTTTTTTTTTTGGTAAATTTGCCATTCAATAATGACTTGATTTTTAAAATTTCAATTTTCTCTACTAATTCTAGAATTGAATTTTTCTTCACTTTTCAGTTCCCATAGGTATGACATTAGGCTGTTTACTTGAGACTCCTCTATTTTTTGGTATGTGCATTTAATGTTATAAACTTTCCTCTCAGCACTGATTTCATGGTACCCCAGGGGTTTCAGTGTGTGTGTCTTCGTTTTCATTTGTTTTCAGGAATCTTTTTATTTCTGCCTTGACTTCTGTGTTAACCCAAAAGTCATTTCAAAGTATATGTTTAATTCCCATGTATTTGTGTGTTTTGGGGTGTTCCTGTTTGTGATGATTTTTTTTTTCTACTGTGGTCTGAGAAGATGCTTGGTATGATTTTGACTTTTTGCAATTTGTTCACACTTGATAAATGCCCAAATATGTGGTCAATGTTGGCATATGTTTCATGTGTTGATTAAAATAATGCATGTTCTGTGTTTGGGGCAAAGTGTTCTGTAGATACCTATTAGGTCCAATTGGTTTAGTGTTGAGTTAAGGTCCTTGATTTCCTTGTTAGTTTTTTTTTTTGCCTTGATAATCTGTCTAAGGCTGTTGGTGGGGTATTAACGTTTCCTACCTTATAATACTTGTATGACTGTCCATATTTAATTAGAAATTGTTTTATAAATCTGGGTGCTCCTATGTTGGGTGCATATATATTCAAGATGTATGATTTTTTGTTGATGGATTGAGCCTTTTATCATTATGTTTTGCCCCTCAATGTCCTTTTTAACTTTTATTGGTTTAAAGTTTGTTATATCTGATATAAGAATAGCTATTTCTGTTACTTTTTGTTTTCCATTTGCCTGGAAGTCTTTTTCCAGCCCTATACTTTGAGTCTGTTGTTGTCACTTGCAGTGAGATGAGTTTCCTGAAGGCAACAGAAGGATGAATCACGTTTCTTTTATCCAATTTACCACTCTATGCCTTTTGAGTGGTGCATCCAGTCCATTCATGTTTAAGTTAATAATTGATATCTGAGCCGGGCTCGGTGGCTCAGCCTGTAATCCCACTCTTTGGGAGGCTGAGGTGAGTGGATTGCCTGAGCCTATGGGTTCGAGACCTGCCTGGCCAACTTGGCAAGACCTCATCTCCACAATAAATCAAAAATTAGCCGGGTGTGGTAGCACGCACCTGTAGTTCTAGCTACCTGGAAGACTGAGGCGGAAGGATTGCTGGAGCCCAGCAGGTCAAGGTGTGGTGGCCGGGAGTGGCACTGCACTCCATTCTGGGTGACAGAGTGAGACTCCAACTCAAAAAAAAAAAAAAGAAAGAAAGAAAAGAAAGAAAGAAAGAAAGAAAGAAAGAAAAATTGATATCTAGATGTTTATTCCTGTTATATTGCTATAGAGAGGTTGCTTTGCTTTTTAGGCTTTGTTGCTGATTTGTATGGTCTGTAAACTCTGTGTTTTTGTTAATGGTGGAACTGTTTTGTTGTTGTTGTTGTTGTTTCTGTGCTTAGAACTTTCTTATGCATCTCTTGAAGAGCTGGTCTGGGGGTGACATATTCTCTTAGGGTTTGGATGCCTGGGAAATATTTAATCATGCTTCATTAATGATGCTTAACTTGACAAGATAGGAAATTTTTGACTGAATTTTTTCTTTAAGGACTTTAAAGATGGGAGCCCAGTTCCTTCTGGCTTGAAGGGTTTTTGCAGAGAAGTCTGCTGCAATTCTGATGGGTATTCCTCCATAGATGGTCTGTCCCTTCTCTCAGCTGCCTTTTGGATGTTTTATTTTGTGTTTACCTTGTGGAGATGGATTATTATGGGTCTTGGGGATTATCTTCTTGAGTGATACCTCTCAATAATTATCTGGATTTCTTGCATCTGCATGGTTGCCTCTCTAGCAAGATGAAGAAATTTTCTGGGATGACATCTTACTAGACTATTCCAAGTGTTCTCGGTTTTTCCTTCTCTCTCAGGGATGCCAATCAGCTGTAGATTTGGTCTCTTGTAGACTTTTAAAAATTGATTCTTTAGCCTTTTCTCCTTGTTTTTGTTATACTGGGTTAGTTCAGTACTTTGATTCTCAAGCTCTGAGATTCTTTCCTCTGCCTGGTTAATTTCTGCTGTTCAAGCTTGTCGTTGTGCTTTGAAATTCCACGAAGTAATCCTTCATTTCCAGGAGCTCAAATTGGACCCCTATTATACTTGGCTGGCTCAGCTTTTATTTCCTGCACTGTTTTCATTGTCTGGGTGATCTGTGCTTCCATCTTCTCATGACTTTCCTTGACTGTCTTTGCCAATCATAGTCTGAATTCTATGTCATCAGGGATAGGATATTCTGGATAGGTTCCATTGCCTGAGATCTGGGAGGTTTTTTTGTGAGTGATGACTCATTAAGACTTTGAGGATTGCTGGTGTTTTTTTTTTCACTACCTCTTTCTCATCTGTAAAAACAGATTCTTCTTTTTCTTATTTTTTTAAGTTAGATAAACTTAGTACTGGTGGGGTAGCCTTTTGTGAAAATTTTTTCCAGTCCTACAGTGTACTCCCCGGTTGTGTTGCACTCCTCTTTCCCCTGGGGGTAGTAATCTGTGAAGGCCCAGCTACTGTGGATCTCACTGCTCTTCTGGGTCTAGCTATCCGATGAGGTTGCCACCATTTGGCTGGTGCCAAGGATGCCTGCAAGGTATCCATGACACAAAGGCACAAGAGTTGAATTCTAAGGAGATTTGGGCATTGTTGTCTTTGGAGGATCTTCTGAAGAAACTCTCTGATGCTTCAGACTATAGATTAGAATGTGAGATGTACAGTGGCATGGGCTTTATTCTTAGCTCCTTCTTAAAGGTTGTATTATTGTCTCAGATATTGTAATGGTCTCCAGCAGTGACAGTTGGCCTCCAACCAGAAGGTGGTATCTGGAGGAGACAGCCAGCTGTGATGATGGTTTTAGGTTTTTTGCTTGGCCTCTGTTTCCCCAGGAAAGTGCACAGATGAGCTAGATAATGGATGGGATTATGGGAACTCCCAACAACCCTCAATTCCTGGGATTTTGAGGGAGTTTGGAAGAGGGAGGGTTAAACTGGTTGGGGAGAAATAGGTCAGATTGGATTGCTCTTCAGCTTCCCCTCATGTGTGAAATTGGTCACCCCAGTGGGAAATTGGTCCCCTAGCTGCTGTGGGCATGTTGCAGGGATGCTCAAGCTTTTTCTATTGCAGAAAAGAGTTTACATAGTGCAAAAGATATTGCCAGGATGACATGCCTCTCCTCTCCCCAACTTTCAACTCACCTTTCCTTGTCTGAGGTTGTCCACGCTCAGAGCTCAAAGTTTCTTTCTGTAGCAATTTTTTTTCCTGCTGGAACTGTTTGATTTGTGTTCCTGATCTCTAGCTATGAGCACTCGGTGAGAATCAGGAGGGGAGGATGAGCTCTCTGGCAGCTATGGCAACCCTGCCGGTATGCAGTGCTGCCTGTTGCCCAGAAGCATTCACATGGGGAGACAGGGGATACTAGGATATAAGATTCCTCCCTGCTTACCTTCCCTTCCTTTGCTAGAGGCTGACCACATTCAGGACTCATAAGTTCTTTAAGCAACAGGATCCTTGATGCAGCTTGCCCCAAACCAAAGCTGCTGGCAGCAGTGGAACCTGCTCTTAGAGCTAGTGAAAGTGGCTGAGTAAGGATTTTTTTTTTCCTTCCTGGGAGCTGGCCACCAATGCTGCCAGCAGGAAATGAGTTATTCGGATAGTTTGGTTGTAGGCTTTGAGAGCTCCAAGGGCTCTGGAAGCATGTAGTTGTGTCATATCCAGGATGTTTCCTGTGAGGGACCGGAGTTTCATGGGGGGTAGCAAGCACTGAGTCCTAATTTCCCACACTCACCATTTCCCACACCTACAAGCTGCTCTCTGTTTCTAATGCAATCTGGGTAGGGTGGGGGCTTCCACACTTAAGCAGGCTGCCCATTCTCTCTCCTCCCTGCTCTCTGTCTGTCCCAGGGTCCTCTGCAAGTTGTGAGGTGTGTCTTTCATCTCAATCTGCTCTGACTGCTGGGGGTCGCTGACTGATGGGGCTGTCTTCCTTGGTTTGCTCTATGAGAGACTTACAAGTTGGCTGCTTGTAGGTGGCCATCTTGATGTCCCCTGCCAACTTCTTCTTATTTGCTGTTTGTGTGTGTGTGCGTGTGTGTGTATTTTTGTTTTGGGTTTTTTTTTTAAGATGCTAAGGAAATATTTTGTAAATAGAGCTACATTTAGAGGTTAAAAGAAACGTTTTAAAATTACAAAGAAAAAAACCACTCAGAGTAGAAAGGGCTTTCTCTAACATAAACCTGATCTCATCTATGTAAGGACAGATTAGCTTCAATAAGTAAGAGGAAATAGTTTGTGAGATACAAGTGGAAGATACATGGAGTGGATCCTGAAAGACCATGCAGTCCTTTTCTAGCACTACACCCATCCCCCCATCATGTGTTTGGTGACCAAAAGAGAGAAAAGGCTACCAAAGTAAAACAATTTTGTGCGCCAAATAAGTAGAAAGCTTAAGAATATAAATCAAAAGCAAGCTATTAGAGTAGCAAGCAATTCTTTAAAAGAAAAAACAATTTAGGAAGCAAAAAATATGTATATTATAGTTATACAATGTCATTGGCCCAAGGACAATAAAGTCTTCTCAATTTAAATATACTATTTATCAAAAAATGTATATAGAACATGTTACTTTATTTAATCAGCATATGTGCTTCTGAAACTCCTTACTTCTTGAAACAGAAACAAATCTTGTTTTTCCTTAGGAGAATTAGAATGAGGTGTAGAGATGAAAAAGATAATATACTTTTTTGTCATTATGATAAACTTTGTAATTAAACTTAATTGAAGCTCATTAGCCACCAAGAGAGAATCAGACATAAATTTCCAAAAATGTAAAATTTTCTTTAGACATATTTTAGAACCAAAGGATATATTTTCATCAAGAGCAAGTGTGTTGTATCAAGTTAATAAAATATCTTCCATAATTATGTGGCATTGTTTGTGAAAACAATTAAGATATTAAACAAAAGTAGTCATCATCTCAAATTACCCAAGCACAAAAACTGTAAAAATTGTAAAAGGCAATAAAAATCATATTTTTATCTGCTTAAAATGATAATATTTATTTTTTCTTGCTGATTTCCTTGATATACAGTAAATATCAAGAAATTCATTTTTTAACTTTATTATGCTATAAGTGACATTAATGTTTACAAGTTGTACAAACATTACAACAATGTTGCAAACAATGTCAGAACCCATATAAGGAACACATTTGTCATCCCAAAGCATCCTCTCATACCCTGTTCAATTCAAATTACTCCATTCCCCTCTCTAAGCAATCATTGATTTGAATTCAATTACTATACATTAATTTGCCTCTTTGGAATATGTATAATGGAATTTATAGTAGATACTCTTGTATTTCTAGCTACTTGGAAATTTTCTGTGATTACTCGATGTTGGTATGTATATTAGTAATTCATTTATTTCCATAGAGAAGTACTGTCCAATTGCATGACCACCCTAAAATTCATACACTCATTTGTTGACATTTTTTTCCCCAAACTCCTATGAACATTTTTACATAAGTCGTTTTCTGGATATATGTTTCTCTCTTTCTCTTGGGTAATTCCCGAGGAGTATAATTTCTGGGTCATATGGTAAGTGTATGTTACAAACTACAGCCTAACAGTTCTTCAAAATGGTTGTGCAATTTTACACTTCCTTCAGCAGTGAGTTCCAGTAATCCCCTACCCCTCCCAATACTTGGTAATATTCACCACTGTTCATCTTTTTCATTTTAGCTATTGTAGTGGATAAATAGTGGTATCTCACTGTGGTTGTAGTTTACTAAATTTGGTGAAAATAATGCCTGTGCTTTTTGGTCATCCATATATCTTTTTAAAGGGCTCGGTGGCTTCAGCCTGTAATCCCGCGCCTTGGGAGGCTGAGGTAAGTGGATTGCCTGAGTCTGCGGGTTTGAGACCCGCCTGAGCAACTTGGCGAGACCTCATCTCTACAGTAAAATAGAAAATTAGCCAGGCATGGTGGCACGTGCCTGTAGTTCCAGCTACTTGGAAGGCTGAGGCAGAAGGATCGCCGGAGCCTAGCAGGTAGAGGCTAGAGTGGCCGGGAGCGGCCACTGCACTCCAGTCTGGGCAACAGAGTGAGACTCCAACTCAAAAAAAAAAGGTATTTTCTTAGTGTTTGGTTCATTGTTCACTTCATTTTTAAAATCATTTTATTTGAATTTTCAAAATTTTCATACATTTTAGATATAAGATCACTCAGATATATATGATGAAAAATTCTCTCCCAAAATAATTTTCCTATTAACTTTTTAATTATATTTTTTGAAAAAAAAATGTTTAATTTGTCTATTTTTAAATCTTTGCTATTTTTCTCTATTGCTTATCTTCTATTTTACTAATTTCTGGTCTTTATTAATCGTTTTCTTCTACTTACATTGATTTAATTTAATGTACTTTTCTTTGCCTAACTTCCTATATCGTGAATGTAGATTATTGGCATGAAATCTTTCTTCATTTTGATATAAGCATTTAAAGCTCCAGATTTCTCCCTAACTTTGCTTATCTTCATCACAAAAATTTTGGTAATTTTTGTCTTTATTTTTATTCAGTAATGAAATTTTTTTAATTTTCTTTGAAAGTATTTATAAATATTTTCATTTGTTTCCAATCATTTGGGTATTTTTCCAGATATCTTTTGGATTTGATTTTAAATTTGATTTAATTGTCGGTTGGAGAAAATATTCTGTGCTATTTTAATCTTTTTAAGTTTGTTAAAGCTTTTCACACTTGAATAAGTAGAAACTTTGCAACTTTATCATCACCATTAATTTCAGTCTTGTCCTGTGAATATTCTCTACACGTTCTTTTTCTAACTGAAATTTTGTTCTTCTCTAATAATACCGTTCTGTATGAGTGCCTCTCAAATGGTGGCTGTTTTCTCTTCACATCTCTCAGAACAAGTTTCCTGGAGATGGGATATATTTCTTCCTTGCTTCAGATTGCCACTTCCAGACCATTCACCCTTATTTATTTAAAATAAAAAATACTCTGCTTTGATTCTCATCCCAAACCAGATCACCCACTGTCTTCTATGCTTAGCCATCTGCCAGTCTTCCAGATACTAACAAAACTCATTTCTCACATATTTTAGCACCTGGCTCATTGGTAACTCTCTCCAACACTATTCCTTTCAGTGACCACAATATTTACATATTCCTTCAAGCCATAGCCCCTGAGACCCTTAATCTCCCTCCTTGAGTGAACTTAGTCTCTCCTCAATTTCAGCCACTTACTCCCACAGTCATCTGGTTGACTTGATCATTGTCAATAGAGGCACCCACTCCTAGTTTCAAACATCCCACCCTGTGCCACCTCCTAGTTTCTTTCATGTTAACTTCTCCTATTGTCTCAATTCCTACCATCCTTTACTTACATATGCACCTTGCACCCATCGGTTTGACCACACATCGGTTTGACTATTTCTAGCACCCTTTCTGTCCTCTTCTAATGTAAGTCATATTTCATGAACAGCCTCACCGTGGTACCTTGCTTATAACTGTACCTCCTTTTTCTTTCTCTGTTGTTTTAACACATTTTCTTGGCGAAACGATGCCTGACTATTTTTTCATGCCTGTACTGGCACCTCCAGCTGAATTTTGAAGGAGAAAATACACAACCATGTTGACAAACTTTAAATTGATGATTACCTAACACTTGTTTACCCTTACCACTACCTACTGATCACACTATATTTGCCTTGCCTCTTCTCTCTTCTGTTAACCAAAACTCCTATTTTATACTTATTTCTCTCATTGCAAATCTCTAACACACCCTTCCTCATCTTCACTCTCAGTTGACTTTCTTTCTCATTTCATACACAAAAGGACACATGTGAATAACCCTTATGATAGTTTCAATGTCAAGATCCACATACTGTAACTTCTAGATTGTTAGTATGAATGATCTTCTTGTGCTCCTACTTAAGACCAGTGCTTCTACGGTATACCAGCTCTGAGACTCTTCTCTGCTCTTCTGAAAATGATTGCTCTAGCAATTATTTTCTCTTTCTCTTCTGCATCATCACTTTTCTTCTCTATTCTTCATTAATGTGCCTTATGTACAATCATACTGTTACCTGTCTTTCTCATTCTCTCTTATCTCTTCATTCTTAGTTACTCTGGAGCAAGGTTCTTTGACAGAGATATCTATCACTTATCAATATCTCTTGGAAAATTTTAAATAAATCCACTTCAGTCAGGATGTTTTCCCTCTTTTGACCACTGCTAACACTATTGGTCATTTCTTCATCTTTACCTTACTTACTTGACCTGTCAGCAGCTGTTTACAAGATTGAAAGCTCTCTACTCTCAACAAGTCTTTATTTATCTGGCTTCCAGGGTCCTATAGTTTCCTGAATTTTATTATACCTCTCTAGCTACTTCTTAGCTCCTTTTCTTGTTTTTTATTGCTCTTCAACCAGATATGGCTACATAATTTGTGGAGCACAGTGTAAAATGAAGACGTGGGACTCTGGTCAAAAAGTAAGCATTTTAAGGCAAGAACAAGATCTTAAATGATGTTGTGGTCTTTCTTCATGTGACGCGCAGTGCAACTACACAGATCCAAAGTCCAGGAAGCCTGCTTGCTTTAGCTTCTAAATGCTAGAGTGCTCAAAGACCTAAATCTGAGACCTTAGACACTTCCTCCTGTTCTCTGTATGTCTAATGCTCAGGTGATCTTGTCCAATCTCTTGGCTTTTAAATCCTGTTATATGTTTATGATTTCTGAATTTATATCTTCATACTGTAACTCTAAACTAGATTTCCATTTATATAACTAAGTAATTTTACAGTCAGCATATTGCAAACTAAGCTCCTGATCTTCCTTTTGAAACAGTTTGTATCATTATAGCCCTCTCCAATTCAGTTCATGAAAGCTGTTATTTGTGTTTCTCAGGCCCAAAGCATGGTGTCAACCCTGATGCTTCTCATTTCCAGTCAACTCCATTAGCTCTATCTTTAAAATCCAATCAGAATATGATCACTTCTCTTCACATCCACTGCCATCATTGTGTCTAGGCTATCGTAATTTCTCGCCTGCATTATTGCAATACCCTTCTGGTTGGTTTCCCACTTCTGCTGTTGACTTCATTCAGACTGTTCTCAACCCAGCATCCAAACTGATCCCAGTAACCTTAAGACAGATAAAATCACTTGTTCCTCAGCACTATCCAATGTGTCCCCATGTCATTCAGCATGTCAAACAAAACTTTCACTATGTGACTTACAGTTCTGTCTTACACCTTCTATGTCACCCCCACAAAATTGTCATCTATCTGATTCCACTACTCTCCCTGTTCTCAAACATATCAGGAATACTTTTTTGTTATAGCTCAGTAGAAAACCAATACACCTTCTCACTGAAGTCCACACTGATCATCTCTTCTGAACTTGTAATGGTTAGTCTCTCTGTTTTCTAAATTCTTTTTCTTACAATGCACGCCTCATACTATCCAATATTCCGCTGATTTTATGTAATTATCTGGTATATTGTCAATCTCCTCCACTGAAATATGGTGATCTATATATGCAAAGTTTGAGGTCTGTTTTTTATTCAGTACCCTATTTGTTAGTACCTAGAATATGCCAGGCACATGTTAGATGCTCAATAAATATTTTCTAAAAATAAATGAATAAATTAAAAAGTTCAGATTTTTTTTGTTTCTCTCTAATCAGGGATTTTTATTCTTTCCATGAGAGTGTTCATGAATCTTCTGGCATAAAATAAGATATTATAACAGCAAATACGTGTGTGAGTATGTGTGTATTCATACAAAATATAGTAGCATATCTATATCTTTCTGACAATAGCATGATAAAAGGGTCGGGCCATATTGTGCTCTTAATGTATAATCAATAGAACCAACATGACAAGACCAAACATTTCAGATTTTATATCTACTTATTTCTGCGATGGAAGTGATGAGTAAAGTCAGCCGTGATACTTAATTAAAACAACAAAAACTATAGAAAAACACAATGACAATAATTAGAGACAGATGGTATTGTTTTTCATTTTGTTTCAATATGTTACTTCTTAGATATAGTAAACAATAGCGTGAAGGAAATTCAGTGCCTCACCCACTTCCCATATATATTCATCGCTCTCAGCACGTAATCATAGCTCCTTCCCACTAGCACATAGCCTCAAATATGCCATAACTTTTACAAAAGAATGCATCACTTCTTAAGCATCACAGTAGAATGTCAATGTCTTAGATTTTGACCTTAAGAAAAATGTGAAACCATATCCTCTATTTTCATTTATGTCTACAGAACTTCAGGTTAGAGGAGCAAAGCAGTCTTTGAAATAAAGCAGAAGCCATACGTAAAGGCTGACTGTATTCTAATTTTATTTTTTTTTGCAAAAAGAAGATAAAGGAAGTAAACTATAACTTTGCATTATTTTTGTATAAGAAAATTCTTAAAATCCCTACTATTCATGCTTAATAAACACGGATTCTCCAACAGCTTGTTACTTATTCAGTGTCGGCAGCACATCCAAGCTCATTATGCCATTCCACAGTAAGTACATCATCCTGAGAAAGACATTTTCTTAGTGATACTTTTATTTACAGACTATAATGTAGGAATTGATTGAGGGAAACGTTCCTTCTTATTAAAGAATTAGAAAATTTTGCAATTATTTTCCATTTTCCCCTCTAGGGTTGACTTGGCAGTATAAATTTATATTTAACATATATTGATAATTCTAAGGAAGGGCATTTAATCCTATTAAGTGAGGTCTCCAAGAAGGATCAGTGGAGTTAAAAATAAAAGCTATTGTGAGTTCTTTCTTTCTGGTATTGTTGACTGTTTTTCTGCCAGCGAACAAAAGATAAACACTGCTGTCTTGTCACTGTAATTTTGTTGAACAGATGTGGCATTGGGGCCAGGAGTGGGAAAAACTAGGCCATTGACATGTTTCAGTCCTAATCTTTGCATCACATTTGGTAGAAGAAAGCTCCCCTGCTGATTTAAAAAAAATCACTTACCACTTGCAGAGCCATGTTCAAGGGTGGTAGGGAGAACCTCTTTATGAGAAAAGTACATATGTATTCATTGAAAGAGACTTATGCATATATACCGCAGGGCATGAAGAAACAAACACCCAGGCACAATCCGGCATATCCTTTAATCATGTAGCTAGTTCTCCTCACAAGCTAATTCATCAGAAATGTGCATATCTATCATATATAAAAATGCATTTTTGTTAATAACAACGAATAACAATATCACATGCATAAATGTAAACTTTGACCCAGTACCTCAAATCTTCTTTAAGGAACTAGCTTCACTATAGAGGCAAGGAAACTGAGGAACAAAGTTAATAAATTCCTATGCTAGGTCAATTTCGTAGGTCAGAAACAGAGCCAGAACTAGACCTTATCCATGAAACCAGATCAACTCTCTCTCTTGAAGTTGGCATATTACACAGAAGGTAACATCATAGAAGTATCTAATAAAGACTTGAAGGTATTATGGTCAAGTGGCTTCCGACAAAATTCGAACTGATTGGAACTTTCCTCTGAAACTTGAATCAAAGCAAACCCCGTCTTTTCTTTCCGTACCTCTTCTCTTGTAGCGAAGGATCCAAAGATAGCACACAAATGGATGTTTCTGATACCTATGGCTTATCAGTAAGAATAAAAGTAATAGAAATCTCATGAGAAAGCCGGCTCTTAAAAGATTTCCAATCCAATTTTTGAACTCTAAAGGTTTGAATTAGTTTCAGATTAACATCCAAGTCTTTCAAAGTACATCTTCTAGGATTCAGTTATCAGAAGGACATCGGACACTGGAATTTAGGTTCAATTTCTGTGACAAGAAGAAATAGGCAAATATTCAAGTTTTTTTCTTTTCTTTTCACTTACATTTCCATTTCCCTCTCTTTTCTATGTGTAATTTATTTTTCCATTAAACTTTCATTACTTTCTTCTAAAATTATTACTCCCATTCATGCATATATATGCACACAGCCGTAATATGTAGTGCCAAGTGTCTTAATGTTCTGCTAAAGCAGTGGTAACTCAACAGGCCATCTTATTTCCCTTTATGTGTGATCCGCCATGGCTACCAAATCTAGATGAATTAGAGTTCAAAGTTGTTTCATTTCAGAGCCCTTCAAATGCATTTGAAGTGGAGGGAATCCCATCCCCGTGCCCTAAGAATTAATAGCCATCCCATTTCCTGTTACTAATCCACAAGTTTTCCTTATTGCACATACAGGGAAGCCAGCTGCTAAACTTTCCCTCAAATTTCTTCTTCAAACTGTAAGTCGGATGCTATCGGTGTACAACATCTATGAAGCAAGCAAGTGGTAAGGTTATTACAGACGTGTGTCCACCTCAGAGTTCCCTGGAGAATTTGATACAAGAAGATTGAGAAATATTGTTTATAATTCAGAGAGGAAGCCTTTTGGGAACTCACACATTACAGATACAGCCAAACATGCTGGACATTCATTAATTAGGGAAATAAAATTCAGACTTTTTTAGGAGGCCAGAGAAAAATCCCATTACGAATAGTTCCATTGGGCTCAGTGGTTCATACCTGTCATCCCAGCACTTTGGGAGGTGGAGGTGGGAGGATTGCTTGAGCCCAGGGGTTCAAGACCAGCCTGGGCAACTTGGCAAGACCTCGTCTTTTCAATAAATTAAAACAATTAGCCAGGCTTGGTGGTACACTGCTGTGGTTCAACTACTTGGAAGGCTGAGGTGGATGGATCACCTGAACCCAGCAGGTCGTGGCTGCAGTGACCATGAGCATGACGCTGTACTCCAGCCTGGGTGACAGAGTGACTTCAAAAATAAAAATAAAAAGAAGAATTCCACCCCAGCCTACTTTCAGCAGCCTTTTCACACGTCCTCTTCCAAACCTTCTTTTGGAGGGTGGCACTCCTGCTGGGGTCTTGTGTTTAAGAGGGTTAGCACTTTCCTGCAATTTCACATGTAACCCTGGGTGCTTTGTCAAATTCTAAAGAAGAAAGTACTTCACATCCCACACTGCAAATTGAGGCAAATGCTAATATTATTTTATGTGCACATGTTTATTTTTATAAAACTAATATTTGATCCATTTCAATTAAAATCAACCACAGACCATTTTCCTGCAGATTGTACATATTTGAAAGTTGATAGCCATTATATCAGAAAACATGAATAGTTAAACACACGGCTTTTGTGCAATGCTGAGTGAAGTGTAGTGTAAACTGAGGAAGGCCCCTGCTGGGTAGTTGCAAATGTTTTTGCTGTGGGCAATGCAATAATGTCAATGTTAGAGGCAGGAAAAGACTGAGAGCAAAGATCTGTGTTTCTTTAGTTTATGCCTTTCTTTCTGAGGGATTTTAATATAGCATGTCTCCAAATGCTGATCTCAGGGTCCAAGTTCCCTTATAATATAAGGTCTCTCCACAAAAATGGTCATTTTTTTCCCCTGAAAATCTCTGGGTTGTTTCAACTGAGGAGTGGCATAGAGCTGTCTTTGTTCAAAATACTTGATTGAGTTTACAGTTCTATACATAAAACTACCTGGCACTTACTTCTATGAAATACAAGACGCAGCACTTTCAGATACTGCTGTGGCAAGACAGTTGTATTTCCATTTACTCTTAAGCCAACAAGGAAGACTAAACCATTTGTAAGAATAATGTTAACTTTTTTGAGTTTTTTTTTCTGAGTTGGAGTCTCACTCCGTCACCAAGGCTGGAGTGCAGTGGCATACTCATGGTCACCACAGCTTCGACCTACTGGGCTCCAGTGATCCTTCCATCTCAGCCTTCCGAGTAGCTGGAATTACAGGCATGAGCTACCACACCTGGGCTAATCTTTTGATTTATTGTAGAGACGAGTTCTCACCAAGTTGCCCAGGCTAGTCTCGAACCCGCAGGCTCAGGCAGTCTACTCGCCTTGGCCTCCCAAAGTGCTGGGATGACAGGTTGAGCCACTGAGCCTGGCCGTTAACTACATTTTAGCCTATCTCTCAGATCCTCCTATATGTATGGTTGGACGAATGGGTTGGGGAAGTATCCCAGGATTCTTTTTTTAAGCGCTGCAATTGATTCTGACTGATAATCAGACAATGTGGAAAGCGTTTGTTCTACTTCAAGGATCCTTCCTGAAGTGCAAACCTCTAATCTGTAAGCATGCAGTCTAATACAGCGGAAGAACATGTTAGACATCAGGTTGCGTTTTCTATATACCTCTTACAGCACCAACATCTATCAATATCCCACCTTACTTCCTCTGATGATTAAATAACATTCTTGTTCACTTATAACACTAAGTAAAATCTCCAGGGGAGAAAAATATGTCTGCCTCTTCCTTCCCTTACAGCTTCCGTATTTTATGGATGCCATTTGCTTGTTTTGCTTTTTTTTTTCTGTTTGTTTTTTCCCAACTTATCACTCTATTATAACTGCTTCCTTGTATATGAAGTATTTCTATTTTAACTCTTACGATGGATTGAAAGATGGTCCTCCTAACAGATATGTCCATACCCTATCCCCCAGAACCTGTGAATGTCACCTTCATTGGAAAAGGGGTCTTTGAAGATGCAATTAAGAATCTTGAGATGAGATCATCCCAGGTGATCTGAGTTAGTCCTAATCTAATGACAACTGTTCTTATGAAAGACAGATGAGGAGAAGACACTGGGACAGAGAAGACAAGACTGTGCAAAGATGGAGGGAGAGATTGAAGTGGTGGGGGCATAAGCCAAGATATATCTGGAGCCACCAGAAACTAGAAAAGGCAAGGAAGGAGTCTCCCTTAGATCCTTTGGAGGGAGGGGAGCATGGCAGGCACCTCGATTTCAGACCTCCTGCTGAAGAACTATGAGATGATACTTTTCTGTTGTTTTAAGTCACCATATTTGTGGTAATTTGATGTAGGGAAGCCCTAGAAAACTGATACATCCCCTTTACTTCTTTCCCTGCTAACAAAACTCTCACCTATTTAACACCAAAAACAAACAAATCGACAAACGATAAAACAACTTTTTCTGCCTTTCTCTCTGTTTCTCCCGGGTTTCCTCTTCAGACAACTCTAGGTCATGAAATAACTTGAATCAAAAGCCAAAGAGTAGTACATAGTACATCTCCATGGAGAAAACAAGTTCTAATTAGATTTCGATTACTTAAGGGCAGGAACTGAGTATTCTCAACTTGGGATCCCTCATATCAAGCATAAATACAGACACATGATTGTTGTTTAATAAATATTTTAACTAATAACTTTTAAATTTAGATATAATTAAATTTCCATGTTTCCATTTCTAACATCTTGAATTGAAAATGTTTCAAACTCAAATTCCACGTAGATTTATCAAGAAATTTTCATCTATTTCCCAGCCTCTTCAAATTCAATCTTGTACTCTCAAACACCAGTGACCCACGTGAGTACTTAACAATAATAAATGAATAACAAACAAATGACAGTAACTCAGGGTTAATGGTGTCATGTCATGATACCGTGTCTAATTTTTAGAACCTAATTATGTAATGCCAAAACTAATATTTTGTTTGCATTTTAAGAAAAGTGTATTCCAAGAATTTCATATGGGAACCTAATTATCATTTAATATGTTGTTTGCATTAAAATTTTTTTTTTTCACTCCAAGAAAGTTTTTACAAAGTAATTCCCGGAACATGGGATATTTATTCTGTTCTTGACAATCCCAACTCCATGTTTGTATTCTTGTATGGGAGAACAGAACATACCATTCCAAAATACGCTTCTTGGGCATAAGAATTGTTGAACTGAAGGCTATTAATAAGAAGCGAGTGCAAGAAAGCTCTCTGCTCCCCGCCCCCTTACTATTTACCTAAAAAGCAGGACATGATTTACAAAGACAAAAGGTGCCTGGATTCCCCCACACTCTTTGCATCAGGGAGAACAAAGATTGACCCCTGAAGACGTTACCTCTTATGGGCCTGGAGATGGCACCAGAGTAATCTAAATTAACAAGCGTTACTGATTAACTTTTATCTGTCAGTTACTTGCTTTCCCACAAGTTGCCAGCCCTAGAGACTGAAAGTCTTTGACCTGTCTTGCCACACTTTTCTAAAACTTTACTGTTCTTTGTTGAAAATGCTACGTTAGCTGAAATTCAAACCCTCTTTGAGAAATACCTACTCCCTGGATATCTCCAGTGATATGTGATGTATACATATTGATAAACTTCTGTTGTTTTTTTCTCTTGTTGATGTATTTTGTTAAAAAGGTCCATTCCAGCTAAGAATTGATGAGGATTGAGGAAACAAATATTTTATCTCCCCTACACAGGATATATCCATGTACTGCTGTCGCTAAGTAAGAGTGGCTGGAAATTGTGGCAACCAAAGAAAATAATAATAGCATAATTACCACCAGCCTCATGAGTACCTTCCGTCCTTCCTTCTAATTTGTGATTTTATACTGAGAACGCTTAATCCCTGTCTTTCTTCTAATCCAAGAAAGGGATACAACTGTCTTTCGTGAAAAGTATCAATACTTGTTGCTTAATCTCCTCTGCCTTTGCTTTATGATTTGCCTGGTTGTCTTTCCTGACTCCTTGTGTTTTCTATTGACAGGCAACAGATATTTACATACACCTCGTTAGTCTCCTTAACATTCATTGCTTTTTAAAATTGCTATTTCGATTGCTCTTCTTTTCTCTGTCTTTTGATATTTCACCGTGTTCTGGTTTCTAGAGCATGGTACGGTCGTCGTCCCCTTATTTACTCTTTCACATTCCAGTAATTCAGGGTTAACTGCCGTATGAAGTTAGGTGAGTACAGTACAATAAGATATTTTGCGAGAAAGAGAGAGAGAGGGACCACATTCATATGTTTAATTACAATATAATGTTCTAATTGTTCAATTTCATTATTAGGTATTACTCTTAACCTCTCACTGAATCTAATTTATTAATTAAACTTTATCATATGTATGTACAAAATCATTATACATTTATCTTTTTTCTTCCATAGCGCTATCCATAGTTTCAGGCATAAACTGAGGGTCTTGGGGGTCTTGGAACGTTTCCCTGGGGGAAAAGGGGAACTACTGTATTTGTTGGTTTTTTTTTTTAAGCCTCCTGCTGTTTAACTTTCTCTTCATGTTGTTTCTTTGGCTCACATTCTCTTGCTAGAATTCACTGCTAAAGCTTCCTGCTGCTCAGATGCTGTTAGTTTTAAAATCTACAGGAGAGTTTCCTTTCTTGCATTTACTAACAAAGTTCCTTACTAGACTCCTAGTGCCTGTGGCTCTGTGTACTCTGCAAATTCAGTAAGTTGCAAACATTTAAAAACTCACTTACTGGCAATCTCTAGATAAGAAGACAGCTTGGATGTTGGAAAAACTTGGATGACACTAATTCCCCAGATCCGAATGGCAATGGAATCCCGATCAAGTCCTATGTACTGGTCTGAATTGATTTTACTTATCTAGAAAATGAATGAAAATATCTCTTACAGAGATCCTGTGTGAGAAAACATTTAAAAATGAGTGTGGAAAATATTGAGAGAAAAGAACTAGGGTATTCAGTATCTTGAGGATTATTACTAAGAGAGTTTAGAGAAAAATTTATGTGATGAATAGAAGGAAATTTCTGTTCACTGTTATTGAGATTATTTTATATTCCTTACATATGTTTTTTGGTGAATGTTCTTTCTTGTTGTTGGCATATGCCAGGTAATCACAGAAACATACTTAGACACTTGGTCATTTTCTGCTTCTTTTCCATTTGTTCAACAGCACTTATTGCATTTGATGTGCTCTGTGCTTGAAATGCTATGATTAACAAAATACAAATATAAGCAAAGATATATATAACTCCTGCCCCTATGGAGCCTATAATATAAGATTATGTCACTGTCATTTTCAAGAGTGGTCACTGTTGCAAATGAAATGTGCATAGTGCTATAAAGACTTGTACTAGGGAGATTAGACATATTCAGACAGATCAGAGAGGATTCAACTGAGATTACCACAAAGATGGAGGAGTGTTGTTAGATGCAGCTGAATAAGTAAGCAGCCAGTCATCAGCAAACTCATAAGAAAAGAGTGGAATGACTAGATTTGTAACACGAAAGTCCAAAGACAAAGAGCAGATTTCCAGATCTCTAACATGCACATTCAGAGGCATACTCGTGCTGATCACTGAGTGGTGGCACCCAGGAGAGGACAAGTTTGGGAAGAAAGAGTAAGTTTGAACACAGTGGATTTGAGATGTTTTTACCCAATCAAAAAATGTGACATTAGTGGTTAAATATAAAGACCTAGATAACCAATGACGATTTGGACTAGGCATAGATTTGAGAATGATGTTTTTATAAGCGCTAATTGAAGTAGACATGGGTGAAAATATATAATAGATAGAAGAAGAAAGCTAAGACTAAATCTTGAAAAATCTCAGCATTTAATGATAGAATGGGAGACTAGAGATATATTGAAAGTTTAAATAGAATTTAAACAATTTCACCGTTTTAAATCTTGATACAGAATATGGGGTGAATGTATTTGAAGATCTTTGTAAAATGACGTAGGTGCAAGAAAAGATGTAACTTCTGAATTGGTTTTTCTTTCTTCATTCTTCAAGGGACAAGTTGGTCATCTGTGGTATTTTCTTACTTGATCATTAATCAGAAAATCAGAGCAAAATGTTGTCTAAATGTCATAATAGTGCCTGCATTCAGGTAATTACGTCTCATTAAAAATTGTCTTTGAGCTCCCGCCCCGGCGCTCCCCGCCTCCCGCCCCGGCGCTCCCCGCCTCCCGCCCCGGCGCTCCCGGCGCCCCGGCGCTCCCGGCGCCCCGGCGCTCCCGGCGCCCCGGCGCTCCCGGCGCCCCGGCGCTCCCGGCGCCCCGGCGCTCCCGGCGCCCCGGCGCTCCCGGCGCCCCGGCGCTCCCGGCGCCCCGGCGCTCCCGGCGCCCCGGCGCTCCCGGCGCCCCGGCGCTCCCGGCCCCCCGGCGCTCCCGGCGCCCCGGCGCTCCCGGCGCCCCGGCGCTCCCGGCGCCCCGGCGCTCCCGGCGCCCCGGCGCTCGGCCCGCCCAGCTCATCACGACCCGGCTGAGAGGAGATCCACACGGATCGGCTTAAAAGAAGATCTGCAGGAATTTCTGCCAGATCTCCTGTGTCTGAGATTGTACTGCTGGCTCGCGTGGGGCTTCTGTTGCCTGCTCGGAGGCAGGCAGCCATCTTGTTCCTGTCCGGCCCTACCCCCTCTGGGGCGAGCAGATGAGATAGCACCACCTGCTGGCGACTCAAGGTAACAACACCGAAACGGGAGAAATAAGCCTGATTAAGACATAGACCAAACTTCTGAAGGAAAGCTGACCTGAGCTGTCCTTCACAACATATCAGGGGCAATTGACTCTAACTGCAAATTAATTCACCGGCTTGAAAAGAAAACTACAAATCAGACCTGACAGGACATTGGACTTAAACGAAAGGTCTCAGAGTGTGCTTCATTGATTCTATTAGTTTAATGACTTAATTCTATTCCTACAGTATTGTTCCCCTTTTTTCTCTTTTCCTTTTCCTTTTCTTCTCTTTTCTTCTGTCTGTAAACCATGTCTTTGTATAGAGGAACAACACACCAATAAGGTGGTTGGATAGCCAGTATGCTAGCATCACAATATGTTTTATTTGTGGTTGTATGAGAGTTGGTTCGACTGTAGCTGTGGTCCATCGTTTTTAGCTGTTTCAGTATAGACCTCTCTCTCTATTTGTTGGCACACTCGTTAGTTTCCTCCCTTACTTCTCTATCTCTCCACTCCCCTCTTCAACCCACTATCTGCTCCATTCTCTCCCCCCTGCTAACCACATTTTATTACAGGGAGTAAACCTACAGCCCCACTGCACGGACAGACTCCAGGGCAGTGGGAAGTGGGTTCCACATTATCCACACGCCTGTCAGCGAACAGCAGGACCTGCAGACAGATTTTGAATCACAGCTCTCCCCTTAAATACATCTCAAAACTGCAAAAAGGACCACTTCCAACCTACAGTGCAACTTCAAAATTGAACAAAGTAAGACGACATACATAAAGAGTGGGAGATTGAATGAACAGAAGTAAAACCAGTCCCTTTACCCCTGAAAAACAAAATTAAAGAAGACGGTGACGTGGAGGGAAGGAAGAAGTAGGGAAGTGGAAAAACCGCACAAATGAAGAAAAACCAAAAGAAGAATATAGGGCTTACACAGACCCCTGGGAGATCAGACAATGAGAAAACAGATTCTGGAACACAGACAATGAAGACTCCCCAGAATGACTGGCTACATGCAACAAACCCAGACATCAAAACATTAATGGAGAGAATTAAAAAAATTGAGGAGAGACAAGAGGAAAATAGGAAGGAGCTGTTGTCAGAAATGACAGCAGTAAAGAATACTGTGATGGAAATGAACAACAGACTAATAAGCATGGAAAGCAGAATCAGCCAAGCAGAAGAAAGAATCTCAGAGCTCGAAGACCAAAACACAGAACTAACCCAAACTGTCAAAAGCATAGAAAAGAAGCTCAAAAAGACAGAACAAAACCTGCAAGAGATGAACGATCACTTCAAGAGACCAAACCTGAGAATAATTGGGCTTCCTGAGGCAGAAAGAGAAACAGAAGCCACACTGGAACAAACATTCCATGAAATCATTCAAGAAAACTTCCCTCATCTCAGTAAAGATGAAAAAATTCAAACACAAGAGATTCAGAGAACCCCTGCAAGACAACAAACGAGAAGACCAACTCCCAGACACATAATAATTCGCCTAAACAAAGTAGCTATGAAAGGAAAAATCCTAAAGGCAGCAAGAGAAAAAGGCCAGACTACCTACCAAGGAAAACCAATCCGAATAGCAGCAGATTTATCCACAGAAACCCTTCAGGCCAGGAGAGCCTGGAGCCCTATCTTCAAAGTACTAAAAGAGAAACAATTTCAACCAAGAATAACCTACCCAGCTAAACTAAGCTTCATTAGTGAGGGAGAATTAAAATCTTTTCCAGACATCCAATCCCTAAGAACCTACGCTGCCACCAGACCACCGCTACAAGAAACACTCAAGAAAGTACTGAACACAGAAGAAAAAGAAAAAAGAACATCAGCATTCTTCACAAGAGTACAGGCAAAAGATTAAAAAACACACCTGAACCAACTCCAAAACCCAAAGAAAGACAACAAATAAACAGTAACAACTCTGTAAGAACCTTATGACAGGGATCAACTCTTGCATTTCAATTATTAGCCTAAATGTGAACGGACTAAATGCACCACTGAAAAGACATAGATTGGCAAGATGGATAAAATATCATCAGGCAACAATCTATTGCCTTCAAGAGACTCACCTCACTAGAAAGGACACCCACAGACTCAAGGTAAGAGGATGGGAAACAGTCTTTCAGGCGAACGGAATACAAAAGAAAGGAGGAGTAGCCATCTTAATTTCAGACAAAATATCCTTCAAACTATTAAAAATCAAAAAAGATACAGAAGGTCACTACATAATGATAAAAGGTTCAATCCATCAACAAGAAATATCTATCCTAAACATATATGCACCCAACATAGGTGCACCAACCTTCTTAAAGCAACTTCTTGGAAAACTAAAGAAAGATATTGACTCTACCACTATCATAACTGGGGACTTTAATACCCCACTCACAACCCTAGACAGATCAACAGGACAAAAAATCAGCAAGGAGATCCGGAACCTCAATGAGACCTTGGACCAAATGGACTTAATTGATACTTACAGAACACTCCATCCAAAGACCACAGAATACACATTTTACTCATCACCACATGGAACATATTCTAAGATCGACCACATACTCGGCCATAAATCAAGTATAAGCAAATTTAAAAGGACCGAAATTCTACCAAACACCTTCTCGGACCACAGTGGAATAAAAATAAATATTGACACCAACAAAGTCCCCCCAAAACCCACAAAGACATGGACACTAAACAGCATGATGCTAAACAACTCCTGGGTCAATGACGAAATCAAAACAGGGATCAAAAGATACCTGGAAACAAATGAAAATGAAGAAACATCTTACCAAAATCTCTGGGATGCCCTGAAAGCTGTAGTAAGAGGGGAATTTATATCCCTACAAACACACATGAAGAAAATGGAAGGAACAGAAATTCATAATCTAACAAGCCACCTAAAGAAGCTGGAAAAGCAAGACCACAAAAACCCTAATTTCAGCAGAAGAATCCAGATCACCAAAATAAAAGCCCAAATCCAGGACATAGAAGACAAAAAGATAATTGAAAAAATCAATGAAACAAAAAGCTGGTTCTTCGAAAGAATAAACAAGATCGATGGTCCCCTAGCTAGACTGACCAAGAAAAAACGAGAAAAAAACCAAATAAGCATAATCAGAAACACAAAAGATGAAGTCACATCTGACCCTGAAGAAATACAAAAGATCATTAGAGACTACTATGTACACTTGTATGGAAACAAACTTGAAAACCACAAGGAAATGGAGGACTTTCTGACATCACACAACCTACCTAGGTTGGAACAAGAAGAAATTGAGTCCCTAAATAGACCAATTACAATCAAGGAAATCGACTACGTAATAAGAAAACTTCCTACAAAAAAAAGCCCTGGTCCAGATGGCTTTCCAGCAGAATTCTACAAGACATTCAAGGAGGAGCTGATACCAATCCTACTGAAGGTATTCCAGGCGATAGAAAAAGATGGAACTCTCCCCAAATCATTTTATGAAGCCAACATCACACTGATACCCAAGCCAGGTAAAGATCCAACAAAGAAAGAGAACTACAGGCCAATATCTTTGATGAACATGGATGCTAAAATTCTCAACAAAATCCTAGCAAACAGGATTCAACAATACATCTCAAAAATCATTCACCATGACCAAGTAGGCTTCATTCCTGGCATGCAAGGCTGGTTCAACATTCGTAAAACCATAAATGTAATTAAATACATCAACAGATGTCAAAACAAAAACCACATGATCATATCATTAGATGCAGAAAAAGCTTTTGATAAAATCCAGCACCCCTTCTTGATAAAAACCCTTGAACATCTAGGCATACGGGGAACATACCTCAAAATAGTAAAAGCCATCTACGAGAAACCTACAGCCTGCATACTCCTAAATGGACAAAAATTGGAACCAATTCCCCTGAAAACTGGAACTAGACAAGGATGCCCACTCTCTCCCCTCCTGTTCAACATAGTATTGGAAGTCCTGGCTAGAGCAATCAGAGAAGAGGAGGCAATCAGAGGTATTCAAATAGGAAAAGAGGAAGTCAAGTTATCTCTCTATGCAGATGATATGATGGTGTACCTTGAAAACCCAAGAGAATCTGTTAAAGGCCTCCTTACATTGATAAAGGCCTTTGGCAAAGTCTCAGGATACAAAATAAATGTACAAAAGACAATCGCATTTCTCTACACCAATAATAAACAAACAGAAACCCAAATAAAAAACACAATTCCATTCACAATAGCCACAAAAAAAATGAAATACCTTGGCATCTTCCTAACCAGAGACGTGAAAGACCTTTACAATGCAAATTACAAAACACTGCTCAAAGAAATCAAAGCTGACATGAACAAGTGGAAAAATATCCCATGCTCATGGATCGGAAGAATCAACATTGTGAAGATGTCCATCTTACCTAAGGCAATCTACAAATTCAATGCAATACCCATTAAATTACCAATAACATTCTTCTCTGACCTAGAAAAAACAACACAGGAATTCATATGGAAACACAAACGTCCAAGAATAGCCAGAACAATCCTCAGCAAAAAAAACAAAGCAGGTGGTATCACAATACCAGACTTCAAACTTTACTATAAAGCTACAATCATCAAAACAGCTTGGTATTGGTACAAGAACAGGCATATAGATCAATGGAACAGAATTGAGATTCCAGAAGCAAAACCTCAATTCCTCAACCAACTCATCTTCGACAAAGCCCCCACCACCTACCAATGGGGTGAGGAGAACCTATTCAGTAAATGGTGCTGGGAAAACTGGTTGACCACATGTAGAAGATTGAAACAGGACCCCTATCTATCCCCATGCACAAAGGTTAACTCCAAATGGATCAGAGACCTAAATGTAAAACCTCAAACCATAAGAACATTAGAAAAGGAAGGAAATACTCTCATGGATATCGGAACGGGCATCCAATTCCTGTACAAAACCCGAAACCCACAGGACTTAAGAGAGAAGATAGACAAATGGGACCTTATTAAACTGACAAGCTTCTGCAAAGCCAAAGAAACCATCAAGAGAGTAGGGAGACAGCCTACAGACTGGAAAAAGTATTTGCCAACTCTAGGTCTGACAAAGGCTTAACATCCTGGATCTACAAGGAACTGAAACGTACTGAAAAGAAGAAAACAAGCAACCCCATTATAAAATGGGCAAAAGATATGAACAGACACTTCACAAAAGAAGACATTCGAGCAGCCAACAAACACATGAAGAAATGCTCAACCTCACTAATCATCAGGGAGATGCAAATCAAAACCACACTGAGATATCACCTAACTCCAGTCAGAATGGCAATTATCAACAACTCAAAAAATAACAACTGCTGGAGAGGCTGTGGTGAAAAGGGAACACTTCTACACTGTTGGTGGGAGTGTAAGCTAGTGCAACCTCTGTGGAAAGCAGTGTGGCGATTCCTGAAAGCTCTAAATATTGACCTTCCTTATGACTCTGCAATCCCCCTACTGGGAATATACCCTGAAGAACACAAATCACTCTATAAAAAAGATACCTGTACACGTATGTTTATCGCAGCATTATTCACAATAGCAAGAACCTGGAAACAACCATGCTGCCCATCAAAAGAGGACTGGATTAAAAAAATGTGGTACATATACACGATGGAATACTACGCAGCCATGAAAAAGAACAAAATCATGGATTTCGCAGCTACCTGGATGGAACTAGAGTCTATAATACTGAGTGACCTCTCACAGAAACAAAGATCAGAATATCACATGTTTTCACTCATATAATGGACCTTGAACATCCAATGTAATACTATAAGAAAATGACTGATGGTACTGGGAAATTATGGGGGGGGGATGGGATTAACAGTAGCTAATATCTATCTGGGACTGGGAAAACACCTCTTATCAATAGGGTGCCTGAATGAAACGTAATTGTACACCTAACCCTTAACTGTACCCTACAAAACGATAATAAAAAAATACTGATTAAAAAAAAAAAAAAAAAAAAAAAAATTGTCTTTGAGTAGCACTTCCTAGGCATAACAGATGAGCAACTTAAAGACATTTCCAACCTGCCCGACTGCTAATTTTATAAAATGTTTTAAAGCTTATTTATGTGATTTCTTATGTTATTTCTTTAGGAACAAAATCACAAAGCAAAGACCATCCAGTTGAAAACATTAATTCATAAAGTTTATAGAGTTTTCCACATATATAAGTTCTAAGAACACCTAGGTATCTTGAATATTATTAGCCTTATTAACTAATATTGAGCTTGAATGTCATTTGATTTATGATCTTGGACTGATACCTAAAATTATAGACAAACAACTGCTATTTAATCTGCATGCAGTGTTAATTCATTTGCTTACTTATTCAGCAAACTATTTATAAACTAAAATGCTCCAGGTACTCAGTGAGACACTGGTGTATAAATATAATTAAGCAAAGTTCTTGTGCCATCAATAAACTCACAGTCTGGTGGGTTTATATAATGATATGCTTAAAACAATGTGTTGTAATTCATAATCTAGTTTATTATCAGACAAAGAACAAGATAAACAATCCTGACTGAAATGGGATAGAACCAACAGTCAGAGAAGTTTTAAAGGATTAGAAAGCATTAACCTGGCCAATAAAGGAAAGAAGAAAATGCATTCCAGGCAGAAGAGACAGCATGAACAAAAGCATAAAGGCATGAAACATTTTGGTTCTTATCGATACTGCAGATGCATAAAATGAAGGCAGAAAATGGAAATATATAGATGGCGAAGTTCACATTTTGGAGTGAAATACATGACAGGCTTGGAAATCTGTAATTGTCTGATGTCAATGGAGAGATGCAGAATAAGCTTAAGAAGGAAAGTTATAATAATTGGATTTGCATTGTAGAAAATATTCATATTAAAGAAATGAATCTGAATTAGCACAACTGGTGGCATGTGGTATTCATAATGCTATACTTTTCACATTGCCAATTTTGTGTTGTTATTTAATCCATGAATGTTAAGAGAACATGATACACTATTTTACTGGTCACCAAAAATCCTGCTCTGTGGTTCACAGGAAAGGTCATGTGGCTTTCTTTGTCATACTTCTAGACACGTGATATGAATTTTAAGAATCAACATGTGGTTGTCAGTTCCAGTTTCCATGAGGGTGTCTCCTACATTTTCTAAGGTCCTTATAGTGTGAGGTTTTATATGTAGGTTTTTGATCCATTTAGAGTTGGTTTTTGTGTAACCCCAAGTGCCGATGCCATAAGAGATGAAATAGACAAGTGGGACCTCATCAAACTGACAAGCTTCTGCAAAGCCATCAAGAAACCATCAAGAGAGTGGGGAGACAGCACACAGATTGGGAAAAAATATTTGCCAGTTGTATATCTGACAAAGGCCTAACATCTAGGATCTACAAGGAACTCAAACATGTTGAAAAGAAAAGAACAAACAGCCCCTTACAAAGTGGACAAAAGTTATGAATAGACACGTCTCAAAAGAAAACATATGAGCAGCCAACAGATACATGAAAAAATGCTCAGCCTCACTAGTCAACAAAGAAATGCAAATTAAAACCACACTGAGATACTGACTAACTCTAGTCAGATGGCCATCATCAATAACTCAAAAACAACAGATGCTGGAGAGGATACGGGGAAAAGGGAACACTTCTACACTGTCGGTGAAAGTGTAAACTAGTACAACCTTTGTGGAAAACAGTGTGGTGATTCCTAAAAGATCTAATAATCGACCTTCCATATTACCCTGCAATCCTCCTATTGGGAATATACCTGGAGGAACTCAAATCCCTCTCTGAAAAAGATAACAGCACATGCACGTTTATTGCAGCATTGGTCACAGCTGCAAAAACGTGGAACTAACCATGCTGCCCATTGAAAGCAGATTGGATTAAAAAAATGTGGTACGTATACACAATGGAATATTATGCAGCCATAAAAAAGGACAAAATTACGAACTTTGCAATAACTTGGGTGGACTTCGAGTCTATAATACTGAGTGATCGATCTATCACAGAAACAAAGAACAGAGTACCACATGTTCTCACTCATAAGCAGACCTTGAACAATTATCATAATACTGTAAGAAAGGGATTGGCAGTAGAGGGAAACTGCTGGAGGGTTAGCTCACCCCAACAACAAGGGTACCTGCATAATGAACTTTTGTATACCTCACCCTGAATTGTACCCTACATCTTTCAAATAAAAAATTTAAAGAAAAATAAGGAACAGCATGTGGCATACCATACCTCCTTACCAATGTTACAGGAAGTTACTGAGATGTCACTCCAGCAATCTAGAAAATTTTGACTGATATAGAAAGTATGTGTCAATGTGGTGATGCTTCCTCTCAGACTGGAAACTTTTTAGTAGCCTTCTGAATCTTACTTGTGTATCTACGGCCAAACTACCCTGAACGTGACCAATCACGCCTCTTACTTGTCAGATATCATTAGTCTTTGAAATGCTGCTTCTCCCAAATAAGCTAATAATATAGAGAGTAGTGAGTAAAGACAGATGAAATTTTAACTTCCATTATATTATTATTTATTATTGTGAGAAATTGTTTTGCCTTCTATATTTCTACAGAACATTTGAATACAGAGAAATGTATTTATTTACAGTCAATTCTCTTTATTCATGGTAGTTGTACTCTATAAAGTTACCACAAAGATTGAATTATTATTATTATTATTTGAGTTGGGATCTTACTCTGTTGCCCAGGCTGGAGTGCAGTAACATGATCGTGGCTCACCACCGCCTCGACCTCCCAGACTGGTGATTCTCCTGCCTGGGCCTCCTGAATACCCGGGACTACCGGCATGCACCACCACATCCAGCTAATGTATTTTTATTGTTTTGTAGAAATGAAGTCTCACTCTGTTGCCCAGGCTAGTCTCAAACTCCTGGGTTCAAGCAATCCTTCTGCCTCAGCCTCCCAAATTGCTGGAATGACAGGTGTGAGCTATCTTGCCTGGTCTCATAAACACTGAATTAGTGACTACTGACCTGTTACTCTAAGGTGCAACACGCAGTCAGGTGCCACTGGTCACAACACATAGTCAACCAAAACACCATTTGAGTTGTGTGTGTCTTTTGTCAAATCCTTGCTAATAAGTCAATTTCATCAGTGTTTTAACCCTGCGGATCTTCCACATAATCTTTTTCCTATATAACACTGTTTTCTAAATTCCTTCACACTCATGTGCAGAACCCATCTCATCTGTGAATTTAGCATTTTTCATGCCTTATCACCTTTGAAACATGAAAGCCAGGCAGCACCATCAGAGAAAGGTTTAAATATCTTCCTCATCCTGGATAACATGACCATAAATTTCTTTGGCTTTCAGCATCACAATACTGTCCACTATGTTTTTTTTGTTGTTGTTTTTTTTTTGAGTCAGAGTCTCACTTTGCCACCCAGGCTGGAGTACAGCGGCATACTCATGGTCACCACAGCCTCGACCTGCTGGGTTCAGGCAATCCTTCTGCTTCAACCTTCCAAGTAGCTGGGACTACAGGCGTGTGCTACCACGTCCTGCTAATTTTTTGATCTATTGTAGAGATGAGGTCTCGCCGAGTTGCCCAGGCTGGTCTTGAACCTGTGAGCTCAGGCAATCCTCTCACCTCAATCTCCCAATATGCTGGGTTTATAGGTGTGAGCTAACGTGCCCAGCCTCACTGTGCTCTTTTAAGACTCAGTTGAATCTCAAATTTAAATCATTTTTTCCATCTTTACTATAACTTCATCATATACTTTAGAAACTGCTTCAGCACTTTCTGGAGCATCCTCATGTACAGATTGGTGAATTTCCTCTTTCATTTTCTGTATGTATCCTATTGTTGACCCATTAGCGTTGAACTTAAGGTCAACAACACCGTAAATCATGCCTCAACATAACTTCTTTAAAATGCTTATTTTCCCTGTAAGGCACGTTACAGCTTTCTTGCATTTAGAAACACTAGACAGCACTTTATACTTGGGGGCAATTTAACTAGCACAATCATCTTTTAAAAGCACACAAATGCAAAAGATTATGGCACTAAATTGGCTTTTCTTTTTATTTTTTTTTTCTTTTTTTTTTTCCCCATTTCAGCGAAACTTGAAATGAGAAATTGAGGATTCACCTTATTCAACTTCATCTGGGAATATGCCCACCAAAGGACGCAAATTTTTGGCAACTCTGCACCGGTCTGCAAATGACCCCAAAGTCCATAAGTATTGCTTTTTGGGCTACAAATACATTTTAACCAGTAGTAAAAATGACAAACACAGAATCTGTGAAGAGTGGGAATCAGCCGTATTTGTTTCTTTATTAAAGAAATTAAAATGCATTTTTATTTGTTTGCACAAGACTATAGAAATACCGTGAAACACAAGCACACAACCTCATGAAGTTCTGGATGTCACCTTTGTCACCAAATTTGGAGTTCACCATTAACACAGAAGAAAAATTATGATGTCAAATTAGGTTTATTCAGTTAGGTTCATGTGAATTAGCTCGCGAGAAACTTGAAATAACTAGATGGTATTTTTGCTGTTGTTTAATAAGATAAATAAATGCTCGACTATACCATATTTTCCAAACAGAAGCAGTGCTGCAAAATTTCACTAAATATAGAAAAAGCATCCAATCTGCTAACAAGGATTCAATGGCATTTGACAACCACCAAATATACATAGAGTAAATTATATAAAAACACTTTATACATGAGAAACTGTGTTTGTGACTGTGCATCTGATCCTAGCATCTGATTGAGAAAGATAGAACAGTTTACAAAGAAGTCTGTTTTTAATGTTGCTGACAAGGAAGGATTGTGGGAAATTACTTCTGGTCCGAAAAACAGACAGTACAAAATTAAAGAAGAGGTATGGGACCACAATAGAGTTAAGCTGAACAAATCAGACCAAACAGGTATTTACTTACGTGTCAATTACAATCACGTAATAACGGACAATAAGACTGTGGCTCCATACTGTGCATGTCTTCATATAAAATGTCAAATTACTTAAGATACTAGGAAGAATTCACTGTCAATCACTCTGAAAAAGAAGCACTGTTGATTTCTGAGCTTCTGATACACACTTATAACTTATTTTAACAGACTATGATATCTAACTTGTCACATATCAGAAGGGTGATTAATTTTGCCTTCCCACATACAAAAAGATAAAAGCCAATGAAGGCTGTTTTCTGCACAATTATAAAACAAAAAACAAAACAAAACAAAAAAACACAGGCATCATCAGAATAACATTGATTGTGAAATGAAAGACGTTCTTCACTTTCAACTGGCGGCAGGACTGAACACTCATTTTCCAAGATAAATTCTTCAGCATCAGGAGTTTTGACAGCTCTGCAGAGAAAGAAAAAAACACACACACACATTTTTATTCTCAATAGAAAGTACAACCCCAGGTGTTGATGCAGTTATAGCTTGAAAGCATATTCTTAAGTATTGAAAATGACTCAGTGGGGAAATGGTGTGAGTTTAAGTTTTGATAATACCACGGGAAAGAATAGAACAAGAAACTTAAATTATATGCACTTCAGTAAAGTAACGTTTTACATTTACTTTGCAGTCCCTGACAGGTAGGGCCATATATGACCCTGAGCTGACATGCACAACTCCCATAGCATTGACTAGATTACAGTTTACTGGCTGAAAATTGTGCTGCTAACCATGGTTAGCAACATTCAAGAGCCATGCGAAAGGTTATGTGACACAAAGATAAGACACTCTCCTCTCTTTAAGTCATTTTTCAAGAAATTATCACAACAGTTTTATTCTCTTTGCCTCTATACTCTCCTTGGCTGTAAGCTCTATGCCCTGTGTGATTTTCACTCCATTCTTGTCAAAACGAAGATTCAAAAAAACAAGAAAACAACAACACAAAGTAACAAGTGCCTTATCGTAAAGTTTGTACAGCCAACAGAAGGAAGAACGAGAAGGTGCATTTTTGCTCCAGAGGCTTTGGAGAGGATTCTTGGTCTCTTACGTTAAATTTGGTAACTGGTATCATGGTCACTAGTGGGTTTTTACATGAAAATATCTGAATTATTATCATTTGATTTAAATGTGATAGTCTCAGAGAGCTGATCATATAATGTGAAGAGACTGGTCTCTAAACTTCTTCCTACCTCTCTTTCTAGAGTCATTAAACCACAAGGCGAATCCTGATGGTGAACTTGGAGAACATACAACCAGCCACAGCTTCTCCTAGAATGTTCTAGAAAAAATCAGGAAAGGAACCTCCTTCTTTTTGTGTCAGTGAGAGTCAGCAATGAGGATCCACAGAGAGGACTTGCCTTTCTTTGGACCAAGATGAAGCATGTGACTTAGCAAATCTCTGGGCAAATCCAGAAAGCAGAAGACAGTGAAATCCCTGAAGAAAGAGCAGCCCACTTGCTGCTTAGGATTCAAGGAAACCATCCCTGCCCTGCAGGATAACTCCAGGGTAAGCGGCAATCAGTGCCACTGGTTGGGAAAGTGCTGTGATTTACACACAGATCAGACAGCATTAGGTTTCCTTCCCACTACTCAGCAGAAGGGTAACTCGCTTCAGTTTGTTGTCAAGTAAATTGCAAGGACAGAAATGTCTATGCCTTTATTTCAAAATTCACCTGCTATTTTATAAACCCATGTGGATGCTGATGAAACATGAAAAAATAAAGTAATATATCACTTTAAAGACAGTAAAATCAAGTGTTAATTTGCAATCATTGGCAGCAACTGAAAGGAATTGATAAAGAGCTAGGGAAAGAAAAACTTTTTAAAACTTTGCTAAAACACATGGACAAGGAATTAGAGCATGAAATGCATTCTGTAACACATGTTACATATGTTTGAAAGTAACAAAAACAATAAAGCAAAAGGAAATTAGGAGGATCACTCTTAAAATAAGATCTACCGATCTTGAAGATCAATTAGAAAACAGATTTTTACAACACAGAGCAATAATAATAATAATAATAATAATAATAAAGAAAAGGAAGTCTCAAAAGATAAGAAATATTTATATAGAGATCTAAAATGTCGAAGAGGGGGAAAAAAGGAACAAGTGACAAACTAATAATTAAATAATAAAAGAAGAAAAATTTCCTGAGCTGCAGGGTTTGAATCTGTATGTGGAAAGTACTCATAAACTTCCAGGCAACATTAACAAAAATTGCTAAATTACGATCTAAAATGAGAAATCTATTTAGGTTTCAGATGGCAGAAAAGGGGCTATATATCGTATGGGACTCAAATTAGCACCAAACTTTTCATCTGACACATTGGAAGGCCATGAAATAACAGCTAATGACTACTAAGCAAAAATATTCTGAATCCATTATCTTGTGACTAGGTCACAATCTGATAGGATTAGTAAAATGATTGGGTATAATGACTAGATAGGAAATCAATATGAAATTTACAGGCTTTTCGGGTGGAGGGGGGTGACAGTAGTGGGAAACTACCATGGGAGTGGGGGACGCATCCCATCAACAAGGGCACCTGCATAATGAACATTCGTATACCTAACCCTGAACTGTACCCCACATCTTTAAAATTAAAAATTAAAAAAAAAGAAATGTATAGACTTTCCTAGAATACCTGTAACCTAGTTATAATGGAAAATAGTTCATTTACAATTATGTTGAAACTATAAAATAGTATTGGATCAAGCGATTCAATAGGATAGAGTTAATACTTTTTTTTTTTTTTTTTTTGAGTTGGAGTCTCACTGTCACCCAGACTGGAGTGCAGTGGCCACTCCCGGCCACCGCAGCCTCGACCTGCTGGGCTCCAGCGATCCTTCTGCCTCAACCTTCCAAGTAGCTAGAACTATAGGTGCACGATACCACGCCTGGCTAATTTTTTGATTTACTGTAGAGATGAGGTCTCGCTGTCCAGGCGGGTCTCGAACCCGCAGGCTCAGGCAATCCACTTACCTCAGCCTCCCAAAGGCGCAGGATTACAGGCTGAGCCACCGAGCCCGGCTGGATAGAGTTCATTTAAAGAGAACTTTAAATGTGTTTAAGGGCATGAAACAGATTGTGGGAAAGTAGAAAAACACGTTGAATTCCTGCATGGAAAGAATTAAAAACATGAAAGTTTATAATGGATTTATAATATTTTTGCTCAATTCTTGTACGTGTGTGTGTGTTTTATCATTCATTAATTCAATGAATATTAATTTTTTACTAGTGTATGTAGTAAAGAATGCAGCGATAGAGATGGGATGCAGATAATAAGCCCAATAAGCAAAACATACGGTATGTTAAACATTAACATACAAGGTTAAATGCTGTGTAGAAAAACAAAGCAGAAAAAGCAGACCGAAATTGTAGAAACAGCAGTTTCTCGTCAGTAGCCAGAAAGGCTTCAGTGAGTGTGACATTTGAATGCAGAGATGAAAGAGATAAAGTATGTGATGTGGCGTCTGGGTAAACACCCTTCCATGCAGAGGAGGGAAGGACTGTGTCTTTGAATTGAGGGTGTAAGGAAGCTCATTTGACTGAAGTGGAGTGAGCAGAGGGTAATTGAAGGAGATGCGGTCCCTGAGGGAGTGCCAGGCCATATCATTGCAAGTACTGTGTTGTTTGCTCTGAATAGGATAGAAAGTCACTGGAGCGCTTCAAGCAGAGAGTGACATGCTCTAAGTTTTTAGCAGGATAACTCCTTGCCCTATTGACCATACTAAAGAGAACAAAAGCAGAAGCAGGAAGAACAGTTGCGAGGCTGTTGCAACTGTCCAGGTGAGAAATAAAGGTGGCGTGGGCCAGGTTGTGGCCATTGAATTTGTGAGCTGTGATCTGATCCTGGGTCTATGAAAGCTAAGGTCCTCATGCTGGGTATTTGGTTTGAAGGAAAGAGTGAAGTTCAAGATGATAACAAGGTTTTTGACTGTGTACACATAGGATATTACTACTAACAGAGAACAGAAGTGATGCCTGGAAGCTCCACGTGAGACATGTTCAGTGTGAGTTGCTTATTTGAAATATCCAAATAGAAATACAGGTGGTCATACCTGAGTCTGGAGTTCAGGGGAAATGATGAAATTCTATTACTATATAGTACAATTATTTTCCAAATGGGGGATATTTTGGAACCTTAACACATTCAATTTCATTAGTTTAAAAGTTAATGTGAGAGAAAAAAATGTGAAAACTTTAGGAACATTATGATAAGAAAGATCCACACAGAGACATTTGCCTTATTAGATAGTAGATCTTATTATAAACTCAACATGATAAAAGTCATATCATATTATAAAAGGAATAAAAGTATGCCTGCATAAAAGAACATCCTAAAATTTTTTTTAAAAAATGTGTATATATGGAAACAATATATTGCATAGACAGTATTGTCTTTTACTAAAAAATGAGTTGTTTAGTAAATCTTGTGAGCATGTCATGGCCCATACTTCATACTCATATACAAAATATGATTATATTATAATTATTATATTCAACATATCAAGTTTACCAAAGTTTCTCATTCCAAATTTGAGTCAAACTGATGATGCTACCTAGAAAATGAGGTTGAGAAAAATTGAGAACTTGCTCAAACTGACATAACTATTAACTGGTGAACTAGAATGTGAATCTGTCATGTTCCAAAGCATAGCCTTTTATATTAAATAATGTATCTGGTCTTTTCTGAAACAGCTGTATTGATAAGGTTTTATTGGATGATTTTACAGAAGATGCAAGATAAGGCTCTACTCAAATTTTTAACTCCCTGTTTTGTAGTAAGACCATGCTGCCTTTCTAGCTGGATGCAGTGATGTTCTTTGAGCTGTATTCGATCACCACGGGAAGCTCTGTGGAGCACAAAGAAACAAGTGGCAAAATGTACTGGGTGAAGCAAAGAGATTCCCAGGAAAGAATTCTTCAAATAAACGCACTTGTACTTTTGTACAAGTTATATTTTGTATAACTTGTTATACAAGTTATATTTTGTATATATTTTTATATTTATATTTTGAGGTTATATTTTGAGGTCCTCAGCAGACAGGGTGGGAGTCCCAAGTCCCTAGATCCCACTTCAATTTCCGTGATTTTTCAACAACCAACCACTCTGATTCCTGTAACTTCCTAACATGTTTGGATCAACCACCATGCTGCCCCTTTCGATAGCTTTCTGCTTTTCCCTCATTACGACAACCTACTTAGACAGGTTTGCGAAAGGAATTAAAGTTTCTGCTCTCATGTCTAAAATCTCTCTTGCACTATATGTCTGAAGAAGAGTGAACGTGTTGTATTCCTGCACGGGAAGAATTAATATCATGATTGTGTTGATTTTTGAATGTGTATATGTTTTAACATTCATTAAGTCAATGAATATTAATTTTTACTAGTTTATGTAGTAAGAACGCAGTGATAGAGGTTGGATGCGGATAATAAGCACAATAAACAAAACATATGGTATATTAAGCATTACCAAACAACGTTGAATGCTGTGAAGAAAAACAAAACAGGAAAAGCAAACTGAAATTGTTGTAGAGACAGCAGTTTCTCATTTGTAGTCGGAAAAGCCTTCAAAGAGTTTGGCATTTGAATGCAGAGAGCTGAAAGAGGTAAGCAGTCAACCAGTGAGAAGTATCAGTGATCAGTGTGATGATGGTAGATCATTGCCCCTAAAAACTCTCCCTTATGATCTTCATTACAAAGACTCCTTATGCAAAAATCTAATTTCTATCTCTAGAGATTGTTTTCCCGCCATCAGGCAAAAATATCTTGCACAATTCCCCAAACAACATTCCAAATATCCCAACGTCTATGTGTGAATTAAATAAAACATACTGCTTCCTAATACTGATAATACAGTTAACCCAATAAGCTATTCTTTAAATTTCCGAAGAGTTGAGCGTCTTACTTTCTCCTCAGTGAACTAGAAATATGCATTTTTGCCTATGATCATTTTGTACATAGTAATGCAAACCCATTAGTATGGACATTCAAGAAGCCTAGATTTAATGCAAGCATAGGGATATAAGATTGGAAATAAAATTGTATTACCATCAGAAAGATTCATACTCTGCAGTCAAGCAGAGTATGGACACACTCCAGACTCAGGTTGATTCAACTTCCATGTCTACTTTAGTTTCTGGGTATAATTGACAAAGGATTGTGACTCCCCCAAGCACACATCCTTAACTTTCTAAACCGTATGAATTTTATAAACTCCCAGCACATTATGGCTCCCTTTATTGTCATTAAATCATAAAGCCATAATGTAAATAGAAGAAAAAATATACTTTCCTAATTAGATCTTTAAAACACTACAAGCTGCATCTCCCAGCTGAAATTAGACTTTCCCACTCTTGTTATTTCATAGCTTTTCTTAAAGTAGTGGAGCGCCCCCCCCGTGTGCCCCACCCAAATTCCCTCTACTGGCTGGTGCTCTCAACCCAGCTGCGTGCTGGGAAGAAGAACCTAAGCACAAAACCTTTTCTGAAGTCATACCCTGGACTAACAGAGCCAGTTCCTCCAGCCAGGCCTGGGAAGCCACATCTGCAAAACTTCTCCTCCTAACTGCAAGTCAGATCTCCTTTCACACAACTCAACTCATTCTTCAGAATACTCCCAGGATCGTCGAAGAACAAACCGTATTTTTGACAACTCTTTCCTCTTCCTCATCTTTCCCCCTCACTCTTGTCTGGCTTTTTCTGAAAGAGCATTATTCAAATTAATTTAGAAATCCAAATCCCTGATTTAGGCTCAGTTTCTAAAAAATCCAACCTAAGATACACATGTTTCTTCTTTGTAAGTCAAACCATTAAGAAGCATGTTAACATCACCATGGGTTTAAACTTCCTGAGTTAATTTCTTATTCATTTTGTGAAAATCAATTTCTTATTTGTTCTCGAATGCCCACTTCTTAACCACGCAATCACCCCATCTTTCCTTGTCTATTCAGTTTTAAATCCAGGGTTGGCCTTGGATTGGGAAGAATCTTTTATCTGTGTCATGTCCGTATACCTAAAAATGATCATGCTTACTTTACACTATCTCTTCTTTTATCTGTCTTTGTTTCCTTACTTGTTCATTTCACCTCCCCAATCAGCCTTCTACATTAAAAATGATTAAAGTAATGTGTAATTGGGCCAACAATATTAGTGCATATGTATATATGCATGCACAAGCATAATTATCCTCTATCCACTTGTAAAACAAGTATATATCAATCTTGACTTTTTTAATGTCATATTTAAAAAGGAAAGGAGCCGGGCTCGGTGGCTCAACCTGTAATCCCGCGCCTTTGGGAGGCTGAGGTGAGTGGATTGCCTGATCCCGTGGGTTCGAGACCCACCTGGGCTGCGAGACCTCATCTCTACAATAAATCAAAAATCAGCCGGGTGTGGTAGCACATGCCTGTAATTCCGGCTACTCGAAAGGCTGAGGCGGAAGGATCGCCGGAGCCCAGCAGGTCGAGGCTGCGGTGGTCGGGAGCGGCCACTGCACTCCAGTCTGGGTGACAGAGTGAGACTCCAACTCAAAAAAAAATAAATAAATAAATAATAAAAAGGAAAGGAAAATAAGGAATTGTATTTATCTTCTTTTCAAAATCTAATCTAGGTTTTTGTAACATCTATAAAGCATTCTTCATAAACTTAAGCTCCAGAACAATTTTATCTAAATACAAAAAGTCAGAAAGACCATGATAGCACTGTTTTTTTTTTAATAGTGTCTCAATAATGTTACTTTACTGAACTGACTGATTCTGCTGGTAATTTTAATACTTTGAATTAATCACTGCATACTGTTTTATTATTTAATATAAAGTCATTACCTTAGAGTTAAGTTTGTCTAATTTTAAATTATAGACAGTTATTATGCAGACAGAGAAAATATTGTCCCTCACATCCCATCTCTCAAAGTTAAAAAGGAAAAATTTATATGGAAAAATTTTGTTTTCAACAAATCTAAGAGGAAGGAATTTTTCTTTTCCCTTTCAGAATTTCCTTGTAAATGGGGAGGAGGAAGAAAAAACAAAAGCAAAGAATTTTAACAGCAATGACTTTATAATGGTTCTCAGAATAAATGTTTTTGATTGAAGTTAGATATTTTGAAAAATGATCTAAAATACCCTTTTTAGCATGTAGCGAAAAGAGTACAGAAAATTACATCAATTGTCTTTTTCTTTATCAAAATCTTTCTTTAATCTTTTTAAAATTTCCATCCTAACTTTTCATAAGTTTGTTAAACTTTATATTGAACCAAGTCTATGTACTTTCTTTTGTTTTTGTTTCATCCATTAATTTTCTTCTAGGGTTATAGACATATTATCAGACAAGAAAAATAACAAATACAACATCAATATTATTCTCTGATGGACTTCTCCCTCTACTGAACAGCAGGGTACAAATAACTTGAGTGTAAATTCAAAGGACTAATATGATTTCCCCATAAAAGTAAATATAGGGGCTCGGTCATTGCCAGACCACCTCTGCCACTGCCTTGCTAAGCTATGGTATGGCCATGTGCCCTTTGAGCTATGACCAGCCCATGTTTTCTTAAGCTTTGACCCCCTCCCCTACCTTGGGAAGGTGAATCACCTCTTTCTCTCTCTCTCTCTAATTTGCTTTCTAAATAAACTATATTTGCTAATCTAAAAAAATAAAATTCAGGGACTAATATTGCTTTTTGAGCACAGAAGAAATCTACATATCTGTTTTGTCCCCTTGAAACCAATACTGAAAATTATTTTATTCACCCATTCTGAGCTCCATATACCCCTGTTCAGCATGCAAATCATTGTTTTATTGAGTATATATAATTTTTACAATAAAAGAGTCCATTAACAGAGGAGAAAGAACAATAATTTTAATGAAACTTGTATTTCAGATTATTTTTACTAATGTTACTAAATTAGAATATAGTCATAGAGGACTGCTTCCTTGTTGCAAGCGTATGTCATAAACTTTAAACATTTAGCATTTCTCAATATAATTTTTAAGATTCGATCAATCTGTTTCTCTTTTATCTGACTTATTTGCATTTCATTGACTGCAGGCATTGGCCATTACATAAAGGCTGAGCCTATGAATCAGACATCATGTTGACACTTTACAATAGTTACTGAGTTATTTGTTGCATTCAAAATTGGTTTTCTTTAAAAAAAAAAATCTTTCAACCTTATTTTAAATAAATTGCTAAACAATCAGTTTTTATATTGTTTTTGCATGTGTATTTATATGTACACACATATAATTCTTGTACATATTAGATGCTACCTTACCATTTTATTTTATTTTATTTTATTTTATTTTATTTTTTTTGAGTTGGAGTCTCACTCTGTCACCCAGACTGGAGTGCAGTGGCCACTCCCGGCCACCACAGCCTCGACCTGCCGGGCTCCGGCGATCCTTCCGCCTCAGCCTTCCAGGTGGCTGGAATTACAAGCATGCGCTACCATGCCCGGCTGATTTTTTGATTTATTGTAGAGATGAGGTCTCGCTGCCCAGGCGGGTCTCAAACCCGCGGGCTCAGGCAATCCACTCACCTCAGCCTCCCAAAGGCGCGGGATTACAGGCTGAGCCACCGAGCTGGCTTACCTTACCATTTTAATACAGAGTTCCTATGGTTTAAGTTAGCTAACATTCTGAATATTTCCTGGTTTGGGTTATTAACACAAAATTGCTGAAATATGTTTTAGTAGTTGTGTTTTAATAATGTATGTTTTAGTTGTTGTGTTTTATTTTTTACAGCAGGTTTGGATTTACAGCAAAATTGAGAGGAAAGTACAGAGAGTTCTTATATGCACCTTCACAACTTCCCCTGTTATCAACATCCTCCACCAAAGTGGTACATTTGTTACAATTGATGAACCGACACCGACACATCATTAGCACCAAAGTCCATAGTTTACATTAGGGTTCACTCTTGGTGTTGTGTTTCCTATGGATTTGTGCAAATGTGTGGTGACTCTAATTTACCATTATAGTGTCATACAGAGTAGCTTCAGTGTGCTATAAATCCTTTGCACTCCACCTATTCATTTTTCCTTCTCCCAACCCTTGGCAACCCTAGCTCCTCCTACTGCCTCCATAGTTTTGACTTTTCCTTAAGGTCATACAGTTATAAGGATGTAATACTCTTTTCGGGCTGTCTCCTCTCACTTAGTAATATGCACTTCAGTTTCTTACTTAATTTACATTTCCCTCCGGGGCCTATGATGTGTGGCATCCTTTTATCTGCTAATTTGCCATCTGTGTAACTTCTTTGGTAAGGTGTCTGGCTCTTTTGTCCATTTTTTCAGTCAGGCTGTTCATTTTCTTCTTGCTGAGTCTTAAGTAGTCTTTGTATGTTTGGGTTACGTCCTTCTGTTACGTATATCTTTTGCAAATAATTTGTAGAAGTCTATGATTTGTCCTCTCATTGTTTTATTGAAGTCGTTTTGTTTGTGTTCTTTTTCGGAGCAGGGATTTTTAATTTTAATGACGTCCAGCTAATTAATTTTTTTATTTAATGGATTGTGTCTTTGGTGTTGTATCTAAAAAGTCATGGTCAAAGCCAAGATTTTCTTCTATGTTATCTTCTGAAAGTTTTATAGTATTGTGGGTTCCATTTAGAGTTATGCTTAATTTTGAGTTAATTTCTAAAGTCTGTGTCGAGATTCACTTTTTTTTTCATATGGATGTCTAGTTGTTTCAGCACCACTTATTAGACCCCTTCCTTCATTTTCTTTTCTTCTTTCTGTTGTCAAAAATCAGTTGGCAAATTTACGTGTGATTCTTGTTTCTGGACTCCATGTTCTCTTAAATGGATCTGTGTATTTATCCTTTCCCCAATAGTACACTGTTTTAATTTTTGTAGCATTAAAGTAAGTCTTGAAGTCATGTGATGTCAGTTATTCAGTTTTGTTCTTCACCCTTAAATGGGCTGGGGTTTTGTTGTTGTTGTTGTTGTTGTTGTTTTTTTGAGTAGTATCAATATGCTGAACTGCAATCACTCATTTAAAAATTTGCTCAAAATGCTTTAATAATGAACATCTTGTACTGACATATGACATCAATGTAAAAGGCGTCACTCACACATTAATGATAGTATTACTTATAAGCCTTTAACAAATCCATTAAAGCTATAATTGGCTATATCATAGAATGTAGTCCCAAACAATTTTCTAGCCATTTATAGACATAAAGTTAGAGTAGCTTTTTTAAAAAATGAATGTGCATGCATGTACTACTAATGAATTCATTTATAAAATAAATTTAACTCCCTAAAATATGGAAATAGATATATGTTTAATTCTCAAGACTAATTTATTCAAGGCATTTTCGTTGGCCACAGAATGATTGAGCTAGTGTTTGTAGTCACATTCAAAATTAAAAAATTACTGAATTAACCAAAGAATCATGCTCTTTAACTAAGACTGTCTTAAAACAGAGAGCTAGATAATTGCTTTTGAGATCAAGGAACCCTTGATTTTACAGTAAATCTTTTGAATGAATTATTTTTAAGTTGTGTTTATGAACTTTGGAATACAATTTTTAAAAATTCCTAAGCCCACCTGAAATGCAGAATTCAGTATATGTATATTTTATATGCATTCACACAGGTATATATGCACATATATGCATGCATATTTATATACAAATTATGTGTATTATTTATATAAGTATATGTGAGAGGGTGTGCACATGTCTGTTGTCTAGGGATTTTGTGACAGCTGGTCCTCAAACAGGCCTCCAAGAACTATTGTTATATGATAACTGCAGGTCTGAGGTCTGAGAGCAACTTTAATATTCGCTGTACTATTATTTCAAATGAGATTGAACTGATTTAGGACAGAATATCCAAATCAAAGTTCAAGGACATAATACCAATAATTTTTAAATAATTCTTGAATGTATCCATGAGGCCACTAACTGTAAGTTTTATGTTTGAGAACTATTATATGTTATCACATAGAGTAATAGTTGTAAAAACAAACAATATAACAGATAAATTCCATTTTGTGATAGCAGGTTGACATGACCATTGCTTCTCAGACACAGTTCACTTTTGATGGCAAAAATGAGTTATTCTTTGTAAAACTGAATCTCAGTAAGTCATTATAATGGAGAAAGGCAGTGGTTCAGAGAATGCAGAGCATTCAAATTTTGAAACATAACTTGTCCCTGACTTTGGAATGATCTGTCTAACATATTTTTAAGAGTTTTCTTTCTAATTATATTTGTTTGAAGATGCTCACATTAGCTTGCATTTTCTAGACAAGGAATCTGAGCATATGTTGCTAGACCATGACAAGGGGTCAGTCTTCCACTTGACTGAATAGGGGAATCATTCATTGATATGATCTAAGTAGAAACAAGAACATATTGACCATATTTTTCTTCAGAACCCTTAGTATTGTATAGATATCATAAAACGTGAGCTGTTACTAACTTCATAGCACTTTCTTTCAAAGAGATCAGGGTTAATCATACATGCCACAGAATTAATAGGCTTGCAATTAATCTCTGGTAGGGAAGGAATGGCAGTGGTATCCCTGTGACATGAGCTGGGAACACAAAACGGATGACGTAACTTTTTCCAGTAACTCTTGAGTGAGCTCCTGATTTTAAAAAAAGTGTAAGCAGATGATAAAAACAATATGAGTCCATGCTGAATAATTGTGAAGGCCATGAAACTCTGGATAATGCTTTGGACAGGTTTCAGATTAAATAAGTTATTCTATCTCTTTGAATCTCAGTTTCCACAAATGGAGAGAACAGTTATGATATTATCCTGTTTGGTGCTTTGAGCCTATAAAAACACCCAGCATAATACCTGTCACATAGTAAGTGTTCAGTGAATATTGTACATAATATTAGCAGTTTTATAAGTGCTCTGAAGAGATGGAAGGGACTAATTTATGTTGCCTGGACAAATTGTAACAGAAAGCATAACATGTGAGTTAAATTTTTGAATGATAAATACGAAGTCTGCCAGAGAAGAAGAAAGAAAAGTTATATAGATGGCAAAAGACCATGTAAAATGTGTGAAAGAACTTCATGTTGAGAAAAGTCAGTAGTACGTTGTGGTTAGAGTGTAGAATATATTCACGGAGGCAGGGATAACAGGAAATGAAGCTGCCTTGAGATTAATGCAGAAATAAGTGTGCATAGTATAAACAGTATATATGCCAGCAAAATGTATCTGTGAGCTTTTGTGTACCAGGATAGTTTTGTTATGCATTGTGGAAGAATCATGCTATCTGAGTACAGTGTCAAAATTATTATACATCGTAAAATTACATTTTTCAGCCTTTCTTGTAGGTGAATTGAGACTGACTGAGTTCTGTGGGTAAAACTGAAAAAGCATCCTCCAGCCTTAATCTGTACAAACATATTTTATCATTCTCTAGATTTCTCTTCCCCTGCCTCTTGGGGGCCAATGTTGGCAGAACTTCAGGTTGAAGCTTTAGCTTCAAGTTGAAAGAAGGCCAATCAGCCTCTCCAGCCTGTCACATTATAAGCAAAAATAAAAACAAAAGTAAAACAAAATAAAACACCTTTTATTATGGAAAGCCATAGAGTACTTGAGGTTTGTTATTTGTGACAGCTATCTTACACAAACACATATACCCACACTCTTTTTTACTAATGAAAAATGTACAAAACTTTCTAAGTTAATATATCCTTAAAAATCTATAAATCTTAGCAAGACAAGGATGCTCTCTTTCACCTTTGCTAACCAACATTGTTCTTAAAGTTCTCGCCAAAGCAATTGGAAAAGAAAACAAAATAAAAAGTATCTAAACCAAAAAGAAATAAATAAAATTATCTCTATTCACCCATCATAAGGTCTTATTTAGGTCCTATATATACCTTATACAAATCCTAGAAAATTCTAAAGATTCCCCAAGAAAGATATTATTAGAACTATCAAATCAATTCAGCAAAATTGCAGGGCACAAGATCCGCATGAAAAACAATGACTCTTGTTGCTATTCTCCAGCATTGAAAAACTCAAAAAGAAAGTTAAGAAAGTAATTGTATTAACAATAGCACCTAAAATAATAAAATACCCAGAAATAAATTTACCATGGAGGTGAAAAGCTTGTATGCTGAAAATTACAAGACACTGCTGAAATAAATGAAGATATATCTAAAGAAATGGAAAGAAATCTCACGTGCATGGATAAGAAGGTTCAATTTGTTAAGATGCCAATAATAGCCAAGGCATCTACAGATTAATTGTAATCTCCATCTAAATTCCAGAAGCTTTTTTAGCATAAATGAAAAAAAAAAAACTAATCTTCAAATTTGTATAGAATTGCAAGGGACTGTAGGTAGCCAAAATAATCTTAAAACAGGAAAACATAGTTGGACTTGCACTCTTTGATTTCAAATTTTATCATAAAGTTACATTAACTAAAACTATGCATAAGGATAGGCATATAAATTGACAGAAAAAAATTGCGAGTTCAGAATAAACGTAGGCATCTATGGTCAATGATTTTTGGGAAGGGTGCCAAGTTCACTTAAAGGGGAAAGAATAGTCTTTTCAACAGATGGAGCTAGGAAAACTGAATTTCTACATGCAAAGGGATGAAGTGGAACCTTACCTCAAACTACTTATAAACATTAACTCAAAATAGGTTAATGACCTAATCATAAGAATTAAACCATCATATGCTTAGAAAAAAAGTAAGTGTACTTTTCATAACCTTGGATTTGGCAATGAATTCTTAGATATGAAAACAAAAATATGAACAACAGGAGAAAAATAGATAAATTAATTAGACTTCATGAACACTAAAAATAGTCACTCATCAAAAGACAAGATAAAAAACTAAGAGGACAATCTACAGAATGGAGGAAAATATTTGCAAATCAGATATTTGATGAGGGTTTATATTCAGACTATATAGAGAACTCCTACAGTTCAATAACAAAAAAATCAAAAACCCAATTTTAAAATTAGCAAAAGCCAGAATAGACATTTATGCTTCAACCCGCTGGTTTCTGGCGATCCCACCTTAGCCTTCCAAGTAGCTGGAACTACAGGCACATGTTACCACACTCTGCTAATTAGATTAGAGGATAGAGAGAGGGAAGACATTGCTTAATAGTTAAACTTTTTTTTTTTTGAGTTGGAGTCTCACTCTGTCGCCCAGACTGGAGTGCAGTGGCCGCTCCCGGCCACCGCAGCCTCGATCTGCTGGGCTCCAGCGATCCTTTGTTAAAATATGTCACAACACAGATGAAACTTGAAAACATTAATCTGGGCTGGGCTTGGTTGCTCAACCTGTAACCGCCCCACTTTGGGAGACCAGGACAAGAGGATTGCCCGAGCCGGCAGGTTCGAGACCAGCCCCGGCAACTTGGTGAGACCTCATCTATACAATAAATCAAAAATTATCATGTTGTGGTAACGTGTGCCTATACTTCCAGCTATTTGGAAGGCTAAGGTGGGATCGCCAGAAACCAGCGGGTTGAAGCTGGGGTGGCCATGAGCATGCCACTGCACTATAGACAAGTGAGACTCCACTCTAAAAAAAAAAAAAAAGAAAGAAAGAAACAAGAAAAGAAATGAGTCTGGGTTAAATATCTCAGCCACAAAATGACAAATACTATATGATACTTTTACATGAAAATATCCAGAATAGCTAAATGACAGATACAGTATCCATTATTATTTTTTTTTTTTTGAGTTGGAGTCTCACTCTGTCACCCAGACTGGAGTGCAGTGGCCGCTCCCGGCCACCGCAGCCTCGCCTGCTGGGCTCCGGCGATCCTTCCACCTCAGCCTTCCAAGTAGCCAGAATTACAGGCATGTGCTACCACGCCCGGCTGATTTTACTTATTTATTTATTTATTGTAGAGATGCAGTCTCGCTGCCTAGGCGGGTCTCGAACTCGCGGGCTCAGGCAATCCACTCATCTCAGCCTCCCAAAGGTGCGGGATTACAGGCTGAGTCACTGAGCCCGGTTCATTTTTTTGAAAATAGATAGTGCTGGTGATTGCATAGCATTTTAAACATAATGCCACTTAATTTGTACTTAAGGGTGGCTAAATTAATTGCAAATTGCTATATATATTTTACCACAGTAGAATGCTAAAGACAAACAAGGAAAAATGATTCATAAATATTATAGCTGAATTTACTGACAATAGAGATATGTTTTCAGAATGCAGAAATTTAACTCCTATATTACTGTGTTCAATAAGATAAATACATTTAAATCAACTCAAGTTATCTAATTGTATTGAACTATAATTTATGGTAAATAACATAACTATGACAAATGTTTTTTAAAGTTTGAGATAGATTTTTTCATTTCTTCCAACTTGACTCACAGTTGCAAAATAACTTTTCTATAAATAGCACTGCCTTTTAAAAATGCAATTTAAAAATTATTATTAGTAACAAATATATAGCTACCGAGTGGAAGAAGACCAACTCAAAAAACAACAACAGCAACAACAACAACAAAAATGTATCATTTAATAAAGTTGGTGGGTACAATAGATTTTTCACATGCCATAGTAATCTATTAAAACACATAAAATATAATCAATTAGAAAGCATAAAAACAGTTACATCAAAAATAGCAATGCTGTGGCTTAGAAATAGAGACCCTGATAACCTCTTTAACAGCTTTGCTTAGATGCTCATTTTCCTTTTTTTTTTTTTTTTTTGAGTGGAGTCTCACTCTTTCATCCAGGCTGGAGTCCAGTGGCATGCTCATGGCCACTGCAGCCTCAATCTGTGGCTTAGGTGATTCTTCTGCCCCAGCCTTCCAAGTACATGCTCGTTTTCAACAGAGACTTTTAAACATAATCTTCCTCTGGAACACCCTTCCCAATAACCAATCCACTACCTTCCCCTGAATAATTTCTACTCTTTTTTGTTTTTAGTATCTCATCTTATAGGTAAAGTTTTCAAGGAAAACTTCAAAAATCCCAAATCTGACATTGGTTTAGAAGTCTCCTCTGTACTACCTGTCTATTTCAATATCGATCTCACACTATATAGATCTATCGATATCTATCTCATACTATACACATACACACATACACACACACACACACACACACACACACACACAGAATTAAGTATAATTTTGCTTTGGTACCAAGGTTATACTCCTTAGTATGTAACAAAGTATCTGGCACATAATATTGCTTATTTTCACAGTATAAATATTTGTTTACTAAATGAGCATAAAATGACACTGAACTCTATGAAGCATATAAAGAAAATGAAAGTCATTGCCAAGTAAAACATGTATGAATGAAAGTTACAAAAATTCTAAAGATGAGGATATTGCCCAATTAAATTACATTTAGTATAAATTTAATTGAAATTGATATGATATTTTGGCACATGAACATAGCAAAGTATTCCTAAAGTTTAGCCAGAACAATAAAAATTTGTAATATTATTAATGATAATAAAATTTTCAACTCATTTTGTGACAGAAAGATTAATAAATATAAGAGAGGATATTTGTTCAACTTAATAAAAATACATAAAGTTAAAATAAGGTATTTAATATATTGAATCAAGAATGAGCAAATGGATCAATGAGCACAATATTAGATAAACACTGTTCATAAAATAACTTATCACATTGTAGTTTTTTGAAAAGAGAAAACTATTCAATAAATAATACTGAAAAAACAAGTAATTGCTTATCAAAATATTAATAATATTAGGGAATCAGTAATTACTGCATAACAAATTATAATAATTTTACAAAATTAGTTGCTTAAAATAGCTAACATATGTTACTTCATAATTTCTGAGGCTCATGTGTTTAGGGGTAGCTTAGTTCATTCTTCTACAAAGTCTCTCACAAGTCTGCAAACAAGGTGTTTCTCAAACTTTGAGTCTCAGTTGAAGGCTTAAATGGAGAAGAATATATTAACAACACAAAAAATGATAAAATAATTCAGGTTATAAGAGATAGACATCATTAAAAAAATAATTTCTGGAAATGAAAAATTAAGTGAAAGAATTATAAAATACCATTGGAAGTTTTAACAATAGGCATGATCAACTAGAAGAAATAATTTCGGAGCTAGAAGACAGGACTTTCACATTAACCCAGTCAGATAAAAATAAATTTAAACATTTTTTAATGGGAAAAGGCTTTGAGAACTATAGGATTATGTAAAGTGTCCAAACCTATGAATTTTAGGTATTCTAGAGGGAGAAAGAAGATATGTAAAAAGTATAGAAAAATCCATTCAAGGAAATAAGTTAAGAACACTTCCCTGATCTTGGGAGAGATTTAAACAGCCAGAAACGAAGCTCAGGGAACTCCTGGCAGATACATGGCAAGAAGGATCTCACCAGTTCATCCAAAGTCAACAGAAGAGAAAGAATCCTAACAGCAGCAGGAGATAAGTGACAGTCACCTATAAAGGAAATATCACTAGACTGACGGTGAACTTCTCAGCAGAAACCCAACATAACAGAAGAGATTCAGGACCTATTTTTAGCCTCCCTAAAAAACATGCCAGCCAAGAATTTTATATCCTACCAAACTAAGCTTCGTAAATGAAAGAGAAATAGTCCTTCCTAAACAAACAAATTCTAAGGAAATTCCTCACCACTTTTTTCCCTAAAAAAGGCTCAAAGGAATTTTAAACACAGAGATGAAACAACAACACTTACCATTATAAAAGGTCACATAAGTACAAAGCTCACAGATTCTATAAAGCAACAACACAATTGAAATCCCAAGACAACTAGCTAACAATACTATGACAGGAACAAAGCCTCAAATATAAATATTAACCTTGAATATTAATAGCCTAAATTCATCGTTTAAAAGATAAAGAGTGGCAAATTAATTTTACTTTATTTTTAAAATGAAACTAGACTAAATCAACTATTGCCTGCATGAGACCAACTTACTGGTTATAGACAATTACAGACTCATAGTAAGTGTGTATAAAAAGACACACCACACAGATAGAAAACAAAAGCAAGCAGGAGTAGCCATCTTCATATCAGAAAAAAAACAGGTTTTAAACCAACAACAGTGTAAAAAAAAAAAGCAAAGAAGGGAATTGTATAATAATAAGGTATCCAATGCAACAAGATTTAATTATCTTAAACATAGATGCATCCAACACTGGAGCAACCAGATTCATAAAAGAATGCCACTTGACTGAAGAAAACAGTGTTATAAGCACAAAGTAAACTTCAAAATCTCACTGAAAAAACTAGAAAGATCATTGAGGCAGAAAATCAACAAAGAGGCCAGGTTCAGTGGCTCAACCTGTAATCCCGCACTTTAGGAGGCCGAGGTGAATAGATTGCCTGAGCCCGAGGGTTTGAGACCTGCCTGGGCAAATTGGCAAGACCTCATCTCTACAACAAATCAAAAATTAGCCAGGCGTGGTAGCTCGTGCCTGTAGTTCCAGCTACTTGGAAGGCTGAGGCGGAAGGATCGCGGGAGCTCAGCAGGTGGAAGTTGGGGTGGCCAGCGTGGCCACTGCACTCCAGTATGGGTGACAGAGTGAGACTACAATTCAAAAAAAAAAAGAAAAAAGAAAATCAACAAAGAAACTTTGGATTTAAAATGGACTACAAAAGAAATTAATCTAATAGTCATTTACAATGAATTCTATCCAACAGTCACATAATGTACATCTTCTTATCTCTGCATGGAACCTTCTCCAAAATTGACCATATTCTTGGCCATAAAGCAAGTCTCAATAAATTCAAAAATTTCAAAATTACATAAGTATGTTCTCTGATTCGAGTGAAATAAAATTAGAAATCAATGCCAAGAAGAATTCTCAAAACTACACAAGGAAATGAAAACTAAACAACTTGCTCTTGAATGACCTTTGGATTAACACAAAATTAAGGCAGAATTCAAGCCATTAAAAAAAAATGAATAAATGGGTGCACAACACACCAAAACCTCTGGGTTACAGTAAAATCAGTGCTAAGAGGAAAGTTCATGTCATTAAATGCCTATATCAAAAAGACAGAAATACTTCAATCAACTTAACAATGTACCCTAAGGAATCAGTAAAAAAGGAAAACTTCAACCCCAAAGCTAGCAGAGGAAAAGAAATAATAAAGATCAGAACAGAACGAAATGAAATTGAAACCAAAAAAAGCAAAGTACCAACGAATCAAAAAGTCTATTCTTTGTAAGAGTAAACAAAATTGACAGATCAGTTACTAGATTAACCAAGAAAGAAAGAGAGATTCAAATAAGTATAATCCGAAATGATAAAGTTGACAGTACAATTAATCATGATACCACAGAAATACAAATGATCATCAGCAACTATTATGTGCACCTCTAAGAGCACAAACTAAAGGAAGTGGCTAAATTCCTGGAAACATATAACTTCCCCAGATTGAACCAGGTGAAATAGAAATCCCAAACAGACCAACAACAAGCAATAAAATTGAGTCAGGAATAAAAAAATCTTCCGAAAAAATCCCAGGGCCAGATGAATTGACAGCCAAGTTTTACCAGACATACAAAGTAGAGCTGATATCAATCTTAGTGTAACTATTTCAAACAATAAAGGATGAGGGATTCTCCCCACCTCATTCTTTGATACCAGTATCACTCTTATGCTAAAATCAGAACAGAACACAATAAAAAGAGATAAGTACAGGCCTATAACCCTGAGGGATATAGATGCAAACATTTCTCAACAAAATACTAGCAAACTGAATTCAACAACACATCAAAAACATACTCTATCACAATCAAGTGAGTTTTATTCCAGGGATGCAAGGGTGGTTCAACATCTCATGTTATAAATGTGATTCATCACATAAACAAAATTAAAAACAAAAACCATATGATTATCTCAATAGATGCAGAAAAGGCATTTGATAAAACTCAACATCCCTTCATGATAAAAATCCTCAGCAAAGTAGGCATCAAAAGAACATGCCTCAAAATAATAAGAGCTCTATGTGACAAACCCACAATCAGCATCATACTTAATGGAAAAAAGTTGAAAACATTCCCTTAATAACTGGAACAAGACAAGGATGTTCATTCGTACCACTCCTATTCAATACAGTACTGGAAGTCCTACTCAAAGCAATCAGACAAGCCAAAATTAAATTTTTAAAAAATTGTATTTTAAAGATGTGGGAGTTAGACATACAAATGTTCATTATGCAGGTAACCTTGTTGATGAGGTGTGCACCTCCCTTCCTTGGCAGTTTCCCTTAACTACCAATCCCACCTCCCCTCCCCTGGCAGTTTCTCACTACTGCTCATCCCTTTCTTATAGTATTATGATAATTCTTCAAGGTCTGCTTATAAGTGAGAACATATGATATTCTGTTCTTTGTTTCTGTGATAGATCACTGAGTATGATAGACTCTAAATCCATGCAAGTTGCTGTGAAGTCCATATGTTTGTCCTTCTTTATGGCTGCATAATATTCCATTGTGTATATGTACCACATTTTTTTAATCCAGTTCGACTTCGATAGGCAGCATGGTTGGTTCCATGTTTTTGCTATTGTGAATAGAGCTGCAACAAACATGCGTGTGCAGGTATCTATTTGTAGAATGATTTGCATTCCTCTGGATATATTCCCAATAAAGGGTTTGCTGGGTCATATGAAAGGTCAATTTCTAGTTCTTTCAGAAATCGCCACATTATCTTTCAAAGAAGTTGCACTAGTTTGCATTCCCACCAGCAGTGTAAAAGTGTTCCTTTTTCTCTGCGTCCTTGCCAGTACCTGTTGTTGTTTATTTTGTGAATAATGGGCATTCTTACAGGGGTAAGGTGGTATCTTAATGCGGTTTTGATCTGCATTTGTCTGATGGTTGGTGAGGCTGAGCACTTTTTCATGTGTCTGTTGGCTGCCCATATATCTTCATTTGAGAAGTGTCTATTCATGTCTTTTGCCCACTTTTACTGGGGCTGTTTTGTTTTTTTGTTTTCAGGGTGTTTGAGTTCCTTGTAGATCCCGGATGTTAGGTCAGATACACAGTTGGCAAATGTTTTTTCCCATTCTGTGGGCTGTCTTCCTGCTCTCTTGATGGTTTCTTTTGCTTTGCAGAAGCTCGTCAGTTTGATAACGTCCCACTTGTCTATCTTATTTCTTATGGTATGGGCACCAAAATTAAAATTAATAAAATAAAATGCATACAAAAATTATAACTGAATAAATTAAATTATCTGTTTTCTGGTGACATGATTGTATACATAGAACATCCTAATGACTCCTCCAAGAAACTTCTAAAGTGGAAAAACAACTTCCATAAAGTTTCAGAAAACAAAATAAATGTACAAAAATCAGTAGCCAATAATAGTCAAACAGAGAACCAAATTAGGAGCTCAATCCCATTTACAATATCTATACAAAAATAAAATACCTAAAAATACAATTAACCAAGAAGGTGAAGGATTTCTATAAGAACAACTGTAAAACACTGATGAAAGAAGTTTCAGATAACATAAACCAATGGAAAAACATCCCATGTTCTCCCTATTCAATAAAAGATGTTGGGAAATTTTGCTGGCCATATTCAGAAAAATGAAATTTAACCCCCATCTCTCATCATATACAAAAATTATTTTAAGATGAATGACAGACTTAAACATAAGGTATGAGGCTATGAAACTCCTTGAAGAAAACCTGGGAAAAACTTTTCTGGACATTGGCCTAGACAAAGAATTTATGATGAGGACTCCAAAAGCACATGCAACAAAACCAAAAATAAGTAAGTGGGATTTAATTAAACCAAAAAGCTTCTGCACAGCGAAACAAATAATCAGTAGAGGAAGAGAAAACCTGCAGAATGGGAAAGAATGTTTGCCATCTATGTATCTGACAATCAAACGAATATCCAGAATCTACAAGGAACTCAAAAATCAACAAGAAAAATAGCAAACACCCCTTTGAAAACTGGGCATTAATAAAAAATGCACGAACAGACATTTCTCAAAAGAAGAAATACAAATGACCAACAAAAATGTTAAGCATTTCTAATCATCACAGAAATGCAAATTAAAACCACAATGTGATATCATCTTACATCATTCAGAATGATTATCATGAGAAAGTCAAGAACAACAGATGTTGGCATGGATGCGAGGGAAAAAAAAATGCTCATACACTTTTGGTGGGAATGTAAATTAGTGCAACTTTTATTTTTAAAAAAGTATGGTGATGTCTCAAAAAACTAAAAGTAGAACTGCCATTAGACCTAGCAGTCCCATTACTGGATATCGACCCAAAGGAAAATAAATCACCATATTTTTAAAAACTTGCACTCCTGTGTTCATCACAACACTATTCACAATAGCAAAGTCATAGAACCCACCTAAATGTCCAACAGTAGTTGACTAAATAAAGAAAATATGGTATATACACCACGGATCATTATGACACATAAAAAAGAATAAAATCATGTCCTTTGCTGCAACTTAGTAGAACTGTTGGCCATTATCCTAAGTGAACTAACTCAAAAAAACAGAAAACCAAACGCTGCATGCCATCCCTTATATGTGGGAGCTGAGCAGTAGGTAAATTTGGATATAAAGATGACACTGCGGAATCCAAAAGAGGGGAGGGTGTGAGGAGATGAAGACTGAAAAATTACCCATTGGGCACAATGGTCACTGTTGGAATAACGGGTATACCAGAAGACCATCTTCTACCAGTATGCAATATACCCATGTAACAAACATGCAATTATACTCCCTGAATTTAAGATAAAACAGAAAATATGTATGATCAAAAACATTTAAGAACATGGAAAAGTATACAAGATATAATTTTAAATTTCAAAGTAAATATATCTAATATGATACCAGGTCGGAAAATATATGCATTTTATATTCATGTATGTAACATAGATGTACATATACTGTTCATTGTGTGGTTGCGTATTTGTGTATATATGTGTGTTGCATAATCACCATATTGATCATTGTAATTCATTAATAAGAACTGATTGACAGAGGAACCACACGCAGTCTATACCTAAAAAAAAATCATACAAGGTTTACTTATTCAAGAGATACAGAAGGAAGTTACTGCAGCCAGGATGTGTGGCAAACAGAACAGCAGCGTCCTGGAAGGGATATTCAGGCTTGTTGCTCCATTTTCTCCTAAGCGAGAACACAATTGCAAAGCCCGTGCTTGATTGAATGCACAAGAGTCAGTTAAATCTTCAACCAAGCTCATCTAGACCTCAAGCATCAGACTGAGGTAGTTCTGCATATATGAACGTGCATACATACTTGGGACCATTGCACCCAAGAAAGGTACAACTCATCTACTTCCATGCACAGCAATATATGCCTGCAGGTAGGAAACACCAGTGTAACAAGGCCTGCCCACGGTCATTAATAACCTGAACCTGGCCTGAATTGTTCCCTGAACCTACAATCGTGTAACACATATAAACCTCAGTCACTCAAATATTTCTGGAGTCGTGTAATCAGGTCTGTTCTGCTGAAACACACTAAGTTCTCCGTTTTAACTAATCTTCACATAGTAGGAACCTACATAATTGTTCATATTCTTTTCTGTACTCTTGTTTATGAGTTTAAAAGAGGAGAAATCTTTTATTCCTCACTAAGCTCTAGCACTTAGCACAGCGCCTGACACTGATAGGCTCTTAGTTTTGCAATAAGTGAGTTAAAACACATTTGTACATTTTTCAAATTTTCTACACTAAAAACAAATTACTATATTTAATGTAAATGTTAAACTATTCTGAAAAATATGTTTCCTTTTCAAAAATTGCAATAGATGCTAAAATTTCAGACAAAAAACCACCATAAAAACAAAATGTATTTGCAGGATTGCTATGACTATCAGTGTTTGTAATTTAATGTTCTCATACTGTCATGTTTCTGGGCTTTGAAAAATTTTAGCACTTTTTACCACATAATGAAATAAGATACCTGAAATGTGTTTATTATATGAGTTTTATCTAGTTTATACCTCTCAGCATGTGTACTTTTGAAGCGATTGTCCTTACTTATGAATAAGTCGTTAAATATAGACAAAGTTAGCAACTCATTCATGGAGCTGTGATTTTATAGTTTGAGGCAAAATCTGAAGTCCTTAACTATAATAACTATTCTTTTATCAAATATTTTACCAGCTATTCTTTTTCTAAAGTCTCTTTCGAGGGCTTTTGAGAATATAGGTTAAAAAGTAATAAAATTCTAAGGTCATATTTTTTGATTCTTCGAAAGGATATTCTATTCAATTCTTGTACTCTAGATAATATTTTCTGTTATAGCACAAGATCACAATTTTGTCCATGGTTTTTTATTGCTTAAAGATAAAGTACTCTCTCCCTGGAATGTGACGAGAGGTTGTCTCGGTATATGTATCTCTACGTCTCTATAAAAACGTCTTTGTCAGTATATCATATTATAGAATGGGTCTTATTTTACAAATACAAACACTCTCTTCGTGTGAGCTCTTATGATCACCTTACATTTTCCTAGTCCACTCTTCACACACTGTCTCCCTCATTCCTTGAAAATGACTTCAGACTTCTTTTTACTCTCAAGCTTCAATATCTCCTTCTATATTCTGTTTCTCTCTTGATGATCTTGCTGGCAATTTCACTGAGAAAATATCAGCAAATAGGAGATAATTTATAAATCTCCTCCCACCTCCACTAGTCTCCAATTTGTGGCAAAATCCATGTTTCCTGCCTTATTTCTTTTTATTATGGGTGAGATTTCCACACTGCAAATCTAAGGTCATTTTTCCATCGGTGTCCTCTCATCTACTTAAGAGCAGAAAACCAACAATTAATTCTGCTCGACCAGTTCCGATCCTTAGTTTTTCTCTCTACATTGAATACATTCTTTATAAACATACTATTATTTAAAAAAAGTCATCTTTTGGCTTTCTGATTCCCTAAACCAAACACTTCATTCTTCTTCTTTTTTTTATATATTAACATTGCTAAAGGATCTGTCTTTACTGGCCACTCTAGCTCTTTTCATCAAAGTGGCTCATGAAACCACTCCAAAAACATGTTTTCCACGTGACCTCGCTTAGTTTGTACCAATGACTTTCATGCTGGAGTGGCCAGTTCTCAACGCTCAACTCCCTGAGTTATCGTCAACATTTGTCATAACTGGTAATATCCTCCTGGTTCCTTTGGCATCCAGGACACTACACATTTCTGTTTTTGTCTTATTTTTCTCTGACTTTTCTTTTTCATCTTCTTTGTTTGTTTCTTCTCTTTCCCTAACCTCTAAGTCTTGAAGTGTCTCAGAGTTTATGCTGAGTCCTATTCTTTTCTCTATATTTACTGCCTTATTGATTTTATCAAGTCTTATGATTGAATACCATCTACAGTTAGTCTCCTACATATAAACCTTCAAGTTGTGAACTTTCAAAGATGTGAACACATGTTCACATGTCCAATCACATAAATTAGTTCACATGTCTGGCATACATTGTCACAGGCTGTACTGGTAAGATTAAAAATGTTTTCTTTATTTTTTGTGTTTGTTTTTTTGTTTGTTTTTGAGTTGTAGTCTCACTCAGTCACCCAGGCTAGAGTGCTGTGACACCCTCATGGCCACTGCAGCCTTGACCTGCTGGGCTCAGGCAATCCTTCCACCTCAATCTTACAAGTAGTTGGAACTACAGGCACGAGCTACCACACCCAGCTAATTTTTCTATTTATTGTAGAGACGAGGTCTCACCAAGTTGCCCAGGCTAGTCTCGAACCCCTGGGTCCAGGCAATCCTCTAGCCTTAGTCTCCCAAAGTTCTGGGATTACAGGCTTGAGCCACCGTACCCAGTCCTATTTATTTGTTTCTGTATTATTTGTCTGAAAAGTATCATGAAGCTATTACAGTACAGTACTATAGAGCCAATTGTGTTAGTTGGGTACCTAGGCTAACTTTGTTGGACTTGAACAAAGTGATTTACAAATGCACTTTGGAAACAGAACTCATTTATAAGTAAGGGACTTAGTATATCTATGACACCAAATCTATATATTTTGTTGTAGAAGCTAATCTTTTTAAATGGCCTTCTCTATTTGATATTTTCTTTCTTGTGTGTCTCTCTCTCCTTGAATCTGTTCTGACCTTGGAACTTACTCTTAACCAGTAGAATACAGCAGATGTGAGGCTATGTCACTTCCAAAGCTTGGTCACAAGAAGTTTTACAGCTCTCATTTTGACTTTTGAATTGATTGCCCCTGAAATCTCTTTCTCAAAACCCAGTCTCTCTGCAAGTCAAAACCATAAGTAAAGACCACAGGCAGGTGCTCTGTAGATAGTCCTAGATGAATTCCTACCTAACGGCCTTCAGGGACTGAGCACCACTTGAATGGGTTCTTCATCTCCCATGTCAAGTCTGCACATGATTCCAATCTCAGTCTTCATTTGACTCCAGTCATAGGAGAGATTCAAAACAAGAACCACAGAACCCAATTAACCCACAGAATTAACCTGAGCCCAATTAACCCACAGAATTGTGAGGCGATAATAATAAGCTATTATTTTTAGCCACTAGATTGAGGATAGTTTATTATGCAGCAAGAGATCATATAGATCACCTGAACTGCCAATTTAGATACTCACCTGTTCACCTGATATTTCTACTTGTTGTCTAATAAACATGCCAAATTTAACATGTCTAAAATAAACTCCCGATCATCCTCCAACAAGCTTAATTTTCTTCCAAACTTTCTATCGCATTGAATGGTCATTCTATAATTACAGGTACTCAGGTAAAAAACAAAACAAAACAAAACTTTGGTTTCATTATTGATCCCTCTATTATTCATTTGGCAAATTCAATCTGATGATAAATCCTGTTCGTTTTACCTTCAAAATGCAATAACCATTTAGCCACTTTTCACCCCTGTATTGAAACATCATCTTATAGCAATCTCCTTTTTGCCCATTCCATTCCAGACATCTTGGAACACCTCATGTGCTCCCATGTCTTAAGGCTGTTGAAGTTGTTTCCCCCATGTATAAACATACTCACTCTCAGGTACATCAGGTCTTTGCACAAACGCCATTTTGTTTTCAGTGAAGTCTTTCTTGAACAATTAACGTAAAATCACGAACTCCCCCTTTCCCAAAACGTCACCTAATTATCATCTTTTTGTCATAGAATGTCCCACAGCCTAACGTACTATGTGTTTTTATTAAATATTCAGTTATGTGATTGTTTATCATCTGCTGTCTCATTAAGCCCATAAGGGCAGAAGTTGGCTGCAGATCCAGCAGCTAGAATTGTGTCCGAAATACAAGGTATACTCAATAAATGCTAGTGAAATTTGGAATGCATATGGTTCCCTCTCTTTAAGCTATTTTAATGCGTACACTTAAGGGAATTAGGCTTTGGTTTAAATTTTCTTCTATAATTCATGAGCTAAAATGAGTGACCAAATTAATTACAGTAATGAGAGAAAAGAATGTTTTGACAAAGGTGGTAAAAATGAAGCAAATTTTCTGTAGCTCCCATTCTCAGTGTTGTGCCATATTTTTCGAAGACATTTTAAATGTACATTCAAAGTAATTAAATAAATTTTTAACCAGCCAACCCAGCACATGCCTGTGTGTAGTTATAAAATTTAAAGTGAATGTGCCTTTTAATCCAGCCTGCAGTGTTTACATTTACATGCACATCTTGTTTCTTAAATGTTTATATTATGAGACATACATCTTCACCTTGACTTAGCATTTCATTTTTAATGTTTTATTGCTAGAACTATACACACACACATACAGATTTTAGTAAAATACTTATCGGGGGGAAATTGAAATTTGGAACCAAAAAATTAAATGTTGAGATGGAGTTGTAAAATTTAACTGGGAAAAACATTTGGGAAAATACAGACTACTCACTAACTGAAAATATTTTAAAGGTAGAAAAGATTGCAAACAAGTTGGTATCAGACTCCTAAGAGAACCCAATAGGCTGAAAACAATAAGTATAATTAAATAAAATGAAGATTAATAAGGAGAAAGATCAAGTGATTGCATTCTGTTTGGTAAAATAATTCTACAAGCATAAGATGGGCAAGTGTGACTTAGCAACAATCTAAGAAAGACATTTGGGCTTAAGAGACCACAAGCACAAGGTAAGTGTTATGTTTCTGCTCATAAAAAAGGAAATTGACTTTTTAAACTCTGTTAGCGAGAGATTGAAGGAGGTGACTATGATGCTCTTCTCTGTGCTTCTCAGCACCTACCTATAGTGTGCTTATCAGATCTTGGAACATAGATAGAGCCAACTGAAATGTACTCAGAGGTGATAGGTCAATATGTTAAGTGGACTTGAAATGATGTCAAGTGGGAAGAATTTAGCAGATCAGGAAAATGTCTAGCTTTCTCTCTCTCTCTCTCTCTCTCTCTCTCTCTCTCTCTCTCTCTCTCCAAACACACACACACACACACACACACACACACACACACACACACACACCCCACCACCACTACCACCACCACACACACACACAAGACAAAAGGGATTCAATCTCAGTAATGATTTTCAAATGCATAAAGAGTTGTGTTTTGTGAAGGAGAATCAGACTTATTCGAAGACCACTCATGTCTAGAAAGAGTATTAATCATTCTGCATAATATCAGTATGGTAGATAGATCATCTGAAAAAAACTTCCATCTACAAAATATTTAGATACTAGTAAATTGTATCAAACTTTCTTTAAATGTGCTGATTTTAAAATAAGAAAATTAATTTTTCTGGGAGTTAAAAAAATGGAGCAGAATTCTGAAGGCAAAGTTTTAAATAAACACTGAATTTGTGCTACCCCTAGGTAAAAATGGACAGGACCTGGAGCTGAGTGTTAAAGCTAACACTTGAAAAATTATATGGGCCTTGATTTCCAAAAGATAGAAGAGGAGATGAAGGAATCTCCTTTCTCTGCAAAAAGTTGGATACCTCAGTAGTGTTTCCTTCTCAATGAAGGTAAAAATATCCTTCTGTTTATAACAAGGAGACCCAAAGAGTTCTGTCTGTCTGTCAATGTACAGGTGAGAAAGCAATTATAGCAATGGCAGTGATAATCTACTCTGAGAATTATGTCTATAGACCTAATCTCATGTGAGTCTATTTACTGTGGTTATCAGGAAAAGATTGTAGTCTAAGAAACTCCAACGCAATAAATTGAATTAAAAGCATGCTGCTTATGTTCATTTGAAACAAATACAATTCTACTTAAGATAGAGCATTCACAACTTATGCTTCATGGGATTTCTACAGATTAATTTAAGGTAAATATGGATCCACAATAGAAAGAAGAATATCAAACACACAAGGAAATAAACCACCATAAGAGTGAAAATTACTAAAAGCAAAAATTATATATTAGATTTAGATATTCAAGGGAATCAGATATTGGATTCATCAAACACAAAATATAAGTACATGCAGAAATAGTCAATAAGATAAATGACTAACTCCAAAACAGGAATCAGAAACTAATAGAAAATTTCAAGCAGATTTGAAAAAAGATACAATAAAACTACTGGAAATAAATTATATAATCATTGAGGTTAAAAGCACAGCATAAGATTTAAAAATCAGATTAGATACAGCTATCGAGAGTATAAGTGACCAAAAGATATAGTTGAAGAAACTGACAAAAATGCAGTGGAATGAATCAAATGGATGGAAAACATGAAAGTGAGATTACAGAGGTAATAGAAAAAAGACAGAAGAGAGCTCAAGTCTTAATATATTTGTAATCAAAGCCACAGAAGAAGAGAAAGGAGAAAAATAAAGGAGAAAAGGCAATGTTCAAAAAGTTCATAACTGAGAATTTTTTGGAATCAGTTAAGAAATCAGTTTTCAATTTCAAGATGTGAAATTCCAGTGAGTTACAAATATAATAAAACAAATTTAGACCAATACTCATTGTCACAAACTTCAGAATAACCCTCTGCTCCTCCCTCTAAAGATCTAAAATTCCTCTGAGAGCAATGAATGAAGTAAAAGGAATTAGCAGAATTTCAACAGCGGAGATGTAATTAGCCAAACAGCATTAGAGTAATGCCTTTACAGTAGATACTAGTAAATTGTATCAAACTTTCTTTAAATGCGATAATTTTAAAATAAGAAAATTAATTTTTCTGGGAGCTAAAAAAATGGAGCAGAAAGGGAGGAAAAAAATTCATTCTAAAACTGTGTATGTAGAAGAATTATCTTTCATCAATGAGGATAAAGAAAACACATTTTCTATTACAACAAACAAAAAAATAAGTGTTATTACCAAAATATCTTCTTAAAAAAACTTGGTAAAGAAGTTTTTGGAGAATATATTAAATAAATTTTTTTTATTTTTTTATTTATTTATTGAATAAGTACTGAGATTACATGCTCTAAGTATTTACTTATTTTGTAAATAATTTTTGCATGGCTATATGAACTATATTAGTCATTAGATAATAGTCTGTATTTCTCCAGAGAAGTAGACTAGTGGGGTGTGTGTGTGTGTGTGTGTGTGTGTGTGTGTGTGTGTGTGTGTGTGTGTAATAGAGAATTGGCTTAAATAATAATGGAGGAAGCCAGAAGCTGAAGTCAACACACTGGAGAACCAGAGAGCCACTGAGACCAAAGGTCTGAGGAACAGAAGTGCTGTTAGTTTTAAGTTTATCTGGAAGCTGGAAGACTTGAGACTCAGAAGAATTATTTCGGTTTGAATCAGAGGACCAGAAAAGACTGGTATCTCAAAGTGGCTCAAAGCAGTCAGGCAGGAGGTTTTCCCTCCAACTTAACTTTTTTGTTCCATTCAGGTCTTCACTTGATTGAATGAGGCCCATCTACATTAGTAAGAACAATCTTCTTTATTCAGTCTGTTAATTCAACTTTCATCCAGAAATACCCCCGTAGATAACATCCCACAATAACATTTGACCAAATGTCTGGGCACCCCTTAACCCAGTCAAGTTGACACATAAAATTAACCACCACTATAAAAAAGGCTTTATTTTTAAAATTACTAAACAAAGCCTAGAAGACTTACTTGAGATTACAGAATGTAATATTAATGTTCTATAAGAAACATACATCTGCACTACACTGCTATTATATAAAAATATGTATAAGTGTCTTTAAACTAAGGTGGGAGAGAAAATATTTAGCTTGAGTACTATCCTGCGCTTTCCCCAATATTCCTCCTTTTTCTCCTGTGGTTGTATTCCATGTCTTAGAATGTGACATTCACTCCAGAAAGAACAGCTGGGATTGAAAATTATCTACTTTTTGACCCATCAGTGTTTTTCTGTGTCTATGTCATGCTATCTTATATGTGGGATCCTATATTCTGACCAAGAGACATATGAAAGTGTACAACCTAGTCCTGCAAAGAATAACATAATATTTCCATCTGTGCAATTATCATAGAAACACAAGTGATTTTGCTTGTGTTTGTGCATGTGTGGGAGATTATAGCAACTAATAAAACATGCCAGTAAATTGCCCATTAATTTGTCTAAGCATATATATCTAAGATATTCCTGTATAGACATGCATTTTGAATACTATTGCCTTTAATAACACTTTAAATAAATATAAGCTCAACAAAACTTATACAAAGTGTAAAAATATTTGAAAATGAACTATCATTCAAAGTTATATTACTTAGGTTTAACAACACATTATTTTAAGCTATTTGTTTATAGATCTTTTTATGGCCTCCCACAAGATTTGGGAAATTTTTAACACAATTATTCTATATTTACAACTTACCATTATGGTTATTATAGAAAATAATAATCTGTTGAAATTTTTAAATGCACTTACGTTCAGATCTCAGTCAAGACCAATTAAATCGGAATCCCTTCTGGTCACGTGAATCATGTGTATTCTTTTAAGTGCACCCTAGATGATTGTTAAATGTAGCCATGTTGAGAACCACTGATGGAACATATAAGTTTTGCCTATATTAATCATTTTTCATAAACATTACTTCAAATGAGTGTTTATACTGCCTAGATATATCAAAATTCATTCTAAATTCCCTTAGTGTCGAATATTTAGGTTATTTTCAATTATATTTTAATATATGGATAGATCCAATTATATGTAAAAACAAACTTCCTAGGTACTAATTATCATATGAAGATGCAGATGTCTTGGCCTTCTGAGCAGGAGTTAAATTATGAAACCGCTGGGCTCGGTGGCTCAGCCTGTAATCCCGCACCTTTGGGAGGCTGAGGTGAGTGGATTGCCTGAGCCCGTGGGTTCGAGACCCGCCTGGGCAGCGAGACTTCATCTCTACAATAAATCAAAAAAATCAGCCGGGCGTGGTAGCGCATGCCTGTAATTCCGGCTACTTGGAAGGCTGAGGCGGAAGGATCGCCGGACCCCAGCAGGTCGAGGCTGCGGTGGCTGGGAGCGGCCACTGCACTCCAGTCTGGGCGACAGAGTGAGACTCCAACTCAAAAAAAAAAAAAAAAAATTATGAAATCGACCAAACACCCTGAGGTGACACATATTTTTCTTTGAGTTCTTTTGGCCCTTGATTAACTGACAGCAGCTCGGGGCTATGAAAAAAAAAATCAGAAGAACTGAGTATCATTGCTGGATTTCACAATTTTCCTAAGAACCTAAAATTGATATTATAATGTTAAAAAGTTTCCAATATGTTTTGTACTTATTACATTATCAATAGAAATATACATGTAAAGAAATTAATTTTTAATTGTGCAAGGTTTTAGGAGATAGCCAAAGATTTTTGTTACCTCATTCCTTGAGAATTTTGACAGTTAACGCCACACAACTCATGGAAGAATAATTTATTTTAAGAAATAGAGAAAAACCAAATTGAACTTGATTGGGGGGCTGTGATAAAGAGAAGCATTTTGTCAAAATCCAATTCAGACTTCCCTATGGAAAATTAAGACAGTTGGGATTAGATAGTATCCACTTATCCAATTTCTGCCTCACTGTGTCTTTTTTATTTGAATTAATCTGGGTAATGAACACCCAAACCAAATTATTGTGGGTTGATTACCCATGAAAAGTGGGTTAATTGTTTAATAGCCATGGGTGCAAGTAGGTATAGGTATTTTAATATACATAAACTTCTAGCTGGAATATTTGATAGCGGCATAAAATATATAGACAATGAAATCAACAATACGATTTCACATTAAAAGTTGATTAATTTTCTTGTTAGCATAATCTAATTGTCTGTTAAATTGTTGCTAAATACTGGAAAAAATAGTCATCTATTATAACTGTTTCTGTTGTAAAAAAACTAGGATAAATGACTGTTTTCTGAGTATAAAAAATAAATAAATAAAATAAAAAAACGAAAACATCTTAATTTTAAGAAACATAGGAAGAGATATTTAATGCCATTTACAATGAAAAGCAAATGTAACAAATGGTTGTTTCCATTATCAGCTCAGCTAATCAACAGTTTTGGTGACAGTCAGAGGTAGCCATCCACATTCCTATGCAGCTTAAAGTGAAAGTTACAGAAAGGTTTCAATTTCTGAGAAAGAAGATGGCATCTAATTGGGTAATGCTGTCCAGGATCTACATCCTCCGAGCGAGAAAAAAAAATAGAACCTCTCGAGAAACTCTAACTGCAGCCATGTTTTCTAATTTACTCACTAAGGTCATTAAGGGGAAGAACTTATTAGAAAATAGTTGCCAGAGCCATTATCTTTCTTTTGCTTTCAATAAAGGTGCACAGGCTTCTGATAAAAAATACCAGCATTCAGATACCTTTCATGGCAGAAGCAATGGACCCAATTAAATAATTTGGAGAATAGGTCCATTACGTTCTGCCCTTTCTTGAGAAAAACAACAACATTGGAACTCAAGGGAGTAACAAAATAAAAACAACCACCACAAAGGGTAGAGAGCACATGTTGTATCAGCAGGAGAGCTGCAAATGTGAGCAAAAGGTTATTATAAAGTTCACAAAGTTAAAAATAAGGTCAGCCGGAAGACTACTTGCTTGTCAAATCATCACTAATTTCCTATTTCTCTCCTTGTTTTATTGTTCTCTTTTCCTCAACTTATACTTCAACTGATTCTTTTTGCATCTTACGGAAACCGGGCTATAACCTAGCATTGCTTTTTGCTCTCTTAAAAGACAAAGAAAGGTTGCTTTCACATCAATTATAGTGTACAAGTCTTGGTAATTACTGATCGAAAGATACCATTTTGGTATGCATCATTTTCACACGGCCCCACCCTGGTCTTTCAGCTGAACGGAACTGAAAAACAACAAGATCACAGGCATCTTGATAAGCCCCATTTTTGGCGAAAACCTGAAAAAACCTTCTTGCTGTGCTTGGGATACCTGTTCCTCCTGTAAGTGTCAATAGTGCTTAGCACAGTCTCACAACTCAGTGGTCTTAAGATGACACTTGGCCCTGCAGCACACAAGGACTTAATTACAGCTCATTCGCTGTTACCTCCTCCTCCTTTCTCCTCCCCAGTGCTTTAAGGTATAGAGTTCACAGCGAACCGACCCTTCTAGGCTATGCCTGCGAGAGACCTATGCCTGACAGCCCTTCACAACTGGCCATGAAACTAAAATAGAAACAGCAAGAAAGAGCAAAAAGTTACCTACAAATGCTCACACCTAAAGAAGCCAGGGACTTCTAAGAGGAGGGAAGCAGTGGTCCTGGGGGAGCTTCAGTCAAATGTCACCAGGAAAAAAATAGAAAAACAAAGCATCAGAAGAAACAGGACCAAGCTGACAGTGCATGGGGTTTCATCAACCTTACCCAAGGCAGTGGTCTGGTCAGAGGAGGACCCGGGCTGCCGTGTTCTTCTCTCTGCATACTAGCCAGATGATACTCCTTCGTGACAAGATGTATTCCCCATTGTATATATTAATTTTGATGCTTGCCTGGAGCCACAATTTCTCATTCTCTGCCAACCGGTGTGGTTAATTATGTACTGTAATATTTAAATTACAATTCTGATTATTTTTGAAGATAATTAGACTAAGAAAGAGAAGGGGACTGTGTTGCAGTGAAGGTTGTTTCAAAGGTTCTGGTTAGAGTAGGAAGACAATATATTTTCCCAGAAGTGAGAATCCTTTGTGGTGCAACTGGGCCTCGGGGAGATTGCAATGAACGCTTTGGAATCATGCATTCCTTTTAATTAAGGAGGGGACATATGGTTAGGGTGAAAAAAGAAAATATGATCAATTCTATTAGATGACTTGTCAAGTTTTGTGTTACATATGCCCTTTTCCAAGTAAATTCGCTCCCTCTATGTTTTCATCTTTTTGTTCAGAACTCCCATTTTTCATTTTTCCCAAACCTAAAAAAAATCCAACTTTTTTACTATGTTCATGTTCGTCATTCATTCAGATTCTCAAGTGCATTTGATACAAAATGTTATTTTTAACATACAGGCAACTCATTGCTTCACTGTCTCTACAGATTTTCTTTCAAAAGGACCGTGAAGTATCAGATGGGGCGGTCTTATGGATGCTTGACCAATATTTTTTCCAACAATAGAACTATTCATGTAAATTTAATACATACATTCATATAATTATTGAACCTATTCATAGATGTATTTGTATCAAATACAGAATAAACATTCAGTTAAAAAAATTAGCTCCTAATGTGTTTCTCTGGCAATACCAAAGACATGTAGCATGAGTCAATAGCTTGTTTCTATTTTTAAATGTTTCTGCTTTCTTTTTTTTTTTTGCACACACTAACAGAGCCAACTAGTTATAATCAAACAAGTCACATATTTGATGAATGATACTCAAGAGTTTAGATAGACTACAGGGTGCAACACTACTCCCCAAATTCTTTTGCTTTCTTTTCTCATTCTTTTCTTCTTCCAATAATTTTCCTTCCTTCTTTCTCCAAATATCTCAGCACATTTTGTTATTTCAACATAAGTTTAAACACTAGAGAAACAAACAAACAAAAAATACACAGTAATAGAGAAGCAGATAACTGTGATTTCATTCAATTTAATGCATACTATTTGACATGGGTTTCTTCAATTGTGTTAGAAATTATTGTTGGAGAACACAATTAAGTAGTTTATGCTAGCTGTTCAATGTTTCAAGGAAACTGGACAAAGGTCAAATTACCAGAGGACACTGAGCACCACACCAGAAAAGTGGTTTCCAACAACTTTTATGATCACAGGAAATCAACTAGATTTTCAGAACAATAAAAGTATTTTAAAGTATTGGCAATAAAATAGCATACTAGGTAAAAGCACTGGCTAAGCCTTCAGATAGATTCCTTCTAATATTAGGGGTCAACATTTAAGAGTGGTGTGACTTTACACAAATTGCTTAATTAGTCTGTATCAATTTTCTTTTCAGTAAAATGTCATATAACTGATCTGTTCAGGGATTATGTATATAATATATATAAAGTATTCACTGTAAGTCCTGGCTCATATAAGCAATAACTACATTATTATTACTGTTATCATTATTTCCCAAAATTAAAGTCACCATTTTGCTGCTATAGTCAGGCCATGATAGTCAGGAAATTCTTGCAAGTGCATAAATAACTACTCAATGGTGGTTTTCCCAACAGGAATCTAATCCAGTATAACTTAATGGAGGGAAGCCCATCTGTTTTCTTAATTCTTAAAAGCACACTCTGGATTTTTTTAAATGCAGAATGTAGGAATAAAATAATGCCTTTAATGGTTAAATAGACTCATGACTAAATCAATACTAACACAAAGAAAAGTAGTAGGTGACTAGAGGCAGGAATGTAACCTTTACAAACCATTGATTACAATTGAATTCACAAAGGGCCAAGGACTTTGGGCTCTTCTGAAGTGGTTATGTTAGTTTCTACCTAACCAAGAGGGGAGAATCTCTTGCTCTTTTGACCTTTGTAAAATGGTTTGCCAGGAAAATGCTTAGGTCTCCAGACAAGGCTTTTTTATACAATCCTGACTATTGTCCAGAGAAGACAGTCATCAAGGGAGAGTCAGAGTACTAAAAATAATAATAATGAAAACGATTCCAATAAAATCTTTAAAATAAGTTTCATTGAAAGCATTTAGAGCACATGTATGATTTCTTTAGTGCTGAATGACCTCATGAAAATGTCTCAATGTTTTCTGGGTTGTAGTTACCCTCACTAGGGTCAGATAAGACAGTAAACTAACTTGATTATTCTTACCCTAAATATCTTGTTTTCTGTTGGCCATTCAATCCCAATTTCCACTTCAAAATATCAATCTTGTATAAAAATTAGTTTTTGAGATCTTAAAACAGTCTCAAAAGAGACAACGTGGTTTTCGACAGCTTGAATCTATATAGTCTATGTTTATAAATTGTGCTGCTTGTTCTTACAACTCTTTTTAAAAAGAAAGGCAGCAAAATAAATTTTTTTTTAAACACACACAAGCATACATCTATAGCATTTTCAAAAATCAGAAAATGCAAGGAATCAGTAGAAAGCAATTCAAATTACAGAAGACTCAATTCATAGCCTTTTTAATAAGAAATGCCAGCTCTTGATATTCCTTTTTACGGTGAAAGTCTTAGAAATATTAGCTACCAACTGAAAGCCCCATCAACTTCAGTATAGAAAGACGATTTTCATCTCATAACCTATAGTGAAAAATAATAATAATAATAATAAAAAAATACCATTGTTATATTCTGAAAAATGGGCCAATTTAATTATTCAATAGACCAGAGGCATGTAAAACTGCTGTCAACTTCTTGAATAAGAGAGCTTGTCACCTGTTAAAGAACCAAACTTTCTCATTCATTATTGTTTGGGTGAGATTCCTAGCTACCAATTTGTCAATTGAATCACTAACCAGATAGTTTAGCCTTGTTATGGAGCTTCATCGTGGAACAAATTTAATAATCCTTTTTCTCGTGACAGTTTTCACTTCTTCCCAGGAGAACTACTAACAGACTAGGAAAAATTTTGAATAACATGTCACAACGAATATCATAAATATCTCACACTTTTAATAAGATACTTAATATCTGGTGATTATAAATCAAACGAGTATTAAAAACACATTTATTGAAATTTTTAGCCAGTAAGAATAATATCGAGTAGGTTATTATCACATAGTTTTTAACATTCTGTACACAAGCCTGAGAGGAAAAAAATACATACAGAGTTACTCGATAGCAGCTCTTTTTATTTGAAGAGTTAGAATAAATACAGTCATCCGAGTACAGTATTTTAGACCAATAGAATATTCAGAGCATAATAAGTGAGATTTAGTAATCATAAATTTGATATGTGTCTATGATATAGCTGTTCATCTTCAATAAATAGGTTTCTAATAAGCAGTTAGTATTTATTCAACAAAAGCAAATGTTACAATGAATAAATTAAATACCCATTTAAGACACTTTATCCAGCATAAAGAAGTGGTGCCATTTCCCTAGGGTACCAGAAATGACTGTGTTAATACTAGGATGAAGACAGTATTCCAATACTTGGTTGCCCATGGGAAGCACGTCACTCTCTGCACTGCAGCCTGACCAAACATTACACCGTATGAGCAGTCAAAGCCATGAAGAATCAATCCAGGAATTTTGACAAGATTTGCTAGCTGAAATTTTTGCAATCCTCAAACATCAACCTAGAGTACCTAAAAAAAGAGAACGAGTCTTTGTTTCTTTTTAACAAGTCTGGGGGAAAAAAAGGCTTCAGTGTTTGCCTTGATTTTATGGCTGCATGATATCTAGTTATCAAAAATGCCACTCAGCCTAGAAAGTAATTTACCACCTCAACACTGGGCATGAGTATGGAATTCAGTCATCTTTGGAACTGCTTTACCAGCCCTGAAGCAGGATGTTTCTGAAATTATTATGAGCTTCATTGGTCTGGGGCACACCTCGGAAATATTGCTGGTTCGATTCCAGGCTACACAAAAAGTCTCATGATAAAGTGAGCCTCAAAATTTTGGGGTTTCCCCCTACATATAAAACTTAGGTTTATGTTTGTTGTAGCCTAGCATAAGTGTGAAAGAGCATTATGCCTGAAAAATGTACATAACTTAATTGAAAATACTTTTACTGCTACAAAATGTTAACAACGATATGAGTCTTCAGCGAGTCACAGGCTTTTTGCTGCACGGTATTGACTTCATGCTGATGGTTGCTGACTGATCGGGGGTAGTTCCTAAAAGCTGGGGAGGTTGTGGCATTGTCTTAAAATCAGACAACAGTGAAGTTGGCCTCATCAGTTGACTCTTCCTTTCACAAAATGATAGCATGTTACGCACAGGAGAATCTCTTGCAGAATTGGAGCCAATCTTCTCAAACCCTCTGCTGCTTTATCAACTGAGCATATGTAATATTTTAAATCCTCTGTTGTCATTTCAACAGTGTCCACAGCATCTTCAGCAGGAGAGAATTCCATCTCCAGAAACCACTTGCTTTGCTCATCCATTAGAAGCAACTCCTCATCTAGTCAATGTTCATCACGAGACTGCAGCAAATTTAATCACATCTTCAAGTTCCACTTCTAATTCTAGCTCGTTTGCTATTTCCACCACATCTGCAATTATTTCCTCCACTGAAATCCCAAATGAATGCCTAAGGTCATTCATGAAGGTTGGAATCAGCTTCTTCCAAACATCTATGAATGTTAATACTTTGATCTCCTCCCACGAGACATGAATGGCATCTAGAACAGTGAATTCTTTCCACACGATTTCCAGTTCACTTTGCCCAGATTCATCAGATAAATCACTATTGATAACCTTGTAAAATATATTAATAACAAGACTTGAAAGTTGAAATTACTTTTTGATCCACGGGCTGCAAAATGAATGTTGTGTTACCAGACATGAAAAGCAAATTAAGCTCCAATTCATCTTCACCAGAGCTCTTGAATGACTAGGGATGTTTTCAATCAGCAGTCATGTTTTGAAAGGAATGTTCTTTTATTTTTTCTAAGAATTAGGTCTCAACTGTAGGCTTAAAATATTTAGTAAACTGTGCTGTAAACAGATGTTCTGTGATTCAGGCATTTTTGTTGTCCCATTTGTAGAGCACAGGCAGAGTAGGGATTTAGCATAATTCTTAAAGGATCTAGGGTTTTCAGAATGGTAAGGGAGCATCGCCAGTTGCTTTATTTCTTAACAAGAGACTCAGCCTGTCTTTTGAAGTTTTGAAGCCAGTCATTGACATCTTCCCAGTAGCTGTGCAACTCCTCGACGGCATCTTCTTTCAATAGAAGACTGTTTTGTCTACACTGAAAATCCGTTGTTAGGGTGGTTACCTTCGTCAATGATCTTAGCTAGATTTTCTGGATAACTTGCTGCAACTTCTAAATCAGCCCTTGTTGCTTCACTTTGTGCTTTGATATTGTGGAGATGGCTTCCTTACATCGTTACTTCAAACATTACTTCTCAGCTTCAAACATTACTTCTCAGCTTCTTTTCCTCTCCCTTCCTTCATATATTAATAATTGAGGAGAGTTGGAATCTTGCTCTGGATTAAGTTCTGGTTTAAAGAATTGCCATGGCAGATTTGATCTTCTGTTTCAAAAACTAATATTTTCTCCATATCAGCAATTGTTTCTCTCCCTTCTATTCATGTGTGCAATGGAGTAGCACTTTAATTTTCTACCAGAACTTTTCCTCTGTGTTCACAAGTTGGCCAAACTGCGGCAAGAGGTTTAGCTTTCAGCGTGTCTGGCTTTCTACATGCCATTGTCATTAAGTCTCCTCACTTAAAGAGACAGCTACCCCTCTTAATTTTTGACTTAAAGTGAGATAGATACTGCTCCTAATTTTTGACTTAAATTGAGACAGATACCACTCTTCACTTGACATTTAGACGCCATTGCCAAGTTACTCATTGGCCTAGTTACAATATTGTTGTGCCTCAGATAATAGAAAGGTTTGAGGAAGGGGGAGAAGACAAGGGAATGGCTAGTTGGTGAAGGAGTCTTGAACACACACAGCATTCATTGACTAAGTTTTCTGTCTTGAATGGGCACAGTTCACAACTACCTTCCAAAATTACAGCAGCAACATCAAAGATCACAGATCACCATAACAGGCATAATAATAATGAAAAACTTTGAAATACTGAATTACCAAGGTACTACACCAATTTACAAAGTGAGCGCATGCTGTTGGAAAAATGGCACTGACAGACTTGCTGGATACAGGGTTGCCCTAAATTAATTTAAAAAGCAGTATCTGGGAAGTACAATAAAGTGGAGGGCAACAAAAGTTTTGTGTGCCTTATTTCCAAATGATTTCCAAGAATCATTCTCAGTATGTTTACCAAAAAATCATACATTTTAGTAATTTAATGTTGTCCTCCATGATGCCACAAATTTAAATTATGGTGTAGAATCAATTTAGTTATCGAGTCTTTCTCTTACCAGCAATAACCTACCTCTTATAGATGTGAATATTTTTAGATAGTTCCTTACACAGTGAATACATTTAGATGAATGAGTAGCTTGCATTTTATAAACAAGGATGACTCTGTTTTTATTAAATTCTTCTTAGTATGTCTCTTGCCAAAAAACTAAATGTTCTCATTCAATTCGGTCATTAAAATGCTGCTTTCTTTCAGTGGACAGAAATGTCATTATAAAACAATACGTATTTCCATTCATCATGGTCTTTTCTTCCGTCTGACTAGCCACAAGGTCTTGCCAACTTTTCTCTGTGCAAAATGAGACTGTACTATGAGGATTTTAGTGGCTCTAGAACTTTTGTATCAAAGTAGCTCTAGCTATTTGTGTCAGTGAAATAAATTATGACCTCTCCTTACCTAGTCTGCTAAAATTATAAATTTGAACATAATCTAATATATATATATATGAGTGTGTATTTTAAGTATATATACATATTTAATTTAAAATATGCATATATATTTAATTCAGGAACTTTTAACATAACAAAGAGATCATATGGAAAGACTCATTTACAAGTTCCTTAAATTCCAGGAATTTAATCCATAGATAACTCTGAATGATTTCTTGAAGATAGATGTGTGCAAAGAAAAAGGGTCTTATCAAGCCAAAAGGAACCTATCAAGCAACTGTAAAATGAGTCTCTGAGCTTAAGGAAGGAGTCAGTAAAAGGAAATATGATTGTACTTAAGCATACCTAAAGGGATTAGGACTAGGGCTATGGTTAGGGTTAGTGCTCATTGACATTTATTTGATTATAATTTTAAAAATAAGTAAGGGGGAAGGCAGTCACTGTGGACAAAGTGCCCCTCCAACGAAGTCGCACCCAACTTTTCTCCATTCCTAATCACTTGACCCCAGGGAGCACTGCTTTAATAAATTCATTAGCCTTTGAAATTTCCCCTCCTTCAAATCAGAATTCTAAATCAAAAGCTGTGTGTGGGTAAATGTTTCATATATGCATGTACAACTTTGAAATCCTGTTTCCTATCGTCACAAAGAGGAAGAGACATACAGACAGACACAGATGAGATAGCGGTAAAAAGGAACAATCAGACACATTGAGGGGCCCTCAGTCAACGAACCCTACACCTCTTACATCATTTCTAGACTATTTGAGAAAAAGAAGAAAAAAACATGAAACCTGCAATAGGCTGAATTCTAAGATGACCTTCAAGTTCCTCTTCCCCATCTCACTCCCACTCATTCAGTGTACATGGATTGCAGGATTTCTGGTACTGTGGAGAGAATGGATTTTACTCCTGGGATTAGATTTTGTCATATACCTCAGTTGACCTTAAGATAGTGGGTTGAGCCCTTTAAAAGTGAAGAGTTTCTTTTTTAAAAAAAATCCAGTCTACTTCGATGGACAACATGGTTGGTCCCATGTTTTTGCTGTTGTGAATAGAGCTGCAACAAACATATGTGTACAGGTATTTTTTTTTGCAGAATGATTTGAGATCCTCCAGGTATATTCCCAATAGGGGAACTGCTGGGTCATATGGAAGGTCAATTTCTAGTTCTTTCAGAAATCACCACACTGTCTTCCAAAGAGATTGCACTAGTTTGCATTCCTACCAGCAGTGTAGAAGTGTTCCTTTCTCTCTGCATTCTTGCCAGCATCTGTTGTTGTTTGTTTTACTAATGATGGCCATTCTTACTGGGGTTAGGCGGTACCTCAGTGGGGTTTTGATTTGCATTTCTCTGATGATGAGTAAGACTGAGCACTTTTTCATGCGTCTGTTGGAGCTGTTTGTTTTTTCCTTTCGGTGCGTTTGAGTTCCTTGTAGATCCTAGATGTTAGGCCTTTGTCAGATATATACTTGGCAAATGTGGTACATATACACAATGGAATATTATGCAGCCATAAAGAAGGACAAACATATGGACTCCACAACAAATTGGATAGATTTAGAGTCAATCATACTCAGTGATCTATCACAAAAACAAAGAACAGAGTACCATATGTTCTCACTCATAAGCGGACCTTGAAGAATTATTATAATACTATAAGAAAGGGATTGGCAATAGTGGGAAACTGTCAGGGGAAGGGGGTGGGATTGGCAGTTGAGGGAAACTGCTAGGGAAGGGAGGGGCATACCTCATCTACAAGGGTACCTGCATAATCAACGTTTGTATACCTAACTCTGAATTGTACCCCACATCTTTACAATAAAAATTAATTAATTAATTAAATAAAAGTGAAGTGTGTCTCTGGTTACCAACGCCAGATCAAAGCTTGAGAAGGATTTGGTTTGCCATGGCTGCCTTGAATACAGAGGAGGTCACGCGGTTAGGAACACGAGCAGCCATTAGAAGCTGCCAGCAGCCCCCAGCTGAAAGCCATTGAGGGAAATGAAGTCTTCCAACTACCAGTTGGCACTGAGAAGAACTCAAAGCACAGATGCAAACTACAAACTTGGCCAAACCTGAATTTCAGTCTAATGAGGTCCTAAACCGAGAAACCAGTTTGAGCGTGCCCAGACTTCTTTACTACAGAAACTGTGTAAAAATAAATGTGCTGTTTTCTGCTACTAAGTCTGTAATAATTTGTTAAACATCCATAGAAAACTAATACAGAGACAAAAATACCATTTTTATTTTTGATAAAAGTTATGTTGGAGAAGTTTCATTCAGATGAGAGTCAGATGAACTCGGCCTCTGACCGCTAACGTTAGACTGGTGAACTCAATCCATTGCAGGCCTGTTAGAACAGGCCTTCCAAAGGGAAGGAATTTTCACAGTCCACCTCCCGAGAGGCAAAGTGAGTTGATTTGTGGAGAGATCCACAGTCTCAATAATCAAGTTCTTTTATCTGAAAAGAGATATTAAGAATGGAGAATGGGCATAGTGGCACACACCTGTGGTTCCAGTTAGTTGTGGGGCTACGGTGGAAAGAGTCCTGGTGCCCTGAGTTTGATTCAGCCTAAGCAACATAGCAAGACCCCATATCTACAAAAGAATGTTAATAACGTAGAAGTATTTTCCCACAGTAAAGCAAAGGAAAGAGGAAGGAAGAGATGAAAGATGAGAAAGGGCAAAGGCCTTGGCTTGTCTTCATATTTAAATATTTAAATATCTAATATCTAATACCTAGCATCATGCTTAGTTTAAAATTATTAAAATGCTCATTGGAAAAGAAAGTTGAGCTTTTGAATGAATAGTTAATGTATTCTTTTTTAAACTTAAAATAATCATGATTAACTTGACAACCGGGACACGAAAATAGTATGCCCAGGTATGTAAGTCAGAGCAGCGTAATGCATAGTGCAACAGCAAGAACAGAAAGCTTGAAACCATACAGACCCAAGTTCAAAACCAACTAGCTAACACTTTGAGAACTAACCGCACCTCTGTTCTCTGTCTGTATATTAGAGCCAATGCATAACTTATGGGAACAATCAAAAGATAGAGTGAGAAAATCCACAGATAGATAGTGCTCAGTACAGAGCTTATCATGTAGAAAGTGATTATTCAATGGAAGCCATGAATGTGTGTTGATCGGCTCTTTAGTGCTTATAGCCTCAGACTTCTGATAACAAGTCTACCATCATTGCAGGCCTTAATGAGTATAAAACCTGTCAACTCCCTAAAACAGCTGTTCCCACTTGAAGGTTTAGTCTTTCAGGCTGAGCTAATATTGTGACAACTCCACCTTAATGAGAAGATTCAGGAGTCTCCTTAGCAGTGGAAGAAAACTTGAAACATTTCTTACCTCCATGTTTGTTCTCCAAAATAGAAGTGACCTCTTACCAAAACCAACTGGCTACAACTAGTCACATGGTCTTGCTCAAAATTTAACCTTCCATTGGTCCAGGAAAGGGAAGAGAATCAGGAGTACTGGCTCACACTAATAATGTCTCCACACCAAGTTTCTGGTCTTTATTTATTTGTGTTCTTCTGTTAGACTTCTACCCATGAAGAAAACATCCAAACCTTCCCTCCCTAGGCAAGAACTTGGACAATAAATTTCCTCCTTCTTAACAACTATGTCTGCTAATTGCTTTATTTCCTCAAAGAGAATTTACTCTGCAATCTGAAAACCAAAATCTAACTTTGAAATACTGTAATGAGGGAAACAGGGTGTTGTTTTTAGAATATAATTTCTGGAAAAAAACAAAACATAATAGTTTGATGTAGTGATCAGAACAACTACTGGACTTCCAGTTTTGTTTTTTAAAACATAGTACTCCAAGACAACAGTCTCAGTCATGTTTTTCTTGATATTAGTCAAACCACAGTAGTATTATATTGTTGTATTCTGGGCAATACATTAGACATGGACAAAGATAAACTGTAATGCATTCAGAGATGAGCAATCAGAAAAGTGAGGAAATTCTATGCCAGGTAATATGAGCAGCAATTGCACTAAGAGATGGAGATGCATAGCCAGGAAATGAGCACCCTTAGGTAGGACATGGTCATTAACTACAAATATTTAAAGGTCTGTCATGTGAGAGTAGAGTCAGACCTGTTCTATATAACCCTAGGGTTACGGTAAAAACCAGTGGGTAGAAGCAAAAAAACAGACCTAATCATCTTATTTTAGGAAAAATCTGTCTGACCAAACCACAATGTATCAGCCTGCCACAGAAGGTGGTAAATTCCCTGCTAGAAACATGGTGCAAGCCAAATGATAACCATGTCATAGGGATTTTGTAGAGGGAATTTGAGTGTGAGAGGAAGATTAGATGAATATCTTTGGGTAGGATGACCGTAATTTATGATCCCAAAGAGATGCTTCAGCTATATTTCCAGCAAAACAGGTATCTGTTGGAACTATCCCAAGCAAAGTATGGATGGTCTTGCATGGAAACTTAGGATCTCTTCCAAATCTGAGATTATTTCACATTAAATTTTTACATTCAAATATCAATAGCAGTTTAATAGTTTGTATCCCTGGGTACATTTTCAACACAAAAGATTTCTGAACAACCATAGACCTTTATTTTTTGCCTTAATGTCATTGTGCTAAGCCAACGGGGGGGGGTGTTTTGAGCAGATTGACATCTTTGCTTCATAGCCTTATATCTCACTGGGTAGTTGCCTTCATGAATTATTGGTTACAGGTAAGATTAGTCCAGAATATAACCCCACAACAAAATCCATGACATAGAAAAATGCATGGCATATATTTATATTCTGAAGTCCTGTGAAATGATTTCCTGGTCTTCTAGATTTGTCCACAATATTTACCTAGTCAGTCAGGGAAGGTGAATCGAGTGCCAGATGACCAGGTGCTGTGCCAGCTACTATACACACTCTTCAATTCTTACGGCACCTATAAAGTGACCATTTTTATTTTGTTTGTTAGGTGTTATTGGTTCCATTGTACAACACAAAAGTCTGAGTTTGTGTGAGGTTTCATGAATCATCCAAGAACTAAACTTAATAAATGAGAGAATGAGGAGTTGAATCCATATCTGTCCATGTCAGAAGCATGTTTGCGACACTCCAGGGCATCAGCATTGGACAGAAATTCTAATAAACCAAAAGAGGATCTGATATTTGAATAAGACAGCTAGCAGTTGTACAGTACTTTAGAGTTACTGAGTGAAATCATTCAATTCTTATTAATTTATTGCACACTTTTTTTAGTTTTGCATAAACTATTACATTCTAAGCAGTAACCTAGGCACTGAAAATGCTAAAACGGATTATCTCTACCAAAAAAGAGTCAAATTGCAGCTACTTGAGAAGAAATGTGCATGATTCGTAGCCTACTTTGCCTCTATCTCAGCCTGTAAAAAAATGGGAATGCGTTATATTTAGATGAGAATTTTCCCTCAGCTGAGAAGCGGCTGGGGTACATGTCAGAGGATGGGAGAAAGAAAAGCTGTCTATTGTAACATTAGGAAGTTGTCTCCAGGGTGTTGGGGGGCTGGGTAAGGGTGAGGGGGCCACTGGATTAAGAAAAGGAGGAAGGGTGGTTAAAGGTCTTCAAAGCTGTTGATATGTGATCAGCTCTAAACTATCTATGTTGTCAGAAGCTGGATGGTGATATGTGAGAACACACACAATTTATTCCTCATAGAATCAAAGCTTGAGTTATCATTATTTACTCCATATAACAGGTTAGAAACCTGAGTTACCACGAGTTACCCAGACCCCAAGTTCTGCACTCAACCCTTCCCGAAACACTGCCAGGAATTGTTGTGAGCAGTAATGACTGACTGAAATCTAGAAATAGGAATGTGATAAATGGGAGTGAAGTCCTTTTTTGGTATTGTCTTTCTCTTGATCACTTGAGCAAACTGACTTGGAACGATAACATGTTAAGTTCAGCTGTTTTCCCCTCCCAGCTCTCTCACATCCTTGTTTTCTATAAGACTATAAGTAAAGAGCTGAACAACAGACAGAAATTTCCGCTTAGCTACCCTGAAACGAGAAGGTCGAAGACAAGAAAATAGTCCTGTAATATGTTCCAAGGAGAAATTCTAAACAAGAATAAAAGAGTTCCTGGTGTAAACCGCCCTCCGTGGGCTGAAGAATGCCTTTGGAACCCAAGACAACAGGTGAAGTCTGTTCCTCATTAGCGTGTACGATAATGACCCTCGCTTACATTTTCTGCTTCTTTGGAATACATTTGTTTTCATTACATCAGGTGGTTGTTATTATGATGTGTTAATAGGCTTCAAGCAGGGCTGTCCTCTGTGACTCGGAATCTGATTACTAAAATGAAAGTTTTGATATTTCTTATTATACCAACTCGGTTTGCATTAAAATTGTTAATATTCTTGTCCACCAGAGTAATGCTCTGAATTTCAAAGGCCTGCAAAGGAAGGAAAAAGTGAGACTTTATTTTCAGCTCTAGCTTCTTTTCATCCACAAGTTTGTCTTTCATGACTCAGCCTCATCCTTCAATTCTTTTATGTCCCTAGTCTCATTACTAAAATCCTTCAAAAGATTTTTAAACAAGAAAAACATCCACAATTTTTCTCTCTTCCTTCCCTTTTCTTTTTAGGCTCATACATCATTTTTTGACAAATGCAGCCTGTCCCTGTCTTTGCCTTCTTCTGATCCTGTATCCACAGGAACTATCCCTAATCATCTAGGCCATGGCCTTTTGGTTCAAGATGATTGCAGTGAATTTGTGTAGCTCATTATTTTGAAATACAAATAAGTTAGATGAGCTACTCCCAAGCATTATAGCCCAGGGGTGAACCCCACTCTTGATGCCATATCAATGCTTTCCTTTCTTTCACGTGTAAAAAATGAAAATATTGAAGGCAGAGATCAGACTGATCTTTAGAAGACTAGAGAGAATCAGGGCACTTGGAGTTTGATGCAGACTAGGGCTCGTTTCCAGAAGGTCACACTAAACAGCTCCTACAAATTGAGCCTTTTATACCAGCCATTCCATTTATCCAGGGCCATCCCTGCATCAAATGCATAGTTCCCTTCATTCGGTACTAACAGAAACAGCAAACTCCCTATTTAGCTGGATAATAAATGAACTTTTTAAAATGCCTAAACGTATGTTTACACACACAAGATGAGATTGGTGTTTACCTAAGGGGACTGTCTTTGCTCACTAATGTGCACTTTACAATAACTTAAGAAAACAAAAACAACCTTCTCACTCCCGGAAAGCGGTAATTGTGATAATTACAGCAATACTGAACAACCTTGCTTTCCCAGACACTACAGAAATACATTTGGTTGAACACATTTTTGTTTGGTGTCTATGGAAAGATTCCTTTATGTTTTCTTTGTTTGGGTAATTGCTAATGTTATTGCTGTGTAAGACTTGCGGTTAAGACTTGCTGATGTCTACCACATGTTGGCTTACCTTACATTATTTCTCTCCTTCCCCGACCCCCACCCCCAAAACATTCAGAATCACAGATGGCATTTTATAGACAGCTATTTTTGTATACGTGTGGGTGTTTAACTTTGCGTTCAGCTTGAGGAGAGATGTCATGAAGGCTTTGTCCTTCAAAGTGCGCCATTATTTTCTGTTTCCTTTAGAGCTAATTGTATGTTTCATTGCCATTGATTAAATAGATATTCTCAGTGCGTCTATAAGCAGCTCTTTCTATTTTCTCCAGTTTTCTGGGATCAGATGGCATTTATAAAGACTCAATACAACAGCTGTTTTGACATCTTTATAATATAGCAATTTAAAAAGGAGCTATTGAGAAATCAAAACATTGAGCCACACTGGGGCAAAAATAATAGAGCTAAAGTAAAGGTAAAACATAAACTATTTCATAAACTATATTAATTTTCATATATAGAATAGGTATACCTATAAATAGTTCATCAGATAGAATATAAAATGTGACCATATCACCCAATGACATGTCCTTCATTTTAACTGAAGAACTTTAAAAAATTAACAACACTAAAAAGAACTTCTTTTAGTATATTTAGCCTGATAGGTAATTAAATCAAAGTGATATCAAAAACGATAATTACAGAAATCAGAGGGGTTAAAGCAGAGATGCTATCATTCGTTTATTTGTGTACCAAGGAAGGATGAATTCTTACTGGGCTAATGGCATTTTTGAAAATTCAACTATTTCAAAAGAAAGTTAAAAGTAAGAAACAGAAAAGAGTAAAAGTATTTTTTTTAAGTGATGAAAGAATATATAAAAACTTATAAACAATTTGTGGCAGGACTGTTTTTGGCAAAAGTTAGAAGTAGCAAATAAACAGCAGATATATAATTACAAACCCAAGTGTCTACAGGGCAGCTAAATATAATGTGAGGGTGAAAAAGACAATTTAGGTCATGATCCCGAAATACTTGTTATTTAAATCCATAAGAATATTATTTTCTTCCCCAAATAAACATATTCTCTCATTTTTCTTGTGAACTTTTATTTAACCACTTTTGACAGGGATATGGGAGCAAGGAGTATTTAACTTTCTTCAAAACTGTGTAATACAGTGTACAAATGCTTATAAATAGCCATTGACAGTAGGTTTCAGTGTGAGGGAAACAAAAAGCACAGACAATAATTGAATATTTTTAAAAACTGTGATGGTCACAGCCCGATCAAATCTGAACTGGTAGTCAAATATTTGCAAACTACGGGGGGTTGTAAAATCATTAAGGGCAGAAACATGCATTATCCATCCTCAACACGTACTCTGTTACTTGCCACGTAGAGGGTGTTTATACAAAGTTTATTAAATTAAGTTAATTGTTGCAAATATGAAGAAAGACCAAGCGATAGAATGAAACCGGAATAGCTTCACCAAAAGTGAGAGGGGTAGTGAAAAAAATATACAATCACATCCCTCTCCATATGGTAACATTTGAAAACCATCACCATTAATCAAGCATGCATGTTTAACATATGTGTTTGTGTGCATGTGTGTAAACATTTACCTACATATCAAAAAGCCTCCCATCCAGAGGCCATGTGGCCACAGAGACTCACCAGGACCATTTGTAATAAAGTGCTCTGATAGATAGAATCTCTCAGTGTGGTTAGAGGGTTGTGGGCATTTTGTTTGAGAGCAACATTAAGCTTAAGTCCATAGTCCAATTAAATTCAACATTTTACCTTCAAAAATTTCCATTATAGGTAACATTAACAGTCTATACCATGGTATCTTGAAAAGATGGGAAAACACTGTACAATATGACATTAAACCATCTTTGCAATTTAACTGAAATAGAAAAGCAAGGTATTTATTTTCACATGTCATTTAAAAAGCTTCGATTTGTTTATATTATATAGACTTTGGGGGAGTATTATTTACCGGAAAGATTGACCTCCCTATTCAATTTTCATAGCTAGTGGGGAATCAGTCTTTATTCTCTAGATCTTTTGACTTATTTAAATTGCCAAACGTATTATCACCAAATCTTTAACTATGCATTTTTAACCATTTTATAACAGCCTCCTTTTTATTGAATAGCTAACCAGTTAATCAATTAATTAATTTAACGACAATTTATTAAATAGCAAGTACAAAGCAGGCTTTGGGTGCATGGTTGCAATGCAGAGAACTTGGTCTCTGCTTCCTAGAGATTTCCAGACAGTCTTGGGTTACATGGATCATGCTATTTAGCATGTGGATTTTTATTCTTCTAGATAATCTCTTGATTCTGCCGATCTCTTCCTTTAACCTTCTTTTTTATGTCATGCCTGTGAAGGAGGAATTCTTACATGAGTTTTTTCATTTTAGTTTTGAGAAAATCATATAGTCCTACAAAATTTGCTTATCAGATTTCTTGTTCTAGGGAATTTTCTATACAGCACAACTGTACTTCTATGCTGAGAAATTCTATTTATGTTTCTTTATTACTTTCAGCAGGATCATTTCCTTCAAATTTGACAAGAAATAGAACACACACACACACACACACACACACACACACACATAATTTTTTTTCTGTGTGTGTGACCCAAAGTGAAATATGCACTGGAAATTGAGGACAGCATTCTGATCAATGTACAGTTGATAAAATGTATATATTTAGAGAGCTTCAAACAACACACAACAAAATAACAATGCTATGATCATCTTTCCATTCTTTCAATTACTTTCCAGTGGCACTAGATAGGGAGAAAAGCTTGCCTATTTTTTTCTAAGATCAATTATTGTCAGTTCTGATTTCAGAATCTAAATGAAAATTGTGAGGCAGAAAAAGAAAAGAAGAAGAGAATAACAGAATAAGCTCCATACCCCTTTTCCTACAAACAATGTTGTTGGGCACAAAGTGATTTTGTTTACCAATTTAAGCAACTCAGGAATGATGGCTTTCTCAAAAGTAATCATGTGCATGAGAGGGCTGTGGAGAACAGTGGAGACTCTTCAACAGTAGTTCATAAACAGAGACCGTCATCGCTGATTAACCTCTACCCATCTGGGCCATTTTCCAAGGTTGTTTCCTAGATTCACACTGCTCTGGGTAATATACCAAAGCCCTAGTCTAGTCTTGAATCTGCTGCAAACTAGGTTACATCATCGAATGAGTTTTGTTTTTTAATATATTTGGGGTTCAGTTTAATGAAGGGTGAAGCTACATGATCTCTAAAATACCTTTCAGATTCCTAAATCTAATCTTACTGGCAATTTATTTATGAACTCATGATAACAACATGTATTATTTGAACATATTTTTCTGTCAACCAGTTCAGCTTATCTGACCTTAAGAGAATTGCCTGGGAGAGGTGTTAGTAAATCTATTAAAATAATACAGAGAAAATACACCTCAGACAAGTTTTCTGGTGACATAATGCATTACTATGAAACTTGACCCTACAACTAGTAGCTTCCAGGCACTAACACCTTATAAACAGGGGAAAATACTAAAAAGATATTGCCCTAATTAGACAGTTATAATTTTTTCCATTTTTCAAAGGCTTAGTGAAGCATTAGCATCTTGTTGATAGTGAGAATATCAATAGCCATACTACCATAAATAATTTTAAGTATTATTTTTATGTTTTTCTTTCTAAGATGGAAATATTTTCTGTAATGCATTTGGCACATGACAATTTTAAAAATGTATGAGATCATTTTTACCTGGATACCTTGCACAGTGCTCAAAGTCTTACAAGTAATATTTTCCTACACATCTGAAATCCCAATTAATAAACAGTTTAGTACTCAATCAAATCTCTCCCATGATGAAATCACCTCTGCAAGAATTCACATTGCACAATACCTTAAATGGCCAAACCCATCATGAAGATTACAACACAGCAATGAGCTCTCTATAAATATTAAAAATTATCTAACTCTCACAGATGTTCATTCTGCTTATTATATGTAAACTTTCTGGATCAAATGTTCAATAGGAATATGTTAGTATCCACCAAAGATTGGTTTTGGCAGGGTATACGTTGATATCAGCAGGAAATAAATAGGAAAACATTAAAAGGTATGAAACTTTAAAACAATAGCTTAAAGGTATTTTATAAACTACAGATGGCTTAAACCCATTTAAGTGAATATTTGCTCTGGGATGAGAAACAATCAGAACTGAGGAAAAAAAGGAAATCATTTGAAAATAATGCCTCCCCTGCAATATGTTGTAATTAAAGCGGAGATAAGTAAAACGAAAACTGGCTTTTATTATCTCTCCCCATATTACAGGAGAGATGAAGTATGCTAGAATATACGAGCACAAAATTAGGGGAAAAAAAGGAAAAAGATTCAAAGTCATCATCTTAAATCTTAGAATTATGCGACCTGGGATCTCTTTATTAAGGTAATGCCAAATCTCACACCACAACACTCAAATACACATAATTGCCACATACATCCACAGACTAGTTTTGACTATTCCTCTTCTAAGAATTACCATGACTGGCCATGAAAACAAAAACAAAAAAAGGAAAAAGGAAAAAGAAAAAGGAGGAAGAATAAAAAACAAAACTTAGTTTTAAGGCGGATGGAAGTTGAAGGTCAGACAAGTTAATTTCGCCAACTTCAATAATTTTTCTCCTCCAAAATGCTTCTGGAATTGGGCAAATCACCCCCCACTTCCCTCCTCTATTGCTGAAGGAGCAGATCAAAATCAAGTGCGGCTTCTCCACCTTGGGCTGTGATCTCATTAGCGCCTGGAAGTTGAGTAGCACAGAGCGCACAGAGCGCGTTGTCCAGGCACAGATGGGAGATGACGGCAGAAGACAGGCGAAGGAGAGGCTTGGGGCAGTTCATTGATGTTCTCCTCATTCATAATTGAACCTGTGCACTCGCATGATGCTAGAAGGTGCCCTGGCTTTGGGTATTGTCTCTGGAATATGATATTAAACTCTGTTCCCTAGCATCCCCATGCAATTTTTAAAAAGTAGTTAAGGGAGTCTGGACTCCCTATAGTAAAATTCCTTCGAGTTCTAAATTGTAGTCACACATCCTTGACTTAAAACACATAAAGTTCTCTTTTTATCCCTATAATGAGCCTGAGCATTAAGCACTGCCTCGGAATGTCTCAAAATGAAGGGCTGTTCGTAATAATACATAAAGGAACTTATTGAAATATGCAAAGGGTGCCAAAAACGTATACACATTTTAAGAAAAAAAAAAAGATCCCATTAAAATTGTAATACTCAACATACACCAATCGCAAAACATGAATACAAGTCACATTTGACTTCTGCAATTACAAGAGGTGTTCAAAGTACAAGGATTGCACAATGCCTTAAATGAATACCATCAGCATCCAGACACTTCTGATTACAGTGAACTAAAAGTAATACATAGATAACATCTCATAAAGTGTGTGTACATTTTTTGGCAACCCCGGCATTATGCTAGATAGATGCTTTCGATAGTTTAGAAAGACAAGATACTATGAATGTCTAAAGATGTGAAAGCAAATGTAGCTATGATAGAGCAATAGGTTTTACAGATTATTGCAATGTTGATTTAATGTACTGTGTGCAGGCATTATATATCATTTTTTGCATCAAGAACTAAAGTAAGTTTCATACCAGAAACAATGTTATAGTCCTCCAAGAACAACCTTAATAATTCCACATCTGAATCATAATGTGTGCTACCCTTTTCATCATAGGGGCCATTCTCGTACTATGGAAGGTAATCCCCTTCTCCAAAACACTCTTCTTGAGATTGAGTCCATTTCATCTTTGATTATTTCTCTTAATCAAATCGTCACTGCGAATTCTCCACATTTTCAACTGTGTGTTGTGATGAAAAGGTGGACCACATGTTTTCACATCTAGATTCTAATCCTATTTCTGTCACTAAACTTGTTTGAGTTTTACTTTCTCGTTTTTTTTTTTTTTTTAAGGGTTACACACCTTTTCTGGTTGCCTTCTTGGGCTAAAATTAAGTAGTGCTTACCCCTTCATACAAATCTTAAGATATTGCATGAATATGCAATATTTCCTTTTTTGGAATTAGTGAGCAAAAGAGATGTCGTGGTTTTGAAACATTTAATGAAAGGGGATTTATTTAGACAGCAACTTCCCAGCAATATTGGTGTGTTGTGAGCACGGGAGACACTTGACCAAACACCACACAGAATTCTGAAACTGCTCTGATACAAATTTAATAGATTAGGAAACGATTCTTAATAAAACCTTCATGAAACCCTGGGAACCAAGGAGAAATCAGGAAACTCAGGGAAGAGAGGACACACAAAAAAGGATGGGCAGAGGTAAATAAATAAATCAATAAGAAGGAGGCAACCAGAGCCTCTTTCCTTTTCCGTTGGTGGAGAAACCACACTCACCACAGTGAAGTTGAAGTGTACCCAGGCCAAGGAGCAATTAGGAAGTTCTCAGAAACAGAAGCCTAAGAGAAGAAGGCAAAGAAGGAAGAGAAGGAGGAAGAGAAAAGCAAACACGGATGCAGATAATGTTCTGAGAGAGATAGTCAACTCATTTTATTGCTTAGGGATCAAAAAGAAGATACCTCAAATCAAATCAAGTCAAGCAATAGATGTGGGATTTCAATTTTTACAGGTTGATTAGATTCTATTTTCACTGAACCCTGTGGACTTTCTGAGAGGACTTGAAACTCCTCTCAGTGCTTTGCAAAATTTTTCTACATGCAAATTTTTTGCAAAGGGACTTCTCTGTATATTAGCCACCAACAATAGCATGGAGAGGACAGATGCCACAATAGACACCGAGTCAAGGGGGTGAGCCTCATTTGTGATTCTCCAGCCCCCAGACCATCTGAGCAAAAGGAAATCCCCCATCAACAGTCATATGCTGTTCAGTAGCGTGTACTCTTCCAAGACTTTACTTCCTAAAGGGTAAATATTCTTCCCAGCTTTTTAATCCCTTAACGCCACGTGCACAAACACAAAGAACAAGTGGTTCTGGCCCAGTGAATATTTGGCAGTCCTGATGTATCAAGAGGGACAGAAACTGAACAAAGAAAGGCAAACCACTGCGGCAATTGAGTTCTCGAGTGAAAGAAGCCACATGACTACCGAAAGCCTGGGCACCTGTAGCAGGTGTGAGACATCAAGTGCTCTAAGTCTCTCTTGTCAAAGGGTCTAACAAGCAGATATATGAAAGGTCCCTCCTTTTCCCGATTGCATACTTCCTACTCTGAATCGTGCGGTGTTTATTAAAATTGTCATATTGCTAGGCACTCGGCGTAGCTGTGAGATCAGAGAAACATGCAAGTCTAATGCAACAGAGGGAAATCAATTTCTCCTGGGCTCTACTCTATTTAAACCATGTTAATGCGAGTGGGAAAAAGCCAGGCATTGGCAGACTTAGGATTCCAAGCTGGTGAACCTGCAGAGGAAGGAAGCTTTTGTGTGCCACGTTGTGAATTATTATGCCGAGACTCGGGTGGATATACAGGAAGTGAGAGGTCTATGCTCTTGGGTTTTCATTTCCAAAATGACTTTGTTGAGTCTTTTCAATTTAATCCTAGAAATAAACAACTGCTGAGAGTAAGTGGCGATGGGAAGTAGAAAGACCTCACTAGGCTTTTTCTGAAGAGTCTGGGTCCCTAAGCCCTCCAGGATTTAAAGAGGAGGCTAAGGGTTTTAATTGGATTTGAAACTGTATTAGTAGTCAGGAAAGGTTTGGGGTGCACTGTGTCAGTTCTGCAAACCCAGCAGGCAGCTGTGTTTCAAAGCTGACCTTTATCAGATGGCGATGTGTTTATTCCAGCCTGTCACAGAGAAGAAATAAGAAAACACCGCCACCAGGCCATGCAATCTTGGTTATTTAAAAAACAATAACAAAAGCTATTCTGCTTAATTGGCTAAACTCCCAAACGAAGGAATCAGGGCAACATTCCACAGGGGTAAGGGAGGAATGCCAATCAGTTGTGAAGGAACTAAAGCCAAAAGCACCTTGCACGGGAACGGATGAGCAGAAACTTGAGCTAAGATGAAACAAAAACGAGAAACTTGAAATAGGTGGCAAGCAGGCCTTAATTATTCTACAAAATTCAGGGCAGAACTCCGACAGTGGTCTATTTAACTTTCCCCCTCCCTCTTTCCCCCCATTCCTCATCAAGGCATTTTCCAGGTATCAAAAACTCCAGCACGTTCAGAGACTTGGCTCCAAGGTTAAGAAGGAAATGCTGCACTGTACTTTTATATAATAAAGTTCAGCTATATCTCAAACTCTATTTCCTTTTTAATTACAATTTTCTTACCTGAGCCTCAAGTGATTCTAATGTTACCATTAACCCTGGAGGCCCGAGTTATTTTATGTTCAGCGACAAGTATTGGAAGTGCAGTTTCCACATGGGCAATTTCTCCCCTCCGTGAACTTTAACCAAGCGGATAGCATCGGACCAAAGTTCCTAGTCACTCATGTCCTATAGAGAGACAAGTGCCTTAGGGAAGCCTTAGAAATTTGAAATAAACTGAAGAATGATATTGCTTCTGAAATATTTGGGCACTGTGGAATTAAACAACAGACAGTCGAATATTAAAGTGAGGGATGTTCTGAAACTAGGATTTTTATAAAAGATGACTTCGTGCCTGTTTTAAATTTTAAACTGTCATTTTAGCAAAATTTTATTTGAAAAGCATTCCTAAGGAGTATTATTAAGAAAAAATGGGGACTAGTCTATTGGGGGGAATTCACATATTTTAAAAAGAATTATTTATAAACTCTAAGGGTATCGGTTAACAATGAGCTCTAATTTTATACTTTATGACCGGAATGGCAAAAATGTAGCACAAATGCATCCATCACAAGCCTTTATCCATGGCAAACATTGTTCATCTATCACAACACTGTTTCCATTTGCTAGCTGGATCATCAAAAGAATTTTCCTTTTTTCCTGGGCACACAGCTAGACTTCACTTCCCAATCTTCCTCTGGCTAGGAATGCCCATGTGACAGGCTTAACGGTCAGAATGTAGTAGGAAGGATGTGCGCTCTGTTCAGACATGGTCCCCAAGATACCACTTCCTGCTGGTTGGAGTGAAGATGATCCCGGAAGAGGCCACATTTATTATAGAAATTGTTACTGGAAGGCAGTGCTGCTGTAACAAAACAAAACAAAAAAAGCAGTCAAGCAGCAGGTGGTACTGAAGTTGATCAGCTGAGACTGGAAAACCGCAATGCTTACCGTGCAATGAAAACATCTGGAACATTGTTTTCTCAGATGATCTGAAAGCCTGCCTTACCTGTTGGGTGACAGCTGTAGGGGAAGAGGCTGGGGAGAGCCGCAGTGTGTCCACTACTGGCTACTCTTAGCAAACTGCTCAAAAAGGTGTCGAGAATGGAAATGGATTGTTGGAGATCAAGGACCTGAGAGGTTTTGAAACCCAACTACGCCTGTACCCCAAATGGTAAATCCTAAGGTTGAAAAGTCTCCAGCAAAAAAAAAAAAACGGAGTTTCACGTCTCAGGTAAACAAAGTGATTCAGCTTTTCCTGCAAGGTCATGTTAAGACTGTTAACTTGCCAAACCCGTTGTTTCAGGTAGTCTCAAGGTAGATTCTTGTAATGAAGCTGAAAGAGAAAAGAAGAGGAGAGACAGAGACAATGTGAGAGACAGAGAGAGAGAGAGAGAGAGAGAGAGAGAGAGAGAAGAAGGGGGAAATGGAGGGCGGAACCCTGTTTGAGCTGCTGCCTCGTCTCAGTCCCTAATCCCCATGCCCTAGAAAGATTTTTCTCTTTTTTCTTTTTTTGAGTCGGAGTCTCACTCTGTCACCCAGGTTGGAGGGCAGTGGCACACTCATGACCTGCTGGACTCAGGCGATCCTTCCGCCTCAGCCTTCCAAGTAACTGGAATCACAGGCACACACCACCACACCCAGCTAGTTTTTTGATTTATTGTAGAGAAGAGGTCTCCCCAAACTGTCCAGGCTGGTCTCGAATCCTGTTGCCTCCCCCTCCCTAAGTCCTAAGATGGCAGGTATGAGCCACAGAGCTCGGCTAAAAGTTTTTTTTTCTCATTTTGGCAGACAACAGTGGTCTTCCTTCTAAAATCCAAGACCGTTCATTTCCTACCATATATTTAGCAGTTGTATTTGCTTTCTTAGGTTTGAACTTACAGACCATGTGCATTATCTTTCGGTCCAGGTGTGAGGTAAACGTGTAGACATAGACTGTTTTCCCCTCTACCTAAATTGTTTGTTTCCCCCTATCTCAGAAGGCAGCCTATGACCAAGGCTAGTCTCTGATTCCCAGTAATGAGTTATGGGCAGCAGGAGAACCGAAGGGTCACGGGATGCAGGTCACCAAGCAACCTAAAGAGAACGTATTTACGCCGGGCTCGGTTGCTCAGCCTGTAATCCCGCGCCTTTGGGAGGCTGAGGTGAGTGGATTGCCTGAGCCCGCGGATTTGAGACCCACCTGGGCAGCGAGACCTCATCTCTACAATAAATCAAAAAATCAGCCGGGCGTGGTAGCAAATGCCTGTACTTTCGGCTCCTTGGAAGGCTGAGGCGGAGGGATCACCGGAGCCCAGCAGGTCGAGGCTGCGGTGGCCTTGAGCGGCCACTGCACTCCAGTCTGGGCGACAGAGTGAGACTCCAACTCAAAAAAAAAAAAAGATAACATATTCATCACTCATAGTCAATGTGATTGTAAACACTATATATGAACTTGAATAATTAACTTGCTTGATTATAAAGCTGTTGTACTGTCCCCAGGCGCAAATTCTTTCTTAACCGACCCACCGCCATCACCAACGGTGCCCCTCCTGTGAGACTAATAAACTAGTGTCTCTCCCTGCCTGCTGGACCTCCAGGTAACTTCTTTGGAATATGTAAAGAGCCTTACACTCAAGCCCTTTCTGATTTGGAGCTACTGAGTTATACTTGGTGAAGTCACTTAAATTGGGACCTGTATCTTATATGTCTTTTGAACCTCTACAGCTCCCAAAAAAGTACTCTAAATAAAGCTCAACATAGTTCTGATGCATTGATAAATTATCAGTGCATCCACACATCCTCTGCTTTGTTTCTCTTTGCTGTAATTAGTAACTGATTTGATCCTACCACCTACTTCTTAAGATTTCTGGAGCTCCATGGCTAAAATACATGTATATCTCTGCCCTCGGATTACAGCTTTCTAAGTTCCACACCTGGTTCTGCAATTACAGTTCTATCATTTCAGGCCCAGGTAAGCCAACTTTTCTGTTCAGAACAATAGACCTTGAGAACCAATCTAAAGTCAAATTCCCTCTTCCCTCTCCTTTTATTTTCTTCCTCTCTTCCTTTCTCCCATTTTTTTCCTTCTTCTCCCTTCTTCTTTTCCTCTCTTCCTCTTATTTTTCTACATTCTTTCTTTTCTTCTTCTTTTGATTTTCTATATAAATGAAAAAACATGCATCACAAAAATCATGGAGTGCTTGACCAGCATTACATTGTAATTAGTTAAGACGCAAGTCTTCCAATTCCCTGCTAAGTATTCCTTTTGCTATACCCTGTATGCATCTGTTAACACACACCCAAACCCAAAGAAGTAAATGCTTTTAAGTGTAAACTTTAGCCTTTCTTTCTGGAAATTGGGAGATAAAGTTTGCCCTTTTATCTATTCTCTTATGTGTGGATCTAATATGTCATGGTCACTCATATATTACAATGCTGTTGATGTATACAATGTATAATGAACAAATCAGGGTAATTTGGGTGTCCATCCCTCAAACATTAATTTCATTGTGTTGAAAACATTTCAAATCTTTCCTTCTAGCTATTTTGAAACATACAATAGATTATTGTTGACTATAGTCACCCTACCGTGTTATCCAACACTAGAACTTATTCCTTCTATATAACTGTATGTTTGTACTCAATTAACCAACTTCTCTTCATAACCCTCATCCATCCTTCCCAGCCTCTGGTATTCACCCTTCTACTCTCTGCCTCCATAAGATCCACTCAGGTCAAGTTCTCACTCTGTTGCCCAAGCTGGAGTGACATGGCACAACCATGGCTCACCACAACTACAACTTTCTGTGCTCGGGTGATATTTCTACCTCAGTCTCATGAATAGCTGGGAATACTGGTGCACACTACTACACCCAGTTACATTTTAAGTATTTTTGGTACAGATGAGTTCTCACTATGCTTCCAGGCAGGTCTCAAGCTCCTTGGCTCAAGTAATTCTCCTATCTTGACCTCCCATAATGCTGAGATTACAGGTGTGAGCCACCGTGTCCAGCCAGGGTTTTTATCCTAGAAAAGGAAAACAGTGTATTCATATTCAGCACTGATGTGAGGATTAAATAAATTGATATGCCTACGGTGTATAAAACAGGGCCTGGAACACTGTATGTCCTATATGGAATTTTGCTATTATTATTTTCTAGTTTGATTGGTTTATTTTAATTTCATATTATCTCTTAAGAGCTCTCTCATGCTCTTTGGTTTTTTGATAGCATCCGCTTCATGTTTTATGAACATGATATATATAATACATCATATAATATATAATTATTATGTATATTATATTCTATAAAAAGTATATAATTAATTTCTTTAAATTGCTTGCTGCTGTGAATTCACTGTTTCCTTTGAGACAACCTTTTTTTCATGGTTTGTTTATGTGGTGTCTCTCTTCCATGTCGCTTGCTCTCCTTGTATGTCAGTAATCTTGGTTTCCAGTTCATCTTGACAACAGAAGGACTTACAGCTGCAGCTGAAATGAGTTTCCTCTGCTTTTCCCCTAGGTAGGTCTCTTGCCTGAGTAGAAAATTCTGCCTGGACCCTGTAAGTGGAAGGATGCAGTGGAGCCTGTGCATGTACTGGTGGGCATTGCTTTGAGGAAAGCAGGTAGAGAGGGGTCAGATGCATTGCCAAGCCACCGCCAAAATGCAAGGCATTTATTGCTGGGCATTATTGGTCAGCCTGTGTGCCTAGTCTTTCTCCAGACGGTGTAGTGGGGTAAATGCCATCTTCACTCTTGGTGGGAGTGAGAAGCTAGTCCAGTGGATGGTAGCTCTGCCCTATGGGCTTGCCTCTTTCATAGCTGGTGTCCCATCCACAGGCATTTTCCCTGGAATTCTTTCTGATGGAATGATCTCAACTTATTCTGGAAAATCTGTATTGAACTTTAGGCTAAGGCTGAGTCCTATCCAATTTTGGTCTTTGAGAAATGTGGTCAAGTATTGTTCACAGTGGCAGGTTTCATATTCTATTTATTGTTGTGATTTTTATTTTACTTTATAATTCTAGATTTTAATTCTAATTATTCTCAATAGAGACAGGAGGCAAATGTATTTGCTTAGTCTACATCAAGTATTATTTTCATTGATGCCTGTAAAAGAAAATAAAGTTGAAAAAAATAAATGCCAGTGTGCATACATATAACTATCTGCAGATATTATATATATTTGCCATTGTAGCTATGCTAACAATAGGAAGCAGAATTAACTATATATTTTCTCTTTACCATGACTGACTATCCTGTCACTAATATTTAGTGATATAACATTTCTACTGTGTGTGTGTGTGTGTGTGTGTGTGTGTATGTGTGTGTGTGTGTGTGTGTGTGTGTGTATTAGAGACCATAGGTGTCTAATTTGATTTTTAATTTTTAACTTAAGTTTATTTTTGCTATTTTTAAATAAAAGTTTACTCTTTTAATTCTAATAACAATGCTAACAATAATTGTTTGACCTTAAACTTTATGCATTCCTCTAATACAGAATATTATATTTTATCCTATGAGATACTTAGGGCAATTGCTATAGTCAAGCAAATAATATATGTGAAGTATCATTTTGAAACTATAAAACACTATGCAAAATTGCAAGATATTACTTTAGATCCTACAAGTATTTATTATATACCTTATGTTTAGAAAGTACATTCATTATATGACCAAATAATATATCATAATTTTTGTTCTAGATCAAACTTCTCCTAAAACAATTGATTTGAAAATAGATACTAGGCCAAGCATTTTGGGAGGCCGAGGTGAGAGGATTGCCTGAACCCACAGGCCTAAGACCAGCCTGAGCAACTTGGCAAGACCTCATCTCTACAATAAATCAAAAAAATTAGCCGGATGTGGTGGTGCATGTCTGTGGTCCCAGCTACTTGGAAGGCTGAGGTGGAAGAATCACCTGAGTCCAGCAGGTTGAGGCTGCGATGGCCATGAGCGTGCCACTGCACTCCAGCCTGGGCACAAAGTGAGACTCCTACTCAAAAAAAAAAAAGATACTAACTAGAATACTAGATGGATGAGAAATCAAAGGGACCGACGTTGATGTCTGCATCAAATATTGCCCTTCAATATTCCAGATGAAAAGGCAGCAGTTTCGTGCGGGGCTGCGGGGCGGGGGGATGGTGAAGCCAGATACTCAAGGTCAAGGACTTAGGAATAATGCAGTTCCGCAACGGCAGGACCCAAACCACAATTCCCAGTTCCTTCCCTTGAACCTGCTTTTCCCCCAAAACAATTCTTACCTCCCTGAAAACCTAAGACATTGCATTTCTCACAGTACTCCAGATTTCAGAATCTTGTAGGCCGAGGTACAAACGAGGACAAGAAGGAGAAGGCTGAACAAATGTATGGCGAGTGTCCCAAAAACCCGAGGGAAACAAGACCGGAGACATCCTCATCAGTGATGCAACAAAGGCCGTTGTTCCTCCAGCCTTTCGGGATTGCACACAGCTTTCCAAGGCTGCCATGATTACAGCCGAGCTGGGGCACCGAGCTCTGTTGCTTGCAGCACTTTCCGCTGGCGTGTAATAGAATACTGGAGCGCTATTGTATTTTTAAAGGCAATTAATATTTTATTATGCACAGACTTTTATTTGCACCATTTGGATTCCTCTTCTCTAATTAAATCTTGTGATTTACACAAACAGAACTGCTGTTCTTTAAACTCTGCAAATTATCAAAATTAACAAATACTTGTTAAAAGGAAGCAAAAGCAGCCAAGGGTCCTATTTTTGTGACAGAAACAACTGGAGGCAACGGAGTGGATTGATAGTGTCTCTTATTTGAGCAGGGCAATGTGGCAATTACATGTAAAATACCTTAGTTAAGGAGGACTGATAGAAATTCCAGCTGCCTAGGAGAGAAAGGTTAATTCTTTAAATAAATAAAGCCCGAGTATTTTATGTGTCCATGTAGGATTTTTGCTTCATGACCTGTGTGCAGCATTTTGTGTTATGGGATTTATAAATCAAGAGTATGGTTTCAAGTGTGCATTCCCTCAACTCTGCCTTCGTGGAATGTATCCTAGGGCCAAATGTATGGTCTTCAGAGGAAGCAGGGGGACTCTAAGCTTAGATGCCTACTAGGAGACTATAACTTGCTCCCCCTTTTGTCCCTCCATGAGAAGACTCTAAACACATCTCAGCTGGATAAGTATGATGATCCTCAACCCCTGGCAACATATGGAGTAAAGAAGGGTACCCTTTAGAGAAAAAAGTGAAAGTCTCTCTTCATTTCTGGAAAGACAACAGACAGGGACTGAGCTGAGGGCGGGAAGAAGAAGATAAGACCAAAGCAAGAAATAATCTGCATTCCAATTAAGCTGGAGACTCTTACGAAAGCTTCCCTGGGTGCCCTCTGCAGTCTCTTTGAAAGGCATTACCCCAGGGTCTCTATCTGGGGAAGCAAGGGCGCAGTCAAGGAACTCACTTTTCTTTATGACTCTTTTTCACCCCTGGCAAAATGCACATTCAGCCCAGTAAATAGAATAAAAGGCAATGGTTCAACATGCAGAAATTCACTTTTTAGACAACATTTCAGGAAAGCGTTTAGCCCATATGCAATGGTACAATTGCAGGTCTGCTATTTCTATTCTTATTTCTGCATAGATTTTCCTCTTCGTTCAATTAGTAAGTCATATGTTTTATTCTTTATGAGCTAGTAGATTGCTAGAGGAAAACTCCTACATAAACTTTTTATAAGAATAACTGAATACCTACCTAAGTGAACACACATTCTCCATTTAAGCATATTCTAGATGACTTTATTATAAACCTTATTGATAACATGACTTAGGATTCCTTTCTGACAATGGCCCTGAAATACTTTTGAAATACAAGAACACACACAAATGCACACCATGCACTCAACTTTATAAATTTAGATACAGAAAACTCCCAATTTACAAACATCCCAAATAAAAAGCAATACTCAAGTTAGAAATAAGTACAAGCAAACAATATCACACAATTTTTTGGGGGGGGCAAGGCGGTTAGAGTCTCACTCTGTCGTCCAGGCTGGAGTGCAGCCACTCACAGCCACTGCAGCCTCGACCTGCTGTGTTCAGGCGATCCTTCCGCCTCAGCCTTCCAAGTAACTGGAACTACAGGCACGCGCTACCACGCCCGGCTAATTTTTGTGATTTACTGTAGAGACGAGGTCTCACCAAGTTGCCCAGGCGGGTCTCAAAGCCCCAGGGTCAGGCACTCCTCTTGCCTTGGCCTTCCAAAGTGCTGGGGTTACAGGCTGAGTCACCATGCCCGGCTAACACACAAGTTTTTAATCTCATTAGCTGACTACTCCCTGATGTTTCTACTACCTTTAGGGAATCATTATGAAAAATCTTTATTTTTTCAGACAATCTCCATGATTTGGACCTGAAAAGCTTACTCTGCAAGGTCTCGTGAAGTGGGAATGCATGTGTATATCAAGGAAAACATCTATTTCAAACTATTCTCCAGAATTAACAATGTGCCCACGAAGTAACAGAACATTCTTATCCTTTTCCTCATCTTTCTTTTCATCCTATTCTCCCTCTTCTTCCTTCTTTTCCTTAAATGAGGCTTCCAATCAAGAACTAAGTCATATGGAGTAAACATGATCTTTCAGTACATTTTTAGTATAATTGGTATTTGAGGACGACCCCCAAAAACTTAGCTACCATTGCTCCTATGAGTATATATGTTCTAACATACAGTTGAAAACAGCCACTTTCAGTATCATTTGCCCACGAGGACACCAACACTAAAAGTAACACTTAATATTTAGTGGATACTCACTATATGTCAAGATCAGTACTAAATGATTTAGTGCATTATCCCATTTTATCTTCACAGCATCCTAATTTATAAAGGACTCTTTTATAAAAATGAGGAGAGTAAAGTGTCAAGAATTTAGCCCTGTGCTCAAAGCCATGCAAAGACTGAGTAGAAAAGTCAAGCATATAAGGATATGAACGTAGGTCTCTCTGATTTCAAAGCTAGTGCTGTTTAACACTGAGCTACACTAAAATACCTAGGTGAAGTTGAGATAGTTTATACATGTATAAAGTGAAAAAAAAAAGTTTAGTGAGTTTTTAAAAATATATCTATCATCCGGAACATAATTGTGAACATTAATTGTTTTACTGTTATAACTAATCACATAATTTATTTTGCCACCAAAAAAAGATCAAATTGACAAATGTTTAGAAAAAGTTGAGTTTTCTGTATGGTTTATGCCTGTGGATTAGTTCTTAAACTGTGTAGTCAATCACTTAAAACATAGGGTTACAATGGTGTGACAAAACTAAAAACAGTCATTTTATCTGATAATATTAGTGCATGTTTGTTGGGGAAACACATTTTGTGGGGTCTGCAATATAAGAAGAGGCCCCTTTGAGAGGCTATGAGTCGCTCTTTGTGCTTAGTCTATCGTATCTCCTTAACAAATGTGTTGATTAAATAAATGATGACAGCATCTTTGACGAAGGCAAGCAATACAACAATAATCCAAGTTTAATCAATGAGTTCTGCTATTTGCACTGCTACTTAAAGGTAATAGGATAACGGCTTAAATATGATCAATTAATAACTAGTCATAGCAAAACAATTTCATCAGTACAACTGAATAAAATTTGAAAAGAAACTGTGATTGCTTTTTCTACCTTAGTCACAGTTCTCAGAAGAAACTATTTCTTCAGGTCAAGGTTTTTGGGCTTGGTTTTTTGTTTGTTTGGTTTTTTTTTTTTTTTTTTTTTTTTGGTAGTTACCTTCATAATTCCACAAGATATGCCTGTTTCTCATGTATGAGTGCTGGCATTCTGATATTTTGTGCAAAAGGACAGCACTAAGTAAGCCATCTATATTATCTCATTTAGTGGTCCTCAGAGTAAATATTGATTATGTAGTTCATCATGAAAATTCTATTCTTCTTGCCATTGATTGACTTTATATGACATAATTCTGGCAAAAAGCTATTTAAAGAAGTCTGCTCGGGGTCTTTTGGGGAAAACGTTCCTCATTCTTTAAAAGAGGCATGGTAAAGGGCAGTCTCTTTGCCAGTGGTCACTCTTGTGACATGGATATGATACCTGATTATGCTGCAGCCATCTGTGAGGGAGGTGGGTGGCGCCTAGGATGGCAAGGGAAGCAGAAAAGTGAGAGTCTCTGACGAGTCATTAAAATAACGAACCCGTCCCACCACAGTTAACAAAGCCATGTTGGGACATGTTCTAGAAAACTGAATTTCCTTTTTACTTACAATCACCAAAACACAGGCTTCATATTACTCAGAAGGTAATACAGTATAGTCAAAAAGACCCAAATACTGGTGCTAACGACCTAAATTCAAATATTCAGATTTAAAACCCGGTACTCAAATATTTATTTTCCATGATTTCTTCTGTGACATACGAATATTGAGCCACTTCTATTTAGCATCTCAGAATCTATGACTTAGGGTGCAACTTTTAGCTTGGAAATAATTAGGAAGTTACAAATTAGTTGCCTAGTGTTACCAGCAAGAGAGAAAGTGTGTGTTAGAAAAGTTATAGACTTAGAATACGGAAGTCTTATCTTCATGATTGAGACCCAACTTTTACTTGATGGAATTTTCATGAAAACAATAAATGAACTTCCTAAACTTTCATTGTTTCCATATATATAAAGCAATGTTTATAATGAATATATATTAGAGGCTCAAATGGGCTAATGTAAATAAAATTGTTTAATGAAATTTCACTCATTCACTAAAAAACATTTATAAATTGTCTATTATATGTGTTAGGAATTGTCTTAGGCTCTAGGTAAGCAACAATGAACAAAACACAATAGGCATAAATAAACTCATTTATGGACCCATGATCAATTCTGATTTGGTTTACAGGTTTTAAAAGCACCATAGACCATTTAATCATTAGACCATTGTAGGGGAACATATATGCTGGGCTGTTTGAAGTACATGACCACAGAGATCAGAAATTAATATAGACATTTTGTTCATCTATGATGGCCTATTCTTGTTTAATTGAATTATGTTATAGTTGTGCGAGATTTTTGATGCATCAGCTGTATTCTCATTTCCCTTTGCTACGAGCAGCATACATTTTAAACCTGATTGGCATGCTTATATCAGTGTCTTTAATGCAAAGTATTTGGAGGAGAAGTGAGCTCATATTACCATGGTGGCTCTTAACCACCATCCACTAAGATTGCATTGCATGGCTTCCTGATGCTGCAAACCTCTTTTCAGCTTAATCCCACTCCTCTCTGAGGTCTACCAGGAAACTCTATACTTGCCCATTTTGTTCTTGCTCTTGACTAAATTGACAGAAAGATCCTTCAGTAGAACCACATGGGAAAAACATTTAGTCAGCTTTCAATATGTTCCCAGTTTTATTAGTCCTTTAACACTACTTCTCTCGAACAACTCAAGCTCTGATTTCAAAAATTGTTTCCTATTCCCAGCGCTTCCATGTATAGTTATGAAAGTTCATCCTTAATCAGCAAACTGCTAGCCAAGGGAGTAGTGAGGCTGAAAGCCAGCCCAATGCTGGTTTCAACCAGTCTCGAACTCAAGGCCTGAATTCAATTCCTCACCTGGACTCTTAATACTGTTTCTTAGAATATTTCTACTTGCATATGACAGTATAAGCAGAATAAAATATATAGATTTTTGTAATAGGTGTCTCCACACTTTTCTGATCAAGTTTGTAAAATAATTGTACACATGTCTATGTCTTCCCCTCCTTCCTCTCTTCCTTTCTTTCTTTCTCCCCCTCCCACCTTCTTCAATTTCAAGATAGAGAGGAGAGGCAAAAACCATTACATGGGGGTTGGATAATGAACTGGATTTAAGCCTTGGGTTTAAGATATGAGAGATTACTCAGCCTCCACGATAGCTGGGGATATAGGGATCAGGTCAGAATTGAACTATGCTTGCTGGTACAACTAATTACAGACATTCTATAAATTCAGTAACTGAATTTATCAGGATTCAGAGGCAGTTCAATGTGGCCCGCATGTGGCATGAGGTCTGGACAGCTAGTAACGCGACCCCACAAAAATCTTTTAACATCATGTGTTTCTTAGCACTTATTTTCTTTGTGACCCCATGTGTAACTCCATTTTTGAAATTCACAATCATCCCTTATTCGTGACATGCTTTTTGGCAGCACATACATTTGTGGGTAGTTGTTTTCAATTATGAAGCCTACGAAAAGCAAAGTTCGAACAAACATTTCTGACGAGTAGCTTAAAAACTAAGAATTGCGACCACTTCCATTGAACCTGAGACTGAGAGACTAGTTTGACAAAAATAAAGTCAAATTTCCCAGTAGTTTTATATTGCTTTCATTTTTCTAAACTTTATGCTAAAAATATTTTTAAAACTAAAAGAAATCTTATTATGTTTATACACTAAACTATATTATATAATTCATGTGTGACCCATGTTAACTCCTCTTTACTTGATGTGGCCCAGGGAAGCCAGAAGGCTGTACATCTCTGCTATGCAGTCTTGTGCCAACTGATGCCTTTCCTCTGCCTTGGTTGAACTGGGCTCAAAGAGCAGGGAATGTGCTGTCCAGCGCACAACAAGAACTGGAGGACCACATCCCTACCTATCATATTGATTTGCAGACAACTTTCCACTCTGCCTTTGCTTGATGGCTTGGGGGTGGCGGAGATCATAATAAACTAAGTATACATAGATGTCTACTCAGTCTTTGCATGCACCTAGAATTCTTGAGTTGACTTGAGAAAGAATGGATCAGTATGCAAATGAAGGGCCATTCTCAGGAAGCCCTTACCACCAGCAAATTTAAAAGATAAAGAATGTGGGTTAATCTTTTCGGAATATTTGTCATAATTAGTATCCTCTGGGACCTGAGGTAGAATTACAAGGACATATGCCAGCACAAAGAGTCATGATCGGCCAGTGACAACGGTCCTCAGCTGCAATCTAAGTGAAGAGTTGCTTTTAGCCTGTATCCTGAATCCCCAAAATGTCACAGGATAGCAATGAAACTGGTATTAGTAAAATGAACGAGCATGTTAGCAACAGTTTTACAAGTACTGTAAAGTGATGAGTACTTTATATTCATCTCGTGGTGTGGCGTTCTGGCCATACCCCTATGAGGTAGATACATTGTATCCTTATGCAATTTGAGAGCTAAGTCAACTGAAGCTGAGGGAGGTTAAATAAGTGGCTCGAATTGTGTAGCTAGGAAGGAAAGGAGTGAGGATTTGAAAACAGATCGGAAATACATGCTCTATGACCTCACATTTGGTTTTCATGTTCTGTTAGCAAAGAAAAACAAAACATAAGAACAGAAAGAGGCCTCTGAGATGCTGTAGTAACTGCCTAGAGGTGATCCACTAAGAGTCTTACACATTTTTACCTAAGGGACAGTCTCAACTGTCAACAAAGAAAGAGCGATAACAACCACTCTATTCATTTTATGAAAGCATCTCTCTGGGTAAAAGCTTTTTAAGAGCATTGACTCTGCCCAGAGCCAATGTCACAACTTGCCGGGAGAATTTTAAGGTTTGCCTTAAAAGCCTTTTAATTAAGCTGCTGTATTATCTAGTAAACTCTGATCATCTACACGGAACACTGTTGATGAGACAGAATGTTCCTCTGTTTTGTTATTTTCTTCTGCACGTCTCAATGAAAGTGAGATTATACAGGAAAACAGACCAAAGGGAAGTAAAACGATGACTCTGGCCACTTAAATTCCCAGGACTGTAGTTCACTCAAAATAGGGCTAGGTTGAGTTTTCCAGAGGGGCCTCTGTTTCTCTGAATTTTCCAGGGCCCTGTTTTTTCTCCTGGCCCTCCTGTATACCCTCCAGAACACATGTCTGGAGTAATTATTTCCCTCTGATCTTATGCGGAATTGCCGATATCTGGCCACATTTTCTATGCTGACAGAAATTACTTTGTAAAGATTTCAAAATTCTTCTGTGATAAAATTAAAGCACTGAATGTAAACAAGACTTAGTCTACACAGGTAAGTTATGCTTGCTTATTGAAAAAGAATATTCTAAATAAAATTATTTTAGTGTGCTCCGGGGACTATGTATGTTTTAGTCACTCATCTAGAAATACTTCTTGTCTCAAGTTCACTGCAAAAGAGAAAGCAAGACAGAGAGAGAGAGAGGAAGAGAGAGAGAGAGAGAGAAAGCAGGTACAGGAGAGAGAGAGAGAGAGAGAGAGAGAGAGAGAGGAAATAGAGACAGAGAGGAGGGAAAGGGCAGAAAGAGAGAAAAGAGAGAGGAGACAGAGAAAAAGAGAGAGAAAATGTTCAATATATTTTTAATATTCAGAACAAACAAATCTCCAGTGATTTTCTCTAGAAAATGCTTCCTCTAATACCAGCATTTCTAGCTATTCTCTCTCTCATCCACTCTCCTGAGTCTACAAGTCTATGGCAACTATTTTTGATAAAGAAACTCTAGAGTTTAGTGTGATTTCTGTCATTTGTTAGCAATATGAATTTAAGCAAAATATTGATATTATTTCTTCTATATTCTGCAGATGTGTTCCAGCAGTACCATTCAGAAAACTCTTTGGGGCCATTGAACGTATCAAATGAAAAAAATATGTGAAACCTTGATGAACTGTGATGATATGTAGGAAATAGGCATTGATGTTAGTCATTTATAATATGTGTGAAAATTTTGAGAGTATTAGAAAAGGAATTCTTGGATTTGCAAAGAAGGAAAAGATTGCTGTGCATGGCCAGTTTATGTTCAAATTTTAGACTCCCATATATTGCGTTCGCTGAGATGAGCTCTGAGCAAAATAATCACCTAGAATGAGGTGAATATTCTAAAAGCTGAGGTGTAAACCAATTGATATTGAGTAAAACCAAGGAATTATAAAGTCAAAAACAGAATGCATGTAGCTGCAATGGTAATGCATGCCGTTCCTCAAGCTTTCTATTTAAATAAAAAAGTTTCAATAAAGAGAGTTGAAAGTACTACTCCATTACATTGACGAGCTGACTAATATTTGTATAAAATTGGCTGAATATTCTAGAGAATTTTGTACTTGGATAGAAGTACAAAAACAAAAGGCAACAGACCTTAAGATACTAGCAGCCAATACCTACTTTTCCCTAAAGTTTTTAATATCCTGCTAGTATACCTTACAGACTGTTTGCACTGTAACATCTTATATACCCTTCTACTAATTGCTAAGTTACCATTGATTTAATCAAGTTCAATAGTACTATATAAAATAGATTTGGAATTTCATATTAATTCTATTATTTGTTCTGTCCTACAATCCAATCCAAATATTTAGCAGTCATAATTAGAAGATCTAATGTAGTAAGTTAATGGAAGGAATTAATGAGCACTTTTGTTTGATTTTAGACATTTTAAAAGAATAAGTAGCCTTTGCTAAAAGTAACATATAGTTCATTCTATTTCCACTAGTTGAAACTACCTGATTCTCTACTTAATACCTTATTGTCTAATTCTTACTTTTTAAAAGATACCAAATGAACTCTAGAATAGATATCCAAAATATTTGTTAGTAAAATAAGATAAAAAAATTTTTCTTTCTCTCATCCATGTCTCCAAAATGCACAAGGAGGTTGGTCAAATCAAATGTAATTGTCTGGGCCACCGTCTCTAATGGATAGACTTTTACACCTTAGACCTAACGTGTATGCGCAGGCCTCTCGGAAATAGCATGGTGTGAGCTAATGATGTGCATTGCTCAATATTTTTACATCAGGGTGACATTTATAAATTATATTTTAATATTACAATTATTTTAGAGGATTGCCCCCAGAGCCCTTTTGTTTTTAGAAAATATGAAGCGTGCTGGCCCGCAGACACTCAGAACCTAAGATGGTCCAAATTGGTCTCATTATCTTTCCACCCACGCCCTAAAGTTGTCACTGCCCTGTGTCCCCTTGCTCCAGTAATGGGGCCACTCTCCTCCCGTCACACAGGCTAGAAGACTTCAATCATCTTTGACTCCGACCTCTCCTGACCCTTTAAATCCAATCAACCAAGTCCTCTCGAGTTTATCTTTGAAATGTCTTTGGCGTCTGTCCTATACTTCCTCTTCCACGCTCCTTCTGCAGCTCAGGCCCTGTCAAACACCCTCGGTTATTCTACAAGGCTGTTCACTAAGCTCCCAGGAGCTAGTACTTTCTATCTCTAGATACTCTTATTACATTGCCAGCATTATTCTTTCAAGATGCAAATGTGAATATGTAGCCAGAAAACTTTTTTTGGCAATACCATTTCACAAACTGAAACCTAAGCTCCTCAGCAAGGCATCCATCCCTTCACTGTTTGCCTATTGGTTATTTTTCCCCCATCCCTCCTGTTCTAAGCCAACTATTTCTTTGGCTGTCTGCAAACACTCAGGCAATTTCCTCTGCGTGGGTAACTGTTGCCTCCTTCTATACATTGGGACAACCCAATCATTTTTCACAGCGTATTTCATCTGCTTTATATCCCTGGGAAAAATTAATCAACTTTGTTACCCAGGTGCCTAGCAACTTGCTTATTTCCCTCTTAAAATACTTGTCACAATCTAATAAACCTGTCAGATATGTGTTTGTCAACACCAGTGCAAAACTCTTTAAATGCAAAGACTTTGTCTTTTTCATATTTATAAACCGCATGTTTGTTATATGCCTCGTCTATACCGCATATGTTGTAAGTGCCAGGTATCTGTTTATTATAAAACATTCTAATTGTTTTACAGATTGCTGTTGGTGCTGTTCGTATTGTTTATAATGTCGCAGTTTTCTCTTCTTTTTTTTTAAGGCAATATTTATTGAGAGGACAGAAAAGTCCCCTCAGTGGGGGTGGGGGTACCAGAGGGGGTTACCCAATAGCAGTTTTCTTAACAACATTTTTATGTTATGTGTGGGCGATAGCAATGCAAATCTAGCATTAGGGGAAGAGACACAAAACTCCTGACACAACATACACTACTTTTCATCATATCTTTGTATTAGAATAATTCGTACACTTTGAAAAAGCCAAAGGAGCATTTATATGTTGCAGAAATATTATGTTTCTTCAACAATCTAATGAGAAAAGATAGAGACAGATGGAGTTCAATTGACTAATTTTCTGCCCAGCTGCCTAGATGAAAAATAAAGATGTACTGACCCTATGCTTCTTTATGCTAAACTGCTCAAACACTCAGCCTGCTTTAGTTAACTATTATGCCAAGGTTGAGTGGACAGTATCTAGATTAACAGACACTATTCACCTGGCTGTCCCTTTTGTTCTCATTTTTTAATGTGAAGGAAGAGAGTTCTAAAAATAGAACAAACCCTTGAAACTGGCTTGCATTCCTGAATACACAATGAGATCACAGTAAAGTGACAAAATCACATCACATTTATTTGAAATAGTTCAAAAATAATATATGTATTCTTAAAATTGCTTGCACTTTTTTTTTTCTTTCCAGACCTTTCCAATCTTTTAAAACTCTTAGCTGCAAAAAAGTGCCAATTTACCCTTTAAAAACGAGCAGACTTGAGATGCTTCTCATGTTAAGTTGAAATGGAAAATCATTTCCATTTCTGTGGGTAATTCAAGACTCAAATGACTTAATTTTGACTCTCTATTTGTTTTAATTGTGTGTGTGTGTGTGTGTGTGTACACATTGTGTCAAACTTCTTCCTAACAACACTTAAAGTAGTGGGCATTTTGGTTTTCCCTTGTCGGAGGAATCTTCTTTCTCTCATAATTTTTTTCCTAAAACATTCATTAAGAGCCTGATATTAATATTATGTGCCCCTGCCTCCCTGACAATGCCCCACTACTACCAATTCCTTTCTTGTAGTAAATGTTCAGGTCCACCTATGAATGAGAACATGTGGTACACAGTTCTTTGTTCTGTGATAGATCACTGAGAATGATAGGCTCTAAATTCATCCAAGTTGCTGCGAAGTCCACAATTTTATCCTTCTTTATGGCTGCGTAGTATTCCATTGTAAATATGCATCGTTTTTTTTTTTAATCCAGTCCACTTTCGCTGGGCAGCATAGTGGGTTCCACGTTTCTTGATCCTAAACCAGGTGAAATGAGAACCAATGGGGAGCCCAAACTCCACCTGTATGCATACCACTTATGTAGCTAATCCTGACTTGTACCTCACATCTTTAAAATAAAAAAAAAGTTGTTCAAAGCCTGATATTCGTCTTACTTTCCAAATCTGTCTGCCTTAAGGGGCCATTCTACCAGTGTGTTCTCTGAACTTTCCCCTCCACTCTTTTTTTTTTTTTGAATTGCAGTCTCACTCTATCACCCAGGGTGGAGTGCAGTGGCGCCCTCACAGCCAGCTGGGTCTGGCAATCCTTCTGCCTCAGCCTTCCAAGTAGCTGGAACTACAGGCACGTACTACCACGCCCAGCTATTTTTTTATGTATTGTAGAGACAAGATCTTGCCAAGTTGCCCAGGCCGGTCTCGAACCCATGGGCTCAGGCAATCTTCTCATCTAGGCCCCCCAAAGCGCTGGGATGACAGACTTGAGCCACTGCGCCCAGTTCCCTTCACTCTTATCTGCCCCATGACTGTATTCACTTATTGGCTTCTCCATTTTTCTGTAGTAGAATTCAAAAACTGTCAAATTTACAGACGGTTTTGTCTGCAGGATGATTTCTAAATTTTAAATCAAATGGCGAGAGAAGGCATTAAAAGATTTTAAAAATTAATCCCAGTTTCTTTGAAAAATATAAATATTTAATAATCCACATGTCAACATGTTTATAGTCAGCTAGAGCTGATGGGACATCCATCACTCTGGGTCGAAAGTCAGGAGATATAAACCACACCAGTAATTTGCACAGAGAAAAAAATTATTATAAAATGATTAGCTGGAACAAGCTGGAACTAAAGAACCCTGAAGGATTCAGCAACAGCAACATCGTTGATAGGAAGCAACCACTGTGCTAGGTGGAGGCATCGAACCCAGAGAAGAAACACATTTGGAAGACAGCACTCTCGCTCTCACCCCCAGGGTTAGATTTCTCAGTGGAGACACTGTGACTTTGTCACACGGCATAGGGACAAAGTTGACTCTAGTGCCCAGAACAGGGTTGACAGCAGAAATTGCCGGCTGGATGGCCAGCAAGACTCATTGGAGTCTCAGAAAAAAACTTGGTGGAGTCTGAGTGCCACCGAGTGTCCTGCATACCGCTGGCTGCCACACATTGCAAGAGTAAGAGAGAGAGACCACGCTGGAACCCAGAAGAGGTAACGCTTCTTCCTGCTGGGTCCCAGCCTCTGATGAAGTTTAGCCTTATGCCAGCTGCAGAAGGAGACGAGTTCACAGGGCCCAGTCTCAGAATCCCAAGCAGGGCAAAGAACAGTGGAATTATAGCTGAGAGGCAATACGTTGATGAATGGCACTAAACATATGCTCTCACTGATCAGAATTCCCTCCCTGATTGCTGTAAACATTTGAGTTATGACCAGTGACCTAGACGTCAGGAACTCACCTGGTTTCGCATCACAAAGAAACATTTTTAGGGATTTCGAAGTCTCAGGGGCTCAGTAAGCCAATGCATAGAATTACCAACACTGCCGATGAATAGAACTGTAACTAAGATAAGGCAAAAATAGCATGGAAAATGTGAACCCTCTACATACGAGGTCTGACAATTAAGTTTGCAAACTTGCCACTGTGTGCTTACGTTGGCAGCCAGGTACAAACAACTTGATAAAGTTTCATAACCTTGGTCTATCAGTGTCTCACAGCTGTGTTCGTGTTGACATATGGCAGTGTCTTGTTGAATGGTGTTCATTATTGTTGTTGCGTGTTTTCGTGTGCTGTTGTGAGAAGGTTGGAGTTTGAATTAGAACAACAAACAAGCATTACATTTCTTGTTAAACTTGGCAAGAGTAGAAATGAAATCAAGGACATGTTACTCCAAGTTTACAGGGATAATGCCGTGAAGAAAACAGCAGTGCATACGTGGATTAAAAGTTTTTCTGGAGAAAAAGAAAGCATCACTGATGAAAAGAGGTCAGGATGTCCAGTAATGATCAGAACTGAGAAAACATTGCAAAAAATTGTCAAATTGTGTGTCAAAATCATCCGCTGACGGTGAGAAGCATAACAGACCAAATAAATAATCGATAGAGAAACAGGAATATCTTAACTGAAAATCTTGGCTTGAGAAAGGTATGTACAAAAATGGTCCCAAAAGAGCTCTGGCATCAAGACAATGCACCAGCTCACACAGCCCTGTCTGTGAGGGAGTTTTTAGCTGGTAAACACATAACCGTATTGGAGCACTCTCCCTACACACATGATCTGGCTCTCAATTGACTTTCCTCTTTACCTGAACAGGAAATGTTGAAAGGAACCAGGCTCAGTGGCTCAGCCTGTAATCCCGCGCCTTTGGGAGGCTGAGGTGAGTGGATTGCCTGAGCCTGCGGGTTTGAGACCCGCCTGGCCAGGCCAGACCTCATCTCTACAATAAATCAAAAAAACTAGCCAGGCGTGGTAGTACTTGCCTGTAGTTCCAGCTACTTGGAAGGCTGAGCGGAAGGATCGCCGGAGCCCAGCAGGTCGAGGCTGGGTGGCCAGGAGCAGCCACTGCACTCCAGTCTGGGCGACAGAGTGAGACTCCAACTCAAAAAAAAAAAAAAAGAAATGTTGAAAGGAAGACATTTTGATGACATTCAAGACATGAAGGGTAATACAACAACAGCTCTGATGACTCTTCCAGAAAAAGAGTTCCAAAATTCCATTGATGGGTGGACTAGGCATTGACATTAGTGCAAAACTTCTCAAGGGGAATATTTTGATGGTGACCTTAGTGATATTCAGCAATGAGACATGTAGTACATTTTATTTTCTTTTGTGTGTGTATGTTGGAGTCTCACTCGTGTCACCCAGGCTGGAGTGCAGTGGCATGCTCACGGCCACCACAGCGTCAACCTGCTGGGCTCAGGCGATCCTTCTGCCTCAGCCTTCCAAGGAGCTGGAACTACAGGCACGCACCACCATGCCCAGCTAATTTTTTGATTTATTGTAGAGATGGGGTCTCACCAAGTTGTCCAGGCTGATATCGAACCCGTGGCTCAGGCAATCCTCTCACCTCGATCTCCCAAAGTACTGGGATTATAGGCGTGAGCCACTTTTCTAGAATGAGCTCACAAACTTCATTGTCACACCTCGTATGTACCTAAAATGTCTTACCTTATGGTTTCATGTTGACATACCCAATATGAAAATAAATTGTATAAAAATGAAATGTGTCTTTAAGATCTGACCATAGTTCTATGTCAGCTACTAAGATACCACCTTTTTTTGATATAATGCTTGGATCCTTTTCTAAAAATTTTTAAATCCTGGATTATTATGTTTGTTTTTAAGGTGTTTTTTAATACCTTAATCAAAAGTATTTGTTTTATCTGTGTTTAAATTTGCTACTGCACCATTTATTCAAAACTCTGGTCAAACATCCCTGGACAACAGGTTTAAATGAAGGTAAGAGTTGAGTGATTTTGATAATTGCTTTGTCTTTCCTTGGACTGCAGATGAAAGGAGACACAAATTAAATTTGGTAATTTTTTAAAAATCAATGATTTTTTTTGTTGTTGCTTTTGACCTTCAAGAAGAGGAAATGTGAAGTCTTGAAAATACACTGAGGAGAAGGCTTGGACCTTTTGCTTCTGACTTCTAACTGTTGTTTGTAGGCTTTGAACTTAGGCAAGCAATCAGCCTGTTTCCTGTATGTATTCAGAAAAGTGAACTGGACTGATTTTCAATAGATATTAACTTTTGTGTATGCCTCTAGAGGATCCTGCAGGTACTGATAACAATTTGGCAAGATATCTGTCATTTATGCAACTACAAGTCCAAAACATACCGCTGTATCATTGTCCCATAAAGTAAGCAAGAGTTCCCCGGGACTTTAACTAAGATGCTTAAAGAAGAGTTTTAACCAACCAGAGATATCTGGCATAGATTTCTGCCCAAGAGTTAAATAAAACTCTTTTTTTCCCTTTTGCTTCTTCCGTTGTATTGATAGAGATGAATATGAGAGCAATTCCTTCTGAGGATAATATTTAATATCGGTTTTTAGCTTTTCTTTACATACACACATTAACAGAAAATTTTTAAATAAGAACAAGTGACATTTCCTGTCACTGTACCACTGGTGAAAGGTGACACATTGAAATAGAAAATGTGAAATACCTAGAAGAATCTCTATTCTTTCTCGTTTTTCAAATTTCAATGTGTTTTTGAAATAAATAATTTCATATCCCTTTCATGAAAGAAAGCATATATCATGAAGGCATTATCCTTTTTAAAAGAAAAATAATTCTAAAAAATATACTTTGCAATATTCTCTAAATGCTGCTGGAAACTTAGTACTTTTAAGAACAGAAACAAGAACATAAAAAATATAACTAAACTTCAAAGTCCTTGTGACAGGATGACTGTGTTGTATAACCTTTTTTGATCTCTCATAAATAAAGAATCATTTCTGCAAACCTTAGAGGTGAGAGCTGCAATGTTTAAATTTTAAGGACATTCATTCTAACAAAAACTCAGAAAACCAAGGTAGTGTTGGGAGTTGATGGGAAGTTTGACTTTATTTTGCACTCAGCTAGAATTGTGGAATCTTGCCAATGGGTGAAGAGTAATTCTCAGTTATTTATTTAGTTAAAACATTCTAACCATTGTTTACTTCACTTATTAAGTATGTTCAAAAGTCTCTGGGGCGGCCCAAAACATTTTAATAACAATTTTCAGGCAAATGATGCCAATGGAAATCCAGTGTTTAAAGAAATTTGCAGGGTAATATCCCTGAACCTCTTTAATGGGTTAATTTGAGAACTTGCAAAGTTCCTTTTGTAGGAACGGACTGCTGACATAACCTTTAAAGAGAAGTGTTATGGATTGCCAATTTGGATGCTGTTATAAATTGGGGTCATGTACTCAGACAGATGATGGAATTAATATTATCGTTCTGCACTTACTTGAGATTACAGGAATTATCAAAACAAAGAGAGAGAAAGAGATCAAGCAATGATAGAGAAATTTGGTTTTTGGTACTCAGGCTTGCCATCATTGATTTATTATTTTTCTTTTTTCTTGCTTGCAGTTGTCTTACATCCGATTTTCCTTGTATAAGAATCAACTGACATAATGAGATGAACCAAAAGAATTCCAATTTAGATATGGGATATCCACTTGATTTTATAATCCAGCCATATTGAGGGTGACAGCGAGAAAAGAGACAGCATCCTCCGGTTAGGCTCAGGCACTGTCTGACTGACTCTCTGGAGTGTGGTAAGTGTCCTCCTGAGAGGTGCAGTCCTCGACTGGACCTGTACTGAGACCAGGCTCTTGACTTGGTTTCAGTAAAGAATTCAAGGATGAGCCACAGCCAGTAAAGGAAAGAACTTTAATTTAAACTGAAAGTACACATTCAGGGAAGTGATGATGATCTCCAAGCAAGAGATGCACCGAGGTTAGGTAGTACTGACTTTTTTCCAATATATTTTCGTGTCAATTACAAGTTCAGGAAGCTTCTTAGTCTCTCTCAGGCTCAGTGATTTTCCATTCCCTGTTATGCCTGAGCTAGCTAGCCTCTCTCAATGTAATAAATTTAAATGGATAGTTTAAAAATAGGGTAAAATGGAGCCGGGCTCCGTGGCTCAGCCTGTAATCCCGCGCCTTTGGGAGGCTGAGGTGAGTGGATTGCCTGAGCCCGTGGGTTCGAGACCCGCCTGGGCAGCGAGACCTCATCTCTACAATAAATCAAAAAAATCAGCTGGGCGTGGTGGCGCATGCCTGTAATTCCGGCTACTCAGAAGGTTGAGGCGGAAGGATCGCCGGAGCCCAGCAGGCCGAGGTTGCAGTGGCCGGGAGCGGCCACCGCACTCCAGTCTGGGCGACAGAGTGAGACTCCAACTCAAAAAAAAAAAAAAAAATTGGGTAAAATGGAGATTTTTTTCTGATTTTAACATTCATAGGTGTCTAGTTAATAACAAATTCTTTCTCAACTGAAACTGTTACTTAGTGAGTTTTGTTTGCAATGTTAAAAAAGGATATAATCGTGTAAAATGAAAGTCGTTACATATTATTTAGCATAGAAATGGAGTTAATTGTGTATGCAATTAAAAGTAATTGAAATATATATTTATTTTCATTTCTTCTACAAAGCAGGTTGGTGAAAACCCCCTAAATTAACCAAATAAACTACATTTTCTCTCAAGGCCTCAAGTGCTTACCATTCTTAGGTTTTTAACCTTCAAGGAAACTCCTGATAACAGGCCAGACTGAATGAAAATGGGCAGCAGGTGAATTTAAAAGACCAGTATGAGCTTGGTTATAAATAGCATATATTGAACAATTTTGCTTTCTGAGGGGCACTTAGATTGATATCCAGGCTTTTCTATTTGAATACCATTTAGGTAGAGAGTGAGCTACGTGTGCTTTGGTACATTGGCAAATATATGTTTGCTAGTAGATTTGTAGAATCCTATATTTCCTACATATTTTACTTAACATGTTGGAGTCCTTCTCACCCTGATAAAATTGAACGTTACTTAGCATGATCTAACAGAACTTCATTTCCAGTTTACTTTCTTCTCATATCCTGTAATGTGGTGTCTAAATTGGGTTGAATGCTCACAAATGGAACAAAAATATAGACAAATGAAAAGCCTTGTTTCCTATTCTTAATGTTCTACATTGGTTACTTCTTAGATTTTTAAAAAGCAACAGGCTTCAGAACTAAGTGATTTTCTAAACTTTTTGAGAAGTTATTTCTGCACCAAAATGGTTAACATTGTCAGTAAACACTCCAGATATTTCTTGATTTTTTTTTTCATTATTTTGGGTACTGAGCAAAATATTGGAAGCTATGTAAAAAATCTGTAACAGTATGATGAACTTTCTGTTGGCATTCCACCTTCTTTTTTGTTCCTTCCTGCGGTCCCTCATGTGTCTCAGAGGCAGGAAACCAAGAGTTTACATTTCTCAGGCTCCCTTGTCATCAGGGTTCCATTTGAGGTTCACCAATGACAGGCACTTGAGTGATATTTGGAAGGCAGAAAAGAATGAAAAGCCATTTTGTCCTGAGAATAGCACACAGGCAGAAAGTCTATGGCAGATGACTTCCTGCCGTTTCACAAGAGATTTTCTGATTTATTTCAGTGAATAACCCTCTTCCGTTCTACAGGTTGCTGAGATAATTATTGAATGTTATTTATGATTTGTTGTGTTATCTGATTTCTAAACTTCAAAAGCATTTTCCATGATCTTCAGGTTTTCAACGATTCCAGCAGTCTTATTAGCCTCTGTGCCCTTGTGTTTCATTCCTTTCAGCATGAAACACTTACAAAGGTTTTTGGTTTCCCAACAAAATTTGACCAAACCAACTACTTTCATGTAATAATAATCCTTAAGTTGTTAGGTGTTTCTAGGAGGATATGATTTTTGAATTATTTTTCTCACATTATTTCTCTATGCACCTTTCCCTTTCAAAGAAATCTATCCAAGTTTAGGGAAGCAATTTCCCTCTCAAATAATTTCAGTTACCACTGACCACTCACCTCATTTACTGTCTCTTACAAATTTAATAAAGTTCAAATCTCTTAGGTTTACTGATAGCAATTCTTTCCATGAACCTGCCTTTTCAATATTATTTTCCTCTCCTCTCTTTTACATACTATATTCATTAGCAAACTGGAACAGTTACATATTTACAATCCAGGGTAATATTCCTTTTAATTTAAATGCTATTCTACTATTTATTCTAAGGGGATATTTTCCCTTTTATCCCCACTTGCCAAAATTTATTCTGATCACACATCTGAAAGAGTATCTGTTCTGTCATTTTCCAAGTAAATGCCATACATATTTTTTATTTTCATTTTATTTTCTGGAATTCAGTTAAAAATTTTTTTGATTCAGCGTTGTATATGCTGTCTTAAATTCATATTTAGGTTTCAGTACAGAATGTACTATATGATCCAGCAAAATTAATTTCTTTGTTTATTATCACTTACTATATCTCTCCAGAATGTCTGGATCATAGTCAATGCTTAATTTCATTGAAAGGGTGAAAACAAACTTTAAAAAGACTAGATATTATAAAAAATACTAGATATTATCAAAACCAACTTTTAACCAAACATATCTAAATACTAGGTACAATATAAAAAAAAATTTCTAATAACCAATTATATTGAATTAAGAAAAATCCCCCCAAATTAAAGGAATTGAAATAGACTGGTGAGCATACTTGGAAGATGTCAAACATGTGCTTACACATAAGGAAAATTACTCAAAGAGTCACATCTAAATGAAAGACTGAAGGATCCGGGTTCAGTGGCTCAGCCTCTAATTCCAGCACTTTGGGAGCCTGAGGTGAGTGGATTGCCTGAGTCTGCATGTTCAAGACCTGCCTGGGCAACTTAGCGAGACCTCATCTCTACAATAAATCAAAAAATTAGCTGGGTGTGGTGGCGCACGCCTGCAGTTCCAGCTACTTGGAAGGCTGAGGCGGAAGTATCGCTGGAGCCCAGCAGGTTGAGGCTGTGGTGGCCAGGAGCGTGCCACTACCCTCCAGCCTGGGTGACAAGAGTGAAACTCCAACTCAAAAAAAAAAAAAAAAAAGAAAAAGACTGAAGGGAGAATATCAAAAAACCTCAACCAAAAGAAATCAAATTTCTACCAGGATTTAACAGATGCAAAAGTAAATATTCTCTGGGCTAAGCAATCTCAAATGTAGAGCTCATCATCCAAAATTATAGCAACAAATATAAAAAAAATTCTTGGAGTCAGCAGAGAAAAAAAAAAGAGCAATATTACAGTCACGAAGAAAGTCTTTGAAGTGTTAAATGTCAGTTAAATGATGTACAAAAAGCTTTGGTTGCTAATCAGAAAAAGGTAGAAACACAAAATAATTTAAATTAATCAAGTATAATATTTAGAAATAATCACATAGTAATTGAAATTAAAATCGCCATGACAAGCTGGGCTCGGTGGCTCAGCCTGTAATCCCATGCCTTTGGGAGGCTGAGGTGAGTGAATTACCTGAGCCCGCGGGTTTGAGACCCGCCTGGGCAACTTGGTGAGACCTCATCTCTACAATAAATCAAAAATCAGCCGGGTGTGGTAGTGTGTGCCTGTAGTTCCAGCTACTTGGAAGGCTGAGGCGGGAGGATCACCGGAGCCCAGCAGGTCAAGGCTGCAGTGTCCGGGAGCGGCCACTGCACTCCAGTCTGGGTGACAGAGTGAGACTCCAACTCAAAAATAAAAAATGAAAAATACAAAAATAAAATCGCCGTGACATATTGAATTACAGATTGACTTCAGATACCTTAGAAGAGAACTAATGTGGTAAATAAATATGTAAAACAAACTACCCAGGTGAAATAGAAAAACAAAGAGATTGAGTATACTGAAAGGAGGGTTATAAAACATAGATTAAGAAGGTCCAACATATGTCTAACTGGTGTTCCAGGATAAAATTTTACAAATGAAAGGGAAACCACATCCCAAATGAACATGACTGAGAATATTCCAGAGATTATCAAAGATATGATTCTTCAGATTTATGAAGCCTGACAAACTCAAAGCCAGATAGCTGAAAAAAAGAATTGTTCTTTATGAATCTGAATAACACCAAAGACAAAGAGATGATTTAAAAATAAAAAAGAAAGATGAGATGTCTACCAAAAAAATCAAAGCATAATTTCTCAGTACTAACAGTGGAAGACAAGATGTAGTAGAATTGCCTTTTTCTTAAGAACAGTGAAAAAATCTCAGCTTAGAATTTAATATTTAATTAAATTAATATATTAAAACTTAGGTAAGGCCAATCATTTCCCAAACTAAGAAAACTGAAGTATTTACCATAATAGACAGCAAATTAGGAAATATCTAAATAATATAAATCAGAAAGAAAGAATATGACCCCATCTGGAAAATGTAAAATGCCAGAAAAAAAATGTAAGTAAGCGTTTATCTGCAGTTCAACAAATGTAAAATAAAATTTATTTCATAAACAATAATAAAGATAAATAGTTTGGAAAATAAGTTAAAAATTAAGGCAAAAGTACTAATAATAACACTTAAGACAAAAAAAAGTGTGATTAGAATTTCCAAGACAACTTAGGGTAGGAATATGTCAATTTAATTACATAACATTTAATAAGTTCATCAAAAAGTGAAGGGAAGAAGTGGAAAACTTTTAAAAAATAAAATGCATGAATTCTAAAACATCAGAATAAAACACAGAATTACCAATGTTTGAAGAGGAGAAAATTATAAGCATAGAAAATGTGAAACAAAACTGGGCTCAGTGGCTCAGCCTGTAATCCCACGCTTTGGGAGGCTGAGGTGAGTAGATTGCCTGAGCGCGCGGGTTCGAGATCCGCCTGGGCAACTTGGTGAGACCTCATCTCTACAATAAATCAAAAAATCAGCCGGGTGTGGTAGCGCGCGCCTGTAGTTCCAGCTACTCGGAAGGCTGAGGCGGAAGGATCACCGGAGCCCAGCGGGTTGAGGCTGCTGTGGCTGGGAGTGGCCACTGCACTCCAGTCTGGGCAACAGAGTGAGACTCTGACTCAAAAAAAAAAAAAAGAAAATATGAAACAAATAAAATTAACCAAATTAGATTGCATAAACAAACCCAATATATTTGTAATCATAAAAAGTACAAATAGACTAAACATACTCATTCAAAACTAGTCAAAATGAATTTTTAAAATCCTGTTACATGTAAAATATAAATACATAGAAAAATTGAAACAAGTATGTATAAAAGTATATTAATGTAATGAACAAAAGAAAAATGATATAGATTTATCAAAAACAAATATTTAGAATTTAAGACAGAAAAAAATAATTCCTAAGGAAAAACAAGATCATCAAACCACAATTTCAAACATATCATGGAAAAAAATAAACAGAAAATTTGACCAGTATACCATCGAAATGCACACATTTAAAAACATGCTTTGGTAATTGATAGACCAGGTAGTCAAATTTAATCAAAATAAATATTTAAACAAAGCAATCAATACACAAAATCTAACAGCTGGACAGAGAATTCTGCATTGAAGTTTCTAGCCTCAACAAATTGGTATTATACCATGGATTATCATGTTTGTGGGTTTGGGAAGATCATACGATATTAGAAATGAAAAAGATATTTTTGAAAATATGTTTGGAAACTGACTAAATGAAGCTTATTGCTTTCAATCCGTGTTTTCCTTTACTCCATATTTTCATGATACGTTTATGCTCTCCTCTGTGGAGCACAATTATGCTACATTAATCCTCCAATGTTTAGGTCACTACACTGGTATTGGGTCACTATACATACTTTCACTAGTACGCAGAGTAAAGACCCAGTACCTAGTAGAACCTCAGTGAGTATTTTTGATTGTTCAAAAGACATCTACCGTGAGCTGTTTGAAGCTAAAGGTTCTGCCTCTGTTACCCGTTCAGATCTTTCACTGTAGTGCAAGCCACTATATTTATTCCTTTAATTTAAAATGCCCAGAGGATATTTATCTTTCCCTCTCAAGCCTGTTCCTCCCTTGCTTTTTTGTTGTCCACTGTCAGTGAACAGAATGGCATATACCCCAAAAAGGGAATTCCAAGTTAGAAACTGCAAAGAGGCTCTCCATTCCCTCTCCACCATCATCCCTGATCTCTACCATTTAGACAGAATCTCTGAGCCTTTCTCTCTTGATGACTGTGCTAGCAGGCTAACCGTTCTTCCTGCTTCTAGTTTTGTTCTATCCTATTACTTTCTGTATTGTTCAACCAAAACAATCTTCAGAAATACATATCAAATGATGGCACATTCCTCCTGAAGAATTTTTTTCGATTCCCATCGCCTACAAGATAACTTCTAAAGACATTTTTGCAATATATGTGATCTCTCAACAGCTTGCCTTTTCTCAGCTTTCTAGCCTCAAATCCTACTTTTTCTCTCATACTCATCAAGGCAGCACATAGAATTGTGCTTTCTTTTTTTTTTTTTAACTTCCGTGGTGCAACATGCCTTCTCTTGACACCACCACTCAGACAGCCCCCACCACTTGGAAATTTCTTCTTGCGTCTTATCCCGACCAGCCTTGCTAATTTCCACATCATAATTCAGCTCAACATTATCTCCTTGAAGGAATGTGTTTGTGATTTCCGCTAGTTCTGATGTTTTGCCATGTCCCATTTTAGCCTAATGAGCATAGTGCTATTGTAATTCCCATCTCTGGGTAGATTCTTTTCCTAGGCATATAATTAACTCTAGGTTGCAAGCTCTTTGAGAATAGAGAAATAATTAGTCACTTGTATATGCCTGTGGCACGTCGTTGCTGGACGTGTATGACTCACGTTTCATAGGAAATGTGTGGTTGAAGTAGTGAAGAAAGGAATGAAAGGAGTTGGGAAGGATGGGGAGAAATACAGCTTGTCTTTATTTTTCTATCAGTTAAATGAAGCAATTTAAATTTATTGCTCACCGAATAGAATTAAGCCTATTTATTGCTTTCTTTTGAGCGTCTTGTCAGTGCACCCAAACTTCTCAAAATGCTGTAAGGAATACTTTGGAGACAAGCTCATTTCTCCAGTCAGACACAGCATCCTTCTTCAGTAATTGTAGTATATTTGAAACATTTTTCTTTTAATTGTCCTAAGAAGTAAGAATTAAATGGTATTCCCATTTTAAAGACAACAAGCCAAGTAACACAAAACTTTCTTGAGTTAAGTAGTGAAAATAGAGTATTCTGATGCCTGCTTCTGTATTGCATAAGACATGACTTTGCGTGCTCTCAGGCATCTTTCTCTCTCCTTTCTCTCCAATTCCCACATGTATGTGTATAAAGCCTTCCATTTTGACTGCATATTCAAGTGTTTTATTTGCATGCTAACTGAAAAAATAATTCACATGTACCTACAACTTATTTTATCATATAGTGTTAATTTCCTTATAAATGCCTTCTCTCAATGCATCCGTCCAAAAATTTCTACGAGATAAGTAGTAGTATCACTATTTGAGTTAATGAGGTGAAATCTAATCGTGATCTTCACAGCTTGTACTAGATTCCACTTATGTCTGCAACTCGCTTTTTAGGGGGAAAGAACTGAGTAAGTTCAAAGACCATAAGGTCAGGAGTGGTAGCAGGAGCCCAATCCACACAATATGAGAGCAGAGTGAAAAGATAAGAGGTAAGAGAGATGGGCAGTGAAAAACACTGATTATTTGACAAAATGAGAACAATCAGAGACCTGATATTGAAGGGGTGTAGATTCCCTGCGGAGTGATGTCCTGCTTAAAATATAAATAGAATTTTGCCCTAGCTTGTCCTGCCAGTGGGAAAACTTTTTTTTTCCTCTTCTCTATACCTATTTGCCAAATCTTAATAAAAAATTATGCTCGGGAAAACTTTTTTCCACAGTCTTATTTTATCTTGTTTTGTGCTTTTTTTGTTTCCCTTCTTTAAATCATAGGTGGCACTGACTTTCATATGGGGATAGACCAGTGAAATGAGACCGCATGAATGGAAACAAAAATTCAGAATGTAAGAATCATAAACTAAATGATACAATAATTTGTATATCTTGGGAAGACCTTTGAGCTTCTACTGGTTATGGAATTGAATATCAAAGTCAAGGTTACCGAGGGGCGTAATGTTGAGAGATGCTCACTCACCTGCCTGACATCACAGCTGAAGAGTACCAGGACCCTGGTTTCAACATAAATCTATCTGACTTCAAAACAATTCATCTTGCGAAACTGAAACATGCTAGAGAATGCTCATAGCAGAAATGGCCTCACCAGGCAACTGTGAACGTGATCCTCCTTGATCCCTTGGTGCCTCCACTTATTTTTCTGCAAAATAAAAGGAGAATGGTACAAGCCTGAAAAGCTTGTTTTGAAAATTAAATGGATTAATGCATGTAAAATGCAAAAGAGCACCTATCATATTTAACATTATGTTTCACACGTAAGAACACTTAGTGTCAATACTAATGTCATTTTACAACGCCTCTCTACAAGGGGAGACCTCAAAAAAATGAAATTACTTTTTTGGAGTGTGGGCTCCTTGTAGTACAAGTTTCGCCCTCTAGGTAAGTGTTGTAGGAACCCATTGGCATCAGTGTGCCAGCGAGCGTTGTTGTGGGAGGCTGAGTTTGACTTCAGTGAACTTATTTTTGGAGATTCTTTTAACCATTTGCCCATTTCCTCATGAGTAATTTATGATACACCTGCAAATACCGAGCTGAGTGTCCAGCAGTTTTTGACCATAAAATGGCATGACTCCCATACCCTACCCTCCCTATTCACTGGATCGTCCCCCAAGTGACTTTTTTTGGTTTCTCTGCATGAAAGATGTCCTCAAAGGGAAACATTTTGTCGATGGGGAAGAGGTGAAACAAAAAATGACTGAAAGGCATCAAAAGACAACAAAATGGATGAGTTCAAAAACTGTTTTGAGCAGCGGAGAAAGCATCTTGATGGATGTATTGCATCAAATGGAGAGTACTTTGAAGGTGACTGAAGTTTAAACAGGTAAGAATGCATACACCATTTTTTATTAAAAAATTTGGTATTTTGGGGTTCACCCTTGTATATATTTTGCCATTGTTATAAACTCATAGGTTGAAGACATGGTTTACAAACATATAGCCTATGTATAATATATAGAAGTAACATATGATTCAATATTATATGTAATATTAGCATATAAAGTATTAATATACAGAATTATAGTGTGTATATATGTGTGATTTTCATTTCTAAATAAATATTTTCAGGGTTAATATATGCAGATTAGTTAAAGAATTTTAAGGTCTTTTCAATCAGTTCAGGCTGCTATAACAAAATACCAGAGACTGAGTGGCTTAAATAGTGAAAAATCATTTCTCATTGTTCTGGAGATGGGGAATTCCAAGATCAAGATACTGACAGATGTATTACATGCATTATATGTGCACATATATTATATATACATGTGCGATACACACACACACACACACACACACACAGACACACACACACACACACACACACATTGATCACCTTGTAAACATTAAACTGCTTTTTGAGGTAAGGAATTAATAGAGTGCATTTATATAGAAAAGATAAAAGTCAGGTTACTGATCTATCCTAGTTGTCTAGAATGTTTGTCTGCCTTTGCTGTGGACTGAATGTTTGCTATCTCCCCCAAAATTTATATGTTGAACCCTTAATCAATTAAATAAAATGTAGGCAACTGAAGGTGGAGCCTTTGGGAGATAATTAGATTAGGTGATGATGGCGGCATGCTCATGACAGGTTTAACGTCCTTATAAAAAGAGGAAGAAGCCGGTCTCGGTGGCTCAGCCTGTAATCCTGCGCCTTTGGGAGGCTGAGGTGAGTGGATTGCCTGAGACCGCGGGCTCGAGACCCGCCTGGGCAGGCGAGACCTCATCTCTACAATAAAATAAAATAAAATAAAAAATTTAAAAAAAAAAGAGGAAGAGTCAGTCTTTCTCTCTCTCCCCCCCCCGCCCATCTTTCTCTTTCTCCTTCTCCTTCCTCTCTCTCTCTCTCTGTGTGTGTGTGTGTGTCAAGCACCAAGGGAGGGGCCATGTGAGCATATAACAAGAGGGCCATTGCAAACCAGGAAGAGAGCCCTTCACTGACACCTAATCTGTCAGCACCTTGACCTTGGAATCTCCCAGATCCAGAACTGTTAGGAATTGCTGTTCGTTATTTAAGCCACTCGGTCTCTGGACTTTTTCTGTAGCAACTGGAACAGACTAAAACAGCCTTAATATTCTTTAAATAAGCTATGTAGATTGAACTCTAAAAATATAATTTATCAAAGTTATGTGAACTATCATTGTGTCTTACCTGCTGCAATCTTTAATACTGCATATCTTAAAAGTAAATTAAAATTTAAGTATTTAAAAATTCACAGTGAGACAAAATTGGAATTTGCTTGTAAAAAGAGAGCAATAAAAAATGAGCAGCAATGGGAAATCTATATACTAAGGACACTACTATGTTTCAGCCAAGTTTGAGAGGTAAAACTCCCTAAAGAGAAGGTAGGCACTCCCTAATATGACCCTACTTCAGACTATCACTAATATTATCTTAATGGTTCCTATTGTGAATAGATATTCTATGTTTAATCCTAAACTGAAATTTTTATTGTGTCTGAAATTATATCTGGGGCTCTATAGGTCAGATTTCTCCAGAAAAGCAATACAGTGTATATATATGTGTGTGTGTAGAAAGGGGTGTTTATAACGTGATTTATTTCAAGGAATTGCCTCATAAGATTATAAAGCCTGGCCAGTCCAAAATCTGTAGGATGGACTGGCAGACTAGAGTCCCAGGAAAAAAGCCAATGATGCAGTTCAATTTAAAGGCCTTCTGCTGAAGAATTTCCTCTTGCTTGGTGAAAGCCAGTCTTTTGTGCTATTTAGTCCTTTCCACTGATTAGATAAGGCCCACCCACATTGTGGAGGTCAATCTTTTTTACTCAGAGTTCACAGTTTTAAATGTTCATCTCATCCCAGAACATACAAAACCATTAAGAATAATGTTTGACCACGTATCTGAGCATCATGGTGCAGCCAAGTTGACACATGAAATCAATCATTCCAGAAGCTATTAACATTTTTTACATAGTGACTGTAAATTACAGTAAAATTGGAACAATGAAGTTACTACATAATTATTTCTTCATCAGTGGCAAGTGAAAACACAATTAGCCTGTGGTTGACATGGGTAACTATACTTTACGCTAATCTCTGTGTTTTATTTGGCTTACCTAATTAACTCTACATTGTACTCTAGACATGACTTTGCTGCAGGAAACCTCTGGGGAGTCTCTTGAATAAAGTTTGAGTGCCTAAGAGAGCCAAATAAGCAACAAATCATTGGATACCAGAGAAATCCAAATGTTAGTTCTCTCCCACCAAAAGGGATGTGTGATATTAAGACCAGTGATTCTTTACAGTTTTCCATTTATTCGGATGCCTCTACCTTATTATATTTTGTATTCTTAGGAGCAGTAAATTGCTGAAGTTAAAAAAATCAGTCATCAGACGGAAATGTGTTGCTCTATCATGGACAAAACAAATGAAGTGGTTTATTAGCCAGGGTATTAGGAAGCAATTGATAGGATAGACCAAAAAGTGACTCCTTTCTAAGCAGAAATTTTCTAGGATTTTGTTTTGTTTTGTTTTGCGTTATTTTGAAACTTCCCCTTTTAAAACTTTTCAGGACAAAAAAGTTTCGGTCACATATTAATGTACGGTGTCATAAATCTCCACATGCCCATCACACAACTTCAACGGCGATGGCTCTGTCAATCTTGTTTCATTTATAGCCATCACTCCTCTCCCGCTAACCCTGACTTTGTAACATCCACCTGTAAAGGAACCATAATCTGATTATCGCAGTTGAAATCAGCATTAACTCTTTACTACAATCAAGACACCACTCAGCATTCAAGTGTCCCTTTTTCATGTTGTTTGTTTGTTTGTTTGTTTGCTTGAATACAAGCCAGCTTCAACCTGCTTTTGGTTAATTTGCTCTTAGGTCTCTTTTAATAGATATGTTCTTCTTTCCTTTTTTTTTCTTTTTTTTTCTTTTGCAATTTATTTGTTGACTAAACTGGGTCATCTCTCCCCTAGAGTTCCCATGTTCCAAACTTTGATGATTGAAGCTCTACGATGTTGTTTAATGCTCTTCTATCTTTTTTTTTATATTTCTACCGGTTGAATTTTGGGACTTGTTCTATTTCAGATTCAACTTTAGGCAAGGATGCTTCATTGAGGATGTTGTATCCTTGCATCAGGAGGCAAATCGAATCTGTTGTTTTTGTGTTTTTCACTACTGATGATCATTACTTGAATCCAGTATTTTGTTAAGGGTAAAATATTCAGTAAACTTAATTTCCCACTGCAAATAAAACTGAATGTTTACCACCAAGCCCTTGTATCCACACTAGAGAAACAACTGGTATTAAGACATAGTGACCCACCATTTATTAAACAAAGTTCACCCAAATCTTACTAAATGTAGGGCACTGTGCTAGACACTGGGTACACAAAGATAGATAAGACACAATCCCAGTTTTTAATTAGCCAACAGCCTGGCAAATGAACTAGACAAACAAATATATTAAAATATGATAATCACTGTCTAGTTTCATATAAAAGGAGAAAGGGTGAGCTGATACAGAAATAAGCAACTGCTATGCAATTTCGGAGATTACCTCTCTGTATATCTATGATTGGTGTGTGCTTCTTATAAATCATTTAAAAAATGTTAAAGTCACTTGACCACTTTATAACAAAACTAGAAAATAAAAATGATGTATATTTCCATATATTAGCCAAACAGAACTGTGATCATTTTATGTCTATATTGTATCTCTGTCTTCATTTAAAATCTCTCTTTTTTTTTTAAAGGTGGTAAGGCAGACTTTATTCAAGAGAGGTCATGGTGATAAATACGAGAGTCACTGCCAGGTGGTCTTGCAGGTGGGAAGAGAGACTGACCTCAACTCCCAGTTAAAATCTCAATGTAGGTAGTTGGATGCCCTGCCTTTTCCCAAATATCTTCATATACGAGGAGGAATCCTCCGCAAAAACAGAATTATTTTTGGAGGACAAGCCCCTCGAACGACAGGCTCTTCCTACTAGATAAGTCTTCCAGGAACCCATCAGCTTCAGTGAAGCGGCTAGTGTTGTTGGGAGAGGCTATGTTTTGGGCTTCAGTGGATTTGGGGGGAGAGTCTTGCAACACATTTGCCCATTTGAGGATGGGTCATTTTCCAGCATACTTGCCTATCCTGCACTGAGTGTTCAGTAGTTTTTGACCAAAAACAGCATGACCCCACCCCCACCCCACCCTCCCTATTCACCCGATCTCACCTTGAGCGACTTTTTTTGTTGGTGTGTTTCTCTGGATGAGAAAAGTCCTCAAAGGGAGATGTTTTGGCTTACATGGAAATGGTGCACTAAAATACATCAAAATTGATGAGTTCAGAAAGTTTTGAGCAGTAGAAAAAGCATTTAAATAGGTGTATTGCATCAAATAGAGAGTACTTTGAAGGGGACTGAAGTTTAAACGTGTTAGAATAAATATACCTTTTTAAATAAATGCATTTCATTTCAGGGGGGTCCCTCTGGTATTGTAACCTATTTTGCCAGTATCTTTAGGGCAATCGGTTTAAACTACTAAGTAATGGATATTCATTTGGGTGAATTAATTCTACTTTAATCGGTCATTTCTTAAAACTCTTGAATAAAGATGTTGATCCAATTGCTCACTTTTTAAAGTAACTTTGAAATAAACAATTTCATGTATATAACTCTTTTAGCATTTTCTGTCATTTTCTATTTAGAGGCAATGAGAAAGGAAATACTTTAAAAAATATTTTAAATGTTGTTATGTTTCTCCATGCCAATGTTTCTCAAGTCCTTTCCCTTTTAAATCCATTTCCTGTTTAAAAGAACAAACAAAAATGTGTAAGTTCAGCTCCCCATACCCTTCCCTTGAGAAAGAGGTGACACAGAGCTGAGAAAACTTTGTTTGTATTGTACTTTCTGACATCTTATAACCGGGAGACATAAACCTTATTTCTTCTCCAAACTTTTCTGGGATTAAATTAAATAAAACATATCAAGCAAGTGACTAAATTTGATATACAAAATTTGTTAGTGTCTTATATTTTCTTTCTCCATAAAGAAGAAAAGCCCTGAAAAATAAGATACATGCTAAGAATATTGCTGGTAAGTAGTTAGTGAAGTTGAGTTAAAAACTTTCATAGGATATTTTAAAATAAACATTTTAAAATATTTTGAATGTAGAATTCTAGTGTAGTGCTTAATAGGCTTCTTCAAGTTATATCCAACCATGTGCATACATAATTAAAATATTTACTCCATAACATATAGCCCAGAGCTTTGAAAAGTTGCCATTTGGTGTTACGCAACTTAAATTTCAATCCTAGGCTGTTACTTGCTAAGGGTTTGGCCACAGGCAAATTATCTAATAACGGTAACCTCAGTTTCTTCATTTGTGAAATGGAAGTGAGAATTCCTATTATCAAGGGTTGTAAAACCAAATTAAACATCTTACTTAAAGTGGCTCAGTACAAAGTTGCTCAGTACAATTACAACAAGTAAATGGCAGTTTTTGTTTTTTTGGAAGCAGAATGATTTGTTTCGAGAGTAAATCATAAACCAAGTAAAAGATTGCAAGCAAATGCTTTCATACAGATGAAAAAGCCCTTCCTATGAAAGTTTCTAACTCTACTTCACTAACTACCTACCAACAGTGTTCTTAGCATGTATCTTATTTTTCAGGGCTTTTCTGAGTCTCCCAGTCACAAGGAAGAAAACTAGGATCCAAAGCATTTACTCAATTTGTGTGTTTCTGCAATGAGTAAAATTGAACCCAGTCTGTGTGACCCAAGGCCTTTGCCGATTGTACTGGTCATTTCTCAGAGGAATAATAAAGTGAGATGCCGCAGACAAGCCTCAATGTATGGCAAAGAGGGCCCAATTAGTGAACAAGTGTCCAAAATACCAGCTCTGGTGTATGGCTTTCCACCGTTCCCTGGTCTGGCTAGCAGTCATATTTTCTTCCAGTGCTGGAAGACCTCCAAGACTCCAGCTCTCAATCCTCACCCAAACTACAACACAATTAATCTCCCCATTACAGACTCTCTTACTTAATTGACCCTTTTTGCAATTAAACCATTGTTTTAATAATTATCTGTCTCATGTTTCTATCAACCACCATAAAATCTATATTAGAGTCGGGCTCGGTGGCTCAGCCTGTAATCCCGCGCCTTTGGGAGGCTGAGGTGAGTGGATGGCCTGAGCCCGCGGGTTCGAGACCCGCCTGGGCAGCGAGACCTCATCTCTACAATAAATCAAAAAATCAGCCGGGCGTGGTAGTGCGTGCCTGTAATTCCGGCTACTCGGAAGGCTGAGGCGAAAGGATCGCCGGAGCCCAGCAGGCGAGGCTGTGGTGGCCGGGAGCAGCCACTGCACTCCAGTCTGGGCGACCGAGTGAGACTCCAACTCAAAAAAAAAAATCTATAGTAGAAGACAGCCGAGCTGTCCTGCTTAATACTAGATCCCTGGTCTCTGACTTTGCTAGGTGCTATAGAAATGATTGTTGACTAAATATGCACATAAGCATACGTCTACATACACATTTTTAACTGTGCATTGCTTTTAAATGATGGGAAACTAGATCAAAACATGTGGGCAGCACTGCCCTATGGTATTAGCTTAGATCTTTTGAAACAAATAAAAGAATATAAAAAGTGAGAAGCAACTTCCCTCAGTCAACAAATCTAGGCTAGGGGTGCCTTAAGCAGGTATTTATGCCATCAGTGGGTTATGTGTTAATTAACTTCTATTTTATTTTCTTCCCAGGTTTGATTGTAGAGCATCTAAAAAGCAATGACATAGTCAGATTCGATGCTGTCCCTGTCCTGCGATCTGCAAAAAGAAAGGGAGAGTATCCATGCCGGATTCTTCCCAATGTATGACTGACAAGAAACAAATGAGCAAAAATTAAAACATTATTATCTGTCTTAGAAGGAAACCACTTACTGCCCTCCAAACATATTTAATAATTTACCAGTTCTGGAGAGCATGTACAAGATACATGGCATGATCCTTTTTCAAAATATTTAAATGCCCACATTTAAATTCTTGAGTGTTTGACAGTGTCTCTAATGATGTTTTCGATTTTAGCCACTTTAATTTTATAGATGGTATATACTTCAATGTCCATATTTTTTGGGAAAAAAAAAAATCTTAGCTAATAAAAGCATGGCAACATTGGACTGAGTATCAGCCTAACATCAATGAAATCAGGTGACGATAAGACTACTGTGTGCCCTCAGGCAGATTTTTGACTTGGGCATTATTGTTTTATTTATTTATTTTTTTTAAAAATTTTCCTACTAAATGAGATGTATTGGCTTTTTAGGGATTAATACTTTTAAGTTTGATGGGACTCTAGTTCAAAGGTTGAAAATTGGTGGCTTTGGGGTCAAATCCAGCTTGCTTTATTTTAAAAATATTTTAAAACAGTTGGCAAAGTTAAAAAAAAATAATGGAGGATCACTTATAAAAGTCAAGACTTAAGTTTTCTTATGAAAACTTAGAAAACCTGGCAATACTGAGGCAGCTGTCATGTGGGAACATTAGCTGAAACAGATTTGCCTGTCTCCATTAATCTCTATTTCCTCCTAACACTAAGCATACATGTCAGGTAGAAATCATCAAGTCACATTTTTCTTCTGCTTTATTACTTTTTTAAGAAAAAACCCTGACTGCTAAGCTATTTGTTTGTTACATTTCAGTTTTCTACCTCTGCTTTAATTAGAGAACTAAATAATGTAGTACAATCAAACCTTGCTGTAAGCTTACAAGATTAGCAGCAAAAAACTAGAATTTCTTCTGAGTAGGTTGATATGACATGTCCCAATGTGACATCAGCATTTTGTGAATATCTTCAACACTTTAAGGCACAGAGTTTCAGTCCTTGCTTTTCTGGCGTTTACTAATGCTTAGTTATCCTCAATTCAGTGTTCCTAAAAAGTCTCACCTCACAGGGTCATACTCATCTCCCTCTCCATCTCAATCCTTCTGTATTGGACCTTAGGACTAGCTTCCAAGATAGATTATTTGAAAAATGCATTTGCACTAAAATGCGAATAACCTTAATTTGACCACTAAACATTCATGTTCTCAGTTTGACAAACCCAACAGTAAAGCAACTTCAAGTTCAAAGCCTAGAGAAAAATGTTGCCATCTAACGTGATGAAACGACTCTGAAGTTGAAAATATCAGAGTTTGTCATAAGTTACAGGGGTTTTCCAGGTACCTCAAAACACATCATGAAGGCACATACTTCTTCTATCTAGAAGCAGAGCTTTTTGTGCCCTTGAAGCGAAATGGAAAATTAGGAAAAACTGAGATAAGCTTTGTTTAGACAGCCAGGATCAGCTAGAGAAGCAAGTCAGTTCTCTTCATTTGTATATCCCCTGTTTTATAGAATGATTACCAAACTGAAAGAGACACCTTAGATGTCTTCTGGCCTGAGCTTCTCATTTTATAGATGAAGTAACTGAGGGTCATAGAGGTTAAGTGCTTTACCAACAATCACTTATTCTTGCAGAAACCAAGGTCCCGACTTCCAGTCTTGTGATCCTTACATTAAGCTACACGGCTTCTTAATGAGCGTGAAGAAAGATGTATATGGTTTCATCATCTCTCATTGACAGACTGGCATTATGGAAAAGAAGAGGCCACATGCCTCAATATTAGGCAGAGAGTTTGGCTAATGTTATCTTGAAGTGTTTTTGTCAGTAAGAATAAGGGCTGCTTTGAAATTAAAATAGCAGATCTCTTCAGAATGTACCTCTTCTTCCCTTTTTTATGAATGAATGAGAGTTTCAGATTAGTCCATTTTAATTAGGATTATTTTAATTGAGTAGGGACAGGATTAAAGACTATCTTGGAAAAAAAAACATAAAGGATTCTTTGTCAATTATGGTGTATTTTCCCTAGATAATTCCGTTTCCGATGGCTAGGAGAAAGGGGATTGTTTTCTAGTTCTAGAAGCAGAACAGATGTGCTTTTCAAGGTTGGTGTTTTCCTAAACTCTTCAAACAAAAGCTAAAAATTCATAGGATCTTATTAAGTATAAATGCGCTTGTCTTAAGTAAACTTTCAGTTTACCTTGAAGTTTAAGTAGACCTCTGAATTCCTCTAGTTAATGAAGGCTTAATTGAGGTAACTTAGGTTTTAATTTTAATTTTAAGATTATAAAAATGTAAAGAAGTATCAGTTTCATATTTAATTGGATCCTTCAAAATGCTCATGCTGACTGATGTCTGTTATTTGATCCATTTGCTTTGAAAATCCATTATGTTTGGAGATGGCTGCTTAGCTTTGTGACTTTGTGTTATGTTTCTCCTATATTTTTTTAATTACCTTGTTTGTTTTATGCTACTAACATGGTGCTATGCCATTCCTATTAGTGTTTTCAAGTTGAAGCACACATGTGTCACAAATCCTGACAGTAAATAATTAAAGTATTTAAATAAACTTGTGTATATGCTACACTTCTCTGGTTGAACAAATTTGTATAGCAAGATTTTATTCTGATCTATAATTAAAGCTGCCAGTGACTGGCATGATCCTTACTGAGTCAGATTAATTTACACATTAAGCAGCCATCTGTAGAAATTTTCATAGTACCTCATCTGCAGTAGTATATATCACATGGGAATTCTAAAACTACCTTGCCACTAGGGAGCTTTTAACACCATGGTTGTAGGCTTATAGGTATGAACAAATTGTTCCAGACATTTACATTATTTTTCCTCCTTAGTACAAGGTTGTCTAATGAGCCAAGAAAAAGTACACAAATGTTTGGACCCCTAATGACAGAACAACTGAAGAACAGAATGAATTCCTTTGATTTTCTTTTTAAAAACGTCCTTGGCCTTATGTTGAATAACTTAACAAGTCTTATGGAGCATAACATAGGTTCTATCACTTCCTCTGAAAAAGATACAGACTCTTATTGGCTGGGCATAGTTGCCAATGTATTGTAAATTTATTAATATACTTTCTTAAACAGAAACAAAAAGATGCTCTGTTATTACCATCCAAGAAAGCAATTTACTTTCTTATTGACTGATTTAAGAAAGACAAAATTATTTCAATATCTGTAACAGAGATAGAGGATAAATGATGTTTTGGACTTCAAACTGGTAATTTATATAATAGTGTTTAAATTAAAAGCAAAATGTATGCAAAAATCGTTTGAAAATTAGAAGCAAACACTGCAATATTTTGAGCAATAATTCACTTATGGGGTATTAACCAATTGAGGAAGACTAGCTCAAGTTATTCAGAAGCATTCAAAAAGCATTGATTTAAAGTGTTCTTAGAATATAAAAATTTCAGCCTCTGCAATGAACACTGGTTGCCTGTGAAGTTCATGACTGAGGAAAGTATTTCAGATTTGTAACTTATTCATTTTTCCTTCAGCCAAAGCCAGAGACATCATAATGTATTTAGAAAGAAAAAGAAAAGAATATATCATAAAGGAAGCCTATTAATAGCACAATCAGGAACTGGTGTTATTCACTGTTTAGTTGAGAAAGATAAAAAAGGATAGAGAATACTAAAATTCTAACTAAATAGAAATTTCTCACTTACGTGGAACACTATAATCCTCCATCCTACAAGTCATTTTCATTAAAAAAAAAAAAAAAAACCATTCAAAGTGTTTCCCAAAGAAGTGAAGAAAAAAGCCCAAGAGAAGGATTTTCAAAGAAAAATACTTTGGGAAAAATGAGAACCCTCACAGCATGTCTATACTATATAATTTGACCAGGATAGGACATGAGTAATAGCACTTATCTGTGCTTATCCATGAATTGCTTTTACAATATACACCTGAATGATAAAATTGCAGGTAGGAGCCAGCACATTTGCTGGTACAGATGAGCTGGATTCCTCATGGAGCACGTGCACATCGATTCTGGAACAGTTGGCCGTGTCACCATGCTGGTTTTCCATTTGAGCCTTCCATGCCCTGCAGGACAGGACATGTGAAACTGACTTTTTTATTATTCATACTAATGTTGGCAATAGATGATGAACCCCTCCCAAACGTCAGTTTTTAATTAAACCCCAGAAAAAAATACATTTATTTTTGTTGTTGTTTGTTTTATATACTAAAGGTCTTCACCAATAATGGCAGGCCATTTGGCCAAACTTATAAATTACTAACATAGAGGAAGCACAAAATAGAAATAAGTCTTCTGGTTCTGTCAACTCTGGATGTTATTCAAGTGTGTTTGAAATATGTCCTACCCATCATTCTGTTTCAAGATAGTGAATTGGTATATAAATTGAACTCTATCTGTGCCTTGATGACTTGAGACGTATGACAAATGTGATTAAATTAGACATATAAAGAAATTTTACGTTTAAAAATTACAAATGTAAATGGTGAAGTATCAAATTAAGGTATGTACTTCACATTGATTTACAAGTGTTGCGTGATTTCTCATTAATATTCTCTCTCCTTTGGGAAAATTGTTGCACTGTAGAGCCCTAGTAGGTGGTAGGAGAGGGTTTCTATTATTTAAAAAAAAATTTTTAATTGACAAGTAGTAATTGCATAAATTTATGGGGACAATATGATATTTTGATATATGTTTATACTGCGGACTGATTAGATGAAACCAATTAGAAAAAACCATCACGTCACATCTCATTTTTTACCGTGAAGATGTTTAAAATCTATTCTTTTGGCAAATTTGAAATATACAATGCATTATTATTTTTATAGTTGACATTCTGCACAATTTTTACTTAAATAAAATAAATTCCAATATTAACACTGAAGTACATTTATATAATACGCCTTCATAATCTGAGAATCAGAGACACATAGATAGTCATTGTGGCCTGTTGAATCCAAATAATACTCTGGAATAGAGAAGATTAAAACCATCAGGGCTTTTGGCTGTCTTCTCAAATTAGAAAATAAAAATAATTCGTCATCTTCATGGACACAAGACAAAATCCCTCTTGGGACAAAGACTTTTGCAATCTTCTCACAACATGTGTCCTAGCACTGGTGAGGGTTCAGTTAGGTAAAGTGTGTTTCACAAAAAACATATTGTATTGGTGTTATTTGATTTCGAATGTTGCAACTTATTTCTAAAATGTTATTTCTTTGGCCAGAAAGGTAAAGTATAAGAAAGCTTCTGGTCATGTTGATATATTCATCTACCTTTTAAAATAGACCTAGAAAAAGAATGTGTAATCACTCCATGAGCTCTTGGCTTGAAAATAACAAAAGCAAAAACAAAAACAGAATCTTGATAAAAAGAAAAAGCTGAAGTTCCCTGTGTTTCTTATTACCTTAAGTAAAACATATTTAGAAAAAAATAGATACTTATATGTTTATATATTGTTTATATACTTACATGTATATTTTCTATATATCTAAATAAATAACTGAATAACAAATAACTACATAACAAAATACAAGTAAATAATTTTAATATCATTGTAATTTATTATATGTAAATATAATTTATATTTTATAATATATTTATATATGTAGTTATGTTTTCTATGTAACTAAATAATTAAATAACACATAAATAACTACATAGCTAAATACAACTAATAATTATCACTTCCTGAAAAGATATCTGAGCTCAACAATGTAGAAAATGAAACATGACAGGTCGGAGAGTATTACTTAGCAAAACAACCTATAATTGTATGCCTATTTACTGCATCTATTCAAGATCTTGGAGAAATAGCCATTTGGGGTTTGCCAGGTTTGCCGGTTACGAAGGCTTGATTCCCCAGGAAAGAGTATATAGAATATATGCTAACCTTTTGTATCAAGTGGCAGGTAGGTTCAGAATTATTACTTTTGTATCCACTCCATTCCTGTCCAATGTAGCTGAGTTTTAAATAACTAATTCTGGCTCTATTTTACCAAGTTGATGTAAGGATTATTCTAAAACTCAGTAGATATTACACTTGATGTAAAGCTAAATGTATTTCACAATTACAGGAATTCATGTGATTCTAGGTAGACTTGTGGGAGATCAAGAAGTCGGTGGTAACTCACCCACCCAGTGCAAGAGAAGTAAAAGATCTTCCCAAAGGTTCATCATCTCAAGACAGCAAAGGAATTACCAATCTCTTCCACAAACCATCAGTATATTCTCTAGAGAAAAAACTCCGTAAAAAATCATTTTAGAGGATATAAGATGCCTTTACAATGGAGAAAACAAACATTACCAATTACAGAACAAACTGACATTACATAACTTAATCTAGCGAAACGCACTGAGCAAAGTCCAACACCAATTATGTAGCTTTCTTACCACAAATGTTTACTCTGAGACAACTAGACAAGTATAAAGTATATCACAAGAGCAGTTGACTTGGATTCTGCAAGTTCCAATACATCAAGACAATTATTTTTTAGCCAGGCATGGCGGCACATGTCTGTGGTTCTAGCTACTTGGAAGGCTGAGTTGGAAGGATCGTCTGAGTCCAGCAGGTAGCCTGGACTACTGAATGAGACTCCAACTCAAAAAAAAAAAATTGTTATTGTTTTAAAGAGGCAGGACATTGTTTTAGATGAAAAGAGAATAAGAACATGTATATACATAGCATGTATATACTATATAATATATATATAACATATATATATATACACACTATAAATAGTATATATAGCGTGTGCTCCTTCTTTGAATCTTGGTGCAACACAACACCAAATAGCTATTAAAATCATTATTGGGACAACTGCGGCTATTTTATTTTACTCTCTTTATTTTTTGAGTCGGAGTCTCACTCTGTCACCCAGGCCTGAGTGTGGTGGAACATTCACATCTCGCTGATGACATTTCACTGCAGCCTAGATCTCCTGGGCTCAGGCAATCCTCTCACCTCAGCACCCTCTCCCACTCCTTACACCCTTATCCCATCCTTCCCTGGATTCCAGTAGCTGGGACTACAGGTACATACCACCATGGCCGGTTAATTTTTTTTTTTTTTTTGTAGAGACAAGGTCTCACTATGTTGCCCAGGCTGGTCTGGAACGTCTGGGCTCAAGCAGCCCTTCCATCTTGACCTTCTAAAGTGCTGGAATTACAGGTGTGAGCCACAGTGCCTGTCCAGTGGCCACTTCATAGTAATGTATATGTTAGCTAAGTCTGTTTGAGAAATTTAAAATTCTTAAGAGTAACAATTATGGAATTAATTGTGATTATGTAGAAAATGCCTTCATGATTTCCAGAGCTACATGCAGAAGTATTTAGAGCTATGGCTTCTTCAACTTATTCAAAAATAGTTTAGTAAAAAAATGTGCGTGTGTATAAAGAGAGTTAAAGTAGAAAAATGTTAATTAGCAACTTTAGCTGGAGACTATATAGGTGTTTATAACATACTATTATTTCAATTTTGCTGTTGGTTTGAAAATGTAAAAGGTGTAGGGAAGAGAGTTTGAGCCGGGCTTGGTGGCTCGGCCTGTAATCCTGCACCTTTGGGAGATTGGGGTGAGTGGATTGCCTGAGCCCGCGGGTTCGAAACCCGCCTGGGCAGCAAGACCTCATCTCTACAATAAATAAAAAATCAGCCGGGCCTCTTAGCGCATGCCTGTAATTCCGTCTACTGGGAAGACTGAGGCGGAAGGATCGCCAGAGCCCAGGAGGTTGAGGCTGCGGTGGCCGGGAGCGGCCACTGCACTCCAGTCTGGGCAACAGAGTGAGACTCCAACTCAAAAAAAAAAAAAAAAGAGAGTTTGTCCATTCAATTCTAAGCTGTAGAGTCAACTGTCCATAAGGTCTAGATCTACCCCTCACCCCCAGAGCTATACTACTGAACAGAAAGTCTTCAATGCCAGCTGTTAGTTCTAACGGATATCATACTGCAAGATTAAATCCTTTATCCATTCTTGGAATGCAGCAAGTTCATAAGCTTGAAACTGTGCTTACTGCATCTCAAGTGTAAAACTTTGGACAACCCCGTCAAGTGAAAAAACAATAGATGGCACATGTTGAAAGAAAGATGCAAGTTGGCAATAGATGTTTCCTGAATTAATTAAAAACCCATAAAAGAAAATACGATGGTCACACACAATCACACTGAACTATGATTTGTTACTATTTATAATTCAATATTGATAGCTGTTAGTGCAGGGATGGTTTTGAATTCCCAGAGAAAAATAAGCATAAGAACTTTGTACTGTGCCCACCATCAATTCTATAACAGCTTTACCAAAATACCTCAGTCTGCATTTTTGATAAAGGAAAATTTCCAAAAAGAATAATATCATCATCACAATAGGTTAAAATGCATTTTCTGTTAATTTTCTCATTTCTCCCTAACATGCTGCTTTTATTGCTTGTTTACTCAAAGTTCTCTAATTTTCACATAAATCGTTGCTATACATTATTATTTTTAAAATAAAATAGCAGATTTTTCTTTGGTTCAGAGTTAATTCAAGAAGCACCTTGAGGAATAGATATGGAAGGTTTTTGAGACTTTCACTGTAGTTTTGTCAAGAGTTGTTCAGAAGCTCTGAAATAGGCAAAATAATTACAAATAAAGAATATAAATCACAACAAATCTCATCTGACAAACTCTCATATCAAAATAGTTGCAAAGAAAATCCCATACGAGTGCATGCTTTAAGATAACCACTGCCTACTGAATCTCATGCTATCTTATGGGGAGAATTCCAGAAACATAATTGAAATGCCTGGTTAAGCTGATATTTTGAATTCCATTGGACAGTTAGAAAATAATGTCTTCTCCAATGATTATAAGTTATCGAGTTGATGTCTGCTTCAAACATCTTTGGTTAACTTACAGTTTACAGTTTTTTAAAAATTTCATTCTCACTCATTGCTATCATTTTTCCAGGAAGATGTCAGAAAATATTCACAGAGTCTTGTAGGTAAAAGATACTGACAAATTATGGAGTCCATCTGCTCACTTGTTAGATAAGGAAGTTGATTCACAGAAAGGTAAAATGATTGGCCTCGTATTTAGCTAATGGCAGATTAGGATCAAATTTAAGCCTTTGGTATTCTGGTTCAGTGTACTTTCTACTGTATTAAGTTGTCTTCCATTAAACCTTTACTCTCTGAGGGTCAAAATATCCTCTCTTACTCCAGTGATTGACTTGTGTAAGTATAAAAATGAGGAAGAAAATTGCTGTTGATTTTGCCTTATGTAATATGAGAAGAACGATAGCAATGAAAATTGTGGGAAAAATAAAGAGATCACTGATTATGGACATTTTCAAGCATGTAATCAAGATGGAAAACTCAAATCTTATATTTAATAAGAAATAGGATGTAGTTATATTTGTGACTACACATTAGAGATTCTGATAGATACTATGAAGACAAAATTAGAGCACTGATTAATTTTGAAAACTCTTAACTTCCTTAGAGATGTCAATTCGGCAGTGTTTCTAGTCAGATAATATCATGGTATGAGCTAAAGTGAAGTTTAAAGTGGTTCCTGAGTGACTATGTCCCAAGGCAACTTTGAGGACAAAAATATAAACGTGACATCTCTGTCTGTGACTGACTTGTAGAAAAAAACTCTGGAACCTAGTACCAGATTTGGTTGAAAAAAAAATTGTAAAATCAGTGCTTCTTTTTTTCCAGCTGGAATAATTTTTTAAAGACTAAGTATCATGAATTTCTTTACTGGATTCCTTGTCTTTGATCCCACTTTGCTCTTAAAAAATGATGACTATATCTTACATTTTTATTGCACTTCACAGTTTTCAAAAACATTGCATTTCATGATCACAACAATACTGTGCAATAGTATTATTTTATAAATGGAGAAACTGATTTTTGAGGGGGTTAAATAATTTGCATGAGCAGTTGTTGCTAATAAATCGACAAAGCTAAAACTTGAAAACAGCTCTGTTGGATCCAAACTGGAGTGAACCTTTGTTTTTCTCTCTTCTCAGAGTCACACTGTTCAGAGTACAGCATCACAATCCCATGCTTTGCAGGACATTAGATGATTGCAAGAACAAGTAATCTCCCCCATGTAACAGCTGAGATTCAGTATGACCAGAATCACAAGAACAACAGTTCCAAGTAAAAAAAAAAAAAGAAAAAGGAAAACACACAATGGAAGGTAATGGAATCTATACTTGACTTTAACCCTCTGAACCCTTTATTTGACATATACTTTTTGAAGAAGGTGAATGATAACTTGAGATCCTATCTCCTGCATTCCTTCCTCTCTGTCTCTGTCTCTCTACTTCTTTTTGTCACCTCAAGGACAAACTATAAAATGTTGATCTGACATTAAAGCAATGATAATGCATATTTGTATAACTAGACCGTATGAGTGGATTTTTGAGTTGTTTAAACTCGTGTTTCTTCTTGTACAGTCTTTACATAGTTTTAAAATTAACAAGGGAAATAACTTACTCTTCTCTAACTAGGAAAAAGAAAAGAAAATATAGTCTATTAATACCATTATCCACTGATTCAACAAAGCCAGAGAGGCAGGTAAATGTTCTATTTTTCCTCACCTGATGGCCACATCAAAATGGTCTTGAAGTCCCAGCTACAGTTTCATTGAATCCATTTTAAAACTGCTTAGTCCAACTATTCTCCTGTCAGCATCTTACTGTCTTAAGACTCTTGTCTTTTCATTCATTAAAAATACTAATTATTGAGAACCTGATATGTACCAGGCACTTTCAGACATATTATTGAACAACAACAACAACAAAAATGTGTCTTAAATTGTAGGAAGAAAAAAAGATAATAATATAATAAAAATGCATTAAATAGTATATTAAAAGATAAAAAATATATTCAGAGAAATGTGGAGCAGGATATAGAGGATTATGAGTGTTGTGTAGAAATGTTTGTAATCTTAAATAGGCTGTCCAAGAAAGTCCTCAATGAAAAGATGACCTTGAGCCAAGATTTTAAAGCAGTGAGGGAGTTAACGCTGCATTTACAAGACCAATGTCCTAAAATGGGAGTATACTTGGCATGTATGAGGATTCACAAGGAAGCCAGTGGGGCTGGAATGAGGGAACCGAGGAAAGAGTAGTAAGAGACGGAATCAGGCTGGCGATGGGCGCTTGTGTGCTATTGATTGTAAGGACTTAGTCTCTTACTCTAAGTGATTTGGAGAATCATTGCAAGAGTTGGGCAGAGAAGTGATGTGACCTGATTTAGTTTTTTAAAAAATAGCTCTGGCTGCTGTGATGTAATTATCCTACGAGAGACAACCGATGAAGCGAGAAATCCAGTTAAGATTTTATTATAGAAATCTGGAGATCTGTTTCTTGTTTTGTCTATGAAAATAAACTTTAGCAAGCTTTAGTCTGGTTGCTTTTCAGTCCATCCATCATGCTGACATCAGTTGTTTCTTGAAATACAAGGGTGATCATGTGATGTGTCTATTTCAAAATTTCAGTGGTTGCCTGTTGCCCACAGAATTATGTCCAACCTCTCCATACAAATCTCTTCAAAATCTGAACCTCAGTCTTTTTTTCCAGATTAATCGCCAACTCCTTTCCCCATCCCTGAGTTTTTGCTGTAGTTACAAAAGGTCAGCTGTTATTTCTTAAACATGCCAGGCTCCATCGTGCCTCCGTGACTTTGTGCTTGTCATTCCTGCTGGTAAGAAAACACAGTTTGCTTTTCTGCCTCATGAACTTAGTGTTTTCTTATCAAGATTCGACTAGGCGATGACCACTTCTGCGGGGATTGCTCTGGCTCCCTATTGCAAGGCTTACCCTTTCTTCATACAGTCAGTTGCTTTTTATGCATGTCCTTCCTCAGGCAATCACTGCATCCAAGTTCCTTCTTCATCTACCCTGAATACACTGTGAGCTCCACAAGGACAGAGACTAGGATCCGGCTGGTTTTATGCTCTATGTCTTGTGCTCATCACAGAATAGGTATTGAATTAAGCAAGATTTATTCAGAGAATAGAAAAACTCCCACAGGGAGGAGACCGGAAGGGGTTCCCCTTACAGTGAAAATCTTATGCTCAAGTTATTCAAAAATAAATTGCAAAAGGAAGTCCTTAAGAAATTTAGAATGGTGTGATGGATAAGAAAAGAATCTTTATTTTTTATTTTTACTTTTCAAATGACATCTCCTTTTGAAATATTTCATTGTTAACTGATTTGTGCTAATGAGTATGGGTAGAGAGATAAATAAATAATTAATTTCTTTCCTCCCCAAACTTGATAAACAAAACTGTCAGTCAGGTACAAAACAGTTACTTGAGTAAACAAGAGGGGGCACTGAAAATCACTGAGGAAAGAACCTTTCAGTGCTGCTTAGAAAAACAAATTTCCACATGAAGAAAACAATAAAGTTACATAAACTCTTTATAAATTGATGACCTAAATGAGAAATGAAATTCAAAATTTCATGAACCATGTGAATGGTGTTAGATTTTTTTCTATTTTCGTTTTTTCACCTCAAAATAGAAGAATATTTTAAACAAGATACTGTAGAAAAATAGTTTTGAAAAATTGTTAAATTTTAAATGTTTACAACAAATTAACTAAAGACTAGAGAATAGAAGAAGATTATGACAAAACTGTGATTTAAAAAGGATTCACATCTGAAAGATATGCAGAAGTCTTACAAATAAATAAGAAGTCTTACAAATAAATAAGAAAACAACAAATATTCAAATAGAAAATGGGCATTGAATTAGGAAAAGTTATGATCAGACTGCACAGTTCAGCAACTGCAATCCAAGTCTAATGGAGACCTAGAAAACAGAACTAGAAAAGCCACTCCTTAACATAATGATAGTGACAATGAAATAATGATATAAATTATAAAAATGGACACTTTGAATTTTTTTATGTGCTTCTGTAGGGAAAATCCTAGAATCCACCAAAAAACTATTACAACTAACAAATGAATTCGGTAAAATTACAAAATACAAGCCGGGCTCGGTGGCTCAGTCTGTAATCCCACGCCTTTGGGAGGCCAAGGTGAGTGGATTGCCTGAGGCTGTGGGTTCGAGACCTGCCTGGGCAACTTGGTGAGACCTCATCTCTACAATAAATCAAAAATGAGCCGGGCGTGGTAGCGCGCGCCAGTAGTTCCAGCTATGGAAGCCTGAGGCAGAAGGATCACCGGCCCAGCAGGTCAAGGCTGCAGTGGCCGGGAGCGGTCACTGCACTCCAGTCTGGGTGACAGAGTAAGACTCCAACTCAAAAATACAAAAACTATTGTGTTTCTGTTTACTAACAATAAGCTATCTTAAAAACATATGAAGAAACCAAGCCCATTTTCATTATTATAAAAAAGAATCAACTATTTAGAAATAAATTTAACCAAGGAGATGAAATTTTTACACACTAAAAATAATGAAATATTGATAAAAGTTGAAGACTCAAATAAATGAAAAGTTATCTGGTATTCATGAATTGTGAGAAAAGAATTGATATTGTTAAAATGCTCGTACTATCCAAATGATCGACAAATTTAGAGCAACTTTTATCAAAATCCCAAAGGCATTTTTCACAGAAATAGTTTAAAATAATCCTAAAATTCATATGGAATCACATATGATTTGGAATAGGCTGAGCATCCTTGAGCAAGAAGAACAAAGCTGGTGGTATTGCACTCCCTGGTTTCAAAATATGCTACAAACACACAAAAAGGGGAATGACAGTCTCTTTAATAAATGTTGTTGAGAAAGTTGAATATCCACATATAAAAGCATGAAATTGGAAACTTATCTCACACCATATACAAAAGCAGCTCAAAATGGATTAAAGACTTAAATGTAAAACCTGGCACTATAAAATGCTAGAAGAAAATATAGAGAAAAAATTCTTGATATTGGCCTGAACAAATTGATTTTTTTTTTTTTTTTTTGGTATATGATCCTAAAAGGATAGGCAGAAAAAGCAAAAATAGCCAAATGGGATCACATCAAACTAAAAATATTCTATAAACCAAAGAAATAATTAACAAAGAGAAGATATAACTTATCTGAAAATGGAAGAAAATATTTGTAAAACATGCATCCAATGAAGGGTTAAAATCCAAAGTATATAAGGAACTCAACTCTGTAGCAAGGAAACAACCTCATTAAAATGTGAGAAAAGAGGAAGACACAGAGATGGCCAGCAGGCAAAAGAAAAAGCATTCAACATCACTAATCATTAGGAAAATGGAAATCAAAAGCAGAATGAGATCCATCACTTCACACTTGTGAGAATGGTTATAAAAAATATCAGTGATAACAAGTGTTGGCAAGGATGTAGAGGCAAGGGAACCCTTGTACACTATAAGTAGGAATGCAAATTGGTATAACTTACAGAAAAAAGTATGGAGGTTACTCAAAAAATTGAGACTAAAACTCCAATTGATTCAGCAATTCCACTGCCAAGTATGTACTTAAATTAAATGAAATCAGTATATCAAACGGATATCTGCACTCCCATGTTCACAGCAATAGTACTCACAATAGCCAAGATACAGAATAAATCTAAGTCTTCATTAATGGATAAATGGATAAAGAAAATATGGTGTGTGTATAACATGGAATATTATTCATCCTTAGCAAGAAGAAAATTCTGCCATTTGAGATAACATGGATGGATCTGGAAGACATTATGTTAAGTGAAACAAGCTAGCCACGAAAGATCTTATCTCTATGCAGCATCCAAAATACCTGAATTCACAGAAGCAGAGAGTAGAATAAAGTTTGCAATGGACTTGGGGAAGTGGGTGAGAGAAATGGAGAGGTGTTGGTCAAAGGGTAAAAAAGTACCAGTTATGCAAGAGAAGTAAGTTCTGGACATCTATACAGCATGGTGACTAGAGTTAATAATACTGTTTTGTGTACTGGAAATTTGCTAGATGGTAGGTCTCAAATGTTCTCATCACACACACAAAATGGTAACTGAAATGTTGAATATACTCATTGGCTGGATTATGGTAATCATTTACAATGTGTACTTATATCAGAACATTATGTTGTACACCCTGAATGTAGACAGTTTTTGTCAATTATACCTCAATAAAGTTAGAAAAAATAAAACTAATACAAATAAATGCAAAAATAAAATACCGGCATACTAGATGTTGGCAAAGGTATAGGACAACTGGAACTTTCACATGCTACCAGTAAGAATGTAAAATTGGTATCTCAGATTTGGAAAATAGTTTAGAAGCATCTTAAAATGCTATGCATGCAACTAACATGTGATTCAACCATTTCATTTCTAGACATTTGTTCAAAAAATTAAAAAACATATGTTCATACAAGACTAATATCCTAATGTTCAGAGAAGCATTATTTATAATAGCAGACAGTGGAAATAACCCAAATGTCTGTCAACAGATGGATAGAAAAGCAAAATATAGTATACCCATACCATGGGATACTACTCAGTCATAAAGAGGAATAAACTAATATTACATGCAACAACCTTAATACATTTTAAAATGTATTTAGTCACTCCTGAATGAAAGAAGCTAAATCAAAAATAACATACATTCTATATAATCTATTTACATAAGACTCTAGAACCTGCAAACTAATCTATAGTACAAAAAAGCAGCTCAAGGGTTACCTGAGGACAGGATAAAGGGAGTGATGGATTACATTAAGTCAAAAGGAAACTTTTGGAAGTAATAGAACTTTTGGAAACTTTTGGAAGTTATTATAATGATTGCATTCATGGGTCCATGGTGTATACAGAGGTCAAAAGTTATCAATTTGTACATTTTAAATACAGTGTCTAGTGTTGGTCAACTGGACATCCAGAAAGCTGTAGAAACTTTTAAAAATAGCAAATCAATAAAAATGAGGAGGATAAATATATCCATCTAATTATTAGTATGATTGCTTCCAAAGAAAGTTGGAGACTGGAACAAAAGTATGAGAGACATTGCTCAAATCTAAGTAATATCATATTACTACTTTTTGTTCTGAGTAAGACTCAAAACTCCCTGAAAAGATCTACAGAGTCTTCCATGCCCCGAGGCTCTCTGCTCTCTCCAGCCTTGCCTCCTTTGTCTCTCTTCAAGGCTGGTCACCTCTGTTCCAGGTACACCGGCTTCCCCCTTGGTCTCTGAATACTCCCACCTTGAGGTCCTTTCACTGGCCTCCGTGCTGCCTGGAACATTCTTCCTCAGCTGCTTACATGTGCCCTTCCCTCACCCTACTCCGACTCCATTTAAAATAGAAAACCTGCTCCCGTCCTGGCCGTCTCAGTGTCTCTCGTCTTTCTATGTGATAGGATGTATACCTTTCCGGAGTATTGCCTCATTTAAGTTTGATTATGCTTATTGCTTGTTGTTCATCTCCCCTTCCTAGAATGAAGTCCCAAGAGGGACACAGTGTTGGCCTATATCATTCACCAACGTAGCCTTCCGGCTAGAACTGTGTTCCGCACTTGTAGTACTTAGTAATGATTTCTTGAAGGTCTTTCATATACATATAAATATACACACAAATATTTGTGCATATATATGCACACACACATGTATATATGTGTGCGTGTAGATATACATGTCATAATATATTTTATATATTATATATGTACATATGTATAATATATCTTACTAAAGTCATTGAAAATATTATACAGAATTCAACGTTATTAATTCTGGACAGTCTGTGTATATTATTCTCCTTTTTTGTAAAAACAGTCGATGAAAAAATTAATTAAAATGTAATATATTTGAAGAGTAAATTAGATAAGATAGGATTGATTTGCTGTTGTTAGCCCTTCAATTACATGGTACAAAAATAAATGCCTGAAATTATATTTAATAAAGTATTAAACTCTCAACCAGCTTTTACTAACTTGAAAATCTGGCTACTTTTTATTTCTACTGAATTGATATATTATTTAGGCTGTATATTATATTATGCAGCTTACTTGCATGCAAATTAAGAGATTACACAAATTTCTTCAATAAAGTCATTTGATATTTGCTATTTTTCTTGAGTTTGATTATCTAAACCACCTTCTACACTGAAAGCATGAAAGAAATGTGTATTTTGTTTTTTCATTCATTTAAATTGTATTTTTGAATGGATAAATAGAAGCAGTCTAGTTTTCTTCTCAGGTAAGGTATAAATAAGAACCTCTATGACATACAAGTGGGCACTCCCCAAAAAACAGAACTTATTTATAAAAAATTGTCTAGTTATCCTTACATTTGTAAACTTCAAGCACCCTTAAACTACTCGCTATTTGATGCAATGCGCCTATTGAAATGCTTTTTCCACTGCTCAAAACAGTGTTTGAACTCGTCTATTTTGATGCCTTTTAATGCTTCTGCCATTTTTCGTTTCACCTTTTCCACAACAGCAAAACATTTCTCTTTGAGAACTGCTTTTATCTGAGGAAATAACCGAACAAAAAAAGTTGCTCAGGTTGAGATTGGATGAATAGGGAGGATGGGGTATGGGAATCATGATGTTTTTGGTCAAAAACTGATGAACACTCAGCGTGGTGTGGGCAAGTATATTGGCCATGGGGAAAGAACCAGTCATCTGTTTGCCACAAAAAAATTCACCAAAGTCAAGTGCAGTCATCCTCTCACAACAGCTTTAGCTGGTACACTGATGCCAATGAGTTCCCAAAACACTCACATAACAGAGAAAGCCTGAACTACAAGGGAATGGCCCTCAAAAAAATTTTAAAATATATATATATATATACATATAAAATATATAAAATGCAATTGTGGGGGGTTTTCCCTGGTATACAGAATTTTTATCAGACTATAATAATTTCAAGAAAAAGAAATGAAGAAATTAATTTCATAGTCAAGTCAGTTTCTAGCAAAATAATTTTTCTGAAAATGTATTGTGTCCCAATTTACCTCGGTGAGCTTAGAGATACACCCTCTTCCTTGTGAGGTCTGAAGCATGAATATAAAACTTTAAAAGTTTGAGCCACATTCTAGCCACATCAGCAGGGAGTTGACTGGACTGGCTACATGCAGAGAATTTATGGAAAACGAACTGAGAAAATCTGGTCCCACTATGGGTAAATTGGAAGGACAAGTTGAAAAATTTAAATTCAAACGAGCAATAAACCAGATGGCTCAGAGGGGAATTTAATTGTTATACATAAAATTTAATATGGAACAGGCACCGGCAAGGTAAGTTACTCTTTAAAACTCACATAGTGTAGTAGACAAATCTCAGTGACTGAAATTCCAACATATTTCTGCATTTCAGATAGGAAAATCCCATTATTAGCAGCCTGCCCACAACTTTAACAGATGAGTGGAAATAGTAACAACAACAAAAAGATAAGAGTATACCAATACAAAAGCATTGTCATTTCTGAGAAATAAAGTTTAAGCTATTTTTTCACACCCAGATTTCCTATTATTTTATATCCATGTGTTATTTCAATTAACTTAAATGATAGGTTAGGAACTAAGGTCGAAATTATTATTTAAAAAAAATAAAGTGATATTCAGATGAACATTGGCAATGGTATTTTTTTCTCCTAAGTGTAATGTTGATTAAAATGTGAAAATGAAAAAAATTACAAGGCTGTGAAATTCGACTTTGTGAATGTTCGAGTCTCTTGAGGCCGTTGATTGCACACCAGGTGTAGGAAGCAGTACAGTGGGAAAAATGCACAATCTTACTTTTACAGAAGCTCATTGACACATTGTATCATCCCAGGGATATTTGAAGAGGAGCGAATGAGGTTCGTTTACATTTTTAGCCTCAGCTCTCTACGTGGAAGTGCTGGTCCTTGCAATATGGGCGCAATATTGTAGAAGTCACAAAAAGTCTGCTTAGGTTGTCACAGTTCTCTATAAAGTATAAAAAAATAATGTGTTCCCTGGATCCTATATACCTCTCTTCACATTTGTTTTTTCAGATTCCCATCGAAAAACAATCATGAGAAGAATCAAAAACTCAGTCCCTGGGGGAGGGGGTATGCCACTTAAATATAAGGGCGTCTTTTCTCTGTTTGCATCTCTTCTGACAATTTAACCTTCCCACACTCTTGCACCCCAATTTTTGAGGTCCATATCTTGCGAGAAACATCGCACACGTTTACAAGACAGTATTCTGGACAAGTCATTTCTGAACATGAAGCAAACAGAGCTACCTCTCACTTTGGCCTCCGAGTTTATTCACCATAACTGTCTTTCCTTTTTTCCTTCTTCCACATATATTTACTAAGTACCTACTTGATGCTACACGCTATCAACCCCCTGGGTCTTAGAAAGTGAGCTACACAGCTTCAGTTCACTTTCATGGTATGTTAAAGAGATGTGTAAATTGCACAGATACGTGAACCTAATTATCAAAATGAGTATTGTCTAAAAGCCATTGACGTGTATGTTTTTGTGTTCTGAATTCTGCATGAGTTTTCAGAAATCATGCACCTAAGAGCAAATATGCTTACACACACATTTATAATAACATCAGACCAAGGCGTTTCATGCAAGCTATTCAGTGACAATTGGTTGGGACAAGTTCACTCAGAGCCACAGTTACTTGGATACACCTGCCTTGTCTTTTCAGGAGTTGCCTTAGCTAATTACTGAGGGATGAGAATGCCAGTAGCTACCCCAATTTTCAGTGAAGCATGGAGACAAAATCCCCACACATTTCTTCATTGTGCTTTTTAACGATTTAGGGGCAGGTTTCTTTGGGAGAAGGAGCAGGGAGCAGAATTTTTATACTATGACCCATCTTCTAAGAACATTAAGATTCATTTCTTTAGAAAAAGCTGGAAGATATTGAGTATGTAATTCAGATCTCTTCTTTCCTTTTTTCAAAGCTGAAATACATAAGGAATTTCTGGGTCCACCAATCATTTTTAGAAATTACAAAAATATAGATGTTAAAAGTATATAACCGACATCAACAATCCAATAATGCAAAACAGGCAATTGTCACCATTTTGCCAAATTTACTTCAAGTACTATTTTAAGAAAAGAACACAGATAAAGTGGAAGTGTTATTTGACTTATACTCTTAGTCATATATGCTTGTCTGTTTTTACAGAGGAGAACACTATTATGATTTCTACCTCTATTGTATGTTTTTTATATATTTGTGAATACCTATATATGTGTCAATGAATAATGTGTATTTTGTGTTAGTCGTCATGCATAACATGCCTTATGCATTATTCTGAAAGATGCTATTCATGTTGATGTTCATGTATTTATATTTATATGTAATACACCTATATACATATAAGGAGAAATCTATTCTTCTATCTAGAGAGTTAATTTTTAAAAACTTTAATTTTTCCATTGTGCAATTTTATTATTTTTTAAATCTAATTCCCTAATACTAGAAATAACTAATAAAAATTCTGTGCATGTCTCCCGGTTCATATGTGTGAATGTCTCTAGGGTACATACTATGCTTAGCAGTGAAAATTTTGTGTCATAGAGAATATACATATTCAAGCTATTATTTTCCACAAATATCACTCCAGAGCGATGTGCCAACCTATAGTCTCAACAGTGTTTAAGTCATGCTTCATCAATAAGGGTATCTGATTTAAAACCAGGCAAAGTGTGGACCAAAGTCATGCCCAAACTTGACCTATGCAATGACTGTCTGTATACCTAATCCTGAATTGTACCCCACATCTTTAAAATAATTTTTTTTAAGGAGTTTCTCTCATTTACCTTCTTCGGTCATTTCAATGTCCTTTTCTGTAAATTGTTCATAAATTTAGCCCATTGACTTGTTACTTTCATTCACTCATATTTTCTCTATGACAGCTTCCTGGTTCTGAAGAGCGGCTTCTCCCAAATATTCCCAATATCTTACAGTTCCCATCCAACCCACACTCAACTTAGTCACATGTCATGTTGGCATAGCTACATTACATGGTCAGAAAATGACAATATAAAAACTTCCTAATCAGTTATTACTATCAAAACAAGCCTTTTTATCTTGTCCGCATACAAGTTTCATAAAGTCCATATTTCTGTAGCAAACCATTTTTTTTAGTTCATAGTGAAGGGAAATGCTTAACAGAGACTCGTAAATCAGTCTTATATGTGAATTTATTCTCTATACTCCCAATAAAAAATGTATGTTTCCCTGACCTCCCATTATAGAGTTGTTTGCAGGCAAATTAGACAGAAAGAGGACAGAAACTGAGGATTTATATAATGATCAGCCAAGGAGTATATATTTGAAGAAATAAAATGTTCATAAGTTTATTGTAAGAAAGAACTGGAAGAATTGGAACTATAAAATATGCTGACGAGGATTCAACAATTAAAATCTGACAAGTGAGCTGTTGTAGGCTGATTTTTTTTCCCTCGGTTGTTCACAAATGTGTCAGTTTTAGAAAGGAACATCTTACAGCAGACAAGCATGAGGTCAGACCAGTTTGGACATAACAGCAAAGCATAAGACCACCATAAATCAAACCAAAAGAGAAACTAACTGAATTTCCCATCAGAGACAGTTGACTCAGCCCTATCTAAGAAGCTCTCTAATTCCTTAGAGAGGTGGTAATGTCAGTAATTAACAAATCTTTTTTTTTTTTTGGTGAGCAGAAACATAGCTACTTTTTTTTCCACAACTGATATAATCTGGGTTTTAAATTCCTAACCTGATGGGTAGTTATGGAGGGAATAATAAAGACTTAAAATTGCCAAGTGAGATTGGCTCCAAATTTTCCAATTTATATCAATCTCTGGCATAAAAATTTTTAAGGATAGAAATTTAATCTTTCAGAGTTTTTTCCTACCTGCTCCAATCTATACCAGAGGACCAGAGGCTAGGTAGCAAAAATGAATGTCATGCAGGCAGACATCGGCTGTGAAAGTTCAGGAACATGACCATTAACCTATTTGTGAGGCTTTTTTCACTATGAGTCCTTCAACTGCACCACAAGTTGTGAATCTTCTGATTGTTCAACATCGTCTACATAGAAACCCTACATGTGCAATCTATGAACAAAGAGGAATACTACTTTTTGATCAGTTCCTTCAAGAACAGACACTTGAGCAAATGATTGGCTGTGCTGGATGTGGTCCCAATATCATGTGACACTGTTGGTGGAGGATTTTGTCCTTTTCAGGCTGCCCCATCTTAATCTAGATATTTCTCTCACATACCTACTTGAGAATTTCCATTGAAGGAAAAATAATAAATTGTCATCTACTTTCTTTCACTAATATTTTCTCTTCAAGAATTTATCTTGCTTCCAACTCAGATAAGTTTCTACATTACAGTTTGGCAGACGGAATTTCCATTACATCTGAACCTCGGTTCTCTACCTGATTTACAATAAAACTAACTATTCAAGCTCGGCTCAATCAGAACTGGTTTTTGATATGTTAATGGAGCTTAAGGAATTTAGAAAATCCTCTTTTCTCCCAGTAATGCCTTACTTTCCAGAATATTGTCTAACAAAAGACTCCGAAATTTTTAGTAACTTTAATGACTGATTTGACAAAGTCTAGTAATGATCGTATTGCTCTAATTGGCATATCCATCTTTGCAAGAGTTAAGCCTCTTGGCTTGCCCTTAAGAGAAGACTGTAGGGGAACATTATTTAGCAGGAATAAAAAATAAATCAGGTTAAAATTTTCCAAATATTATCCTATTATAGGATAAACGAATTGGCAATAGCCACCAAATTTCATTATGTAAGATTCATACTTTTTGTAAATATATGCATGGTTATACTGCTGTGTACCTTCTACATAATTTAATTTTAATATCCCTTATTAAATAGAATATTAAATTTTTTGGAAAACTTCACTTCATTTCATTGTTATAATAAAAGAAATGTTATAGTTACAAAATACTGGCTCCATAGTGTCTTCAATATACTTACACCATATAAAACAGCAGATTTCTATCATCTTCCCTGAAAATTAGAAAATTAAGTATATCCAGGATTATATTTCCACATGGAACAATTAGCTGCAGTGAGGAATCACTGGTAGCTTCTAGGGGACCTATCCTCCTGGTTCATCACATTTTTCTTCACTTTCAATTTTCTCTCTAACACAATAACCATCTTATGTATTTATAACTGCATGGCCTCTGTCAGCAAATGGGTCCTTAAATCTGCCTGAACTGTACACACAAAGCTAAGTCATACCTAGATTGGGTAGCCCCTGAATCTTCATCGTGATCAAAAATTCAGAGCCCAGAGCGTGCAAACCCAAGAGGCAACAACCTATGCTGGATACCACTGGCGCCATGCTCATTCCTATCACCTAGAAGTTACATTGGCACTTAAGAGTAATATGAAAAAATGTGGCACGTATGCATGATGGAAGGTTATGCAGCCATGAGAAAGGACAAAATGATGAACTTTGCAGCAACTTGGATGGGTTTAAAGTCTATCATCCTGAGTGATCTATCACAGACACAAAGAACTGAGTACCACATGTTCTCACTCATAAGTGGATCATGAATATTTATCATAATACTATAAGAAAGGGATTAGTAGCAGTGGGACATTGCCCAGGGAAGGAGGGCGGGGCACATAATATCAATAAAGGCACCTGATCCCAGACCAAGCAAAGTGAGGGTCAATGGGATATCTAAACTTCACCTGTACAGTGACCACTTATGTACCTAATCCTAAACTATACTCCACATCTTAAAAACAAAGGAGTGACCTATAGCCTTGACTTCATTCTATCATGTCTCACATTTCTTCCCTTAACATAGAACCAAGTCGTTAACCTTCTCTGACCCCTCCTATTTCAGTTGGAAGGTCAATAGGGTTGTTCCAGTCAGTTAGGGTCCTGTGAATCTGGGGTCCCCATTGGAAACAAGAGTAATAGGTCTCAACAGTCAGGATAGAAGAAAGAGCATAAAGTAACAGCTAGATCAGTTCTAGGAGAGTGCCGAAGGACACAGGACTAGATTTTGACCTGTTGTAGGTAATTGGCAGGCAAGCCGATGTATGCAACAGGTCTGAGGTGAAATGGACAGCACTAGAATCTGAAATTCGATTTGACACTAGAATGAGGCAGTTAAAAAACCTGCTCTGACTTTCTTCTCCAGATCCCCAAATCCTTTGGATTTGTGAGGTAATGTCAACAATACAGGAGAGTTTAGAAAATCTGCCTAGTAGCACAGAAAACAATAAGATTAAAACTTTATGTGGTATTTATAATTTGAATAATCTCGATCTGGGTCAAATTATAGATGTTTCTACCTAAAAACAAATATGTAATATGTAGATATGTATTTGATTCAACAAATATTTTCTGAGAACTTAAATTGTGTTACATGCAAAAGAGAAATTTTCTCTATGTTAAGGGCATAGGGAAAATTTCCCCTTATCATGTTTATAATCACTTTGTTGAAAGCCAGACATACATTCTGATTAGGGTCATTTGAAGTCTGGAGTAGCAATTTACAGTTATCACAGCCTTTCTTTTAAGGGCCAAGTACTGTGTTGGGTGCTACAATGAACTATTTTTTTCAAAAGATAAATTATTATGCCCATTTAACATACAAGGGAACTGAAAATTTACTTGCCTGGACTATCTCAATAGCTTTCCTAAAGCTTATTTTCATATTATCCATAACACATTAGCCCAGTGCATTCTTTAAGCTCTTTTCAAATTCAGATTTCTAATCATATCTCTGATCTGATCACACTTATTATTCCCTATGAAAAAAATAAAAACCTCTTAGCCTCCCATTCAAGACTGTAAGCACTGTTTCTACACTATCCTTCAATGATTATCACCTGTTACTTCCCTTTAAAAACTCCATATTTCAATCTACTCCAGTGTTTTCTGCTGACCAAACAGTTTGAACTTCCCATCATTGAGAGCTTACTCCACTTTTACCCATTCAAGGAAAGTCTTTTCCCCTTCTTCATAATAACCCCAAATTACATATTCTTCGTGTCAAAAAAAATCAAATAACCATTTAAATAAAATCTTTCTTGAGTCTACTAGTCTTAAATGATCTGTCTTTACCATGAACACTTATCTCCTCCATGACCCCTTCGGTAACTTAATCCACTCTACTTTTTTTGCACGGTATGACCAAGGATATGGGTATTTAGTTATTAATTGTTTCTGAGACTGGAGAGGTATAGGGAGAGAGACATTGAAAAGTAAAAGATATTGCTAGGACTATTGGAATGTAGGTATTGGAATCTCAGGGGAGCTGTGGCAAAAAATGGTCAAGACCACATAGTTTTCTCTGAATTTAATGTTACTAAAACCTTTTGGAATGATCCAGGATGACCCAGGTTTAAAGGCAGGTAAGGGTAATAGAGCCCTTAAAATAAAACCATCATGATATTTCTGAACTATAACTAGAAGTTATACAGATACAACCAGGCCCAGTGGCTCAGCCTGTCATCTCAGCAATTTGGAAGGTCGAGGTGAGTGAATTGTCTGAGTCCGCGGGTTCGAGACCAGCCTGGGCAACTTGGTGACACCTCATCTCAACAATAAATCAAAAAATTGACTGGGCATGGTAGTGCATACCTGTAGTTCCAGCTACTTGAAAGACTGAGGCAGAAGGATCGCTGGAACCCTGCAGGGTGACACTGGGGTCACTGTGAGCATGCCACTGCACTCCAACCTGGGTGACAGAGTGAGTCTCCAACTCAAAACATACACACGCACACTCACACACACACAAAACCAAGAAGCTACACAGATACGCTGGTGAAGAAGGCATGTCAGTTCTGAATCTGGGAGAGGGCAGGTTTCTGGTAATGTGAACCTGTAAGGGAATATAAAAAGATATGATAAGGCTCAGCCTGTAATCCCAGTACTCTGGAGGCCAAGGCAAGAGGATTGCCTGAGCCCCAGGGTTCGAGACTAGCCTGGACAACTTGGCTCTACAGTAAATCAAAAAATTAACCGGGCATGGTGGTGCACGCCTGTAGTTCCAGCACTTGGAGGGTTGAGGTGGAAGGATCAGCTGAGCCCAGCAGGTCGAGGCTGCAGTAGCCACGTAACCATGAATGTGCCATTGTACTCCAGCCTGGGTGACAGAGTAAGACTATGATTCGGAAAAAAAAAAAAAAAGGAGAAGAAAAGAAAGTACAGGCCTCAACTTGGAAATGTAGGTTAATATGCTTTTTTAGAGGGAGCACAGACAGTGATTCCTTCCTACTTTGTAACTTGAAGAAGATCTCTACAACAAAGACAGGGGCAGCAACCAGAACAGGTAGCTGTAGGGAAGAAAAATATATGAAAAATATATTTTTCATTCCGACCTTCTAGATTCTCAGCTGTCTGTCTATAACCAAAGGCAGATTGACAAAAGAAAAGCATACAAATTTATTGAATATTAATTTTATGTGACAAGCGAGCCTTCATGAAGAAATTAAGACCCAAATATATGGTTAAATCTGAGCATTTTTATACTAGGTTTGATAAAGAATGGAAAGTTGCCAGGTACGGTGGTTCATGTTTGTAATCCCAACATTTTGGGAGGCCGAGGTGAGAAAATTGCCTCAGCTCAGGGGTTGAGACCAGTATGGGCAACATGGTGAGACCTCATCTCTATAATAAAATTTTTAAAAAAATTAGCCAGGCATGTGGCACATGCCTGTAGTTCCAATTACTTGGAAGGCTGAGGCAGAAAGGTCATCTGAGCCCAGTAGGTGAAGGCTGTGATGGCCATGAGCATGCCACTGCACTCCAGCCTGGGCGACAGAGTGAGACCCTGACACAATAAAAGGAAAGTCATTGAAAATATGATAAGACAAAAAGGTATGAGCTAAGTGTAGTGAACTGGAAGACAGTTAGCAAGGCCTGTGTTCTCTGATTCCTGTCAATGCTCCTCCATCTTTGGAGATAAGGATTTTCTTTTTTCTAGATGTAAGGGGACTCTCTCCCATGAAAGACTTATGTTCTGCATCAGGGGAAGGTCAGAGTCTTTCCTGTATTTCTCCATTCTCAAATTCCTTCATCTTAAAATATTTAATTTGCCAAGGTTCCATATCTGGGGGTAATTTGGTCACAGCTTCATCATAGCACAACTCCATCTACTTTGCATGACATAGCCCAAAAAGAGAGATTGTAGAAACTCTTTAGTCTCAAGGAAGTGTGCCTTAGTTCTATATTCAGCAGAGATGTTGGAGATAACAGCAAGGAATGATCCTTAGGGCATGATGAAACACCCTGAAAATTTCTTAAAACTCAAGGAAAAAGAGATCCAAGAAAGAGGAAAAAGACTTTACACTAACATTTGCAAAGTATGTGCTTGATTGACAAAGGACTTGTGAGTGGCTTCTGACATTCCAAAGAGTGTTCATTTCTCGTCCTGCATTGTTGGTTGATTGTAAAAATGATCCCCAGTTCTTTTCCTCACTACATCTCTGTTCTCGTAATGTTACATCTCAGTTCTTCCCATCATGAGATAAATCTGGTTGACCATTTAGCCTGTGTCAGCCAACAGGACATTTTCAAATGTGACGCCCACAGAAGCTAAAAAAGTAGTTGGACACTGGACTTTTCTCTGCCTCTTTCCCTGTGAACTCTATAGTATATGAAAAAGACTGAGCTAACCAGCTGGAGGACCCAACATCTTTCGGAGGATAACTGAAGACCCCAGGCTAAAGCAACCTGCAGTCACGTGAGTAATCCCAGATCTAGAACAATTGATCCCAGCCTAAAATGGTCAATTCCTGGAATCTGGGCTAAATAAATGGTTTGTGAGGCACAAGTTTTGGCATGCTTTATTATTCAACAAAAGCCACCTGAACTGGGAGTTTTTGAAAATAAACCTGCAAGTCATGCAATTATTTATGCTCATGCCTCATCTGCATTTCTGGACAGTTAGTGGCTTATGATGAGTCCATATCTTACCATCTTTGATTCCTCCATGAGGTCAAGTCCAGTGGTCTGCAATAGTGAGAAGAATCTCAGCAATCAAAATGTGTCATTCAGGTGGACGTTATTTGAGCACAAACAGGGCAGAAATTAGTACAGACACATGTTGAAATGAGAGTAATTAGGTTCTCTTCTGGTTCTCGTGGTACTCCAGAAGTATTTTATATCTACCTGAATCTGTACCACTGGGGCTTCTTCTGATCACAGATGCTGGCAAACTTTTCAAGGTCACTCACATAGCCTACCTGCTATATAAATCTTTAAGAATTCTAGAAAGGGGCATGTCTTCTTAGACGAAAGGGTGTTTCTTCCTCTCAGGTGGCATGGAAACCCCATGACCCCCCCAGTGACGTTGCCTTTAATTTTATTTTAATGACCAAACAATTACATATAGGAGCTGTTCTACTTGACCCATGAGCCGTCAGTACCCTGTCATATTATCTTTCTGTGTATTCTCTTTGGTGCCTGCACAAACCAGTAAAGCCATTTGAAATTCTCTTCCTGTGAGGTCCCTGGGAAAAGGAATTGACAAAAGAAAGCAGAGTTTGTGAAAATAAAGTGAGAATTGCTGATCCATTTCCTGCATTAAGATAATATCCCTTCAACTTTTCTCTCCCTTAATTGGCACAGCAAACATATGTGAGCACATACACACACAGTCATATACATGTTGTGGTGTTACTGGTCTGCATGTTTTCTTATCTGTTTGACATTTGTTCTTTTCTAGTGCAATGTAAGTTTACAAATTGTTTAGCTATGACTACCTCTGGTGAGTATAGAAGAGATGTTTTATAAATTTTGAAATCTATATTGTACTAACATGCATGCTGTTTGGGGAAAACAATCAGCTGAGCTGCAAAAAAAAATGGCACGATGGTCGTTTTCTGAAACGTATTACTTAAATTATTATTAGTAATAACACGACAAGATAATTAACACCTGCACAGCATTTTTCATTTTAAGAGTACTTTAGAAATATTAATTGCATAACCTCTTCAACACCCCACTTTACAGCTAGAAATATCAAAGCAGAGGTTAAGTGATTTCTCAAAAGTAAAAGTACCCTGCATAAAATTAAGCAACATGCCCTTGATGTTCCTGCCTTAACCTTAGACCAAAGAGTGATCTCTCTTCTCCCTTCTTATGTAGGATCAGGAAAACTGAGCATGGCATCTATATAATACTCTACTACCAGCCATGATCAAACTCAATAGTCCACCTATTGAATTATATTTGTCTAATGCTTTCTGAAAAGAAAGACAGCCTAATGAACAGTCAACAAGATAGTTAATTAAAATTAAAGTTTTCTCCATTCTATCTATAATTTGGAAACACAAGAGAGATTCTGAATGTATTTGTTGGTGACAGATGCTATTGTCTTCTCAACTGCTGAAAAGGAGAATAATCGTTAATAAAGTTAGGATGGGAGGAAGAGGACATGAGGATATAGGTGGGAACAATACAGAATCTTCAGGAGTCACAGATATGATTTTAGGCCAGTTCTTGTACAAAGCTGACATAATTTCCTAAGTGATGTCATTCCGCAGAGATGTACAAAGTACTCAGTAAATCATATTTGCAATTCACTGATCTGTCATCTTTTCTTTTGCTACTACCTGAGGCTGGTTATTCTGTTCCAGTGTTGGCAATATACCAAGTTGACTAATATCTCGCTTTTCACAGAAAGTTTGAGCTCTAATTCTTGGGTATCAGTCTGTGCAATTAGTCTTATTTAATAAAGGAAACTGAAACCTGTGTGGTAGTGATGTCATTTTCTGCCATATTGTATACATGCAACACATAAAAACAAATGGCAGACTTTATACATTTTAATTGTGAATTTCTCCCAAAAGCTACCATGTCACTGGTAAGAGAGCAACAGAAAAAAAGATATTTGAAACATAGAAAAGGAAATGCTCTGAAATTCAGTGAATTAGAATAGCCTCAGTAGTGACATACGAAAATTATGAGGTTTAAACAAAGTTGAACAGATGATAGAAACAACAACGTTAACATACTAATCAACTGCTGCTAACCTGGTGGAAATGGTTCTATCATTTGAAAACAAAGCAGTTTTATATGATTAGGAAGTTGTTATTATAACAAAAATTTATTAGTATCCTTATTAATTTAATTACATTTACGGGCTATATATATATATTCAACACTTTGGAATTACACTATGTTGGACCCTTTGAGTTGCAATCACTGAGAGATATCAATATTAATGTGAATAGATTGTATAGACCAGGCTGCTTCTGGTATCATAGTAGATTAATTACCCTAAATGATTCTCCTGACGAAGAATGAAAGAAACATGAAAAAAAAAACACTCAGAGACAAGAATTAACGTGAAAAAGGAAACTTGAGAAGTTCAAATAAATCCTAGATGAGCCGGGCTTGGTGGCTCAGCCTGTAATCCCGTGCCTTTGGGAGGCTGAGGTGAGTGGATTGCCTGAGCCCGCGGGTTCGAGACCCGCCTGGGCAGAGAGACCTCATCTCTACAATAAATAATAAAAAAAAAATCAGCCGGGCGTGGTAGTGCATGCCTGTAATTCCAGCTACTCGGAAGGCTGAGGCGGAAGGATCGCCGGAGCCCAGCAGGTCAGGGCTGCAGTGGCCGGGAGCGGCCACTGCACTCCAGTCTGGGCGACAGAGTGAGACTCCAACTCAAAAAAAAAAAAAAAATCCTAGATGACTGAAGCTTCCACTTTGATAGCTTTGGGGTTGCTGAGACAGAAGATAAACCTAGGGCCTGCTGGAGGTAAAAAGTCCTATAGGAAACCACCTCCTAAATCTGAGAAACTGAAGGTAGACATTCTCAATATAAACAAGAAACAGACCCATCCTTCAGAAGGGAGAATCAAGAACTTTTATTGGAAGGAAAAAATACTAAGAATTAGTAACCAAAATTCAGACCTCATGTGGTTTTGTATATGAAATTTATGAAAACATGTGATCTAGAAAACCCTTAAATGGTTCCAAACCAAATCTAATAAAGTGTTAAAACACACACACATGCACAAACACACACACATCATGAACAACGAACAATATGGGCTCATTTCAAAATCAAAGATGGTTTTGTATTTAAAAATGATAAATGGAATTTACCATCCTGATAAATTATGATGAACAAATTATTTCAATAAGTTGTATAATCAGTGTTCAACAAAATTCACATCTGCTCATGACAAAACTGTCAACAAATCAGGAATAGAAAGACATTTACTTAAAGCTGTAAATACTGCTGTAGAAGAAAAATCATAACCAATTTTGTTATAAGCATTAAAATATTTAAAGTGTTTCTTTAAGACAGTAAAAACAGCCGGGCTCAGTGGCTCAGCCTGTAATCCTGCGCCTTTGGGAGGCTGGGGTGAGTGGAATGCCTGAGCCCGCGGGTCCAAGACCCGCCTGGGCAGCGAGACCTCATCTCTACAATAAAATCAAAAAATCAGCCGGGCGTGGTAGCACACGCCTGTAGTTCCAACTACTTGGAAGGCTAAGGCGGAAGGATCGCCGGAGCCCAGCAGGCGAGGCTGCGGTGGCTGGGAGCGGCCACTGCACTACATTCTGGGCGACAGAGTGAGACTCCAACTCAAAAAAAAAAAAAAGACAGTAAAAACATATTTTTAACTATGCTAATATAATTTCAATTCACCATGAAACTGATGATTCTAGCTAGCACAGCATAATAAAAAATAAGAAAAAGATTAAAGCATAGAAAATAAAAAGCAAAGCTCTTTTATTTGTTGATAACGGTGTTATGGTTGAGGTAGAACATCATAAGTACAGATAAGTTATGAGCATTCATGGCAAAAAAATATGATGCTAAATATACAAAAGCCAATCGAATGTCTATATGTTGCAAAAACTCAGAATATGTTATATTACATTCATTATATTAATATAAAGATATACTATTTAGAGTAGCAATAATATATATCCAGATATATCTAGAAATAAATTTAATAAAAGATATGAAACATCTTTATGTACACAATTATAAACTGTTAGACAATAAATAAAAATTTACAAATGGAAATATATTACTTATTAACTAAACTTGTAGGGATGACTGATTTCATGAAATTTATCTGTAAATCAACATAATTTAAATAAGTCTGCTTTAGAATGGAAAAACACAAATACAAATTATAAATATTACATATTTAAATGATAGCCAAAATATGAAGATATCATGAAAATATGCTAGAAAATAAGTAGAGTAAGGGGAATTATCAGGCATAGTTGGTGGAAATTAAAAATGATTCAGTCACTTTCAAAAACAGTTTGACACTACTTAGTAAATTTCAAAATGTGCATACCCAATACTCTAAAAATACACCACTTTGGAAAATGCCATTGACTCGCACTTAATATATGCAACAGGTAATATGTTTCTGAAAATGGAACTAGAGTCATTATTCATAACAGCAAAAACTCCCAACCCAAATGTTTATCAAGAGCAGAGTAGACAAATAGATGTGGTACATTCATACAATAGAAAACTATACAGCTGCGAAAATGAATGAATCACAGCTATAGAATGCATTACAGCAAGTTGAATGAATTTCACATACTTAATTCTGAGTGAAAGGAGTCGCAAAAAAATGTTAAGAACTGGTATATTTCAGATAAACTTCAGAGAAAAGCATACAATAAAAATAGGTATTATGTAGAACTGGTAAAACTATACACCAAAAAATGAATAATTTTAAAAATTTATGTTTGCAATTAGTTCTGGGAAGAAAGGAAGATGATAATATTGGGAAAAGGTACACAGAGAGCTTCTAAGATACTGATGATACATCTTTTTTTTTTATACTGGGAAAGATGATAGCAGGGAGAGAAAGAGAGTAGGGCTTTTTGCTGTTTCTATTTTTAAAATATATACATATATCTTTGTGTATAGAACATTTTAAGCAGATAAAAATACATATTAGATTTAGGTCCATTACCCTCATGTCAGTTAAGCACCATAGGCTTTGAAGTTAGACAAATTTGAATGCAAGTTCTGGCTCAATCACTTACCACTTCTGTGATTTGGGGCATGTTTATTTAATCTCCCAAATCCTGCCTTCTTTATCTGTGAAACAGATTAACAATATCTATTTCAAATAAATGTAAAGTTTAAGCAAGATGGCTTATGTAATGTACTCAGCACACTACCTGTCACAATAGTACTCATGATTAGACATTAGTTATCATCAGGTCCATACTGGATGGAATTAATAAAAACATACAGATTTATCATGGAGTTAGAATCAGATTCTAAAATTATGCTACTTCTATGACTTCAGAGTTTGTATTATCTCTGGTTCTCAGTTTTCTAATCTTTAAAATAAAGGCAAGAATACCCAACCCAAGCAGTAAGATGAGGACTAAATGAAATCATGTATATCAACTGCCTGACACACGCTCAGTGCTCAGCAAGCCATAATTCCTATGTTAGCAGTATATTACTGTTGTCAATAAGGTATCTTAATGGTAGTTTCAAAATATATCAACTTGGCTAGGCTGAACTTCATTTCTTTTTTTTTTTTTTTAGCTTAGAATCACATCACATTTATTTAAAGACTTGGGTTGCTAAACAGAAAATATACATACAGAATTTATTGATGGTAAGGAAGCTTGCACCTTGAAGTACAGTGTTAAGATTTACAACCAGAAGCAAACAAGATAAAAGTGAACTTCATTTTCTAAAACTCCCTTTCCTGTTTGTTTTTGGCTGCAGTGGTCTCGTGGGAGATCTAGAGGGCAGAAACGGAGTTACCGTCATTTTGTGGCGCACACACGTGGCCTCACCTCATTCTGAGACACGCGAAACTTCTAGCTCTTCTCCCTTTAGGTCTTCTGATAGTTTTCATCACTTCCGGGCCAGGTGTGTTTTTAGCCCTTGAGAAGGGTCCCAGCTTCTGCAGGACCTCCACGCCCTCAAGGTAAGAGGCAACAAGACTCCTATGAGTTGTTTTTCTCTTCATTTTACTATTGAGATGTGGGGTACTTAAGTAGTCTATGTGCAAGTAGAATTTGGGCCTCCAAAGGGTCTTCACTTCCCCTGGTTTAGGGCCAGCTATGTTTGTGATGCCACATGCCCTCTTCCCTCCCTCCCTCCCCTGACAGGGTCCCATGGCTGCCGATTCCTCCCTTGTAGTATTGTGATAAATGTTCAGGACCCATTTATGAATGAAAACGTGGCATTCAGTTGGTTGTTTCTGTGATAGATCACTAAGTGTGCCGGACTCTACATCCATCCAGTTTGCTGCATCCCTGCATCCAAGTATAGGATGTGTTTTGTGTGATGTGAATGTTTTAGGACATTTGTTTCTCTGATTGACTCCTGACTGATTCATACACCAGCCTCACCATTTGGAATAATTGCATTTACTGACATAGAGCTAACTTTTGTATTTCATAATTCTGTGAGAGGAACTTAAATTATTCTACAAAAAAGACACCTGTACACACATGCTTATTGCTGCCCTATTGACAATAACAAAAACACGGGACCAACCTTGCTGCCCATTGAAAGTGGACTGGACAAAGGCAATGTGGTACATATTCATGACAGAGTATTATGCAGTCATAAAGAAAAACGAAATTATGATACGAGTTTTAATCCAGGCCAAGACAGCCTACGCTTGAGGGCTCTAGCTTGTTCTTGCTTGTCCCCATCGTATGTTCATTCCCTTTCCAACTGCCTGCCCTAGACTTCAAGCTTTGGCAGTATCAGATATAAGGACATCAGCATTGCAGGAACTATCTAGGGAGTTCCTGCGATTGTCAAAGGTAAAATCCTTGTATTAAAATCCTTTATGTGTGTGTGCATATGTGTCTGTATGTCTGTATGCACGTGCTTATGTATACATGTGCGTGCAGTCTTTTTTTTTTTGAATTGGAGTCTTACTCTGTCGCCCAAGCTGGAGTACGGTGACACACTTATGGCCACTGCACCCTCAACCTGCTGAGTTCAGGTAATTCTTCCACCCCAGCCTTCCAAGCAGCTGGAACTACAGGCAAGTGCCACCATGTCTGGCTGATTTTTTTTATTTATTGTAGTCATGAGGTCTTGCCAAGTTGCCCAGGCTAATCTTGAACTCATGGGCTCAGGCAGTCCTCTCACCTCAGCCTCCCAAACTGCTTGATTATAGGCATGAGCTACCGTGCCCAGTGCATGCATTCTCATATACAATAATACGCGCATACACCTACTTTTAAGTAGAACAATTAAGGTATAGAATGTATTTTGTGTGATGTGGATGTTTAGTACATTTGTTTCTCTGATTGACTCCTGACTGATTCATACACTAGCCTCACCATTTGGAATAATTGCTTTTACTGATATAGCACTAACTTCTGTATTTCAGACTTAAAAGATAAGATTTCTTCCATGTTGGTAAGACACCATGCAGAAGAGGCACATGAAAATTCTGAGTGAAAAGTTAGTTTAGGTGGGTAGAATGAGCACTAATCTACCACCTCAGTGATGAAAGGGGCACTTAAGGGCTTGGTGGAGGATTAAACTAAAATGGCTTATATTGTTAGTCAGTCCGGGAGTGTTCAGTAACAGCATTTTTAAGCCTTCTGCTTACATTGGGACCACTTGGGACACATTCACTATTTGAACAGGGATTTCACTACAACTACCACCATCATTTTCCTTCCTCAGCAATATCCCTTGTGCTCACCTTCGGCCATCTTTTCTGGGTGAACAGGGATTAGGAAAATGAAAATTTTGGAAATCCAATCTGTCATTCATCCTGAAGCCAAGTTATCTGTGACTTAGAGTTACCTTCCTCTTCTATGCTCAGTAGAGAGGGAATCTGAAAAAATCCACTTACATGATATGAGTCTTATATGAGTTAAGGTGTCAATTCTATTGACAGGGTGTGATATTTATTGTGAAACTTTCGAGCTGGACAAAGTAATGAAACACATTTAACCCCACTTTTTGTTATAAATGGGGAAACTATGGCTTAAAGAATTGACTGTTAAACTTGCCAAAGCCAATTAAGTATTGAGAGGCACATTCTTAAGGAGAATGTAGTTCTTGTGCAAACAGGATGCTCAGTGAGATTATTTTTTTTCTACCCTAGAGGCCCAAGGCAATTCTGGGAGAGCTAGACTTTGCAGATTTCTTTACAGAATATGATCCACAAATAATACTATGGGCCTACACATTTATTTTCCATTTTTGAAGACAGTACCATTGGCTTTAAAAATTGGGTGGGGAGCATTCCAACAGTTTTCAAGACGGAGAAGAGAAGCCTGGAAAATTTAAAATAACACTGATCCTACTTATCTTAAAGTTCATCAAGTCACACTGATGATAGTTGCCATGCTTGTGGGGGAAACCTGTGAATGCTGACAGGTTTTCCCCCACAGTGGTCCATGTGACCTCTTATCTGATTTAACTGATTTAACGCTTCAAAGAATCACTCCCTTGATGGCCGAAGATTTAACAACATGAGTAATTGCTTTTCCACTTTCTGAATATTTTCCATTTTTAATGACTCGAGTCAAACTATTTTTACTTTTTCGGACTATTTCTCACTTTTTAAATTGTGAACTCAATTGGGAAGGTGTTAATGAGGCCATGGTTAGAAATGTCATTCCCATCTGGGATGGAACCAGTCTTTCACAGCTAAAGACTGAATTCTAAACTTTGTCAAGTCATGTAAAAAATAACTGTCTCTGAGACAGATTTAAGGATGGCTCAGAGCAAACTCATTCTCCCTACTGGAAAGAAATAGACACCTTTTCTCATGTCTTATCACAAATTACCCACCTTTCTCTCATTCTACCCCCATGACATACAGACTCACAGGCACAGTCACACTCACTAGTCATTTAACCATATTGCCAGAAGAAAATAATTGCATGTAATATCAGGTAGTGTTGGTTGTAATGGTTAGATCGAATATGAACTTTGAAGCTGGAAAGAATGGAATTCAAGTCCTTTTCCATAAATTTCCAAGTTGTGTGACCACAGACAAGTTACTTATCAATTTCTTTATGTTTAAACGGGCATAAAAATATTACATCACTGGGCTGAAGTGAGAGCTAAATGATGTAGTACATGCTGTGTACATAGGATAATGCCTTATATATTCCAACTAATAAATATTTGTTTAATTACATGTTTTGAGAATAATTAATATTCAGTTCAATGTTCAAACTACTATTTCTTTAGTGGCTCTCCTTGGATTATTTGTACTTTTTTGGTCAACTGATAGATTAACTTGCAGGTTTGCCTCAGAGGTGATTTTGAGATTTTTCAGAGAATTGGTTAACAACAACAAAATCTCTTTGACTGGATGTCTTACCTACTTGATCTTACTTTTGAAGTGAAGGCCTGAGAGTAAATCATCTTTAATTCCCATTAGGGTGTCAAATGATCTTTTCTCATTATTCTATGACTTGCTCCTAATTGGTCAATTGCTCACCATAATCAAAACATTGGTAAAGGGAAAGATACTCTAGGATAAGGAGGATGCATGTTGTTGGTAGGAGAAATGGAGATACTGAATATCAGAAAATTAGAGCCGTGGGTGAATTGGGATTAAGAGGTTAAAGAAAAGAGAACTCTGCCAGCCTCGGTAGCTCAGCCTGTAATCCTGCGCCTTTGGGAGGCTGAGGTGAGTGGATTGCTTGAGCCAGCGGGTTCGAGACCCGCCTGGGCAGACGAGACCTCATCCCTACAATAAAATCAAAAAATCAGCCGGGCGTGGTAGCGCGCGTCTGTAATTCCGGCTACTCAGAAGGTTGAAGTGGAAGGATCGCCAGAGTCCAGCAGGTCGAGGCTGCGGTGGCCGGGAGTGGTCACTGCACTCCAGTCTGGGCGACCGAGTGAGACTCCAACTCAAAAAAATAAAAAAAATAAAAAGTAAAAGAGAACCCAAAATCTCAAGAAGAGAACACACAAAGAAAACAGAGTTCCTAAGAAGGAAATCTAGGATTATTAAATCTAGGATTATTGAGGATTAACCAATCACTCAATCTCAGGCAAAGAAAAGGACAGAGAAAGAAACAAAATGAGCTTCGCTGTCAGCCTTCATTTTTTTTTTTTTTTTTTTTTTTTTTTTAGTAAAACCGGAGGCCTACTGTTTGGGATGGAATTTTGAAAAAAAAGGATAAGAAGTTAGAGAAGACCTGAAACATTTTGTGGCAAATAAATTATGATACAGACTAGTCTAGTGAAAAAGTGAGGAAGGAACTAGGTCAGAGTGGCTGAATTTCAGCTGGACTTCATCAGAATGACTGGCTCTTTTTGGACTATAAGATTTAGAAGCCTCAGCAGAGATAGAAAAGTTTTAGCAGTTTTCAAAGGCGAGAGACCCTGTGGCATGACAGACAAAGGGTCACCGTGACGAGGAACTTAGTGAGATCATCCTTGTGATGACTCTACAGTCATGTTTACAGAAATGAAAAAATCACCAGATCTGGGTTCAGGAGCACAGTCATCCCAGCAGAAATCGTTCATGTTTCAGAGACATATTCATCTGGAAGCCTAGCTGATTCAACCTCATATGTCAGGACAACATGGATGCTGAATTGGAGAGCGATTGTCAAATCAGAATCAGTTTTCAGTTCCGCTACATCAATATACGCTGAAAATAACCCATGTCAAATCACTGAAGATGTGCTGCCTTGTTGCTTTCTCATCCTGTTTTGAAGCCTGTTATTATTTTTACATTGGGATATACATACATGTCTGTGCCTGTGTGTGCCTGCGAGTGCGTGGGCATCTGTGTGTAACTGTTTTAGTTTGCTAAGGCTGCCATTAAGAATGTACCACGAATTGGGTGACTTAATCATAGAAATTTGTTGTCTCAGTGATGGTGGCTAAATGTCTGGGATCAAAGTGTTGGCAGGGTTGGTTTCTTTGTGAGGGAGAATCTGTCCCATGCCCCTCTCCTATGCCTACAGATACATCAACTCCAATCTCTGTATTCATGCAGCGTTCTCACTGTGCTCATTTGTGTAGACAAATTTGTCCCTTTTATAAGGACACGAGCTATTTTGGACTAGGGGTCTACCTACTCCAGTATGAACTCATTTTGACTTAGAACATCTGCCACAGTCTCATTTCCAAATAAGGTCCCAATCTGAGTTACATGTAGTTGAATGGTTACTCAATATAGATCATTCTATAGATCTGTAATGTTAAGCAAAGAAGAAGAATAAAACTAGTCAAATTTATTTATAATTACAAACTCATTTCATTCAACTGCAGCCACTTAACAAGTAGAAGGTTACAGAAAAGGGAATGGGCATTTCCATAACTCTCATGAAGGAACTAGCTTTATTTAATGACTAGCAACCACTACCTGTCTTCTTATCTCCATCTTAGGCAGGATAAAAAGTGACTAGTTCCATGATAAATCCCTGAATTTCCTCAATACTGATATCTCCATATGAAGACAAAATTATTCAAGAATCTCGAGGATTCAATAAACAAAAATATAATTAAAACAAAAAAAGTACCTCTGCACTCTGGCTAGAAAGTTTGTTTGTTTGTTTTTTCTTTCCTTTCTTCATACAGCACCAAAGTAGAAAAAGATGGTTGTCCCACATCTGTGGGAAACCAAATGGTCAGTTTATCTTTGGGGTCAAAATAGCTTGCTGGAAGATAAACAACATTGCAAAGGCAATGAAACAAAATTTCAGTTACAGTTCAGAGGAAGTCCCATAGACGTTTTAAATTTCAAATTTCTTAATACAATTACTTTTGAAGATCATTGGATTTCCATGGAAAGTGTTGAGACCATCAGGCAAGCAGTAAGTATATATTTTGGCATGTCATTCGTAACATAATCCTATGGGAAAAAATCAGAACATCTCAATTATTATTAATAACCAAGTAAAAAAATTCATTTTTCTATCGAACATTTGTCTTCTTATTTTGTAGAACTCAGTTTTTTTTTTCTTGGATATAAAAACACTATCTGCAATAAAACATTTAGTTTAAGAAAAAAATGAAAAGAATATTCACTGCCAGTGCTCTAGACTGTTTGCCCTAATTAAGTCTGCATGTCTACTTTCTGCTTTCAGGTTGCTATAACAAAATACCATAGACTGGGTAATTTATAAACAACAGGAATTTATTGCTCACAGTTCTGGAGGCTGGGAAATTCAAGATCAAGAGGTCAGCAGATTTAGTGTCTGATTAAGATTCTTTCTGTGCTTTAAAAATGGTGGATTCTTGCTGTGTCCTTACTTGGCAAAAAAAAAGCAGAAGACTCCATCAACTCTGTTTTATAAGGGCACAAATCCCATTGTTGAGGGCAAAGTTCCCTAGCCTAATCATCATCTAAAAACCCCCATCTGTTAAAACTACACAATAGGGATTAGGTTTCAACATGAATTTTGGAGGGACACAAACATTCAGTCCATAGTAGCAGCTTATCCACCCCCAACATGAGAATCTTGCTTCCTCCTCAAATACAGACTCACTGGTTTTCAAATACATCCTCAAAATGCTACCTTAACTCGACTACATCTCAGCCTTATTTCTTAGAACCAGTACCTTATGGTGAAGACTTCCACACGACTGATCTTTCCATGCTATTTTATCTTACCAAGTTAACAGCAATGCAATACTCTCTGCAGCTTTCATTGGTCTCTTATTAGCATTTGACTTGTTGCTTGTCAAAGTCATGGACAATTGTTGTTGGCTGATGATCATAGAATCTTGGAATAATAACAACAGTGTCCGTAATGTTGTCATCTTCCTGAGTGTCAGTTTCTTCTGCAACAGGCAGGAAGCAAGCAGGAACTGCCTCTCAGTCAAAATGTTGATCTCAGCATAGAACCTTGAATATTTATACTTCTTCAATTCCTGCATTACAATATTATTGCCAGAAGCAGAGTGAGAAGAAAGAGTGACTCTCGACTGATTTCATTCTAATTCTTAACAGTTTTTTAAAAGGACTGTGTGCAACCTCTCTTCACTTTAACTTATGTTTAAATATCTTGATTCTGTTTCTAGATGAGTTGGCTACAAGCCCACCTGCCATAGCAGAAAGGAAGGAAAGCTTCCTCTACGATGGTGATGACATGGTTTTATATCATGAGCTAGGAGCAACCTCAAGAAGCAATAAAATCTTTTAGTTAATTACTGTCAGACAGAACAGCTTAACATCAGTTCCACTGAATTTAAAATTGTTGTCTTTGGCAGGAGTTCTCAGGGGATAAAATGGACAGTACTAAATAAGTCCATCCAGCAAGTCAATTTATCCATTTCCTTAAGAGTGTTTTGTACCTAAGTAATCCTGGTGGGTCAACCAGCTTATGACACCATGCAAAATTAGGAACAATTCTGACCCTATAGTAGATTTCTCTTATGTGAGAAGATAGTTCATGCTCCCAACATATTTTAGGCCTACATAAATTATCTTATACCTCTAACTCTCTGCTCATTGAATTGTTGTCTAAAATAGTATACAAAAATCTCCTTCTTAGGAAAAGGGATGTGGATTCCGATGCAGAGGTGAGATGCCTCTTCCATGAGTGTGCATGTCAGGCTCCTACAAGAAATGCTGATGTTTATGTCTTGTGTTTTAATTTATCAGGGAGATAGAGTTTTCTGTACACATTGACACAAAATATCTGTAATTTGGTTACTTATGTTAGACTTTAGTCTCTGGTCCTCTAAATAAGGTTACTAAAATGCGATAGCCCTGAAATCTATTAGTTTGACTTCCTTTAATAATGCCTTCAGCCCGCGGATTTGAGACCCACCTGGGCAACTTGGCGAGACTTCATCTCTACAATAAATCAAAAACTAGCCGGGCATGGTAGTGCTTGCCTGTAGTTCCAGCTACTTGGAAGGCTGAGGCAGGAGGATCACCAGAGCCCAGCAGGTCGAGGCTGCGGTGGCCGGGAGCGGCCACTGCACTCTAGTCTGTGCAACAGAGTGAGACTCTAACTCAAAAAATAATAATGTCTTCATTGTAATATGATTTAATGTTTTGCCTTAATTTTCACTGACTGTCAAAATTAAAGAATAGCCACGCAAAAAACTATTGCTGACTTTTGGCCAAACCATTGCTAAGGACATCATCTATTATATTGACCAATGTCACTTTTATGAGTCCACATGGCAATTCCCTCTATAAGTTTAATGTTATAAAGAGAGAGTCTCAACAATGATTATATGTGCTTTCACACATATAAGAGAAGTAGGAAAGTAGAAAGAAAACTAGGAATTATTTTATCCTTCTTGCTAGGAATCTACCCTATTTCAAGGCTCAGCTTAAATCCTGACACCCCAGAGACCTTCAATCAGCTTACTAATATCTCACTAATAGTTCCCTTCTTTGAATTTCTACACCATTTTTATCTGCAGCTTGTAATATTGTGCTTAACCAAGTTTACACATTTTCCCACAGTTGCCCCTGTTAAATGAAGCACGGAAAACTCAACTGATTATTATGACAAGTTTTCGTAAGCCTGTGAAACACACTCACTTCTTTAGTTGTGTCACCCGTGACAGTCTTCAGGTCTTTATTCTTTCTGGGAGTGGTCTTTGTCTTATTCAACACTGCATTTCCAGCACATAGTTGGCATACAGCAGGCATTCCTTAACTGTTGAATAAAATAAAATCTTCAGTGGCTCCATGCTCCTTAGATCGGTAGTTCTTAATCCTACGTGAATATAATAATAATAACTTTTATATGTTAAAAACTGAGAATTCAGAAGACCAACTCCAGTGTTACTGGTGTAGTAATTGGGAATTGCAGCATAGGCCTGTGGTTATGAATGCAATTGATAAGAAGCATTTCAGGAGATTCTGATAGCAGGGATTTAAAGTTAAGAGCGCCTGCTCTAGAAAATAAATGTTAAATTCCTTTCCCATGTGCTCAAAGCCTTATGCAATCTCTCTCAAACTTAGCTCTTAAAATTCAGTTTCCACTATCATCTTTCCATACTACATACACTAGACAAATGGAACCACATCCTATTATTGTATGTGCAGGACTTTTTAGGACTAGACCATTCCAAGCTTCTCACTCCTCTCTCTGCACATTCAGATTCTTAACTTTAGCAAGGGCCACCTCTTCCAGGAAGCCTCCTCCTATGATTTCTCACCCCAGTTGACACCAACCAGTTCCTCACCAATGATCCCGACCATGTCTTTCTCCTTAGTACCAAAGTTATTAATGCACCTTACTTTTGTCTTCCATTTTAGACTGTTCATGCCCTGAAGACAGATTTTAGGTCCAATTCATCTTTAATTCTCTGCAGTTCTCTTCATATTACATACAGAAAGTTGTTGCTCAGTAAATAATTGAGTGAATTAATCTTGGAAAAGTATGCAGCTTCTGACGTTCCTGTACAATTTCTTTTCACTCCAACACATTTCCCTCCCTTCTGTGCCCCAAAATCTCTGTCCTGGATGATTTAGAATATAAAGTGAGTAAGCATTCACATCCCATCCCTTTCCTTAGATGCGTGTTTAATGTCGTTACATAAGAAATGGCAAGGCACTCTTCAACAGAAGATCTGTTTTCATTTGTCTCCAACAAGGAAGTGTTTCTTTCACCCTGGAGATCAGATCACTTCTTCCCTTCACCTCAGTGTGGGAGAAAGAACACAGAGAACACAGGGCAGACTCCAGAAAAAGCTGCAGGGCCGACTTAGGGACAAAAACCAGTTTCCCATTTAACAAGTGAAACAGGCAGCCAGCATTTTTCTGAGCATTTTGGAAAGGAACAAACCTTCCTTACTAACTGAATTTAAAGTTAACTTTGAGCATTTGCATTGCAAAGATTAAGCACTCAGGACCAAATGGCACACAGGAATGAGATCTGGAAAAGCAGAGAAAAGAATCAGCAGAGCAGTTCAAGAGAAGTCAGAGCAGAGGTCTCAGTTGCATTGACTGGGAGCTATCACTGGATGCTCGGTGAGGAGAAAACAAAAGTCAACATCAGGAACGTGCATGACACATTTTCAACTACTACTTATTTTTATTTTTAAATAACATGTGCATTACAGTGAACAACCCTCACTAAAATTCTCCTTAAAGTCTGTACTAAATCCTGATCTATAGGACTCCGGGATATAAGAACAAGACAGAGAGGAAATAAGGGAGGTATCATAGTTAAGTTTCGATTGTCCAGAAAGAGCAAAACTAGGTGATCGCATCCTTAGCAAATGTTGTCTAAACAATGCTGAATTAGATCTCAGCATGCTATACAGTATTCACCCTCGCTTATCTGATTGTTTTGATCATGGTAGGTGTCTCCTAAAGGATAATATGTTTGAACTTACCTTACTTTGACCTTATTTTTGGTTTTGGAACACTATCACTTAACTTCTCATTTTCCTGGTAAGAATTCTGCTTTTTTTCTAGTCTAGAAAGCTAAATGATAACAGTAAGTCTATTAAAACAGCAAGTTCTCTCTGATCCACATTGTATAGGTATTTCAATTGCTTTTAGCATACAAATAGACCAATTCCTGAACACTTCTTTCCAGCACTTCTTTCCATAGCTTTAGTTAGACACTGCTTGTCCTGGGGACCAATTAGATCCACAAAGCACAACCTTTCACATATTAACGTTAGACGCGTATCACTTCTTTTTTCCAAGTGCTAACTTGCTGACTGGAAAATTTAACGAAATACTTGCCCTGGCACTGCTACCTGCCTTCTGTCACTTTGAGCCAATAATGCAACGTAAATGGTTTTTTACCACCTCTGGTTCGTGGACTTTGGTAGCCACTGCTGAGAACCGACTGTGAGCGTAGATAGCTTTAAAAACCTTGCTGCCTTGGTGTTAACTCTCAATAACTGGAACTGAGGCAAGAGTCTCACACACTCCTCCGATGCAGATGCTAAGCGTGTTCCTTTATATCCACACACTCAGAGTCTTGCTGATAAATAACACTAGGGCCCAAACAGACCACTTCCAAAGCCCTCTGCAGAGCCACTGAGATACTGAATAAGAAAACTCTTTTGAATTACTTTACGGTATCTAAAATGGAGATTTATTAGTAAGTCCTATCTTCATGTAAATGGCATATAAATGATCACAAAGGTGTAAAAGGAAACATGAAAACTCACATGTGGAACATAAATTGGGTGAGAGCCAGCTTCTCTAAGGGTGAATGGTTTTGCCCACTTGTTGAGGCGTTGATGGATGAAAAACTGCAACATCTGAGAATGCTATTTTGTTTTCACATAAAGGAAGAGGCTGTTCTCTAACAAGCAGGACTTCTGGTTGTTATAGGCAGAAGGGGAACCCCTTTTCGATTTCAAGGGAAGGAATACTCAGTCAAAGTGCCCTCTGTATTTCCTGCTTTTGCCTATGAAGATTGAAAGTCATTTGAGTCTCTTCAGGGCCCAAGTCTTTGTATTGCTTTTTAATAGAGTAATGACAATTCCAAGCAACTATAAATAATCATAAAAATAATAATACTTCGATCAGAACAAGTATATCAACCATGTATGTAAAGGCTTTCTAGTTCCCTCTGTACTTTGCTTTTATTCTGCTTCCAGAAGCTTGAATAGAATATACAGGGGGGGAAATGTCAGTTCTTCAGAGACAGAATGGTCCTTTCTGATGCAGCCCCCCAGTAGATCATCCGTTCACTGGAGGTATCTCTTTGGCAGCTTGACAAGAAATTGTGACATTACAAAGCTGGGCGAGGAGGGGCTTACAACCAGCTTAACATGTGCAGGACTGGCACATGTTGAAAAGTCATTTGCTTGGTTGTCTTTTTTTTTTTTTTTTTTTTTTTTTTGCCCCTGCAGTGTCTTTTTCCTTTCCTTGTCATTACTTCCATAGCAGACGATTTTGTTTTCTGTTTGCAATTTTCTGCTGCTGTGATCTCAAAGTTTCAGGGTAATCAATTATTGTAAGGGTGGTAAGATATTATATATATATTTGAGCTAGTTTATTTGAAAGTTACACTAAGTTTCACTTCACATATTTCGGTCTCACAAAAACCCTTCATTCTATCAGCAAAGCAGGATACTCTAGCCCAGCCTTCACAGAGCAATGCTCTCCTCATCCTTGTCCACCTCACCAGTTTGATCCAGGTCTCTGGCAATTTGCATGAAAAAGAATTCAATAATTGTTCTAAATTGCTCTCCATATGGTACAGTACTAACGAAAAATCAAGTTATTGCCTTTATGACTTGAGAGAGAAATGGTTATATTTTATTAAATGTTAGACAAAATTGAATATCATTTTCAATAATAACTCTCAAAGCTGATACTAAGTACCTGAACAGATAAGACCATGATAAGGTCAAGACAGAGGATATTTAAACATCTGTAGGTTTTTTTTCTCGCTCCTTTTTTCTTTTTAAACTTAAGCTTTTAAATCTTGAAAGTTCATGTCCAGTGCCTTGATCGGTGATGATAAATGAACTACTGAATTGGAAGAAGATGCTGCTATTATTTTAACCAGTAAACTAACTCAGGGTTAATCTGGGTGTTATTTAACCTATTGAAAGTGTTTTGAGAGAACATATGGTTTCTATTGTGAAATCAAGGCACAGTTTTAACTATGAATATAGATAATTACCCTTTGGACTTTAAACATTTATATGTGTCACATTGTGTCAGAGCATTTTGCATGGTCAATAGGTTGAAAGGTTATAAAGTTGAAACCGAAAATCAGTACTTTTGAGTTAAACTACATAGCCAGCACAAATAAGCAATTCACTACTGCTCTCTCTTGGAAGGAGTTAGTAATAACACGCAGAAAGCAATCACTACACCAACAATAGATGTGGGTAGTAACTAAATGCTGGATCTCAAAGACTTAAACTTGAAGTTTAGAAATTCAGCCTATGAATACATATTCATGAAAGTCTCAATGAGTCTTTTGCTAACTGAATTATGAATGATGAATTTTTCTTCTTTTTATCAAGGAAAGGAAATGATAATTTCATAAAATTATTTAAGAACTTCACATAAAATGTGTCTACTACAGCTCTTATTTGAACACTCCATATAATATATACATTTAACTTTTGAACTGAAATGAAAATTTACAACAGGGTACATATTTGTAAATTGCTCAGCATGACCTCAATACTTTAAGCCTAAACAAAACAACTCCTTGAAATGGAATTGGATACTATTGCAAGTACTTACTGCCATTCAGAGTGAATGCCTTCCAGTTTCAAAAGATCATGACCCCCATTCCAACATAGAAACAGCAAATTTTCAAATTCTTAGAAAAGTGTGGGCATGTGGGGACAGAGAGAGAGAGAGAGAGAGTGAGAGAGAGAGATACTTTGGCAAATGTCTATGATTTCATCAAGGCTACTAAGATAACTAAGCATTAAAATATTGTATTATCCACACTAATACATCTGCAGAATGTAACTCTAAACAAAACACTTAACCTTAAAACAGTATATCAATATGTATTTCACACTTTAGAGTGATAGAATCCATTTTGCACTGGGTGGTGATAATACTATTTTCTCATAATTGTTTACGTATTACAAACCAGAAAAAGGAAATACAATTGTTCTTTTCATTCTTTTACCTCTCACGTATTTTGGAATAAGGTTAGTATGTCGAGTGCCTTTGTTTCTATTAGAAAGGGAAGGCACAAACATTGTTTGTGATATGAGTTTTGCGGGTCCAATTGTTTGGCCCCATTGATACTAGATGTCTTTTTCTTTTTGAAGATCACATGGCCAAGTGGTTTTACAGAACAGGGCTTCAGAGCTGCATGATGCCTAAAGAAAATCCGACTATCAATGAAAAACTTTGCAAAATAAGATTATGACAACAGTACTTGCAAAATTCCCATTCGGCTAGACTGGCAACCAATTCAGGGACAAGGGTGCAGTGCAATATTTTGATAAAAATATTGACCTTTATCTTCTATAAATAAGCACTATGTAAGTTTTTGAATTCCTAAACTTGTTGTCCCCTCTAGTCAGTATCTTTTCCAGAACTGCAACCATTCTTTGTTGAAGAAAACTATGATCCTGGTCAGACAAATTCTGTTAAAAAGCAAATGCAGTGACTAAAATGGAAGAGACTGTGACAGTCTCTAAATAATTACCAAAACCATTTTTAAAATCCATCCCCCAAAGAGAAGAAACATGCAAGAGGTGATACCTCTGATAGAAGTGATACAGAGATAGAAGTCGGGCCAAGAGTGAAAACAGGTTCTTGTACCTAGTGGATAAATGGCTGAAATGGCCACCTATGAGAAACCAATGATCTTCAGAAGGACAGCCACTATCCTCCCAGTCAAAAGTTGTTCATTACCCCCCTTTTTAAAAACAGCCCATTTATTACCCACCTCCACAGACAACACAGACTAAAGGAGTGACATGTTTTGATACGACTCCAGAAAGAGCTCCAGAATTTACAATTTGCAAGTCACTGAATGCACCATACATTAAGTAGAAAAAAATGCATATGTTATGGATGAGGTAGAACTATTTTAGGTCACAGTTTTGTGACTTGGAAAATGATACATTTAAATAGAAAAAATAAGCTTTCAATGCTTTGTATAAGCCAGGAATACAAAAGTTTGTTGTAACTATTCTACTCAGTTATTTATATGAATAAGCCCTTTCACACAGTTTTTAGAATTTGCATTTTTAGTTATGCATATAAATCTTTATTTCAGAATACTCTACTATAATCTATCACATGCCCTTAAAACTGTAAATCTTTTATAAATAAAAGTATTTTAAAGGGGATGCCTCTAAAATTTATACTGTTGTCTATGATAAACCATACAAGGTATTTTTATGGAGAAGTTACTATTCTCACACTTTATCTTGTTTTATGTTTTCATAGAAATAATGTTTATATTAAATTTCCAAAGTGCTGTTCTTTCTTTTCTTTTTTTAAGTCATGAAATATTATGTATTTTTTCCCTAGGACTTCTCAACTTCCATTCTGAAAAAGCAAGAAGAAAACATTACTGGTTTAACTCAAGCAGAAGGAAAATTTTCCTAACAAAATAATAGACCATTAAATTATCAATTATCCTAAGAACAAGCTATTTAATTATTTATATATTATTATTTATATTCTTCATTTTAATTAAGTATCATTAAGTATTTATTAGTCCCAATAATTAAATGAATGTATATGCACAATATTCTTAAAATAGTGCCTGAAACACAGTATATGGTCAATACATCTCACTACTATTATTTATCTATTAATTCAAGTGTTATATAAACACTGACAATGTCTACTCTAGTATTCAGTGATAAGCTAGACCAACATATCTCCCTTCATAGACTTTGCAGTCTAGAGATTGTATTGTAAGCTCTTAACTTGACAGATTTCTTTTTGAGACAGGTTATCATATTTCTGGATAGCTCAACTATAGTGTTGCAAAAGTAATAGAGAAATATATGGAATGGTCTCTTCAAGACTTTCTATTAGCAAGGATCTTTGTAAGTTCTAATGAACCACTTTCAAAAGTCAAGTCGTTTATTTCATATCCCATCCAAGACCTAACATTCGCTCATCACAACCTGGATCTCAACACTGTGCTGTTTTAAAAAAACCTCAGCCAAATGTCAGAGTTCAGAAGGAAAACATCCCAGAGGTTTGTCTCAAGCAGTAGTTGAAATACTTGACCCTGTACTTACTTCTGAGAAATTGGCAAATTGGTTAATGAAGTCATTTCCATAAAGTTTATAAGCTTCTCTAGCAATGGAATGATGGACAAATACCAGATATATTAAGAAATATTCTAGTATTTTAAGATCTGTTTATAAGATTGACCCCATTATCTAAGCTAAGAGACCCAGTTACCTGATACTCCCAAATCTTGCTCTCCTTTGGAAAGGAAAGTGACAAAGTTGACCTTTAAAATGGTCCTTATTACTATTTTAATGAATATTGAAACTTATTAAGAATTCATAAAAAACATTAACTAAACTTAAGAAAACTCCTAAAAAAGACTTACACCTGTGAAAAACACATAAAGCACCCATGACTGTGATTCACACTCAGCATTTTATTTTACCACTTTTAATAACATTTGCTGCACTGTATTACATCATAATCATCTATGGCTTGTCACATGAGGCCAAATGTAAGAATAAAGAAATGGGACTATATTAAGAGCATATTTTTAAAAATTATGGTTAGTACTCGCAAACTTTAAATAAAGGCATTTTGGGGTTTCTTCAAAGCTCTGAATGTCATCAGAATAGTATTGGAAACATTCCTAAAGGAAAAAAAAAACAGTATTGATGTTACATTAGCACTAAGATATTACTGCTCTTTCCTTCTTTTGAAATAGAATTGAAGTGGATTTATTAGAGTCGTTACTCCAAAAAGCATGACTAATTCAAAATTGGACCTCGGGAAGCATTTTTCTTATAACACTGTTATTATGAAAGCTTTCATTTCTTCTTCCAATATATCTAGACTGATGGGAAGTAACACACATTAATAACTAAGTCATGAGCAACCCATCAAACCTCCAAAACTAATTTTAACTCCTCGACAGCATATTTGTCTAGCATCTTTAACAGCAGGTGGGTCTGCTACTCAACAGGAGATAGCCTTGATACTTATCTTAGAGTCCTCCCATGCATCCCATGCATGGGTTTATCTTGTTTGTTCAATCCCTGATGTTACTCATGAATGAAAAAGTTCACAAAATGAGTTTAGGAAATGTTGACACAATTCTCATCAATATAAAATTTGTGAAATATTTGGAAATCCTAACATTTTGTGGATGCAAAAGCAATATCAACCACTTGACCAGATTTGAATCTCAGTACAAATTTATCAGATGTGTAGCTTTAGGCAAATGACTTCTCTTGTCTGATGATCAGTTTGTAAAATGGTGATAGCAAGATCTTCCCACAGGCATGATGTTATGGCTATGGCATGCAACCATCCTATAACGTCTGCTCAAAAGTTTGTATCGTCCTCATTTCATAGGACATGTAGTGTCGCTGTGTAAGAGAGTACATGGGACATCACCACTAGTATTCAGCCAAACGCTAGTATTTTTACAGTTCTTACATTGAAAAAGCACTTACATGTGCTATCTGCATACACCAGACAAAATAGAGTCATGCATCGCTTAATGTTGGGGATACATTGTGAAAAATGCATCCCAAGGTAATTTGTCATTGTGCGAACATCACAGAGTGTACTTATACAAACCTAGGTGATACAGACCAGTGGTCTCCAACTTTTTGACACTGGAGCCAGTTTTTGTGGAAGAAGAATTGTGTATGGACGGGGGGTGGGGAGATGGTTTTAGAATGATTCAAGCATGTTACCTGTATTGTGCACTTTATTTCTATCATTATTACTACACTGGAATAGATAATGAAATGATTATACAGCTCCCCATAGTGCAGACTCATTGGGAGTCCTGAGCTTGTTTTTCTGCAGCTGCATGGTCCCATGTGGGTGTGATGGGAGAGAGGGATGCCCGAAGTGTGTTACTTATGTCCAGTCTACTCTGTAATCTTATTCTGGTTGCTATCACCATAGAAAACCCAGATTCACAGAGGTAGGATGCTGGAAATGGAAGCAGACTTTTCACTGCTTATCTGACAGGAGACGGAGCTCAGGCAGTAATGCCAGTGATGGAGAGTGTTCGGAGCCGGCCACGGAGGCCACTGAGTGTTAGGGATCAGGAAGGGCCGTTGACCCCAAGACCACTAGGATGCGTTCGGGAGCTATTGGCCCCATTTCCTGCCCCTTTCTACTCAGCACTAACCAGATTAAGCTCCTGTGAGCTCAAAACATAAAAACTCTGAGACCGGGATGAACACAAGCTAACTTTAGAAGCTCATTGCTCCCATTCTTCCTCAAACTGCAGTTTTGGCTTTCACACAACTTATAATTCAAACTTGGGTCACATCTAAGAGCCTTAGTATTGGTCACAGGCTTCTGGGTCATGATTTTAGGATTTATTGAAGGTGTAAATTGTAGAATGTAGTTGTAGAAGACAGCCATTTTGTTGAAAGAATGCGGCTGAGTTACTTGCAGGTAGCCCACTGTGAACTTTGGACTGGGCCACATTCCAAACATTCTGGGATGGGCCACTTTCGTTTGTAAAGTAAATACTTAAGCTTCTATAGAATTGTTTAACTTGTCATAAATCAATCCGTTTAGGATGAAAAAGGTTTATAGAATATGTCAGTTACGGATTAGGTTATCCTTTGTTATGGGATTTTAAGATTATCATATGAAAAGGGTTTAAAGGCAATCATTGATTAAGTTTTCATGGAGTAAGGTTTCTGGGGGGTGGGGGACGCCCCTCCCACATCTGACTTTGTGTATAAAAGACCCGTTGTAATTCCCAATAACACACATCACTTCTGCACTAGACTGGAGTCCAGTCTCTTTCTTTCTCTCTCTCTCTTCTTCCCCCCAATCGCTGATGCCGTCTCCACCTTTGGGGTACCCTGAACACGACTAGAGCTGGTCCCCAGCAGGGAGCAACTATAAATATAGATGAAGCTTTGCTCACTCCCCCATTACTCACCTGCTAACAGACCATTGACCAGTATCAGTCCATGGCCCGGGGGTGGGATACCCCTGATATAGACTATTAAATGCCTAGATTGTATGGCATGGTCTATTGCTCCTAGGCTATAAACCTGAAACAGAATGCTACTGTATTGAATACTGTAGGCAATTGTAACACAAGGGTAAATATTTGTGCATCTAAACACAAAACACGGTACTATATATAATCTTATGAGACCTCGATTCTATATGCGGTCTGCCGTTGATCCAAATGTCCTCATGTGGTGCATGACTGCAAAACATTCTATTCAAGATAGCCTGAAATGAGTTCACAGCATCAAACTCAAACTCTAAGTTGTGTTTTAAATGTCTCAAAAGCCACTTTCCGCATTAATCACTACTCTTACTTATTTAGATTTCTCGCCCAAGGACCTTGGTCAAAATTGAAAAAGTAAGCATTCAAGACTCTGTTAAATTAAAATCAAATGCAACCATGCAAACTGGTCTGGAAATTGCATGAAACACATTGTCATTTTTTATCTCAAAAAATTGTTCACTCTGTAATGAACTGTGGTCCTTCTCACTGTTTCAAAAGCAAGTGGGAAGAACAAGGTTTATACAATATTTGGATGCTAAAGCATGCAAAATCTTTTCTTTCTTTTTTTTCTCTATTATAAAAAAGAAAAAGCAACAAAACTTGCCTAACTGGTAACTAAATGTCCAATTTGTTTTTATTATTACCAGAAATGTGCATATAAACTAATTTTGCAGGTGGGCTCATTGCACCTGTTTTTGGAACGACAGTCCTTAATGAACTGTCTTTTTCAGAAATATGTTTTGTCATGAATATGTAGACCTTGTGTCAATTTCAAGACAACTAGCCATGTTCTGCTCAAACAGTAGAGTACAAAGAACAAATCATCCTCACATGCCTTTAAATAAATGCAAGTGGTCTGTCAGGGCTTACCCACAGTGAAGAAATAGAGCCTATTTAGAAAAAAATTTTTTACAAATGCGCATTTTGTTGTTATTCCCTCACTTTCACTAAGAATTCTTCAAAAGCCAGGTGAATAAGATAAATTAATATTTATTGCAGTTTCTACTTTTCCAGTACCTAGAATCCTTTAGTTATAAAATTAAACTCTGTTAAATCTGGCTCTACCTGCTGTCCTACCGCTTTATTTGTTTTTTGGTGTTGTCATTTTATTTTGTACAGATGAGAAGACAGCCCTAGAGAGATTGAGTTCTTTTTTTTCTTGCATCACACATATCAGTGACTAGCAGGCACCCAGCTCTCTAGACATCCAGGTTTATATGTTTGAGTTTGGTTTTTTGTTGTATGTTGTTTTATAGTTACAATGGTAGATTCACCTGGCAAGAAGTTTGACTGTAAATTTGTTTTTCTTTAATAAGATAGGATTTCCTAATTGATAATAAATTTTTATATTCTCCCTCAGAAGTTTCATTCTTGAGATGTGTTCCTGCATGCTGTGAAGAAATGTATTTTTAGAAATGTGTGTCACTTAATTCCTGTTAAATTTGCTATAACAGATGGTATAGGTATTTGATTTATGCACTCACCTTCATGTGGCCTGCTGACTATTAGCTTTCTTTTTTAAATACAAGGAGATTTTTTTTTTATCACTGAAAACTTACCCCTTTCACTACGTGAAATATTATTTCTAGGAAGAAAAAAAAGTAAGAGAAATCTTCATGTTATTGAAATTGAGCACAATTTGGTGATTAATTGCATTGTTCTCATTAAGTTCTCTGCCTGATGTTCAGGGCTCATTACAGCAGTGTGAATTCAGTGGAACAGGAATCTTAACCAGGTGTGGGTTATTAAAGTGGCAGTGCCCAATTTGAAATTGTTAAAGGAAGTGTATCAAGGTTGATATGCTAAACTATGTTCTTCTTCTGGAAAGAAAGGTAGTACTTGTTCAGAAAAATCATTCACATCCGTCATGTGACAAAAGGACTCAAAACCCTTCTGCCCTTGGGTAGAGCAGGAGGGAATTGTATTTGCTTATATTCTGGTCACTTCAAAATTGACACAAGAATATAGTGTATTTAAAACACAATTTTGTTTTGTTTTTATAAAATCATATATTTCTCACCTCTTACAATGGAGTTGCTTTCCTTCACTTAGAAGAAAATAAAAAATGGAGGCTGAAAGAGTTCATAAGGTATACATTAGTCTCTAATTAAGATAGATTTAATCCAAGCCCTAAAAAATATCCTTAAAGTTTTATTCCAGCTAGACAAGCTTAAAAGTAAGCTAAACTCAGCCTGGTGCGGTGGCTCATGCCTATAATCCCAGCCCTTTGGGAGGCAGAGGCAAGGGATTGCCTAAATTCAGGGGTTTGAGACCAGCCTAAGCAACATGGCAAGATCTTAGCTCTACAATTAATCAAAAAATTAGCTCGGCATGATGGCATATGTCTGTGGTTCCAGCTACTTGAAGGCTGAGGCGGAAAGATCACCTGAGCCCAGCAGGTTGAAGCTATGGTGACCGTTAACATGCGACTGCACTCTAGTCTGGGCAACAGAGTGAGACTCTGACTCAAAAAAGAAAGAAAAGGAAGGAAGGAAGAAAGGGAAAGGGAAAGGGAAAGGGAAAGGGAAAGGAAGGAAGGAAGGAAGGAAGGAAGGAAGGAAGGAAAAGTAAGCTAAACTCTGCAGAAAGACGAAAGTATAGTCAGAAATCAATTGTGAGTGAAGCTTCATTAAATTATTCATATCTTTAGATAGTTCTACTGTAGAAAAGTCAAAGGTAGGTTTAACTTGGGGATTGCCAAAATACAAATATCTGCAGTTCAAGTTTAGAGCTATCCTCATCATGACTTGGTGGCAGTTTCTGGATTTTAACATTAGATTGACAGTAAGTTAGGCACAAATCAGAAAACTAAATAGATGGACATAAATTGTGAGTTTGGGGAAAATATTGCCTTACACAGTGTTTGGCAATTCGTAAAATCAATTAACAATCCAGTCTTGCGCAATCTCTCTTTGAACCAGAGACAATGGTTTCCATTTTAGACACAAATATTCTCAAGTTCAAAAAGGATAAATGTATAAATGTCTGTCCCCAAATCCCATATCTACTAAACAGTAGAATTTGGACGGGGACCCTTCTCTTCTAAATTTTTCTGCTGTCTCTATGTAGACTATCCACGGGTGGCAAAAGAAAATCTGTGCAAAGATACATAGATCTTGAAGTGCGTGACTGGCATATTTGCCATCTTACTGTCCCTTACATTTGTACTGTATAGTCGTGAAGGGTCCAGTTACATTTTGCTATGACTTCTCTGCAATTGAAGAAAGGTCAAGGAAGACAAAAGACAGGGAGTGGTTCTGTTTTATAAGAAAAGACTCAAAGAGGAATAAAACATAACGCTGAACTAGAAAAAGTCTTGGAAATTCCTTCGTTTTTATCTTATTAATGTTTGTGCAAAGTAACCTGTCCCTGCTGTTGATTAAACCGACATATGTAAGTCAGCAATGAGAAATTTCTATGAGTTAAAAAGAAGAACACTAGTTGGTAGGAAAAAACCAAGATTTTTAGTGACCTTAGATCAAATGGGTTTATATCACAGTAGACTTGTTCAACAGTCACAAGAGACAAGCAGTCAGATGGGAGCATACCAAGTAATCGTGAAGAACAGGATCACTCAGAGGAAATTTGATTTGAATTTTTGAGTATGTACCATCAAAAATACACCTGGGATTTGTTGAGCAACTGCACTGTGTGTAGCAGAATAATTTTAGCAGTATCATATGAAGTTTATATTTCGGTTCCAAAATGCTTGAGTATTATCCATTTCGTGTGGCTTAGATGAACAGAGCAGGAGTTGAGTCCATGTGTCTGAGCCTGAAAGCACATGTGAACACATATCCCATCTCTGTCTCTAATAAATTATAGAAGCTGGGTAATCTATTTAACTTTTGAACCTTGGTTTCTTTGTCTATAAAATGAAGATAACAGTAGTATCTATATCCATTGTTCTTGGAGGACTATAAGTAAGATTACTTACGTTAAGCCTGGCAGATATCAATGACTCTATAAATGCTCACAATTCTCATAAGTCCACATATACTAAAATTCTATATAGCAGTTGAAAGAGAAAAAAATATGATGAAGAAATATCACGATTATATAAAATATATGGTTATATGATCACATAATGTGTAGTGATCGGGTCAAGACATATGGGGTATCCATCACCTTGGTGTTTAACATTGGCATGTGCTGGTTTTGTTTCATGTCCTTGCTTCTAGTTACTTTGAAATATACAAAATAGTGTTGCTTAGTCATTCTAGTCTGCTATCAAATATTAGAATTTATTTATTCCATCTAACTGTATGTTTGTACCATTAATCAAACTCTCTTCATCCCCCGATTCCCACCCATCCATGTTCTCAGTGTTCTCAGTATCTATCATTCCATTCTCTATGTTCATAAGATCAAGTTTCTTAGCTCCCAAATATGAGTGAGAACATGCCGTATCCGGATTTTTGTACCTGACTTATTTTACATAGCATATCGACCTCCAGTTCCTTCCATATTGTTGCAAATGAACAAATGAATTGGGTAGCCGTCATTACAGATGCAGAGAAAATAGTTCAAAGACAAAATATACAGGACAGCCTCGGTGGCTCGAGCCTGTAATCCCAGCACTTTGGGAGGCTGAGGCGAGAGGATTGCCTGAGTCCAGCAGTTCGAGACCAGCTTGGGTAACTTGGTGAGACATCCTCTCTACAAAAAATTAAAAAATCAGCCAGGCATGTAGTTCCAACAACTTGGAAGGCTGAGGCGGAAGGATTCCCTGAGCCCAGCAGGTCGAGGCTGCAGTGACCGTGAGCAGTGTGCCACTGCACTCCAGCCTGGGCAACAGAGTGAGACTCCAACTCAAAAAAACAACAAAAAATACACACACACACACACACACACACACACACACACACACACACAGTGGAAAAGGATCTGAATGCCCAAGAATCCTTCATTAAAGAGATGGCACTAAGCCAAACTTGGGCCTTAAAAGACCTGTAAGATCGGCAGTAGGTTTGGACAGCCTGGGCAGACGACTTCAGTTAATGCAACAACAGAGATATGGATATTGCTTTGGACAGCTGATACATCTTCTCTCTGAAGAGTTGTGCAAATAAATATAGCTAATAGAAAGCACATACTGAACATAAACTTTGTGCCAAGCACTGTTCTAAGTGCTTTATAACTTTCACATCACATATTTGTAATAACCTCATGAGGTAGGTATTCATATTATCCCCAATTTATGTGTAAAAAAATGAAGTTTCGAGAAATTAAGTAAATTGACTAACGTGCACTCAGCTAGCAAGCGGGAAAACTGGAAAAGAACCCAGAATTCATGTTCTTAATCAGTAAAAATCTATATGGTATCTTGTTTCTGTGATCCAAAACTATTTCCAGTGGGAAGCGGGGAATGTGGCATTGCTTACTTAAAGAATATTCTCGTGTCTGGGAGGGCAGTAGCCTTCAGAGACAGACAAAAGAGTGTCAACTGTCTAGAAATTTCAATTCTAACATATTAATCTTGATCTTTAGAACAAGTAATATAACATTTACTCAGTTACAATTTGACTAAACCCATAAAAGAAAAACACATTTGAAAGAGTCTACAAAATCCTAGCTAAACTATCATGGCATTATAAAAGTCTGTGGATGGCAAATCGTGTTGATATTTTCTTATCATAAACTAATAACTATGTGAAAATTTAGATGTTGAAATTTAGCTGTGTCTGTAAACAGATTTCACATTGTGGCTAAATCTATCTGATTTGCCATTGATATACCATCCCAACTAGGAATAATTTCTGGTTCATTTATTTTACATAGAAAACTTACGCTAAAGTGATAGTTAAAATATAAAAGGCAGTTTCAATGCAAGAAACCTGAAAAGTTCTATTGAATTCTCAAATAACTCCTGATTTTCCAGATGCCATTTATTCAATTTGCCCTCATTATCCTCACTTTATCCCTGCAACAAGAAGTCTTTAGGCCATTTTATGGTCCTGTGGATATTAGCACTTCTAATAGGGGTTGGACATAAAGTGAGAGAAGGTGAAATTTAAATCAGCCCATTTTGCTGCTGCTTTATTAGTTTTAAACTGAATCTTGTGACTGGGGCAGAAAATTAGCACCTCTAATGGAAGTGTGGCTTATTTTTTTTATGTAACATATTCAATTTTTGCCCTTTTTGCATTCAGCTATGTCAAAAGGAGTTTATTGGATCCCACGAACCGTGTGGCAGTCTTTGCTTGGGCATGCTCTACGAAGCATTATGTGTTTAATAAAGGGATCTGTGCTTTCCAGTCTTATAAGTCACTTATGCACAAAGCTACCTCTTGCAAATGACTTACCTAATTTCAAGTCATCACCTGTTTCTATCTAGATTATGCGTGACAGCTTGTTTTTGCCTTGTGCTTTAGACTGGTGTCACTTCTTTCCTGCCTCTCATTTCTCAACCTTCCCCCACACCTAGAACCACTCACACTGTCATATCTTTGCACATTCTGCTGTTTGGGTTGCCCTGTCTTCCAATTCTCAGCCTGGCAGACACCCATGCATATGCCAAGTGTCTACTCAGATGATACCTTTCCTAGTTAGCCAGCAAATTGATGGCTCTCTCTCTGCGCTGCCAATTGCTTCTATGCATACTATGTATTATTTATCATGTTTATTGATCTTCCTCATGAGACCACAAGTTCCTTGAAAGCTTAACATACCCTGGAATGATAGCTCAGGGTCTGACACATGGTAAAAAAAATTCACAACAAATTTTCTTAAACAAACTTGCTAACTTTTTAAACTTTCTAAACAGACTCACCTTTACTTTTTATTTTATGGATACATAATATTGTACATATTTATGGGGTACAAGTGAGTGTATGTTACATCCATATAATGTGTAATGACCAAGTCAAGACATAGGGTATCACCATCACCTTGAGTGTTTATCATTTGTATGTGTTGGTACTGTTTCAAGTCTTTTCTTCTAGTTACTTTGAAATATGCAAAATATTGTTGCTAAGTAAGATTACTCTAGTCTGCTATCAAATATTAGAATTCATTTATTTTGTCTACCCGTATGTTTGTACCCATTAATCAAACTCTCTTCATCCCCCTGCCCACCTATCCATGTTCTGTGTCTGGTATCTATCATTCCATTCTCTGTGTTCATGAGATCAAGCTTTTTGGCTTCCAAGTGCGAGTGAAACATGTTTTATCTGGATTTTTGTACTTGGCTTATTTTACTTGGCATATCCACCTCCAGTTCCATCCATATTGTTGCAAATGACAGAATTTTATTCTTTTTTTATGGCAGAATGATATTCCATTGTGTATACGTACCAAATTTCCCTTTATCCATTTATCCTTTGATGGACACTTAGGTTGATTCCATGTCTTTGGTATCGTATATAGTACTGTGATAAACATGAGAGTACAGGTATCTCTTTGATAAACTGATTTCCTTTTCTTTGAATAAACGTCCAGTGGTAGGATTGCTGGATTGCATGGTAGTTTCAGTTTTCTTTCTTTTTTTAAAATAAATATCTGTATTGTTTTCTATAGAGGTTATACTAATTGACATTCTCACCAACAGTGTATGATAGCTCATTTTCTCTGCATCCTCACCAGCATTTGTAATTTTTTGTCTTTTTAATAACAACTATTCTAACAGAAATGAGATGATAGTTCATGTGGTTTTGATTTATGCCTCCCTGATGATTTGTGATGAGCATTTTTTCATCACCCGTTGGCCATTTGTATGGCTTCTTTTGAGAAATGTCTATTTATGTCCTTTGTCTGTGTTCAATGAAGTTATGTTCTTGCTTTTGTTTTTGTTTGCTGTTGAGTTGTTTGAGTGCCTTGTACACTGTGGATATTAGTTCCTGGTCAGATGAGTCTATATATGACTTTACAGGTAAAGTGTGTTTCTTGTATGAAGCATATGGTTAGATTATGTTGTTTTATTAGCCACTCTATATCTTTTCATTGGATAATTCAATTCATTTATGTTCAGTTATTAATTTGTGAGATTTTGTTACTGTCATCTTGATCACTGTTTTTTGGTTGTTTTGTATATGGTTTGTTTCTTTCTTTTTCTCTTTTGTTTGTCCTTATAGTTTGCAGTTTTCTGTATTGATACCATTTGAGTTTTTTCTCTTCCTCATTTGTGTGTTGGTGTGATTTTTATGCTATCCTGTGTTTTCATGGTGGTAACTGCCATCTTTTTGCTTACAGATTCAGATGTCCTTGAGCATTTCCTGTAGAGTCAATCTAGAGCTGATGAATTTCCTCTGTATTTGTTTGTTTGGGAAAGACTTTATTTATTCTTCCTTTATGATATAACATTTTGCTGAACAGAAAATCTTTGAGTGGCAGGATTTTTTTCTTCCATGCTTTGAATAAATAATCCCAATCTTTCCTGGACTATAAAAGTTCTACTGAGAAGTCTGCTGTTAGTCTGATGGAGGTTCCTGATAGATGGGTAGGTGATTTTCTTTTGCGATTTTTAGAATACTCTCTTTGTCGTTGCCTATAGACTGTTTGACTGTAATGTGCTGTGAAGACCTTCTTTTGTTATATCTGTTTAAGGATCACGGGGCCTCCTGTATTTGGTTGTCTAAGTCTCTTACTAAATGTGGAAAGGTTTCATCTATTATTTTAACAAATAGATTTTAAAATCCTTTTGTTCTCTCGTCATCTTCTGTGATACCAACAATTTACATATTTGGTCACCTTTTGATATCTCATATAACAGAAAAGTTTTGCTCATTCCATTTTATTCTTTTTTCTTTATTTTCATCTAACTAGGTTATTTCAAAAGACATGTCTTCGAGTTCTGAGATTCTTTGTTCTGTTTGATCTAGTCTATTGCTGACGCTCTTGAATGTATTTTGTACTTTCTTCAACGAACTCTTCAATTCCAGAATTTCTGTTTGGCTCATTTTTATGATATGTGTCTTTGAAAATTTTCTAATTCATATCTGAATTGTTCTGACTTATTTATATTGTTTTTCAGAATTTTCTTATATCTCATTGAGCTTATTTTGTGTAGCAATTTTGAATCATTTGTCTGGGATTTTTTGAATTTCTTTTAGGTTGGGAACTTTTACTAAAGAATTATTTTGTTCTTTTGGAGGTGTCATGTTTTCTTACTTTTTAATGTTAAAAAAAAGTGCCCTTTTGTTGATATCTGTACATCTGGTATAATGGTCACTTTTTTCAACTTTTTGGACTTGCCTTAGTCAGGGAGGACTTTTTTTCCTGAAGATTTTTCAGTGGTGTTGGCTGGATAGGGTCCTTTGGCTTTGATTCTGGTGCATGAAGTACTATAGCCTCTGTATGATTTCTTTGGCCGTAAACACCATCAGTGGTATCTGTGAGTTTCTTGATAGCTTAGAATGTGGTCATTTTTGAAGGCTATGGTGTAGTTTTTCTGGATACAGGACTGCCAAACGGTCCAGTCTTCAGACCCTCATGGTGGCAGCAGTGGGCTGAGGGTACCTGTCTTGGGCTCAGAGTGGTGTACACTGGCACCATTGATAGTGGATTCAAGTAAGCCTATTTTTGATCTTTCAAAGATAGCAATAGTAATAGCAGTGGACCAGGTGAGTGGGTGTGTTCTCAAGTCCCTGGAAAGCCAATGTTGTATGAGCTTTGGCAGTGGCTATTGTAGAACAACCCTCAGGATCCTGAGCAGTGCATTCTGATGGTGATGTCTGTAATAGACTGGGAAGGCCAGTTCCCAGGCCCCTAGGTAGTGTATGCTGGTGAGTGTTGTTGGTGATGGTACCAGTCTGAGTGGTCCCATCCTCAGCTTCCCCAGGGGAGTGCATAGATTCTAGAGGAAATGGGCTGAATGATCACCATAACATCTCCAAGTGTTTATTATATCAGACAGTGTTTGAAATGACTTATATTTGTTACTCATTTACTTCACAAGATGACTATGAGTTGGGAACTGTTATTACCATAATGAGGAAACTGGGCCACAAGGCAAAGACATAACTACCCAAAGTGACTCAATGGACAAGTACAAAGTCAGGGAATGCATCCCAGGCAGTGACTTTGGAGCTTCCAATCACAGGTATGGCCACTCTGAGTAGATGAGCAAATAAACAAATTGCCACATCATTTAACTTCATGATTAGAAGCCAGGCTCGGTGGCTCAGCCTGTAATCCCGCGCCTTTGGGAGGCTGAGGTGAGTGGATTGCTTGAGCCCGCGGGTTCGAGACCCGCCTGGGCAGGCGAGACCTCATCTCTACAATAAAATCAAAAAATCAGCTGGGCGTGATAGCGCACGCCTGTAATTCCGGCTACTCGGAAAGCTGAGGTGGAAGGAATGCCGGAGCCCAGCAGGTCGAGGCTGCGGTGGCCGGGAGAGTGGCCACTGCACTCCAGTCTGGGTGACAGAGTGAGACTCTAACTCAAAAAAAAAAAAAACGAACAAAAAACTTCATGATTAGAGCCCTGCTCATGCATACATGAACATTAAGGTGGCCTGACCTCTTTACTGAGCACATTTTATGTGGCTAGACAGAAGAATGGCCATTGCCCTCAGGAAAAAAAAAAACGTAAAAAGACTTGTATGTTAATAATGAGTAAAAAGCCTTTAGAGATATTCTTATACCAGAGTCAATAGGGATCGTCAGTTCCATATAACTGGGAACAGCGAAAATTTTATAGATAAAATTCAAATCTTAAAAAATGGAATGTTTTTTTATCAGTGGAGAAACAGTGGAAGGGAGGATCAGGAAAGGGGAGCTACAAAAGTAAAACAATCAATGTTAATATCAGTTCAAATTTAAAATATAAATAAAAATAGAAAATGATGACCAAAGAAAACGTGCTGTAGTTCTGTCAGAATCTACCCATATCCATGTTCACCTTATTTCATCAGATTAATAAAGACCAGGGAACTAGTAATACAAAGATAGCATCTCTTAGAATTGTTTATACACTTTTGGCACTAAAATATATACACAATTTAAGAGATATTATCTATGTATTACTTTTAGTTCACCATAATCAGAAGTATCTGAACACTGATGGTAACCACTTTGAACACTTCTTGTGATTGCAGACATGAAACATAATTTGTATTCATCTTTTGTTATTGGTATACGTTGAGTATTACAATTTTAATATAGTTTTTCCTATCTTGAAATGTGTACGCATTTTTGCACCCTCTGTATACATACATATGTATACTTATGTACACATGCATACATGCAAATCCTTGATCTCACTGGATCATCTCAATTACCTGTAAATAAATCCAAGTCTTTCTCATTACCAATGTATGAGTAAAATAGTATGTATTACATTATTCCATTTATATGAAATTCTAGAACACACAAAATTATTCTATGGTGGAAAAAATTTAAAACAATGGTTGACTTTGTTATCTAGGGTTTGGAGTGTTTTTCGGTTAAGCAGCATCATTTCATGAATAGTTGACAATTTATGCCACATTACGAATATGTATCAAGTAGTGTTGGAGATGGTGACATCCTTATTTTGTTTCTGATGAGTGAAGATGCCTTCTATGTTTCTTACCCAGATAGGCTAACAGATCAGTGGGAAATAAAAATGAATCCAAAAATAGAACTACACTTACAGGTTGATTGATTTTGGGGGGACAAAAGGTCTAGGGGAAACTCAAAGGGACATAGAAAGTCTTCCCAAAAAATAATGTTGAAACAAGTAGATAAACATATGAAAGATGAAACATGACACTTTTTTAAACCACACACAAAAATTAATTTGATATTGATACCTAAACATCAAGGACAAAATTATAAAAGTCTTGTACTGTTTTTCACTTTCACTGTTTTTCTCCTATAAATTATAAAATTAGAGGTGAAAAGATAAAGCAACATTTCCTGATTCTAAGAAAATCACTTTTAGCATACAGAATGGAAAACAAAAGACAAAAATAATTTATAAATTTTGCTCCTTTAAATGAACCTGTCACTAAAAAAACGGTATCATTCAGAAAATGAAAAGTCAAGCCATAGACTGGGAGAAAATGTTTATAATGCATCCGTACCTGACAAAGAAATTGTGTACATAACTTATTCAAAGTTTTCCTCATGACTAAAATAAAGTGGCAAATAAAAATTAATAAAAGTGTGAGCAAAACTTGAGCCAATACTGGACCAAAAGCCAAATCAGCAGATCGCAAGTAAGAAACTGAAAAATTGCTCAGTCTCATCTGTCGTCAGAAAAAAGCAAATCAAAGCTACAGTGACATGCCACCTTACATACAATAGAATGAGTAAAATCTAAACTGTCAACAGCAAATGTTGCCAAGTATGAGGAACAAGTGGAAATCTCACACATTGCTGTGCAGAGTAAAATGTTACAACCACTTTGGAAAACTGACAAGGTCTTATAAATTCCATCATACAGCTCCCCTGTGACCCATCAGATCTACTCCTAGATTTTTACCCCAAAGAAATAAGCATACACACACACACATGCACACACACACACACACACACACACACACACACACACACACAAAACACACAACAACAACAAATAAATACTAAAAAAAGCTTGTTGGTCTTCACTTTACTTATAACTTTAAACTAAAAAAAAATTCCATCAGTTGGAAAATACATAAGCAAATTATATTCTCCTATATAACACTTTTTTTTAGTACCAATAAAAGCTAATGAACTTGGACTAACCATAGAAATAAGAACAACTGTTGAATGGAAAGGAATGTGAGGGATGATGAAAAATTCTACATATTCATTAGAATGTTGGTAACATAATTGTATATATTAAAGATTGTATTATTAAAGATTGTATATATTAAATTGTGTATATTAAAGATATTAAGAGAAGGTCTAAATGACTTTGTATTTCACCACATGTTAATTTTATATCAATGTAATTTTGCTTCTATATAAACATAAAATATTTTAAAGTCATACACAATGAAGCCCTTGTACACCGCTAACTGGAATTTAAAATTTATAGCAGTACTATTCACAATAGACAGAAAATAGATTCACTGTTAATCAACAGATGAATGAGTAAACAAACTGTGGCATATACAAATAATAGAATATTATTCAGTCATAAAAAGGAACGATGTACTATGGCATAT